>OY718807.1:9124377-10353104 GCA_963070105.1 Litomosoides sigmodontis
TTTCTACATTTGGGCGCTTGTTTTCCTCAGGTTGATGTCGGCCGCAGTGCTTTCAAATGATGCGCATTCCGTGATGCGGCAATTTTGAAGTTTTTAATAGAAAACACAGGTAAAGGAGCGGAAGCAAACAACAGCTGTAGGTTTCGAACAAAATTAATGACTTAAGCATTGTACATCGAAGATGTTGAAAAGTGCGGGTTGAATTGAGTGTGCAGCGGTGGCGGAAAAATTTTTGCGCCATTGTATCAGTGCTTTTAGCTATCAAACTATTTTCACTGTATGTTTTATTTTTCGGTCTTTCTTTTTAATCACTAATTTTAAACTTTTTTATTTATCATAATTTGCATTTTTTCAAATCTCATTTTTTGAGAAGTCCTTCACACAAATAACATTTAATTATGTCGTTAGACTTAGTTGCCAAGCAACGCATGAAATTAATTTTAAATTATGCCCATAAAATGAAAAACCAAGTTGTATATAGCAGATTGCTTATTTCCGCAAAAAAAAGTAACAGCAATAGCAAGCAATTATAATATTAATAACATTAACGACAATAGCAACAACACTAGTAATAATATTGACAAAAAAATAAATGTAATAATAAATAATAATAATAATTAATAATATAACTAATAATAATGATAACAATAATAATTTAATAATAATAATAATAATAATAATAATAATAATAATAATAATAATAATAATAATAATAATAATAATAATAATAATAATTAATAATAATAATAATAATAATAATAATAATAATAATAATAATAATAATAATAATAATAATAATAATAATAATAATAATAATAATAATAATAATAATAATAATAATAATAATAATAATAATAATAATAATAATAATAATAATAATAATAATAATAATAATAATAATAATAATAATAATAATAATAATAATAATAATAATAATAATAATAATAATAATAATAATAATAATAATAATAATAATAATAATAATAATAATAATAATAATAATAATAATAATAATAATAATAATAATAATAATAATAATAATAATAATAATAATAATAATAATAATAATAATAATAATAATAATAATAATAATAATAATAATAATAATAATAATAATAATAATAATAATAATAATAATAATAATAATAATAATAATAATAATAATAATAATAATAATAATAATAATAATAATAATAATAATAAATACACAACAAATGATAAATAATAAATAATAAATAATAAATAATAAATAATAAATAATAAATAATAAATAATAAATAATAAATAATAAATAATAAATAATAAATAATAAATAATAAATAATAAATAATAAATAATAAATAATAAATAATAAATAATAAATAATAAATAATAAATATTAAATAATAAATAATAAATAATAAATAATAAATAATAAATAATAAATAATAAATAACAAATAATAAATAATAAATAATAAATAATAAATAATAAATAACAAATAATAAATAATAAATAATAAATAATAAATAATAAATAATAAATAATAAATAATAAATAATAAATAATAAATAATAAATAATAAATAATAAATACCAAATAACAAATAACAAATAACAAATAATAAATAACAAATAATAATAATATGCAATAATTTGTAGCATGAGATGTTTGTTATTGAAATAGAAAGAACGAAGCTGAAAAATGAAATTTACAAAAAGAAAGTAGCAAACAGTTTCTTGCGCTATTTAACAAAGAAACGATAATACCGGTGTATAAACGGTTCAAAAAAAATTTTTTAAGAAACACAGAGCAAATTTTACTGGAACACAGACATTAGCGCCACTTGTTTGTTTCGTTCATCATTAATCCCTGACAGTATTTCAATTTTTTCCTCTGAAAACATTTCACTTTTTTTTTTGTTTTCGTCACTCGCGAAAGATAAGTGCTTAAAAAATTTGAAATCATATATTTACAATATGGCCGAAAATTATCATTTCTTTCCTCAAAATATTATTTTTTCTTTCGACGTGCATAAACAATGAGATATTTCTTGGTAAGTTTTAATTGAAATATTTCGACGAGTTTTAAATTTCTCTTCATAATTCACTGTTTTCTTTTCACTTAAAATGTGACGTTTGTTTTGAAATAAAATTGATTGTTCTTTTTTTTAACAAGGAAAAATAAACAGCGAGTGTTTTGAGAGACTCGTTTCGTCTATGTTACTGTTAGTCAAATTTTGATTAGCACTGCCATTGGATATTTAAAATGTATTTATTTTCATATAAAAGAAAAGTGAGAAACGAAAAAATTTTATTGTTTAATTTTTTTTTCAATAATTTGCAATTTGAAGTTTTTTTGCTCAGGCTTAGCAATTTGATTATGCTACCGCTGTGCTTCTATGTTCTTCATTCTTCTTTCTACTGTAATTCGTTTAATTTTTTCTAATTCATTTAATTTTATTCATTTTAGGTATTTTCTTTAAATAAAAAATATTAAATCTAAAAGAAATGTTAACATTTTTTGAGGAAAATGATATTAAATTTTATGGGAAATTTTAAAATTTACCGCAATTATTTTTTATTTCATAAATAGCAAAATGAAACAAAAGTAATCAATTTATGCTAAAATCATTTTCATTTATTTACAGCATAAAATTAACGAATATTTCGTCTGAAAAATAAATGATATGATTAATGATTGATAATAGCACGCAAAGACGGACACGTACGTAAGCAATAACGGATCAATAATTCATATCGGTGGTATATAAATAACTAACTATACTCAGAATCCGGTTAGCAATCATTTCAAATAGGTAAATAATTGATTTGGAGCATTGAAAATCTTTCAAAAAGATTAATTAGTTAATGACAGGCAATGTTTCGTCTTTTTTGTTTAAATTAATAGGTTAATTAATTAATTTACTACAGTTCGCTATCATCGAATTACCGTTAATACTGCAAACCAAACATTTATCCAAAATTTCTTATCATTTTTTTTTGTTGCAATTAATCTCTTCTTTTATGATTTCATTTAATGTAAATAAAATTAATTAATTTTTTCGCGGTTTCCTGTCAAATTAGACGAAAATAAGTGAAAATTTTCATCATTACACTGTTAATTGAATGCAAAGGATTAATGGATAGTTAGTTCTTTGGTAGATTTTATTAAGTATTCGAGTAATTGTGTTCTGTTATCATCTCATTGCGTGTTTAAGTTTTAATTCAATTATGCTTCCAACGAATTTTAACCATTCCTTCCATTTTCGCTTCCTGTTCTTTTCAAATCAAATTAATAATTGGCGAAACTATTTGATATTAATTAAATGAACTTCTAATAAATTAATGTATATCAGCTAATATTTATAAAATTAATTCAACGTGAGGGCGAAGAGGAAAATCATCCCATCCCTATCATATGATTGCAATTAAACTTCCAATTAGCAAAAAAAGGAAAGTAAAATTTCAAGAGCACTCTGACGTTGAGAAAGTGAACGCTTAACGCAACCGCTTTACTAGCAAACGGTTTTACACGTTTCATATATGAATAAAGTATTGCAACTGAAATGAACGCAAACTAGCGTTAAATTCGTTCTTTTGAAAATGATTTGCAGTAGGGGCGATGAAAAGTTCACGTGATTTATTGCAGCAAGACTAATTGCACTCTTCACTTAATTAGCTTAATTTAATTGCAAATTTAACGTTTCTACAAATATAAGTAATACTGGAAATGAATTCTATAAATGATTTTCATTACTATCAAATGATAGCAACTGTATCGAAATAAAAATGGCGAAAAAGGTTGAATTTTAAGCTATCGCTTAAAAAAAAATAATTCCTTTCCGAATTCGTACTTTTACAATTGCTTAATTTAAAATGTAATTTTTAGAGTAAGTGAGATTGATTATTATGTGGCAGATAATTCGGATATTTTTTGCTGTATTACTGTGTACAGTAAATGATAGCGAAGCAAACAGTGTATCAGAATCGCTTGATCCGACAAATCAAGGTAAATCTTCATTAACCATGAGTTAAGAGACTTGAAGTGCTGAAACGACTGGCTAGGTGCAGCAGCACCTCCAAATCACTCAAATGATCCAATTAAGACTTGAACTGCGCTGAAACAACTAGTTCACTTATTTATTAAAATTTAAATCCACCAACTCTCTTTTTTTTTTTGTTTTCTCCGTCGAGTCACTTCAGCTACCTGTCAAATTCTGGAGCATCTGCTCTGTTCGCTGACCTGACCACTAACACAAATGCAAAATGAAAGCTTTCCATGACTGATAGTGATTGTGACCTGGTCAATCCCTCCTCTCAGTGGTTGAATTAAATGAGAAAAAGTTTTGCAGAGTTAGCACTTTTGGATTGGTCATCCGGTATTCGGATATTTTACTGTGTTGACGAAGCACTGGAAATTCTTGTGGAACCGTTTAAAAATGCCTTAGTAAAATTGTTGAATAAATTTTGCACAAATGCTACTGCTTGCCGTCTTGTTAAATCGTTCGTTTCATTTCTCTTTCATACATTTAAAATTTTTCAGAGAATTATCAAAGCTATCACAAAAAAAATTTTTTTGATTGAAGTAGTATATTTAAAATGAATATTAATCTTTCTCGTTTTTTATTTGTTTAACGTAACATACGGTTTTTCTTTTTTTTTGAAAAAAAAGTGAAATGAAATTTTAAGCATTTCTTTTTAAAATGATAAGTTTCTAAAAACAAAAAAAAAGTGAAAAATGGAAAATTTATTTTTACTACTTTCTTCAACAAATCGTTTCAATTCAATTTGTTGCTCATCAAATTTCACTTATTTCATTTATTAAATGAATCATTCACTCAACAATCCATTCTATTTCTCTAGCAATTATAATTTCGAGTTATTAATTAATTCGATGAATAAAACTCAGCATTAGTAGATACATGTGTGATTTGAATACTGCTAAGGTTGAGCTATCCTTTTCAATTAATTATAGGGAAGCAGAAGCGTAAACGTAGAAAGGAAGAAATTAAACAGATATGAAATTTTGAAAATTAATAAAATTAGGCAAGCGGAATTGTGTGTGGGAGCGAGTTGGCCTTTAACTTTTGAAAAAAGCATTTTGAAATTGAGAAAGAAATTGTCTGTAGCCGTCTGCCGCCTCCTCCCGCAAAACCAACTCATTGCAATATGCACTCGCTCCTCTACTGCTCTTCACTGGCCTCGCTACGTGAGGAAGTGATGAGGAGCCTAATCCATTCGCTGAACCTTCCATGCTCACATGTGAGTGGGTTATGCTTGTACACGCCCGCTCGTCGTCGAGTGCTTCGACGGTACTGCGGGTGGCCCAGTGGTTTGCGTTGGAAGCACAGGAAGAAGCTAAGGCTCTGATCCTACTACTACTCGGTCAGGCTATTCAGTTACCGATGCGTGTGACGCGTATGCATGAGTGTCAGTGGTCGTGTAAAGGTGTTGGACAAACCATCAAAGTTCAGATTTCGATAGAATGAATTTAAATCCTTGTTGTTGCTATTAATTGACACAAGAGTTACCGGAATATCGGTATGCTACAGAGTGTCATTTAAACCGGATTACATTGTTTTGCTTGATGGATATCCGAAAGTGAATTATGGTGCGGTGCAATTTCGATTTGTCATTGTTTTACCACCGAGTGCTGTACCCATGGATTATTTGCGGCGACCGTTACTTACACGAGAAATTTTGTCAAGTAATTAAACTTTTCTTTTCGAATATTTTCAAAAGAAAACATATTTCACTTTGCTAAAACAATAAGAACAAAATGACAAATTTAAACTTTTACGCGATTTTTGATGACATTTCCGCACATCCAATGGTACTTTCACTAATGAAACTGTAAGTGCGTTGGCGGACTGTCTATTGCTTATCAACTAGGTCATTTTCAAGGCTAATTCACTCATAATTTAGGATTGTGTTTTGGGTGATTGGCTAACGTGAAATAATTCATTCATAACTTCTATTTCATATACCTTTCCCTCCAACATAGTCTAACGTGACGTGATGGAGATTGTTTAACTTTGTTACAAATTGTTAAAATTTAAAATTTAACTCATTTTTTTCGTTGCATTAATTTACATTAAAATTCATGAGGAAAAAAACAGATTTTCTGAATGCATCAATCAATGAATTTGAGCGAGAGTTTGGCTGGAAGGTTAGCAGCTACGAGCAGTTTCCGAGATTTGATTCCGTCACGGAATTCATGAATATCGCACTAATTCCGATTGGATTCACTCTTCTAATGCTAATGCTTCTACTTGCTTACTGGTCGTCCAGGATTAGGTAAGCGAACATTTCAAATATTTTCGCATTTTTCATTAATTTCACATTCTATCAAATGTTCAAATTGAACTATTTATATTTATTAACGTTTCATTTTGGTTTCGTTTTGTAGTTCAAATGAAATATTTGACAAAAAAAATTCATCAGTGAAGATAAGTTAATGAATTTTACTGTACTTACACTTACAGTCGTTCAACTGGTGGCACTATCGACGAATGGTTTACTACTCGAACAAGTGGTGGTAAGAGTACGGCTATGAAGTAAGTTTTGTGCTTGAAATTATAATATCAACCGTAACGTAGAAGTTAGCAAAAGCGATTGCTTGTTAATGTGAAAAAGAAAGCAAAGTTATAGTCAAATAATTACTGATAGTAGTAATATAAGTGATTAAGCTTAGCCGATTAAAAAAAAACACACAGGAATAAATTGACAAAAAATTAAAAAACTATTAAACTTTGCAAATTACAATTCCAGAATTTTTTCTTCGCTAATTATTGAAATTGCAGAAGAACGTTGGAAATTATTGAAGAGCAAAAAATTTTATTCGCTCAAAAGAATGGACGAAAAGAGTCACGTCATTCTACAGTCTCAATGCAAACAAATTCCGGAATATCAGAAACGGAAGGGTATAAATCGGATCATGTTGACTTGTCGAGGAATGAAATTACGAAAGATTGGGAGCACAGGTATTGAATTCAGATTATTTAGAACATTTTTTCTTGACATTTTTTTTCACCTGAAAGCTTTTGACAAAATATGAGGAAGTGTATGAAAAACAAAATGAAAAAATTAGAAATTGTAATTTTCATAAATTTACCTCACTGCTTCTGTACGCATAATTTCTGGATGAAGGAGAAGTGTGATATGGAAAATGATATGTGCATTTAGCACTTACTTTAGGTTATCGTTGGAGCGGGCACCATTACACCGTACAATAATACAGTCTGAAAGTACATCAACGTTAAGTTCAACCTCTCCTTTCAGAAATTTCGGGTAAGTTAGCATTGACTATTGACGGCTTCTTTTCACCTTTCTACACTTGCGCCTCTCCTCCCCCCCCCCCCCCCCCCCCCAAAAAAAAAAAAACAATTTTGAAATTTTGAAATAGTATCACTGTTTCCTGCTAAGTAATTCAATTGAACATGATAAGCACAGATCAGTTTACTGCTAAATTGTTTATCATGTCATTAGGTGCAACTTCCTTTTTGTTTCATTCCTAATTATTTTGCTTTTGTTGGTTTTTCAAGTTTGCCTGATTTGTTAGTTTCTGGTGGTTGGATTATAGTTTATGAATTTGCAGTGGAAGGCGAGTGTCTCATCGTCGACTGAGCTCAATCGATGACGGTAATTATAATAACAAACGATATCGCAAAAAGCGATTCAATTCAAAAACAAAACGACTTGCGCAACAGCATTGGAAATTAACAAGTATCGCATTGAGTGGATTTGGAAGATCTCGAAGATACTGAGGTAAAATATTTTGGAAATTACTTCGTGCTACAGGTTATTTGCTACTGATCAATTATGAATGAATTATGCCTTTTTTTCAGATCCTTTATGTGATTTAAATAAAACTCTCTTCTTAGTGCTCCTGCAACCCGATTCTCAAATATCAGTAGTAATTCATCAGATGTACGCAAACAACGTCTTCATCGAAGCGTTTTAGTAACCAAAAAACGTTGCAATTTTTTGTTACACATAGCTTATGTAAAATACCTCTTGACATGATTCTTAAAATTCTCTAAAACTAATTGACCAACAAATGAATGCTCGATTTTCAGTAGCCAACAAATCTTAATATCTTACTGTTTGCTTTTATGGTTTGATAGGAACGGATGTTATGCACATTATAACTTCTACATCAAAGGATTCTCCAAAACTAAATTTCAAAAGCTAGCACTATTTTGCGGTACTTTCACCTAGATGAACATTCTACAAATTCTACTTGTACTGAAATTTTATTCTAATTGCTTCAAATTTTATTTCACACATTAGAATAATGACACTCAAATTTACAGAAACAGCGAACTAACTAATAAAGTCATGATTCTGACCAGTTGTAGTAGGCATAAAAAAATATATGCAATCTAAATAAATATTTTGCAAAAATGAATCACACAAAACTACCATCACATTACTTGTGCATACGCAAACGGAAATAAATATATTGGTTTCATTCATTTCCCTATAGCTTCATCGAGATGTTGTTGAACAACGCTGAAAATTTCATCCACTGTTCCCTCAGACGGAATCTGTAAAATACCATTTAATGCTTCACATTTCATATTTTTGAACATTTTCTCTTAGTACAAACAGTTTTATTTTTATCTGAAATACTCTTAAATGTTGCACTTATAAAGTGTTCTTCCAAATCAATTCCACATAATTCATTTTTACTCATTGGTAATCTTTATATTACTTAATTAACACAATAATTTTGAATGACTGTCTTCAATGCAAATCATGTAATATAGTTTACAAAATCAAATATAGTTTACAAAATTATGGTTTTGGAATGGGGAGCAGAAAAAACATTACAAAGGTTGAGAAAGCGAGAGTTATTTGTGCAATAATTCACAAAGAAATAAATTCAAGTAGTCGATTTTTCAAGTCAATAAGGCTTTAAAATTTTAGTTAACACTTTCTTAAATCAGAAAATTTCATTTCGAACTGATTAACAATAACTTTTACGAAAGTGACAATTACGAAAAATGGTATTGTAAGCGATACGCTTAAAAAAAAATCTTACCTTTACTAACTTTCCTTGCTTCTCGTAGTAATCGACAACCGGACTAGTGGAAGTTATGTACGTATGAAGTCGTTTCTTGATCGTATCAATGTTATCATCTACACGTCCACTAGAGCAATGAAAACAGGAAAGCTAATCAGAAAATTGCGAAGTAATCCTAATGCAAGTCAAGCGTCCCTCCAGCGATTCATAAATTTTCACTTAATCGATAAAGTTGGATAAAAAAGAAAACCTTGTTTCGGCTCTATGCAAGCAACGCTTGACCAGAGTATCTTCACTGACATCAAAAAACAATACCAATTTAGCTGGTTGAATCTGAAATTTATATTTTAGATTAAATGTTCCTTCCAAACCTGCATTTTAACGAACAGAGTTACTTATTTCAACAATGCCAATATTCCTTCTAACTTGCAACCTTAGACAACTCGAACATTTCTATGAAGCAAGTCTTATCCAAAAAAACTTGAAGTACTGCTACAAATAAATTATGTTCACAAATATTCTTAGTTGAATCTGTTCGTTGCAGAGACTGAACTTCCTTGAGGGAACCGTATTTTATCATTTTTTCGGAAATTAGCCGCTACAGAACAGAAACAAACTTCTATCGCTGTAGAAGAAAGTTATTAACTTCATTTTCGAATTGTTCGCCTTGTTTTACTTCTCGTGGATAACCATCGATCAAGAAACCTTTGGAACCTTTTGCCACCGCTTGAACCATAGCTTCTTTAATCAAATCTAGTACTATCTCCTGAATGAAAGACGAATTTAATCGTGGTACCTAGGACACGCACTTCTGCATGTAATATTACACATAAAGGAGTTAGAGTCAATTTATACAACTCTTATAGGAAAGGAAAAATATTGCACCAGTGGAACGAGTTCTCCATTTTCCATCATCTTATTGAGTTCCGATCCACGTGGTGATCCAGACTTCA
This sequence comes from Litomosoides sigmodontis, assembly GCA_963070105.1. Classification (NCBI taxonomy): domain Eukaryota; kingdom Metazoa; phylum Nematoda; class Chromadorea; order Rhabditida; family Onchocercidae; genus Litomosoides; species Litomosoides sigmodontis. Next base: position 9,134,340 of record OY718807.1, read on the forward strand.
CTTCAGCACGCAGCAAATCACCCGAGCTGAGATGTGTCAAGCCGTACTTTGCCACGATCTTATCACATTGTGTTCCTTTGCCAGATCCAGGACCTCCTGATGACAAATATAATGCATCACTAAGCTTTTAGAAGCAATAAAACAATAAAACTCAACGTTTAAAACTTTTAAAAATTGATATTTCACCATACTAAAGTAAATTACATCAAATCACATCTACTTAGCCATACATGTTTGAGTGCTTATGCATTTTTTTTTTAAGTAATATATCTTTATTCGTCTTTGACTTGAATCAGTGAGCAAAGACATGAAAACAAACGCAATCTAATTTCAAGCTTCTTTCAATAAGCTCTCATTTTTTGCTTCAAAAGTACTTCATTCTAGCTTACCAACAATAAAAAAGATTGGAACATTGGCATTTTTCAACGGTGTGAGGTCAATGTTTTTGCGTTCAATTGGAGCCTAAAAAAATATCGAATAACACAAACAACAATTATAATACTAAATTTAACCATTTTTTCATGCTCTTCTTGTTCTGAGACTACTTTTAGCAGAAATACTAATTCATTTGCTAAAGTAAGCAAAAAAAGAAAACGAACCATTTAAATTGCTGCGAAAATTGGTTTGAAATATTTCCACTTCTATACTTTATCGAATCGTACAACTGCACGCTGTCTAACGCTACTCTTTTGAACAGTGAAAGTGAAAATTGAAAATGCTTGAGATGATCAGTTGGCTGGTTGAGAGATCGAAATATCAATTAAGCCTCAATTCACCTCACTTTCTTCCACTTCAACTCAACTCGATGTTCAAGCTTTGTATGTTCGTCTGGTTGTGTTAGCCTGCAACAACAACCTACTAATGAAAAAGAATGAAATAAGAAAACAACGATCTCGAGAAAGCGGAAACGCTTAACATAACATATATTTCCAGTCAAAAAAAATGAAAACATAAAAACAATCCAATTAAAATTTGTAAACAATGCCATACAAGAAATTTTCAGCGGAAAAAAAAGCATAAAAAGGAAGCAAAAAAAATTTAACAAAAAAAAGAAAGAAAAATATGCAAATAAGAGAGAAAGAAGAAAATGTGTTGAAGAATTCGAGTCAAAGTTGTACAACTTGTTGCAACGTCACAGTCCTTAATAGAACTTAAATTCTATTCACTCACTTATCATCGACATTATCATCCTTATCAGTACCATTCCCTAACAGTAGTAATGATAAGCAGCAATTCATAATGTTAAAGAATATAAAAACTGATAAATAAATGCCACTTCTACATGCATAATCACCTCATGGATAAATTATTAATAACAGACTAGTAGGACGGAAAGAAGCAACTGCTAATAACATGCTATTCATTCATTATTAAGTACGATTTATTGATTAGTTCGGGATAAAAAAAAGGAAATGTTACAAATGAGAAAAACAAAAGACAAAAATGTAAAATTTTAATAAAAATTTTAAAAATTATATCTATTCAATGCAGCTTTTCTCCTCCTCTCATGCACATGCACACAATACACTTGGGCGAAAAACTACAACTATTTTTACGAGGGACAGAGAGATAGAGGGGAGGGTGAGGGAGAGGAGAGAGAGCGAGCGAGAGCGAGAGAATTGATTATCCAGAATTGATTGATAATTAATTGCTTCTACGCAAAAAAGATGACAGTTTGACATTCACGGAATTGATACACTTGCTGTATAATTCATTCTAAAAAAAATTATTCGGAAGGAAGGGATGGAAAGAGAGGGAGAGAGAGAGAGAGAGAGTGAGTGAGTGAGTGATAAGACGAATGGGGAAAGAGAAGGAAAAGAATAGAAATTTAATTGTGAATGAAAACTTTTTCTCAATATTTCAAACTTCTTTTTTTTGTCTAACAATTAAGAGAGCGGGAATTCTATGCCACTTGACACTTAGCGATTCACCAATTTATCACACTGTCATTTTTGATAATTTAAAGATGAAACGAAGTTGAAGAGAGGGAGAGAGCAGAGGTAATTGGTAGGAAGCAAACTATCAGCATCAGCATTATCACGATATTAATTTTGATTTAAATTTGACTTTTTTCTTTCTTCAAAAAAAGAAACGAATATTCATATTCACATAGTACTCGCTGCACCAGAGAGAGAGAGAGAGAGAGAGAGAGAGGGAGAGAGACAGGAAGTGAATATAACTATACAATTTTCAAAATATTTATTATCGGAGAAAATAAAACATGACGCGTGTAGAATGAATCATTTTCTCATAACAAATTGAATACTCTTCTCAATATTCTTAGTAAAACTTTTGATGAAATCACGATAGATTAAATCAGCTCCTTTAATTAATGGCAGTAATAGATAGATTGTGATGATAATTTTAATTGACCAATACGCTGTCCAGTTCTTTAGATAGTGATGAAAGAATACATCCAACATTGCTAGCCAACCAAAAACAATCCAATATCTGAATACACCCATTAAAAATATAATAATCTTTTATTTTTTGAAAAAAAAAGGATTGGAATACTGAATTTTACACTTCATGAAATATGATTAGCTGCAAAATTTCTAGAATTAAAGAATTATTAAATTTCTCTTTGAATTTTTTTTATTTTTCTTTTTTTTTTTGTTAAATATAATCTCTAAGTGATATTTGTTTGAAAACAACAAGGAAAAAAATATATAGCATTCCATTCCTACTAATTTATGGTAATACTTGGAGGGATTATTGAGTGCCAAAAGAGTTGACTATAAGAATAAGAAAGTAATGCCATCGTCCATCATACTAATGAACGATCGGATGCATCAATCGATTATCGACGATCAGTGCGATTGATGCACTCGATCGATCAACCAATGCCTCCTATCTAAACCTACGACACTTCGGTCTACCTGAACTTTTAGCAGTTAAGTTTGCCGCAGTGAATGTTACTGCATTTGGAATACAGTGAATTTCGATTGCAATAACATTCCACTATGGCAAAATCCCCGATAATCTACTAACCGATTTAGTCACATAAAGTAATTTATCTGCTTAGGTACAACTAATTGACTGTAACTTTCGATGTTTTAAAATTATAATGATCGCATAAATTTTAGCAATTTTGAATACTTACCGATAGAATAATTTTTTTCTTTTAATTAAAAATTGATTAATTGTTGAAAAATGTAAAAAGTTATTTACCTAAGCCAACTTCTGCACGCACTAAGGCCACGACTTTCATAAGTTGCATGTGTTTTAAACATAGGATAACCAATGCCCTGAAAAATTGATAAGTGAGAGAGAGAGAGAGAGGAGCAAAATTTCACTAAGCAATGAAGTATACCATAATGTAATATATGAGTTTTGCTAGATCACCACTTAGAATATAAAAACAAAATACTCCAGTTAACATATAAAATGCGATCAATCGTGAGATGCCGAGTTTTTTCTCCAAAAATGTCCAGCTGAAATGAATTTTTGTTGAAAATTTTAAAAAAGGAATTGTCATCTTTCATGACTTTTTCATTTTCTCAAGTACATTAATAAAAATTGAAAGTGTTCTAAACGTTATGTCAAAAGCCTCACAGTACGTTTTTATTTCTTTAACAAACAAAAACAAAAGGAAGAAAATAAAAATAGTGGGATAAGTTCATGTTTCATCAATCAATCAAACAATCATCACCATCATCATCTAATGGATTTCTATCAATGCCTAAGCAATGTGAAATATAAAAATTGTGTAAATTTCGAAATTAGATCTATCAAAGAGTTAATGAGAATACATTGTTTTTAAAAAAATATTTAAATTCAACAGCAAAATCTTCTACCATTGGTTGCACCATCTGTTATCGCTGTCATACAGATAATTGATTACGATCGTATGAATATTCTCAGGTGTTAAATCCCACCAATATTGCACCAAAATATCGCTTGATTTACGTCCAACAATTATATTTTTCATTCCAAAAACTAAATTTGCAAAAAGAAACAAGCGCAATATGACTGACATCATTTTTAAAGAAAGATTGAAGTGATTTAATTTTCCAAAAATTGTTATAGATTTGTTTGATAGTTGTGCAACACATTAAATCTTCGAGTAATTACAAATTACATAACTATACAGTTCTACATATGGATTTTTTTCCCTTTAGTGCTCAAAGTATAAATTAAAATCATTTGCAATACTGCAATTAAGTTATTACTGTATTTCGAGACAAAGAATAAACCAAAGTTTACACTAATTAGCCTGCAGCAATCGGTCATCATATTCGACGAATGAAAAAGCCTCATTAAATCCTATAGTAATAGGAAAACTGCAAAATTAACTACTCCCATCCGTTCCACTCCCGTTGGCACTAAACTATTCACTGGCAGCGTAAACTTATAAATTTAAATTTCAATAATATTCAGAAAAAACGGATTTTCCTAAAATTTTTTCCTCGTTTATAACTATACAAAACAGCACATTTGTTCGATTTCCTAGAAATTTTCCTCTGCCAGTAAAAAGAGCTATTACAGAAACATTTCGATTTTGAGATTTCAAATTTCAGCTGCTTTGATGCAAGAATAAGATGAAATTTTCATACATGAAAGGTTGGAAGAATGGTCCGAACTAAACGAAATTGTTCGTTCGCTATGCATGGGCTAAAAATAACCGCATTTTGAAGCATTAAAAATAAGATTAAAAATGAATAAAATCATTTCAAGCAACCTCATATGTTTCATTGTAAGCAATCCTAATACGATCCAAAAGCAATGAAGCTGTCATTCGAAAAGAGATTAAGAAAGACGACGGAGAAGCTTTCTGCTCAGCGGAAACCTAATCAAGCCTTTTTGTTATGAAATCATAGCATAATTAGGTCAAATCAATTTAAAAAAACAAGAATGAAAAAAAATCTTTTGCGAATGAAAATGCAACTATAAAGAAATTAAAGACTAGATTAAAAACTTGTATTTTGTATATGCTTGTTCCCTAAAACTAAGCTAACTCATTTTAATATAAAAAATAAAATCCTACCAAAAAATTTTAATGCATTTAAGAAAGAAAGGTTTTAATTAAACAAAAAAGTAGTAAAATTTACACTGATTGAAGTATTAGATGTTACACCCTGTAGCATCGTGTCCGGTGATACTGATCGTTTGTAAGGACTGATGGAACTCGAAGTGAATATCGATTTACTTCCATGGCTTACTTCCTCATTTAAGCTTCTTCTATCAATTTCAACAGCTGTCTTTAGCATTTCATCGGAGTCAAGATGCGGCAATGTTCCAGGACGCTGAATATGTTGCGAATGCTCAAGTAATGTTTTATCATGATTTCCTCCACTGATTGTAACTGCTGATTCTTTCTTCGGTATCCTTTTACGCGTGCCAGCATACTTTTTAGCTATTAAATTCTACAAACTATTTCACCGATCAATACCATACCATATAAAGAGGATCATACTGTAGTATTAGGCCTACCAATACATTTACTCCTCCTCTCGTAAATGATTAATTTCTTCTCAAAAATTTCCACAGGTAAAGATGATTTCCCTCAAAAAGTTAAAGGTGAAAACAAAGGCAACAAACTTCTCACAACGATATCACCAATTCAATTGCATTCTTTTTCATTCATAAGAAGAAACTCACACCTTAAACACTTCCATCTTTCAATGTTTAATCTAATATCAAAATTCTGCAGCAAACAAAACCGCAACCAATCAAATGAATCGAATAAATTAAAATTAGCAAAGCAAACTTTTTCTACATTTTATGAAAAATTTGAAGAGTGAAATTTACTTTTTATAACAAGAGAATGTTGCATATGCTTTACTGATCAAACAATTAATACAAAATGCAATTCGGAGAGAAAAAAAGTATGAGTAAAAAATTATTAGCTCTGTAGTCAGGTGGCAACAGCTGCATTTATTTTTATTACCTGTCAAGAAACTATGGTATTGAAATCATCAAATCATTTGTTTAATCTCTTCCATCAATCGAGAATTCAGTCATGGAAAGTGTTATATGGTGATAGCAAACTAAAAGATTGTCTAGGGAATGCTCCTCATCATTTGTTAATATTGTTTAAACTGTTACTGTTTTTACATCACGATAAGTAAAATTCCATCAGTGTACTACATCAACATCAACAATCTTACAGTGAATATCAAAAAAATAGCAACAACAGAACAAAATAAAGAACTTCCTAAAATTTCCCAAATGCTGTCGTTAAATTTTTACCCTTTAATTAATAACTTCAAATTATACCCAGACATAGAAGATGGATGAACAGTACATCAAAATACGCTAATACGTAAATATCTATCGAGAAAACGGCCAGTTGTATTAGTAGGGAAATTATTAATACTTTAATGTAATAAGCTTTCATTTTCAGAGTACAATCGGGAGCTTCGCATACATCCAAACAAAATTAAAAAAAATTAAACTTCATATTTTGCAATATTTTCATAATATTCCGTATATTGAGCTATCTTTTTATTAGTTGTTTCAGCTATTCGATCTTCAAAACCATTTGAACGATTTACTCCATCCCATCGATAACCTGGCGCAATGTTGAAACGATTCGGTGGCCAACTTCCCTTGTATTTTGGATATGCTTAAAAAGAACAGTAATGACTTCCTCCAAAATTTCAGTGATTTTGCTTAAATTACTGCGCGTATCACGATGAAAACTTAAAATTAATAAGAATTAAGCTTCAAATAAATAAACAAATGCATTGACTTTTGACAAGGAAAATCCATTTTTTGAGCAGTTGAAAACAAAGTCTATAAACAGCACGCTTCAGGATAAAACCAATATTCAAAATTGAGACAAATTTTATCTCGGATCTAAATTAGAGATTAATGTAACAGCCGTTTAGTTTCCAAAAAGTTAAATTAACAATTCAAAGCTCTTACCGGTCCCACTTTTTATTTCTGCATTTTCTTTCTTCTTTTTCACATATTTATACATCGGATCTTTCTCGTGCAATTGCTGAAAAATAACTTCGTTATTTCAGATTGTTCAGTCACGACAGAAATAGGTGGCAACACTCTCCTCATTTCACATTCTTCTTCTACTGTGTATTTCAAAATCTCTAATATCTGAAGAAGGTACAACACTTCATTGTCATATCGAGAAGTAGAGCATGATGTACTAAAAAATAGAAAATTAAACAAAAAAGCAGAAGCTTTGTCATACATCTTTTCGCCACTAAAAATACCTTTTTCAAGTGTTCATTCATCGTCCTATCATCAGCGTGACGTGCAAAATCTTCTTGTGCCACGCGAGCCATTTCATCCAGTTTTTGAGTTCGCTGAAACGAAACTCCTTGAAATTTAAATAAAAGTTGATTCCAATCACGTTTTACAACATTCGTACATATAAAATGCAAACCTCTTCTAACTGTCGTAAACCTTTGTTCCAATTTTTATACTTCTCTTCTAATTCTTGCTGCTTTTTAGCTTCACGTTCCTTCCTTTCACGATCTTCTTTCGTTTCACGTCCTTTACCAGTTAATTTCGGACGACGAACAATTGCCGCACCTTCACCACTTGCATATCCATCCCAACTTTTCAGCAACTTCAAATAGTAGTTATTTAAATGAAGACTGAAACTCAACTTCTACTAAATTTAAAATTAAAAAAAATACAAGAAACTGAAATAAAATCAATGTCTACTTATCTAGCAATATCTCACCCACTTTCTAAACATGTTGTAGGCATTGATTAGATAAAATTTTTTAATTTTCAAAGGTTCTTACTGTTTTTTCATCTTCCTGATGTCGTTTCAATTCTTCTCGATGTGATTCTAGTGTTCTAAGACCACCACTTTTTCCTGTCATCGATTCAGCCTTGCCATCGCTTGCCTGGTCACGTTTACTGCGACGTGATGCTCTACTATCATCAGAAGAATCCCTTCGCCTATGATGGCCTGTAAAATGTAAACAGGAATTGCAAGCTCTCGTTCCTTGCACAATTGTAGCAAAAGCTACACTGTAAAGCCAACTTTCAGCACACAGTAAAGCCAACTTTCAGCACACTGTAAAGCCAACTTTCAGCAAACAACAAAAACAGACAATCAAAGCAACTTGGAAATGTAGATCGTGAATTTTTCATTTCTTCAAGATTAGGTAAGCGTAAAACAGAGAATAAATGCATTTTTTTCAAAACTGTTAAGATATGCAGAGAAAGTTGTATCCACAGCATTATTAAGTGTACTAAAGCCGACAAAATTTCTAGCCCGACGGGTTTAAATCTATTTTCCTAATAGCAGTAATAAATATCGTTCTATCCAAGTGAATATAAGACAGCGATATTGGACCAATAAATCATGAAATCAACCCCATAATTTATGAATCAACAGTTACTTTCGTGACGTCCACGATGTCGATTATGGCTTTCATCCCAACCTTTCCCATTATGCTTTCTTCTTCTATTTTTGTCATACGATGCATATCGACCAGAGTCCGCACTGTCACTTCGCCTCAGTTTTTGATGTGCATAATTTACAAATTTTTTTCTATGATTTGAAATTCCAGCATAATCGTCGTGTCTACGTGGAGGAGAAAGGTCAGAGTCGGAATTATTGGTCGGTTTTTTACGCCTTGGAGGTGAAACATCTGAATCATCGCCTTTAGAACTTCGTCTTGTACAATTCACGGATTTTTTCGGTGGCGAAAGGTCTGAGTCGAGTGGCTCATCTTTGATTTTACAACGTAACTGTGGAACATCTACATCAACGCTATTTGTTGATTTTTTTTGTTTCGAAAACGAATGACTCTTATCGTTGTCTGGATTTCGTCGCGGTGGCGATGAGTCTGAGTCGAGTGGTTCATCCTTTATTCTATGAACTGGAAAGGACACATTTGAATCGCCAATAGTCTGCTTTATATTTTTTTGGCAATTCTTATTTATAACTGATGCACTTTCCCATTCTTTCGAACTGGTAGTCGGAAGAGATATTTCATGTGGTGCATCTGAAATTCAATTTGTTAAAATGCATCTTTCTAGAGTCCAGTCAGTAACTCATAATTAAGGTAGTCAATAAATTAATGCTTGAACGTTTCTGACACCCTAAGCGAAGAAATGTATTATCTGCAGGACTCGGCGGATAATGAGAAGGACTATGTCATCATCAAGTAAGATGAACAAGAAGTGTAATGGATATCGTGACATTATGGAATAAAGTCTCTTAATATTACAGGAAATTTGCAATATCATCATCAAGATCAGCCAAAAAACAAACCGTTTTCATCGGATGAAGAATCATGTCGTTGCCGTTCTGCATTTGTTTCAGCTGCAAAAATGAAAAAATCAGTGAGGTAATATGCCTGAATAACTTTTCTGAATAAACAAAACAAACAGTTTTATACAAATCAGAAAATGAATCAAAGAAATGATATAAAAATTACAAGAAATCATTACTTTTCAGCTCGACGGCTTTAAATGCTGCAGGCTTGAACTTCGGTATTGAATGTAGCGCTTTTACTTTTTCCAATATTTCAATCTTCAAATAATGAATGACATGGTTTAATAATTTTCATCTTGTTAAAAGGAACTAGTAGCATAATATGTTTACTTCTGAAGAATTTCTAAAAGCCCTTTACATTTATCAATAGGTTCAACTTACGCAATAAAGTGTTTCGAATAATTTAGAAATACAACCCTATTTTTGAATTACTTAGGACAGCTAACATCAAAATTGGCATAAAAACTTATTTTAGCAATAATCTACGGATTGAAACTAACATCTTTGCCACTCTCGTCACCTGATGAAGTCTGTTCGGTACATGCTGCTACATTAACAAAAGCATCATTTTCATGAATTTTCAACCTGCAAATTATTTTGCAATGCTTTGTCGAATAAAGCACATCTTAATCGTATAAAATTCAAGTTAAGTCCAATAAAAAGATTACTTAAGGACTCCTGCTGATAAATGCGAAAAAAATGGCATAAATTCCGCATATTTTCAGTAATTCCAATATGTTTTTTTCTTGTGAATCATAACTTATAATTAAATCACTTCATCCCAATTGGATACCATTTGAAATGGTATAAAGAGTGGTGATTTTCAAAAATTTCCAACACAGTTAATCATAGCGTTAAAATTCCTATCTGAAGGTAGAGTATCACAAACCCAGTTCCACTCTTCTTTTTTTTACGCTTTTTCTTCAGTTGCTTATCATCTTTGCTAATGTATTTTTTCAGATATTCGTCTCGTGCTTTCTTTGCAGCATCATCCATCATTCTTTTCTGAAATTTCATACAACGCACACAAAGATGCTTAGCGGGAAACTAGCAGTGCTCTATGTACAATACAAAAAAAATCCAGTAATAAATTCATAATTTACGGAAAAACAAAGAAGCAGATAATGGGGATCCAAAAATGACTGATACTTCCCAGTTCACTTCATAAACCATATATTTAAAAAATTTTATACTATTATCAAAATTACATCCCAGGAAAATTGAACAGATACTTTAACAATCATCAAAGAAGACAAACAAACCAACAAACTGTAATAATTTTTATTAAATGTATTGGCAACACAGTTATTTACGAGTTAATCAAATGGATTATCTCCATTCATATCAGTCTATTCCTAATCCCTAATTCGTTTTTTGTGTTTACACTTGTTATAGGTCGCAAAAACTAATTAGCTCACCACTGTTTTCGATACTGAAACGTCCCAACGTTCGAATTAATTTTAATATTATAATATATTCATTGACGACAATAATAGTACGATAATAGGCAAATGACAGCTCGAGCAGTCCTGACATTATGATCTACCTGCATCACTGCTCTTCAACAGCATGAAAATATAAAGGACTAGCACGAGCGAATAATGTGCAATTCTAAATTAATATCAATAAATCAACCTAAGAAGTTCGCAATCACAAGATGAAATATTACATGTGCAAAAATAAAGTCGGCAAAAGCACGTTCAGGAGCGATATGAGGAAAGAGCGGTTTATTTTCCGGGTTGATTTGGATGCGAAGAGATGCTGAAAGAGGAATTTTAAATTAAGTGAGTTTGGAAACACTTTTAGAAAACAAAGGCAATAGAAAACTTCGAAAAAATACAAGTGAGGGGCATAATTTGCTGAACAACAAATTCAGCTTAGTGAATACAGAAACAGATTGAAATAGTTTATATTAATCAGCATCCGCAATAAACAAACCTGCCAGGACAAAACAACCAACTGTCGATACAAAACCAGAGAGGAATGAGTTGAACGGAAACGTTCCAATAAAAAGGCAGTAAATAAACCTGCAAATACATTAATCAAATGAATGCACAACGGATAAGGTAAACTGCCGTAAAAAATGTAGAAATAAAAGAAGGTATGAGATAATTCTCTGAATCTTATAAGTAAGGTTATGCATAATGGTGTTTATTATCAAAAATTTTGAACAAAAGCGTTGAAATTCACATCTCTTTACTTGAAATGAAACAAACGAATCTTGAAATTATGTGAGAATTACGTTTAATACTAGCTTAAAAGTTAGTGCCAGCTTTATCGAGTGCTCGACGGATGGACAACTCTTGAACGCGTGCACTCTAGCTTATTCACAACTATCAAATTTACTGGAAGCTAGTGAATTTTCTTCAATAGTTGAAAAAGTGCTTTTATTTATCAAACACTACATTTGTGACGTTACACGAGATTTCTCTTTTCTCGGCAATCGATGTGGAGCGTCCACATTTGCAAAAAAAAGAATTTAACAGCAGTGATATTTACTTACTGAATAACACCAGTAATGAAGACATAAAACATGTAAGCATCGATAATTTTTAGCTTTTTGGGCGTTGTTCGCCGGTAGTCATCGAATAAACTGCTCAATACTGTGAACAATCTCATCGCCGAGCACTGAAATTGACATGGATAAAAGCTTAAACGCTTTAACTATTCAATTAGCTACAACTATTCTTTTGTCCTTCAAGGCACCACTGATTTCTTCCGGACCGGAATGAATGCTTCCAGTTGATGATGCTAGTTTGTCAAAAATTAACTACACTCACCCCTCCCACTTGTCCTCCTCGTCGTAGGATAAGTAACACTTTTTTTACATCGCCAAGGGCATAGTCTGCTTACCTAACGAACAAAGACTACGCTCGGTCGGTCGGATCTCATTTCATTCGGTAGCCACCTAACAGGTCTATTCGGAGAGAAATCAAGCGTTACGCTTGAAGGAAATCAGAGGAGTGATGATTCATGACGCAAAAAAAGTGAAACATCAATTTAATCCCACAAATAAAAAGCATCCACAAGCCACATCACCGAACATCCACACCTACAACACATATGCCAACTCAAACTGGCATATGTGCAGCATGACGACGGTATTTCCTGGTCGGACGAGCACTGTCAATGGAGATGAGTAACTTCCGGTGCCGCACTGTGGGTGGAAGGGTTGGCGGAGGGTGCTGGCGGGTTTACGTTTTGCAGTTTACGCCTGTGATTTTGAGCCTCTCAGGTCTAAGAGTTACAAGATTCAAACTACCGCTTGCAAAACTGTATCGATCTGAGCAATACCGTGAAACTTTATTAAAAAAAATTCAGAAATTAACAAATTACAGATTTAGTGATACATACGTACATACCTGTGCAAATATTTCTGTATTTTTTTTCATATATCTCCTACTTTTTTCAGGTTTAGGAAATAATTTATGAAGCACTAAGATGAAGGTAATTATTGTGGTCCTGCTCCTGATCCAGACTTCTGTTCTGCATTCAAATCATCACGAACACAATCACGATATCGAGGCACCACATTTCAAATACAGTCGTGAAGCTAATGAAGGAGTAGTTTTTTTAATCAAGTTTGCGTTCAATTTATAGGTCAAATTCTCATTATACCTTTTTAAAAATTTTTGTTTTTATTTTGCGAAACATGCAGTCAATTTAATGTTTATTTATATACTATATTACTTTGTGCTTGATTCGTTGATATTTCATTATTCGTATGACATAATTTAGATGTAGAAGTCCAACCTTGTGTTTTTAGCATAACAATCATGGACATTCCCATCATGATAATGATGACGATGATCATCACCATCATCATCATCATCATCATCACCATGAACACTCTGAAGGCGATCACCACACGCATGACCAGCATCATTTTCATGAAAAGGGACATCATCATGCACATGTCTTCGAAGTTTGTATCTTGTCGCCTTTAAGTATCTTGCCTCGTTTTAGAATGCGGATATGAATTTGCATACTCTGAATTGAATTATACGGTATGTGGCGGAGAATATGCATATAATCTATTAGTGATAAATAAGTTTATCTGAATTTGAATTCCAGATTGCATTTAAAAATTTTTTGTTGCTTCAATATTTAAAATGCTGATTTTTTTGTAAAAGTAATGAAGTTTTAGATTTTTATTTATGTGATTATTTTTCCAGGAGGATGGGCATCATGAGCGTATTAAGTCAAATCAGAATTATAAGCCGTACGATCCAAATGGGTAGTTTCTTCCGTTATTTCTGCTTTAGTTCAGTTGTATCATTATACTGGATAATGCAGTTAGTATAATAATACTGGGAAATGGGTTTTCAAGCAATAGATCTTGCTACAGCATATTGATAATGTGAACTTTTGCAGAATTTTGGTATAACACAACGTAGGAATTCAAATCTTTAAGGAATTAAAAAATTGTCTGACTTTAACCGATTTCGAAGCAAGTTTAAAATAGTGTGCTTGTTTCAAAGAACTTTTCTGGTTAGTGCAAAGCTATTTTCCTTCCAGGATTTTATCTTTCATGAATGACTTTCAAACGCGACTTTGGGTATACAGCATTTGTTCGACACTGTTGATCAGCTTTATGCCATTCCTTTTACTGTCGTTAATACCTTTGCAGGTGAAGGATTATTGTATGTTGAATTTCCTTGTGGGAAACTTGTGTTAAATCCTTTTTCTTTTTAAAAAAAATTATCAAGCTTCTAAGGCTTAAGCAAAAAACCTGTGAAATTTTCGTTTGAAAAGTTGTTTTTATGAAGTGAAATCTAGTTAATAATCATCAAATGTGTCTCGCCATACATCCATCAGACTAATAATGCGATTTGAGGCGAACACCGCAGAAAATGGACCAATGCTAAAAGTCCTTTTGAGTTTTGGTTCTGGCGGTCTGTTGGGTGATGCATTCCTCCATCTAATTCCACATTCACAACCTTCTCATGATAGTGGTCATCAACATTCACATTCCCATTCGCGTAGTGGTTTCGAACATTCACATGGGCCACACGACATGGCTATTGGAAGTTATGTTCTGGCTGGTAAGGATCATTTTTCTTCCAAATTCGTCATAAAATCCTTTTAGTATTTAGTGCGAAAGATTACGAAAGAAACTTCGTGCATGTTGATATTTTTAGTATGTGATATTAAAAGATACTGTTAAATCGAATTTGAACATGCAAAAAAAACTACATTTCTAGGGATATTAACATTTCTGACAGTAGAGAAGCTTGTACGGATTTTGCAAAGTAAAAATATAATGATTCATTCTCACTCACATGGTAATGGCGTGTCTTCTGATGATAAAAAGAATAAAAGGCGAAATGAAGGTAGCAGGGCTAGAAAACAAAAGAAATCGGATGTTTCATCAGCGGAAGAAGTATGTGTTGTATTTGTATAGCACTTTAATACCTTATTCCAATGGATATTGGAGCTTCCCCACTAAGGAAAACTTTGTCATTTCGAAAGATGGTTACAATATAATCGATACTTTGTAGAGCTTGCACAGTTGTTCCGATGGAGAACACAAGCATCTGATTGCAAAAACAAAGGACGAAACAGGATTTAAAGTAGCGGCATATTTGAATATGGTTGCAGATTTTTCTCATAATTTTACGGATGGTTTAGCAATTGGGGCGTCCTTTCTCTCCGGCACTACAGTTGGTGTTGTAACAATGATTACAGTGCTCGTACACGAAATACCACACGAGATTGGAGATTTTGCTATACTTGTACAGTCTGGTTTCACCAAGAAGAAGGTTACGGTTTTTTTTGTTGTAATTATTTTTAATATTGAATCTTGGCGACGTTGCAATAAGTATCATTTTGAATTGACTGATTAATTTTTGCAGATTGCAAAATATAGATTTAATGTTATGTTGATGAAGTTATTCAGCTGATTGGTGTTTTAGCAATATGTTGTTTGTTACCTGGTGTTTCATACTGTAAAATAGGTTTGCTCTCATGTTTTCATATTATAGGCTATGTTTGTTCAACTTCTGACAGCTTTGGGTGCTCTCACTGGTTGTGTTTTAGCATTATGTTCAACAAATGGTGAATTATCCGATGCAGGTTCTTCAAGTTGGGTAGGTGACTCAATTTCAATACTTCATCGGTACTTCCTAAAAATTCAATAACACTCTTCGTGATTTCACGCCCATTGCTTAATAACATGTAGATTAAGTGGAAGGAAATTAGTGATACTTCTAATGTATCATATGCAATTTTATACGTGTAGCCGTGGTAACGTAGTGTTGTGTTAAACATATACATAGTACTTGTGATCATTCTTTATAGAAGGATCGATTGAGTCAGCTGGAGTTGCATTTTTTAATTCAGCACGAATAATCAGTAATTTGTTGCCTTTTGTTTAAGATTAGGCCATCTATACTTTCAGATATTACCTTTCACTGCTGGTGGATTCATCTATATTGCTACTGTATCAGTTATTCCGGAATTACTTGAAAACACTTCCACTTGGCAAAGCATCAAAGAAGTAGTAGCTTTGTTAACAGGAATAATGCTGATGTTTCTCATTGCTATTTATGAATGAAGTAGTGAAAGAAAATAGTGCTTATCATGGTTGTTGTTTGCAAAAGTCTCTTCCGTATAATCGTGAAATTATTCATGTGTTTACTGTATGAGTTGGAGTTAATTAAGCTGTAAATACATTTTCCCTTCTCATTTTTTTTATATTGTTTATGATTGCGCATATTTTATTTGAAATTTCTCTTCAAATTTAATATCCCCTTGTTGCCCTTTAAGGATGGGAATACCGAAATTAGGAAATGCTTTCTAGAATTCAAGACGGTTTTGTTTGAATGCTGATCGCAAATAAGGGCTTATTAAATGCTGTTTATTACATGTAATTTAAATCTGCCGAAGTTGAAACTTTGTAGCAAATTCTAATGAATGATGTTAAATAAATAGTTTTAAATTTTTGCAAATTCTTGGTTTGAAGTTCATGGAAACAAGCCTAAATTTAGCGCTGTAATGTTCCACATTTCGCAATGTGTCGGCGTATGATTTTTTAGCCTCACTGAGGGATAATAAGTTGTAGTTGGGTGTTGAATTTGGATACATGGAAAACGGAGAGGGTAATCTTTTTGTTTATGTTATTTTGTGTGTTTTAATTATCTAATCATCCTTCAATACTTTTTTTTTTTTGGATTTAGGACGTTTAAATATAAATGGATGCCTTTTTGAATCGACCAAAAAATCAGAGTATTGCTTCGCCCATATTGGTGGAGATACCCTGGGTTGAAAAATAGTACGTCCTTATTCTAAAGTTTCCTTTTCTTTATTCGTTTTTCTTCATACTTCTCATTTATTACCTGATTGCTTCTTTTGATTTATCCAATTCAAAATACCTCAGAATTTTTTGGCATATGGAAATTGCTTATTTCAGTCGCCCACGGAAGGTTGAGGAAGTGGCATTTCAAAATGAGGTTGTGTCAGTGCTGAAAAAAGTACTGGAAGGAGCTGATGTGAGCTGTTTTTATAATTCACAAATTTTTGCTATATCATAGTTGAATTTTCTCAATTTCTGTTCAGAATAGTGAAATGTGAAGTGAAGAAATATACAACCAATGGTATTGCTCTCGAGATCCTAGTCATTGATCCTTGTCAGCTTTACTATTCCATACCTTTCAGTTACCGAATTTGTTATTTTACGGTCCACCAGGAACGGGTAAAACGTCCGCAGCTATAGCGTTATGTCGTCAATTATTTCGTAATACGGATACATATCGTGACAGAGTTATGGAAATGAATGCGTCCGATGAACGAGGCATTAATATCGTCCGCAGCAAAGTGTTTTAATTTTTATAATTTTGATTTTAGTCGGCTGCTCTGTAAGCGTCGACATAAATCATGTTTTTAAATTATATCACTTTCCGTGATTGTTTTCCATTTCCCCTTGAATGGTACACTTGACATAGTTGGCGAAACGTACTCGTATGTATGATTTGTTGATCATTGTGCCAAGTCCTTTTTGTAGATACTCACAGCTTGAAGTTAATCGATCATAAATTTATTTTCAATTTTAATTTTTAATTTTAATTTTTAGATAAAAGAGTTTGCTCGACGAGCTGTTTCATCACACTTGCCGGACGGAAGTCCTGTTGTGGGGTTGAAGGTTTTTGCTTTTTTTAATATGGTTTTTTTAATTCTAAATAATACAGGTGGTTTTTCCTGTAATCGCGGAGAAAATGAATTTCCATCTATATCTCAGTTTGCCGTCGAAGTTAATCACAACTTAGTCTTAGAATTGAATTTTCACATGATTCGTCACGGAGGTTTATGTGTCTATTTTACTCTTTCAAGAATGCGCAATAGGTGTTTGTGCTATAATGCCTATGAAAAGGATGTAATTCAAAGCCATTTAATCTGTTTCCGCTTTTTATAGTTTTTTAGTGTTTACGAATGTTTAATAAATCTTGCTGTTAGGTGGTTATTCTGGATGAAGCAGATGCAATGACTACTCCTGCACAAGCAGCTTTAAGACGAACAATGGAAAAAGAATCGCGCACTACTCGTTTTTTCCTTATTTGTAATTATATCACACGAATAATAGATCCGCTCACTTCCCGTTGCGCCAAATTTCGTTTCAAGTCAATTTCTCCTGAAAGTCAGAGAAAAAGGTTGCTGAAATTTTACGCTTTCTATGTGACGGACATATTCTATCGTTTTACTGTTTTCCACAATCATTGTAGTTTACGTTATAGCTCTATTAAAATTGATATGACACGTTGAAATTTGGGTACAGTTCTGTTTATGTGCGGAGTACATTTAGTTCATCCAGCTATTACGTAATTGTTTCTCCGTCAATATTTTATGTATTTAGTGAATGGAGGATTGAAAAATCGGAGGTCGTGTTTATTTAAGTAGTTTTAATTTTCGTATTGAGTTTATATGAATGATGATGCGGATCACATCCATATTGGGTAAATTATCAATATTCAGACTTGAATGGATTTGCCAGAATGAGAATATTAAGTTTGATCCGTTGGCTATTTGTGAATTAATCGAGTTATGTGATGGTGATATGCGGAAGAGTGTTACCGCATTGCAGGTATAATTATTGTTTGCTGACGATCACGAACAGATTACATCCTTTGAGTCTAAGCCAAAAGAGAATGAACTTTCGGATGAGAAGGGTGATTTCGAATAAATGGTTATTTCGAATTAAATTGGTTGAAATTTGATTTCAGAAATTTTATTCTTCTAACTTTCAATTTGACAATGTATTTTCTAATTTCAGACAATATCATCATGTCATAAAAAATTAGTTCCCGCCGATGTACGACAGTTTCTTGGTGCTGTTCCGGATGATGTAGTAAAGCAGTTCCTGGATGCATGCAGATCTTCTAATCACAATAAGCTTTGTGAATGTGTGGAAAGTATCAGACGAGAAGGCTATGGAGTTTATCAGTTGTTGAAGCAATTTTTCTCCGTATACTTACACCTAGAGGATCTCAACGATTTAAACAAGGCTAAAATATGCGAAAAAATTGGATTAAGTTTTATTTCTCTCTCTTTTCTTATCACCAATTAGTCATATGTTTGTTATTTTCTTTCAATTAGTCGTAATTTTGTTATCAAAACATCTTTTATATAATAGATTACTGTCGTTCTACTCGATGCATGATCATTCCTGATATGATCGACCTTGTATGTGTTTTTAAAAAAATGCTTTTCAGCTAGCTGTCAGAGTCTGTTCATTTATTAAGATATTGATTACTCTTCAGGAGTGTGAAATGCGGATTCTGGATGGTGCAAATGAATTCCTACAATTATTGGATTTTGGGACAGTTGTAATGGAGCAGTTCACTGTTTCACTTTAAAATGTTTTCATACCTTTTGCTGTATGATCTCACGAATATTCGCTTTAACAAAGAGAAAGAGCGACGTTTTAGGTGTTACGTGCATTTCCAATCCTTTATCATTCCTTCGTTTAATCCATTTTGCATTTATATTATTGTTAATCACTGTTATTGGTTTTAATTGTTTGTCGTTAACCATTATTAAATTTTTGAAATCACTTAAGAGCTATGAAGTTTGATGCTGTAAGACGCTTTGCGATATCCTTAATTTCAATTTCATTGTAAAGGAGAAGCAGGCAAATGCAGTCTTTGTTTTTTTATTTCTTCATTAACTTTTAACATTGTTGCAGATTGCTAATGTATAAAACATTTTTTATCACTCTCTGTAACAACAGATAAATCAGTCATATACACATTGCAGTTACGAAAAAAATAATGAAATAACATTTGAAGGAACTATAAGATATTTTTTTTCCTTTTTTTTCGAACTTTACATTCAGTGGAATGAAACGAAATGAAAAAATATATAAGGGATTTTTGTTTCAACATTCTTTAATTAGAAGCCCTAAAAAAAGCCTATATCACTCCGTAAAATTTCATCATTTACGACATTTATCAAAAACTAATAGCTATTCAGTTACACAGGTCTTCGATTTTTGTGAACTAATTTTTGCAAAGCATGGTTTGTTTCAGACTGTAACTTCATCGGAAATATTTATTATTCCAGAAACTTGATTTTCAGGTGGAGCCTGGTGGAATTGTTTGCTGCTGTCTAGTAATCATGGCATCTTCAACGCTGAAATAATTAGAAAATGCTTTCTTAGGTTATAGTAAATCTTATTAACAGTATGAGACAAATGAGTTGAAGATTTCAGAAGCTTTCATAGTACTACTACTCACTACTATGAAATGTTTTAACGTTGAATAGTCAAGTTGAACGTTTCTAGATTGAATAAACACGATTAAATTATAGTATTTGAGATTTGACCATCTTTCACATAGGAATTGAGATTTTCCGGATTTGCATCGAAATATGTTTAGAAAAAGGTCAAACTTCATCTTCATCTTTAATCATTCAAATTTACCAAGCAAGAGTGAAAGAAAACCTGGTTAAGACAGATGTTGGAAAAATCATCTCATCAACGCTGTCACCACTGGGACTCTTCGGAGTGATGCAGAGATCGGTTGATGATCGTCCACTATTGCTGCTATGGTTAGTTCGATTCTTCTTGCTACCTTGATATTTCTTCTGACGTGCTCTCGAATTCTGCAAGCAACTCTCACTGTTTCTTTGAGTGAGAGCAATGTGCCTTATCACATCGGCAAGAAAAAAGTACGAAAAGTGCAAAAAATATTTGAAACAAATTTTAAAGTTAATAATTTATTCTTCAATAACAAGTGGGAAACTAGTTCAAAAATGCTCTACCTGAAACCAAACTTGTGTAACACGTTTACTCAAACCAGTTATTGTAGCAATGCGTTCTAAATCAGCACCATCTGGATTGCTGTCAATTTGAAAATGTGTTTGTAAAACGGCTAACTGTTCGTCCGCAAATGTTGTTCGTATACGTTTTGTTTTTGTTTTTTGTTGTCCTAAATTTAAAACAATGAATATAATTTGTTGAAATTTTGTTTATCCAAAATTTCTTCGTTTTTCTTTTTCCAAGCAAAACACAACATTTAATTGAGGATTAATTAGCTAATTAATTAATTATACCACATTCTCCTTCAATTAATTCTATGTAATGTTGCTTGCAAAGTAATCGACAATCTTGCAGCGCGAACTCCTCGCCCGTACTTAACTGTCGCTTGCACTGATCGCACGCAAAGCACGCAAGATGATAGACGAAATTTCGTGCTCGTCTCACCCAATCAGTTGAATGAATTGAACGCTGGCACGATGAGCATTTTGCGCCAAATTGTCTAAAATAATTTTTTTCTTATTTTCCTAATTAACATTTTTAATAAAAAAGAATTTAACTTTTCCTTTTTTTTTGTTCAAATTTCATTTGTTAAATTTTCCTTTCGTGATAAAAACAAAATACAATTGATAATGAAATTTATTGAAATCAATCAATTGATTGATCGCATCACTTCTCTTAATAAATAATCCGGTTGATGAATTTTTCAGTTGACAAATTTTAATTGTTTTAAATTGTTGTATGTCCGAAATACACCAATCAAATGCATGCTGTCATTTTTTTTTTGATGATGTAAAATATAACTGAGGTAATTTTAATTAGATTAATTAACACTTTTAATTATCGATCGAATGCAATCTACAAATGAATTCCGACCAAACATTCTTCATTATTTGACTAAGTAATTAATTAAAGTCTCAATAGATTTTTTACAGTTTGAAATAAGTATCTGCAAAAGACAAAAATTGAAGACGTATAGCACAATGTTTCATTGCGCAGCAATGATCGGATACTCAATTACCGAAAACAGTAATCGAACACTTCATGAAATACGGTACGGGAAGCTGAATGTATACTGTAACTTTGCAGAATTGAATTGAAGTATCATTAGCTATCGATGCTAAGTGAGCATAGAATGATGATGAAAGAGTCTTTCATTGCTTCGATAATATTTGCTACGCAGAAATTTATAGGATTGATGAAATTCAAATTTTTAAAATCAAATTGTCAACTTTTGAAAAAATGACTTCACAAACATTCAAAAATTTATTCTAATCACAAAGTACCTAATCATGTATGGATACTAAAATTGCTTTAATTTTTCATTGAATTAAAAAAAATCGAAATGATTTAAATTTATTTAAAAATTTTAAAGCGAATTTATTTAAAAATTTTAAAGTGCTAATTTATTTTAAAGCGTAATTTTTCGAAAAAATTTTGTCATGAACAATGGCAGTGCATTGCAATGAAATTTTTGTGAAATTAGTAGTGCTGGACGACTTTAGAGGCTAATTTTACTAAAATAAAATAAATGCTTGCCATCCAATCTTTTTCCTATCATTCAAAGTGGAAATTTTTAGGCAAATTTTAAAATTTAATTTACAGCAATTGCTGAATGAAATGACGATGAGGAGGAGGAGGACAAGGAAGAGAAATTGTAGCAGTTGACAATTAATAATAAGCTTATTACATCATTGCAATCTTTGCTTCTATTAAATTGATATTCCTACTCGAAACGATTTAAGAAGGGAAACGGCTGAGCAGATGTCCTGAAAGTAATCCAGATTTATGCATTTTACTTCTTCTACCACAGCCACTACTGCTACCACCACCACTACTACGACTACTACTAACACTTCAATCCGATCGGAGACGGCGATCAGTAAAAAAGGAAACGGTAAATAGCCTTGTCCGGCCATGCATGTTTATTTAGTTGTTGATAAAACAACAAATTACATCGTCGATTCATTTGTTGGCTGGAAAAGCGACTAAATGGATCAGATGGCAAGTACGAAGTATTGAGAAAGCAAGGAGCTTTTTTTCCTTCTTAAAAAATAATTAAGCGAATTAGGTTAATTGAGGAGCAATTGAAAAGTTAATTTCCCTGAGTATGATGTGTACATCAAACATGACGATGAAAAGCTTTTGCAATTTTGATGATTACCTGATTTTCCACTAATTTCATCATTTATCACACATTTTCCCCTAAAGTATCTGTTGAAAATAATGGAAGAGAGAGAGAGAGAGGGAGAGGGAGAGAGAAGAAAAAATTGAAATAGTAAAAATGCATTAGTATTGTGTGAGGAGAAATGTATTCTTTGGAAATCAACAAATCACTTATTGTTTTAATTTAGAAATATTCACTGAAATTTCTTTTCAATCACTTTTAAGAATATAACAATTTGATACTGCAAAAAATAAGGTGCAAATTTAATTGTCTTCGGTAATTATTAAGGAAAGGAAAATAAATTATTGCAGAATTATTTGAAGCGCATTACTATTACATTACAGTTAAGAAATTTGCAATTTAAAAATATTTAAATATTCAATTCATCACATCAATAGCAATAGCAACGAAAGCCTTTCCAATACTTGAAAGAAAGAGAAGATAATAGCAATAGCAATGAGAAGCTTAACTACTAATAGCATCGAACAGTAACTATTACAGTAACAGCAACAACAACCACTACTGCTACAGTAGCAGCTGCAACAACCAATACTACTACAGTAGCAGCTGCAGCAACCACTACTACTACAGTAGCAGCTGCAACAACAAGAATAGGAAAAGTAAGAAAATCGTCCCTATTAATTGGAAGAGTAGCAAGCAAGCTGTAGAGAAGAGGTAATTGGGAGGGAGAAGAATGAAATGACCAACCTATTATAGCACTGTATGCAAAAGAAATTATTCTCCTTGACGAAACAGGACGCATACTGCTCCAGCAGTACGGTACACTGCGAGCACTTCAAGCAGCTCACGTGGCAAAACCGTGAATTGACAGTAAGCAGCGTTCGGTCGAAGATGAATTCTGAACACAACGAGCATACTTCCACTTTCAACTAAAATTAACTCAACTCCTACTGCTCTTCTCCCAAAATTACCAAAATTCAAAATGGTCACGCTTTTTACATTAAGCAAAAAATGTTGAAATTGTCTACAGATTATTCATTTGTGTTTTATTTTTGCAAAATTTGAATTTATACATAGATGATTTATAGTGGGGGAAAAAAAACTGGAATGGGCTAAATTTTGCATCGGCAACAAGTGCTATATTAAGTTAAATTTGAAATTTTTTTAATAAATAATTTTATAGTAGCTGTTAAGTGGTATGTTGTAGTTTGAAAGTTTGAAATGGCATCGTGGGGATGCCCTCTGCTTCAAACGGTGCACTTTTATGAGTGTTAGTATTTAGCAATTCAAATCATTTCCAGCCCTATTTAAGGCTTTAAATTTTTTAATTTAATTTTTGGATAAATGCGCTTATTGGAGAGTGCTAGCTCAATTCGTAATTTACACTAATTAGTAGCTAAATTCTGTTTGAATTGATATTTGAATTAATGTTGCCCATTTAAATTCACGAAAAACAGATATCGTTACTGTGTCACAAATGAACAATATCAATTCCTTCAGCGCTTCATTATTTAATTTGTAATGATTAATTAATTTAAGCTTAATTTTTTGCACTATTAGCTACTCTTTTGCTCGATTTAGCAAATATACCACAACTGGTTATCCCCTGTGTAATTTCAATTTGCTTAACAAACCATTAAATTTAACTAATTTTTGAATAAAAATTAAAGTTTTTGAAAAAACTTTCAATTTCTCTAATAAGGTCTAGTTAAATTTGGAAAATAAGCAAAGAAATAATAATTCACGCATAATTTGAATTAATTTGCAGCCAAAATTTTTTATCGCATTAAAAAAATTAAAATTTTGTTTCCTAAATTTAACCTTCCATACCTCATTGTACGCGGTTATTTTATCCTCTTCACAAAAGCCATATTATTTATCAATGATTTTTGCTTTTAATAGATGAAGTGAGAAGATTTCAATAATAATCAAATTCAACTAACTGAATGAGCAAAAAGAGAAAAAAAGAAGGATTAAGAGGAGAAGAAGAATAAAAGGGAACCTTTGAAATTCGTTGTGAAAAATTCGCCTCGTTAGTTGCTGCTGTTGAGCAATTGCAATTGCTACTACTACTACCACTACTACTACTACTACTAGTACTGCTGTAACCATTAGCGCCATGATTTTCATTACCGCCGTTATTAAGTTTACTACTAGTAATTTTATTTGTTTGGTCCGTTTGCAATGAAGCTGTTGTTAATGTGCCGACAATTGCACAAACATTGTTTTTCGCATTTTGTAACGGTAGTGCTGCTTGTCGTTGTTGTTGTTGCTGTTGTTGTTGTTGTTGTTGTTGTTGTTGTTGCTGTTGTTGTTGTTGTTGCTGTTGTTGTTGTTGTTTTTGTTGTTGACATGGATGATGATGATTGGTGTTGTTAGCATTTAAATCACTTTCTCTTTCATTGCTTCTTTCAGCTGCTACTGCTGAAATTGGTTGTGATGGTAGCGAAGGAGTTAATTGAAGTGGCAAGTTCGATATTGCTTGAAGATCGGGTAGTGCGCTTGAGGTGTTGCCATAGCAGGGAGGAGGATATTCATCCAGGTTACACGTGGCTGTTGTTCGATCAACTGATATCCGTGTATCAGTACTGCCGATAAACGATGACATGCACGCGGGAATTCTCGACGTATCGTTGGTACCACAAAGTACTGGCACAACAACGTTTGCAGTAGCAGCAGTAGTTGTTGTTGTTGCAGTGGCAGTAGCATTGTAGCAAATTGTTTTCTCGTACAATCGATGAGGACGAATTTCCATTGCTGTCAAATGAACACGTCCGTGATACGTGTAATTTTTTGTTTTCTTTTCCTCTTATCAATCGCTAATTAACTTCTTTTTCTCCTCCTTAAGCAATTTTATTTCAATCGTAACAACAATAGTAACTATCACTAACGACAGCAATGAGCAGTAGTAATGATAATAATAATATAATAATAATTAATAATATAATAAAGATAATTAATAATCATAACGATAAATAACAAATAGTAATAAATATAGTAACTATGACTAACAACAGCGAAGAGCAGTAGTAATAATAATAATAATATTATAATATTTAATAATGTAATAAAAATAAAAATTTAATGATAAATAATAAATAATAGATAATAATAAATGATAATAATTAATAATAATAAATAATAATAAATAATAATAAATAATAATAAATAATAATAAATAATAATAAATAATAATAATAAATAATAATAAATAATAATAAATAATAATAAATAATAATAAATAATAATAAATAATAATAAATAATAATAAATAATAATAAATAATAATAAATAATAATAAATAATAATAAATAATAATAAATAATAATAAATAATAATAAATAATAATAAATAATAATAAATAATAATAAATAATAATAAATAATAATAAATAATAATAAATAATAATAAATAATAATAAATAATAATAAATAATAATAAATAATAATAAATAATAATAAATAATAATAAATAATAATAAATAATAATAAATAACAACAAATAATAAAAATAACAAATAATAAAAAATAATAATAAATAATAATAAATAATAATAAATAATAATAAATAATAATAAATAATAATAAATAATAATAAATAATAATAAATAATAATAAATAATAATAAATAATAATAAATAATAATAAATAATAATAAATAACAACAAATAATAAAAATAACAAATAATAAAAAATAATAAATAATAATAAATAATCATAAATAATAATAATAAATAATAATAAATAATCATAAATAATAATAATAAATAATAATAATAATAAATAAAATGATAAAGAATAATAATAGTGATATAATAGTGAAAATCAGTAATAGTTAATCAGTGTTTCTCTAGTAAATGTAGTTTTTCCCCCCACAATTCTGTTGCAATCTAATGAGGCATAATGAGGAGAGAGGTGGAAGAGGAAAAATACGATGGAAAGTTTGATAAATTTGCATCAAATTATTCAAAGACAGTTTTGAAGCAAAAGAATGAAGAAGGAAGGTAAAATGAGGTAGGATAATGCTGTAATTTCATACCACCAAAATTAGTTAAAAAATGAAATTAGACAGAGTGGTCCTTCTTCGTTACTGCTACCGGTACTTTCCCTCCTCCTCCTTCCAGTCCTTGTTGTTAGTGCTAGCGTCGATCAAATGAAAAAAAAAAGAGAGAGAGAGAAATGAAATGGAGAAAGAAAAAGCACAAGGATAGTAGCGATGAAGAGATACTGAAGACGCTTTAATCCGCTTTTAACGTTTAGCCTAAGGCTTCCTGTAAAACATCGATTGGCTGAGAAATGAAGTGAACCCTAACGAACCGCATTCTTTAAAACCTTTGATGATTGTAGCAATTCATGCAAAACGCAAATTGCTAAACGATGAAGCTTCTTCATCCAATCCATTCAGCCATTTCAAAAGTCCTCCTCCTCTCCCTTTCACTCGAAATCACCGTAATTTGTTTAACCTTTCATGCGCAATATATATTTTCATAGATTATTTTTTATATTAAATTCACTGCTTACTATTGATGTGTGAAGCTTTTCCACATTTTCCTCTCTTCTCAGGCAAAGCAAATGTGCCGGAAGGGCTTTTCAACAACAGCCGAACACGACAGCATCTTATTTATAGCATTTAGCGACTACCGTACCCCTTCCTCCTCATTCTTTCTCCATTTAGCACCACTTGTTATGAGCTATATTAATTATTACTATTATTAGCACTGTCGTTGTTGCTATTACTACTATTATTCTTATCATTACTATTCTTATCACTGTCATTATTGTTATCATTATTATTATCACTGCTAATAAGCTTATTATTAATTGTCAATTGCTACATTTTCTGTTCTATAATGATAAATTTTCTCTTTTAGAATTTTCTCTTTTATAGTAAAATTTTCTTTCTTTTACAGTACGTACTAATCCTGCCATCTGCATCAACTTGAAGTCACTATAATTCCTTGCCATAAATTTTAATTCTCAATTTTTTTTTAATAACCAAACTGCAAGGAGTTTTACTTCATTGTTTTTGTTTCGTCACGAATTCACGATTTGAACAATAAATAAAATCAAATCTTAAATTAAAACTTTCACTTATGCCAAGTTTTTTTTACTGTAACACTTTTAAATTACTTGTGGCTTCATTTGCCATAATGTTACTTAATTCATTGGTTCGTCCGTTTATCACAGTTATTTTTTCAAATTAAAGCATTTCTTGCTGTTAATTCTACTCTGTGATAAAATTCATCGGTTAACAACTTATCAAAAGCGCAAAAGAAATGAAAATAAGTGATGATACGGTGGTAATTGAAATTAGCGAAGAAATGTTAAAAAAATAGTTACTAAAATGACCAATAATTTCAGCCGTATTTGTTTATTGAATTATTTTATTTGCAATAATGATTAATACAACAAACTATCGTTGCAATCCGTGTCAGGAATATCAACTGCCATAATACAGTATAAATCGCTGTACAGTAGCTTAACAGCTACCTATTCATTAAAGTAAGTCAATAACAGTGGTCACAATGAGTTCGTGATAACTACCGCAAATAAATTCAAATACGATAACTTAAATCTGGTAAAAAACTCAGTAATGACCTGCAATAGCTTAACTGCTTATCGCTACAGTAGTTTAGCGATAGCAATACGGTAAATCAGTGACAGTAAGTATTAGAAATCAATAACAGCCAGTACAGTAGGTAAATAACATATTAAGTACTAATTGTACTAGAAATAATTGTGTTGCAAAAGTGTTCTAACATTTAATGCTTAACAAATAACTTGCATTAGCTCTCCTCATCCACATTTCAACTCATTCAAATTTTTTCCCGTTTAAGGAATTTTGTGAAATTAATTATTGGATTAATTTGTTGTGAACATTTTGAGGATATATTAATTTTAATTAATTGTAAAGAACATTAATTATATTATATCCGCGCAAACAATTCGAACCATTTTTCCATACAAATTTGTTGCCTCATTAATTAATTACTTGTATCCTTGGCGTAACTTTGCAACAACTTGCTTTCCTCATTCCTTTGCTCCTTAAATGCTCACCAAGCATTCGTAATTGAACGAAGAATTCATTGAACTAAGAATTGAAGCGGCAAAACAAGCAACCAGTATGAGTTTGAGTTTTATCAATTAGGTTCAATTTTTATTTCCATTTTAACTCCAATTTCGCCATCATAACAACTGTTAAATTTGATATCAACGACATTTCGATTTGATTAAAAATATCAAACGTTAATTAATTAGATCAGTAAAATGTATCGCGTAATATGGAGTTCGGATATTGTTGTGTAATATACAATTGTTTCATTACGAAGCAATTCATTGAAATTTCCACTATTTCCGTCCATAATAAATCCTGAATTTCAGTATTTTACGTGAAAAACGATCGAGGTAAGGCGTGAAACAACGTCAACGTGATGCACTCAGACTACTTCAACGAATAAACAGTTATTTCAAGTTTAAGGGAATCGCGCACTAAACAGGACGGAAGTATTACGTGTAAGCGATCGATCATCCCTCGTAACAACTGATTGCTTCTTTTTTCGAAAGAAGAAATGAAATTTAAATTCTTTCTTAAATTGATTATTCTTATTTGCAACACGCTGACTATAATTATCTGTCCCAAAAAAGAAAAAAATTGCTTTCGCATTTGTTTGATTATTTGATTTGAACTAATTTATTACACAAATCCGCCAATGACTACTTCAAACAAACATTTTAAAATAAGATGAAATTTTTTGTCTTTTTAATGATTGGAAATAGTAAATGGAAGAAGATGAGTTCATATTCACAATTATACGATCGTAAAACTAAATCGAAGTGGAAAACACGTGAAATAAATTTCGAATTTTAAATATTAAATAATTTTGGAAAAATTAAATTTCTCGTTAATTCGATAAAAGTTAATTATTTTACTAATGTAAAAACAAATTTGACAATAGCTCAAAAGAATTCTTGAGAAATGATTGTTAAAGAAATTAACGTGAGAAGTTGATTTGAATGAATTAAATCATCGATTTGGCAATTAGCATTAAATAAGTTGAGTGAATTGGCGATAAATGAATTAAACTGATTAATAGGATTGATTTGAATTCAATTACCGCAATGTCGGACATGCTAATCATTATGCATGGAGATGATTTAGTTGAGGCGCTCCGTAAAATGCGCCCAATTTCCGGATGTTCCAACAATTGAATTATCCGATTGCTCTCAAAACGATCAAAACTAACATTTCTCATTACTTCCCTCTCCTCAAGTCCCGTTCTTTCAGCCAAGTGAGCTTTTTAAAAGTGATAAAATTTCAGAAAAACTTTTCCCCTTTAATTGTCAACATTGATTTGATCAATCTGAAGTGGATGATGCTTTCCGAGAAGAAATTTTTGCGTATTTGAACTGAAATAAATAATTAGCAGTTTTTAAATGAATTCATTTAAAAAATTTTTTGTTACCTCTCAAATTTAACTCTCAAAAAAGGGAACTTTCATTGGTTGGCTGCGGATCAAGCAAAATGATACAGGAAATTACTGATTAGCAACTTCGATTACCGTATGGGAAAATGAAAAGGAAAGCACAATTTGTCAGGATAAGGGGAGAGAGGGAGAGAGAAATTTGATACCGTTCAGGTATGCTAATGGTAACATAAGCTTATCATAGCTTATCAATGAGTAATGCGCTAATTGCAGGTTACTTAGAACAAATGGACAATATGGTGAAGGGTATGTCCATCGTCGGACGTACGGTGAGAGTTCATTGAGAGGAAAGATGAATGGGTAAATCTGCGGTAAATTTAAAAAAAGGAATACCAATTGATGGGGCTTTCATATAGTTACATGATATTGTGTATTGCTAAGTTTAATATTTGTTTATTAACAAGCATTGATATCTTTAATACACTGAATTTAAAATTTCCAAAAATTAAAATGTAAAAATTTTTTTAAAAAAAAAAGTATTAGTTGATACATTATTCAATTGCATCGTATTAATAGTGAAAATTTTAAGTGTCAGTGCTATGTATGTTTTCATAAATTTTTTTGAAATAATGCTGAAAACTGTTGAAATCATTTTGTAACTGATAGTGGTTATTTTTGTTATGCGCATGCTGAAAATTTTAATTTTTGCCAATTAATTAAATAAGTGAATTTTTTTTCCTCAAGCAATCAAATAGCTCGACGATATTGTATGGATCGCTGCTTCGTTGAAGCATGCATTTACATGCAGCTCTGCCTCACTTTATTCAATGATCATTGAAAATTTTTAATGAGAAATTTTTAACAAAAAAAAAATTTAATTTTGGAAAAAAATTCAAATAATAAAAAAGCGAACGGAATGAATAAGCGGAAAAGAGTAGATGGGAAAAATCAAAAGGGAAACATCAAAAATATGTTAATGAAGAGGACTTTGTGGCTATTTCGAAGAGAATTGAAGTACCACACGATCTTTTCAATCAGACTTGTTGTACCGCACACTTACATGTTCCATCATCGATGGTCATCTGCCACTGCGCAAATTGCTTGCTTTCAGCGCTCGATGAACGATAGCAATCGGTAAAGCATGAAACAATTCCTCCATGTCGTTGATTCTTTTTTCTTTCTGATAGCAGAAAGTTGCTAAATTCATTTTAAATTTTCATTTTAAATTATCAGCTTTTCACTCACAGCTTACTATTTCATTTGTTAGCTGAAGAGTAATCAAGAAATTTGAAAATATTTTATTACTTATGATGGTACGCACTATTTATAATATGCAAAAATTCAACAAATGAAAACGTTGATGGTAGCACAATGAGAATGAATGTAATCAACAACTGAACTGATAATGGTAGTTTGTTTTTAGCAAAAAAAAAAACGATTGATCACTTAATTCCATTCTAATTAGCACATTTAATTAATCAATTAATTGGTTACTGAATCAATTAATTGGTTGGCGATGTGCTAAATTTATATTCAAAAAAATTTTTTCTTTCTGCACTTTATCAGCCTATAAATTTTTTTCAATGATCATTTTTTAAACGATCTTGCAATTCCGTTATATCACAATACCATTTATATTTAAAAGAAAAAAAAATTAATCAGTGGATTTTTTCAAATCGTACAAATATTAATAAGTGAAACATGAAGAAAAAGGATTATTCTTTTAAATAAAAAGAATTTTTTCTTTCTTTTTTACTTTAATAATTTAGGAAAAAAAACAATTGAATTTTTGGGATGTAATTTGTTTAATATTTAAAACTAAAAATGTGAATGAATAAATCGATAAGGAAATTATTGCAACGATAGCATTCGATTCATTTGACCTTCGTCCTTGTCTTTCCTTCCTTCCTTCTTTCTTTCCTTTTTGTCTTGTTTTGTTTTGTTTTTGTTTAATCTTGATCTCAACCAATGCCTCATCTCTCTCTCCCTCTCTCTCTCTATCGCTCTCCCTCTTTCTCTTTCTCTGTTTCAATTACCCCTCTCTTTCTATTTTCTTTTTCATTCATTGAAATGAACAAATTGTTAAAAAAAAATATTGATTGAAGCAGACGGTACCATTCACGGCAAGAAATAGCCAAAACGAAATGGGTCAACGAAAAACAATAATAATAATAACAACAACAACAACAACAACAACAACAACAACAACAACAACAACAACAACAACAACAACAACAACAACAACAACAACAATAACAACAACAACAACAACAACAACAACAACAACAATAACAACAATAACAATAACAACAATAACAATAACAACAATAACAATAACAACAATAACAACAACAACAATAACAATAACAACAATAACAATAACAACAATAACAACAACAACAATAACAATAACAACAACAATAACAACAACAACAACAACAAGAACAGCAACAACAGCAACAACAACAAGAACAGCAACAACAGCAACAACAACAATAACAACAATAACAATAACAACAACAACAAGAATAGCAACAACAAAAAACAACAAAAAAAACAAAAAGAAACGCAAAATGTAAACAGAAAGTGTAAATGAGAAAGAGAAAGAGAAGAATGAAATAGATAAAAGTGATAGGAAACAATAACCGATAATGACGACAGACAGACGTGAAAGATTGATTGAGAGATAATGTCCGAAGAATGCTTCTGATTGTGTTGTTGTACAGTTCCAAAACTGTACACCTGCGAAATACTGCTAACCTTTCACATGGATTTGCGTACAAGTAGTAATATGGATTGCTCAGGCTTTACCAATACTTTTTCCCATCCCTACTAATGGAAAAGATAAAAGGGAGAGAGAGAGAGAGGGAGAGAGAGGAGGAGGAGGAACGATGGAAATTCGGTGGAGAGAGCGTGAGAGAGAGCGAAAGAAATGAAGAAAGAAAGGGAAAAGTTCGTTCACTCTTTTCGCTAAATTACCATCCTCACCAAGGGCATCCAAATCGTTCGATCCTATAGCAATCGAAAAAAAAGAAAATTCATTCAACCACTATTTCAGTATCATATTTGTTTCATATCGCATACCTTTCTTTTCTTTTCATTCTTTTTCTTCTTTTTTTCTTCTCTTCCTCTCTCTCTCTCTCACACACACACACACACACACACACGTATGCACACACACTCTCTCTCTCTTTCTCTTCGAATTATTCGTTTTTTTTTTCAGTGTTTTTTGTAAAATATTTTGCAATTTTAATGAGTTTTTTATTTCCAATTTGTTGTGTTTTTTTCCCTGTTTGCTTAGTTTAATTAGCGTAGGCGTATGCAAATTCGCAATTTTTGAATTCTTTCAGCAAATGCATGGTTTATTTAGTAGATGTTTTGCTCATTTCACTTATTCAATATGAACAATAATAGTAATAGCAATGATAATTGTAGTAATATTAGTTGATTTGAGTAATAGAAATGAAATATTACGAAAAATTATCAATGATAAGTGATAGGAAGAAGAGAGGGAATGAAGTGGAATTTGATTAACAATGTTAATTATGTTCTCCTTGATGAGTAACCTTTGAGCAGCACGATAGTAATGGCGATAATTATTAATGCATGATGATGTTTGAAGGTTATTTTAAAGAATTGAAATTTTCTTTTACCTTTCACTACGTTCCATGCCTATGCATATTCGCCTTCATACCTGAAATAATAGTTGAGTGTTAAATTAATAATCGAAACAAATTCACTTATAATGCTTACACGTAAGTTTTACCCCTCTTCTCCCTCCCTCTCTCTCTCTCTCTCTCCCTCCATTTTAATTGTGTGCTTATTCATTCTTTTAGAACTTGTATTAGTGAGAAAAAGAAAATGTTGGAAATTTCTTAAATAATTGACTGAATGATGAAGTGATGGAATTTGATGTGTTGAGATTGAACGAGAAGAGTGATGATGGAATGTGCTCTAATCGTATTTCATTTAAATTTGTTTACTCACAAATTTACGTAGAAATTTTGTTTATTTTAGGTTAGCTCACGAACTGTTCCACCGTCAACATTCTCCATTGAGCCGCTCATCCTTAATTGTTACAGTCCAAATTAGCTTCTTCTTTTTTTTAGAAAAAACTTTGCTTTAATCTTTTTCGTTTCTTTTCCTCTCTTTTGTATTTTCATTCCATTCCTATTTATCTTTCTTCCACTCTTTTTTTTTCTCATTTAAATGCAAATTTCCAGGCGAAGCAATTTATTACTGTAGTTTACTTAGTTTCTTTTATTTTACTCAATGAAAAAGTACCAGTAGATTAGGAGAAGAAACAGGGGTTTAATTAATTGTTAGACTTAGAAATGAATTAATAATTTATTCGGAAAGATAAAGTACAATTAAAAATTTGTTTTTCGAAAAAAAAGAGCGAAACGACAAAGTTGCAGCTGACATTTCAATGTGATATTTTAAATTCACAACCAATTCAGTTAAAGACTTATTTTACAATTCAATTTTATATTTTAGCAATAAAAATAAACAGGGGAAATTTTTATCCAAAAATTGGGATGTAAAATTTAAAAAAAAAAAAGTAAGTTTTACGGTTGAGACTATTCATACACTCATGCAATACAGTTATCCACACAAACTATCACTAATAAATGAGAATTTGCATTATCTAACATAAAATAAAAACAAGGACAACACAATCAAATGTAATTTAAGTAAAGGTAAATTGATGACTAATTAAAATTTAAATTTCACTCTATACTTTTCATACGTGTGATTATTTTTCAGTTGAAATATCATTATGGCAAATATAATCGAGAATCACGATCGCCGTCGTCGTCGTCGTCATCCTCTTCTTCCGCTCCTCTACCTTTACGGTCTCCTTCTTCTGATCGCACCGTTTGACAATAACAACAAACCATCACCGCCTTACTTTTACCCTTTGCGCAACTCTCTCCCAACAACCTTTTAGTCTGTTTGAAATGAAATGCCATTGGCATTTTAATATTACCAATTTTTGCTCTCTTATGCATTTAAAATTGAATGAAAATTTCATCCTTAAATGAACGTATTTTTTTTTAAAAAATTGTTATAATAATTAGTCTTTCTTTTACATTTTTCACTTTTTTTTAAAAAAAAATCAAAAATTTGGAAATTTTTCTTCATAACACTCTTCATATTTTGTACATGCAATGATGAAAGAAGAACTAAATTAAAATTTTATTTTTAGCTAAAAATTTTTCTTAATATTTAAAGATAAATTTGTTTACAGCCTTTTTTTTTACGACAATTTTCTGCTACAAAATCAATTCTTGCAATAATTGAAATGGGCGAATAATTGATTCGTAGCTCGACGTGGCTGGTTAATGTAACATTGAAGTATCAAATTTCAATTTATCAATTGCATTGCTTACTTAAAAGTACTGGCAAATTGCTAGCAAATTAGTGCGCAACAATTTCACCCCCAATTAATTTCAGGAAAATAATACTATTCCTCCTCTGATAATACAGTAATAATTTGTTGCAAGCTAACTGTAAATCAAACATCGCCTATCACTTTGATCAAGCTGATGTAATTAATTAATTAATTGAATAACCACCCACCTGATCATATGACTTTTTTTCTGACGTGAAGTGGTAGTTATTGGCTAATGCCAGTTATTTTATCGTTTTACCTCTCTATGCAAATGCAGTTATAGGGAGCATTAATAAGGATAGTGGTAATAATAATGATAATATGAATGATAATAGCAAGTGGTGATGGTAGTAAGAGCAGTTCACGTGCTAGATCCTCTTGTTCTTTGCACGTCAATTATTAACTCGTTCCCACGTAGAAATGGTAACAGTAATAGTGGTAGGAAGGTCGTAGCAACGTCAGTTATGCTCACTAAATCATTCCATCAGTAACGCGTTTGCCAGTAATTTTTCAACCTTTCCTAACTGGTTGTTTGCCGTGAAATGGTTGAGCGCTGCTGTTGATGTGCTGTCGTACGTTTGAATTGACGGTGACATCGAAATTTTTTTTTTAACCTTTTACATTTTGACAAATTCACCGCCTCTGATTCTCCTTTTCCAGCATTAACGTATGAGAATTGAATTGAATTGAATTGATTGTGTTCTAAACCTTGAAACGCTTCAACAGTCATATTCACATTTCAATTCCTCTTTTTTTTCCTTCCCTTTGTTTGACCTGTTTTCTATTTCAATTACTGATAAATTTCTTCCTACCTGATTTCTTCAAATACGAAATATGTGTAGGATGTGTGTGTGTGTGTGTGTGTGTGTGAAATTTTTTGCTTAATTTCTCTCCAACAGTTCGATTGTTGAGGAATTCATCATTTGACCTTCTCACACAATCAGTTCAATCGTTGATAAATTTTCTCTTTCATCTCTTCCTATTTTTCTCTTATCATTTAAGAAATACGATTTGTTTATTGTTGACTATTTTAGCTGCTTTAACACATCCATTTATACTTCATTTGTATAAAAAGTCTAAAAATTTCTCAAAAATTTGAAATGAAATTTGCATAATTTCGCTACAAGCACCTTAAATCACTCATTGATTAGCAAACATTTTTCAAAGACCCAAGAGATGAATGAAAACTTTAATATATGCTTAAATTGTTTTCAGTTGATCAATTTGCATTTCAACATCAATTTGGTCTGGTTAAAAGAAAATGATGACTCATTGAAATTACTTTCTCGATGAAATTATACATTTAATTTTACAGAAGAAACTAGCAAAAATAATGAAAAGTGTAATTTCTGTGATGGTATTTCTCCTTTCCATCACTTTTAGTACTTTACTTTTCATCCAGCTGTGTGTGGCTCTTTGTTCGGTCATCATTTTTACTGAAATCGTCATCAGTAATTTTTGATTCATTCTTCATTCATTTCCTGAATTAGTGAAATAGTCTAAATCTTAGACAACAACAACAACAATAACAACAAATAATAATAACAATAATAATAATTAATAATAATAATAATAATAATAATAATAATAATAATAATAATAATAATAATAATAATAATAATAATAATAATAATAATAATAATAATAATAATAATAATAATAATAATAATAATAATAATAATAATAATAATAATAATAATAATAATAATAATAATAATAATAATAATAATAATAATAATAATAATAATAATAATAATAATAATAATAATAATAATAATAATAATAATAATAATAATAATAATAATAATAATAATAATAATAATAATAATACGGTAAGAAATAGTAATGATAATAAATGATGATATATTTTATGTATATTTTATTATGTAATGTTTCGAAGTTGACGTACTCGAAATTAACATTGTCAATCCCATTTTTTATTCCCACAACTTCAACGGCAATTTTCCGGTTAACCGGATGGTTCTGTTTATATTCTATTATTCAATTTGTGCCAACATTTTTTTTGCGCATTTATGTGTATGTACGTGATGATGTGTGCGTATGTTTTTTTTTTATTTTTAGAAATATTTTTTGATTACTGACCGAGTGGCCGACTTTCGGAAATTTCATTCTACCTCTTTTCGTGTGATGATTATATTAAACGATGATGATGATGATGATGATGATGATGATGAGATATTATGATATCTCATCATCACCATTTAAAAAGGAGTGGTACTCATATGCTGATATCATCATGTTTTTTTTGCTATCACTAATTAATGATTAACACTATTAGTGTTATCGTGATGATGATGATGATGATGATGATGATGATGATGATGATAATATCGTTATCATTACAAAGTATTGTTACAGAGAGTTAGGTTAGCATTTTGCCTATCACAACTATCAGGAGTATTTGCATAATCATTGTATGAATTGGAGAAATGAAGCAATAATGTTAGTGCCTGTACCATTATTGCTATTATTATTATCATTAATTATTATGATAATAGTTAATTGTTATCACGGCTGATATTACTATTGTTGTTGTTATCACTATCATTACTCTCATTAGCATTAAAATCGT
Organism: Litomosoides sigmodontis; assembly: GCA_963070105.1. Taxonomy (NCBI): domain Eukaryota; kingdom Metazoa; phylum Nematoda; class Chromadorea; order Rhabditida; family Onchocercidae; genus Litomosoides; species Litomosoides sigmodontis. The sequence continues at coordinate 9,172,329 of OY718807.1, forward strand.
AAATTAGAACAAAAAAAACTGGAATCATAAAAGCCTAGAACTATAGTTGATGTGAAATATTTTTCTGAGTGTTGAAATTCATTTGTGTTACACACTGGAAGTATGTAATTCAAACAAAAAGGTCACCAGAGCCTTCCTGTAAATGACTGAAAGGAAATGCCTGAAATTAATTCAGCCTGAAATTAATTCATTCATATTTCAATTGTGTTTCTCATTTCTTTTTCCCTTTTTTTTGCATTGTTTATCAACAATTTTCAACAATTCGCTGGCAAAAATGAAATTGTTCGTTTTTTTTTATCAAAAAAAAGACGAATTTCACGCATAACTTCCTTTTCGCTCGTTTTTGAGTGAAAAGAAAGAAATCGATTTCTCTGATTTTACTACCTTTCTGTTGTTCGTCATTCCCATACAAAAGGAATTAGTTAAATTTAGGTTAATTTGCGTGAAAATTGCAGAAATTCTCCACTTAGCAGTGAACTGTGATAATACTATTGCCACTATTATTATTACTATTATTATTTTAATTATAATTATTATCACCATCATCGTTACTATTGCTTCTGTTATTATTATTATTATTGTTGTTGCTATTACTAATTACCTTTATTACCACTAGTACTTACTGCAACTGTATTAGTATTTAAAAAGCTTCACCGTTGCTAGTGGATGTGGCAGTAGCAGTGGTGATGTTTATTTCAACAAATTTTGCAATCTAACAATTTCATAATGAAATGAAGGAAGAATGCTTTTAATTGTGATTGTGAATTTTAAAGTTTCAAACAATGTTCGCATTAAAATCAATCTTTCATAATTGTTGTCACAATTAAAAAACTTCTCCGTCAACATTTTTTTCTACAATTAAATTCAATCTATCCCTGAAATGTTTGAATAATTTTTGCATCATTTTATCGCTATTGCTCAAATAATCACCTATCACTTATCAACTTAATTAATTTATTAAATGCTTTTCATTTTTTTGCATTTTTTTTTTCAATTAATTACCAACAAAAAAACAAAGAAGGAAAAAAGCCCACTTACTACACATACTCTATTACTAATGTATTGGTGTAGGAAGTCAACAATTGATATTATGATAAACACCTGAATGAATTTTACTTCACGCCACCTGTTTAGGTAATTCAAATCACGCGACAGCATTCATTCATTCACCACTTAATTCATCTTTTCTCAACACTGTTTACCTGTTCACTCAAAATACCTGATTAATTTCTGATTTTATAACAGGTCTTCGGCTAGAATTTGTGTACATCTTCATCCCCCCCCCCACACACACACACGCCTACGCACGTTATATTGTAACTTTTTGAAATTTTGCGTTTTCTTCTCTTTTGATTTTTGCCTCTTGAAATTCTCTCACTCATTTCATTACTTCTATTTCCATGTAAAATTAAATGGTAACTAACATTAAGCATACTAGGAGTGCGGGGGTGGAGGGATGAGGGTGACGATGAGCGGAGGTAATGTGTGAAATAAATCTCAACTTTCATTTCATCGTCTAATCCTCCTGCTTCTACCTGTTTTCTCGTTTTCTTCTCTCACTGATGCAAACAATTTCAATTTTTCCACTTCGATATCTCGTCGTTTCCGCTCCTTCTTTTTTTTTTTTTTTTTAATCAGTGGAAATTCTACCTGTTGTAACAACTTCATTTGTATTATCATTTGTTATACACCTTCTCACTCTCGCCTTATCAATTCATCATCCTATCGCTTAAAAACAATGCATGAGAATGGATTTATTTAAATTGTTTTGCAAATTCCCATATTATTAATTAAATGATAAATTTTAATGATAAATTAAAATGAGATTTTATCATCACAAAGATTTTATCGTCATTAAAACGATAAAACGACAAGTGATCATTGATTTAATGCAATTCCAACAAGGCAATTCAAGTGTTTTATGCTTTTATATCAATTAGCTAATGAAGTGATAAAAATTTGAAATGGTCAAATTTAATACCCTCAACTTTTCTCTCTCCAATTTTACCTTTGCTTATGCGAAGGAGCAAACTAGCATCATGTTTTCTGTTTCAATTTTTTTTTTTCGGAATTAGCAATTTTTCAACATTTCTTAATTGTTCTGCTTTTTTTCCTCTTTCTCACAGATAAAATATCATTCCTATATTACATTGCCAGTTTCTCATTTTTTTTTTAGATTTAATTTTATTTTATATGGAATTAATAATCTTTGGGAGGGAATGATCCACCAATTGGTGCATTAGAAAACAAGATTGGCAAGTAATAATTGAATGAATTGTGAACAAAATTTGCTGAATGCATGGAGCAGAATGACTGCAATATATGACATTATTCATTGAGAAATAGAATTATCATTGATTACTAATTATAATTTACTATTATTTATTATTCTCTACCATTCCCTACTGTTATTTATTATTTTTTATTATAATCATTACTATTCCTGTTAATTATTATTAACGTTACTTTTAATTATTATTACTTTTGATTATTATTAACGTATGGCAGTAAATAATTCAACCTCAAAACTCAAAAAAAAAAAGAGGACGAATGACTGCTTCTGAATGTGTCTCCGTTGAAGGTATTTCAAATTGTGTACGTATAATTATACTATTGTTTCTGTTTTGAGTCAAATTACCATCGCTTGAAAATTCCATCAATAGCTGCTAATTATGAAATTTCATGAAAAAAAAAGAAAAGTGTTTTTCTATAAAAATTTTAATTTTCGTCAACAATAGCAGATGAATGGATGAATTATTATTGGAGAACTGTGCACTAATAATACTTATTTCTTGTACTGCTACTGCTAGTAATAAAAGTAATAATTAATTATTAATAACAATTTCCTTTCCCATACGATTATATGACTAAAATACTAGCAAAATTTTCAAATATTAAAAGTTTTTTTTTATTATTAGATATTTGTTTCTTTTTTTTGAGAATTTTTAGTTTTTTCTGACTTTTTTTTGATGAAATGAAAAGGAAAAATTATATTCATTTCCTATAAAATATCTGCTAGTAGTAAATTTAATTGAATTTTCTACCTGAGAAAACACTTGGAGCAGTATTTTAGGAAATTAAAATTTATTTAGCATAGAGAATGATTGATGGCATTAGTGAATGATATTAGAACAAAGCTACTGATATCGATGATCACATTTCAGCAACTAATTTCAATGATAAATTTGATGAGGAATGATTGGACATCTTCAATACTTTTGGAATATTTTTCGAGAAGCTGTGAAATGAAATGTTCGGCTTGCAATTACTGTCGGTAATTACAAAACAGTTAACAATTAGAATCAAACTTAGAATTATTAACTAGCGTGATGTACGTTAAAGCGAATATTAAACACGTGCACAAGGCGCTTACGTTACGCTGTAAATTTTTAGTCTACTTCATTCTCAAATTTATCTCTAATTTAAGCTTCTCAGATCCTTCTGTGATTGTTTGTGTCCAATGATTCGTTGCGTAATGTGTGCTAAAAAAATTGAAGCAAATTTTTTTTGAAAGATTGTAAATCGTTAATTTATATTATTTTGACACAAATATTTCTGGAAACTTTTTTGTAATTTATGACTGAGGAAGAATTTGACAATTTTTGCAGCGATTTAGATAGAATAATGAGATTGTTGTGAAATGAAAGTGAATATGCATATCAGATAATTTCGAAAGCAATGAGAAAAAAAAGTAGGAAAACATGGATTGGCTTTTTTTTCCGACTACCGGAAATGGTGCATAGATTACTGTCGTAGTGTCCTCACACACGCCAATGACCTATTTGAAGAATTACATCATTACGGTAAATTAGGTGTAGATGAGCGTAGAAATATTTCTCACGGAAAGAATGCTCCAGAAAACGGTGGTAATAGCTGAAATACATACCATTGAATGATTCAGATATTTGCGGGTAAGCCGGAATTTTCTGAAATTATTTCGAGGATTTTTGATGAGTGACTTACTGTTCTGATCTGTCAGATATTTCAATTCGAACTTCCAACTATTAAAATGTAAAGTTTAACATTTGAAAACTTTTGAATTTTTGTTTTTCCATAAACAAAAGCGGAGGAGGCAAGAATGAGACGATGATAAGAAGGAGGAAATTCAAAAATGCAAAGTATAATTTGATTATTTCTGGATATTTTAGATGAAATTTTATAAAAATTTCAGGCACAAAATAGTCATTGGTCCAATTTTGTGAGTTTTTTAAAACTATTTTTTGTTTAATTTTTCAAATTTTAGACACAGCATTATGCTTCTTTCATTATTTCAACTTTTACCATTACTTCATTCTCCGTACCATTTTTACCATTCTTCTCTCCATCTCTGCCTCTCTGTCATCTTAAATTTCTTTTTCATTCTTTCAAACCAATTCATTCTTCTTATCGTCATGATTATTATCGTCGTTATCATTGTCTCATTGCTTACAACACTCACAATTCACAGGAGGCTCCATTATTACAGTAACCATGTATTTGTCGGATCTCTTTCATTTCATTTCGGATCTCTAAAAAGTTAATTCATTTAACAATTTATCTTCTTCAACGGTATTGCTATTATTATTATTATCTACAACGCTCATTATCGTTTGTTGTAGAATGAAAGCTGAGCTAACAATAGAAGCTAATTTCAAACGATGAAAATTTGACGAGAAAATGAACTCTTTCCTTTTTTCGCCATTTTCTAAACAAAAAAAAAAGTTAGCAATTTTACTATCAAATTATTCGATGTAATTTGACTTGTGGCAATTAATGAAATGATTGAACAACCTTTTTTTTTCTTTTCCAAAATCAGTGAAAAGTTGTAATACCTGCGATTTGTTGTGAATTTTTTACATTTTTTTTTCTATTAAAGTAATACTTTTTTTAATTATTAATTTATTGTTATTGTAAAAAATTCAATTTTTATTTTCCAAATTGCGAAATGGATGAATGTTTGTTTCACTGCAATTCATTTTTCCATAATCTGTGCATGCCATTTTAAAAAATTATCGCCAAACAGATGATAATTTGCACTAACACATTTGCTTTACTTCCAATAATTTTTCTTTGAAAGAAAAAAGGTTTGTGGAATGGAAAAGAAAAAACTAATTCATTTTAACTTTTAAAAACGAAATAATTTTTTGATAACAATTTGATGTAAATTAAATATTTTCATAATCTATTTAGTGGTCACTGATGCGGTTGAGCGAACCGATCGTTAAAGTAATCGTTGGAAGTTATTTTTATCAGTTTTTAATTTTTTTCAATATATCTTATCAAAATTAACATACATCGTATAGTTATGTTACTTACATGTTGCTGGTAATTTCCGATGCGGAAACACGGAAGTGATTGGATGTTTCCATTGTTTTGTTTCAATTTTAATTTTTAATTTGGAGCGATTAAAATTGATATCAGTGCGTTTTTGCTTATTATGCATAAGTCGGTGAAATCTTCGCCAGCAAAATTGTTTGGAAAAAATGCAACCGGAAAACCGGAACAGGAAATTTTGTTCATAGACAAGATTGATTTAGTGCGAGTTAAGTATAGGTAGCAATTGAAAATAGATTTTTGCAATTATTTGCAAATAAATGAAAAAGTTTTTTTAATACTCCGATTATAGTTTACTCAATCATTGTATTTATTTCATTTCCAATATATTACTTTGTACTTTGCAATCTTCCCATTTAATGCTTACATTTTGGTTTAAAATTTAATTATGATGTTAATTTAAGAACAAAATAATTTTTCTTTTTACAAATCACCAAATATTATAATTTAACTTCAATTTCCTCCGTTAATTTATTTGTATTTTAAGTTACATATATTATTTTGCAATTTCAGTTCACTCAATCATTCCTCGCACAACCAACAACATATTCTAGTCATGCATGAAAGAGCAGAGAAAGAGTGGAAGAGAGAGTGAGTGAGAGGGGAGAGACAGAGGAAAAAAAACAGAAAAAAATTTGTATTTATTGCTGGAAAAATGAATGAATTAACACCGAAAATAATGGTACAATAGAATACGGAAAAAAAAAGATTTGAAAACGGAACGGGTAATTATGCATACATATAAACAACGTAAATCTGTCAATCAGTATTGGCCTACAGTTCAGTGATGAGATCTCTCTCTCTCCCTCTCTCTCTCTCTCTCTGATGAAATGGGTTTATTACCAATTAAAAAAAAAAAAAAGAAAAATTGAAAAAATGACCGTCTTTTTCAATTTCAGTTCTTGTTTCAGTTGGGAAGTGAGGAGGGAAGATAGCGAAAGAAAGCAAACTGTGAGGTGCAGGACGTCACGGCATTAGTCAATTTCATTTTCTCTAAATTTATCTTTTTTATTTTGCAACTTCTATAAATTGCCTGTAATTAGCAACTTAGTTTATTAAAATTTCACCAGTTTTAATTTTTACCCCAACTTTTTTGTTCAACATTTAACTATATTAAATTTGAAATCTCTGCATATTGTCAATTGCCCTAAAATTTTACTTTTTTCTATTTTTTTTATACGTCGTACAAATAGATAATTTACTGCTAGAGGCAATTATTTTATTAAAATTTCATCAACTTCTCTTCTTCGCTTTTTTTTGTTGAATGAAATTGCAAATAGAAAAATTCAGTTTGCTATTTATAAGTTAAATTTTTCATATATTTTGTTCAAAAAAACGAAATCCGATTTGTTTATGAGTATATTTTTCTATGCAAGCGAATCTTTTTTTTATTTCCATTAATTGTTTGATCGACAAAAAAATAATTTTTGACGGTATTTTTTTTCTTTGGAGCGAAACACTTTCCATTGTTCAGATCATTCGCAAGCTTGGAACTTATTTTCGATGCTTTCAAATTCATTACTTAAAACTCTGTTTCATTTCATGTAATATTTGTTTTTTTCTGTAACTTTTGTTTTTAAATTGACTACGTTTATTTTTATTTTTTTATATTTTTTTTGCAAATAATATATCTTCTGAGAAACATTCGAAGGACAATTTTTTTTCGCAGTTAAACTATTTTTTATTAGTAATTTATTGGATAAAAATAAATATGTCAGAATTTCACTCATTCATATCAATTGCACTATCATTTTAATGAATTAAGTAGGAAATTTTCTTAAATTTTTATATATTTCTTTTTCAAAATTTTTATTTTTTCCTTTAATATAGTGAGAGATATTTGTTTATCATTTAATTTCAGAGTTGAAATTAAATTTCATGTAGTATATTATTTTACTGAAATATATTCAATAGCTGTGAGACTAATTAATACCTTTGCAGACAGGCTGGCCGGCTCTTTTTTAGCATTCGTTGAAAATCAAAAATTTAACTGATCACTGTGCGCCAACAATTATTACAATATAATAGTTCTATTGAATTTGTAAATTAGAATTACAATAGAGCGGAATGAATTAATCTCCCAAAAATTTCACAATTTTCATTCGCTCTTTGTGAGAACAAAAAATGGCAAAAGAAAAATTTTTTTAATATGCAAAATGCAATTTGTCTGTCTGTCTAGTTGGTGGTGGATGATTGGCTAAATTCCATCATTTCTTTGTACAAATTTATATAAAATTTCTTTTTTTAATTATTGCAGCGAGTTATCAATGTTAAATGATTACTGCTAGGACGTTTTACTAATTTATAAGTTTTTTTTTTTTAAATTTCATTTTACTTAACATACAATATGCACTGCAAATCGGTATCAATAATTGGGAAAAGAAAAAGCAATGATAGTTCATTCTTGTTTTCATGAATTATTGGTTGAATTTCAAATTTTGAACAATTTTTATCTTATTATCAAATTTTAATGTGAAAGTTTTGACATTTCATTAATTAGTTTGAATGTGAAATGTTTCCCGTGTTTTTTCTGTTTAATTATAAAAGTTACGAACATTTTTCGCCATCTTCTTATCACTAACCTTATCATACTAATCATCCTATCACATTTTAGGAAGAGCAATTCAGTAGCTATTTGATGCTATAATTGGAGCAACAAATTAATTAGTGTTTAGTAAGCAACGAATGCTGCGATGCATACGTTGTTCTCGAATTTTTTCATCCTCCTGTCGCTCTCACTTTCGCAACGTAAGTTTTTCAATTTAGGATGTTTTAATTTTTCATTTTAAATCTCGTAGTTTTGGTTTAGTGGACTTTTTTTTCCGGTTTCAATGCAAATCAATCTATCGTTTTTTTTGTAAGTTTGTATTTTATAACAATTTATGGTTGCAAAGATGAAGAGATAGTTTGCGTACGTGTATTTACGCTTACGTGCTACTGAGTATTGTTATAGTTTTGAGCATAGAAGCGCATTAGATCAGATAATCAAAAAATGCTTATAATTATAAATCAATTTATTCATTTGATTAAGAAGAGTGAATGGAAAGTGAGAGGAAGATTTTGAAAATAAATTTCAATCAATTGTATTCACTCTTATTTCCCTCTCCCTCTCTATTTCTCTCTCTCTCTCTCTCTCTCTTCCTTAGTTGTTTCCATCTTCATTTCTCAATTATTAATAAATGAGGAAGGAAACAATTAATTGCTATTTTTAGTTTTGCTGCAAAGAGCGTTGGTAGTGGTGGCTTTTGATGAAAGCGATGGAGGTGCAACAGCTCATTTCGCCGACGTGAAACGTGGTCGTATGTCGTGGGTTGTCGAGGACAGTCTGTTGCCGTGGGTGGGACAGTACTATTACATCGAGTAAGCGTTACGAGCACTTCTCAAGCATATCTTTCATTTATCAATAGACCTGCGTAATTTACGACTTGTGATTAGGCTATTTTACGAGTTACAGAGTTATAGAAGCAAACACACGTATACGTACACGCATACGTACGCACATATTTACTTTCTTGTTTTAGTCGGAATAGTAATACAATATTATTTTATAATATTATCTCATTCACATATTGAATTTTTCTCCTCTTTTTTTCATTTACAACAGTTTACTGAAGAAAAGTTCAAAATTTTTAATTAATTATTCTTAGCAAAAAAAGAAAACAAACGATGTTTTGGAATAAATGATTTGAAATACTTTTATTTTACATGTCTCATTGATAGCACTAAATTTTAGCATAATTTTTCTTTAAATTTTACTTTCATTTTTTGCTTATATCATTTGCAATTCATTCGTTCACACCACATTCTCTTCACCATCTTCTGACTGAACTTCATTCACTTATTTAAAATTTGTGACAAATTTAAGTTTAGATTTAATTGCTTTTGTTTTTTCCTACCTTTCATTCATTTATTGTGTGAATTTGAATTTGACATAGGGGAAAAAAGTTAGAGGAAGGGGAAAAAAATTGAGTAATTCAGGTCGGCACAATCACCAATGACTAATTTGCTGACCGTTGTTGACAGCGCAAATGGTAATCATCTTGGCAATTGCGCATCCTATGCTCCACGAGGTGAGTAAACGTTTGAAACAAAAAAAAAAACAGAGAAGAGAGAGGAAGGGATTTTAGGTTCTACCTGTTCGGTCAACATTTTTTATTATCACATTGATTGTGTCAAATAACTGATTTTAATTAGGCATTATGGCGAGAAAGCTATTTCAGATCAATTAATTAATTAATTAATTAATTAGTTAACTAAGGAATTAATTTTTTCCTGTTTTTTTTACGAAATTAAATTACAAAAAATAGAAGAACTGAACAGTTTGCCTTGTCAATATCGTTTTAAAATGGTACAATTGAACGAAACTTTATCATTTTACTAAATTTACACAATGAAATTTGCTATGACATTTTACGAAGTAATTGTAAAGCCAAATTTTTTCTCTTTTTTATTGAAAATTTGAAGTGTAAAAAAAAAGGGAAGAATTAAAATTGAAATTCTAAATTGTCTCTATTTTGTTGTTTTATTTTTTGCAGATAGTAAGTGGCGGAAGTTTTTTTGGACACTCACCAAGGATGCATTAATTTGTAATATTACTGATACGGAAACGGCCGTTTCAAAAATTCATTTCTCTCCTATCAATTCTCGTCGAACATTTTCCATACGTATCCTTGCACGTAGGAATTTCATTTCTATATCAATAGTTTTAAATAAAAAGAGAGAAAGAGAGAGAGAGAGAGGTACAACGAAATAAGCGGAAGAGAGAATGCGTAAATGGATCAAAGATTTAATATTTCTATTAGAGTTTAATGAAATATTTGAAATTTTTGAGAGAACACAAATACAAATAAGCCAATATTTTTTCCCTCATAATTTTATGTAATTTTTTAGTTTCTTACTTTTTCAATTTATTTTATTTTTATTTTTGGAATTGCTGAAAATTTACATCATTTAAACAATTTACTCATTTTTTTCCGCTACATAGTTATAGGGGTTTTTGAAATTTTTAGTAATTTAATTGTATTCCGATTTCTTTAGAAATAATTATTACCTGAAATTTTCCTAAAAATAAGAACAAAAAGATTTGTGTGGATTTTGATGAAGCAGTACTTGTGATGATATCGAATAATTTAGTAGTGAAAGACTATGACATATAAATATATATGTGTATTTATATTTGAAATGATATTTGAAATTAATTTACAGAACAAGGACCAAGGTGTTTCCGTAACATGATTGTGCAAAATGAGAAGTTACACGGTTGTCCACCGAAAATGAACCGTAATTTCTTCCTATCGATGGCATTGCAATGTGAATGTGATGTACCGACGAGAGATCGGAATTCGCGTGAGCAATTATTATTAATATTTTTATTGTAAATTCAAATTTAATCGTTCTAATTTATTAATTTATTTTTTTCGTTGCAACAAATTTATTAATTTATTTTTTTCGTTTTTGTTTCGTTCAAATGAACATTTATTGAAGAACATTTATCTGTGGAATTTTTATTTTTTTTTTGCATGTTAATAGATTGAAATTTTAAAGTTCATTTTATTTCCTTAAGTTCATTCAACTTTAAATAGAATTAAAATGTTGTTGGACTAAAATTAGGAGTGAAATGGGATTGAACTTGAAAATTCTTGTCTTTGGCAAGTGTTTGAAATTTGATATTTCTGTAAGCAACGGCTTATCGACGAATTTAGCTATCACACCTAATCAGTGCTGCATCAATTAATTTTTTTTTCGAACAATTCAATCAATTTGTTTCCTAAATTTCTGATATGTTACTTTTTTTTGCACAAAACTAATTTAAAAAACAAGGAGGAAAAATGAAATTTTGAAAAAAAAATTGAATTAATAAGTTAAAAAATTTTTAGACTGTCTCCTAGGGTGAAAGATGAGTTGTAGCTCTGAGGGAAATTTGATTTTGCTAATACTCTCAATTTAGCTTTTAATTTTAGCTCAAATGCGAAATACCATTGCGCCGTTTCATTTTGCCAATCCGCGCATTACCTCATCGAATGATAGTTCATCATCGATCTTACACGATCGTCTTTCGCCAGGTGCACCAACGAGTGGTGAAAATTTAAATGCTGAAATGAAATCAGGTGTTACTGTCACCACTGATACTGATACTGATACTGATACGGATACTGTTGACAGTCTCGAAACAGTTGATAATGAAGGAATGGATGAGTTGCTACAATCTGTTCCGCAACAATCACACTTATCAACAGCAACTGATAAATCGTTATCAGCGCCAACGGTAGCATCAGATGTGACAGGAATTAGTGAGCAAGTCTGTGCAGGTATTCAGTGTCAGAATAATGGTACTTGTATTATTGGAAATGATGGACGAGTAAATTTTAATTTTTATTCCTTTCTGTTTTAAAATTATGCAAATTAGTAATGGATAGCAAATGTTAACGATGATTATCAGTTCAGCTCTTTTTTTTTCTTTTTTTGATCGCTTGTTATGATATTCAAAATGACAAAATGATTAGAGGGAGGGAGGAAGAGAGAGAGAGAGAGGGAAAGAGTTATGAATATGGAAATTTGCACTGAAACAGTCGTTGCATACTATGCTTTCAGGCTGTTTGTGTGTGTCAAGAAGGATTTCTCGGAACACAATGTGAAGTGAATTTGTGCGCAAATGTTGAATGCATGCATGGCGGTGTTTGTCAAGCTAGTGGCAATGTGCCGCACTGTCAGTGTCGACCGGGTACTACCGGGACATTATGTGAAGAGGTTCAATTTACTTCCTCATAATAATTAATCACATGCATACGCATATGTTCCTGGGGAATTGCCCTAATGTATACTATAATTATTGTTGCTAGTTATTTTAACGACATAAAAGGCCTACTTTTATTAACTGAATATGAATTTGAAATTTTTGCATTACTTCTTTTGCAGTACATTTTAAAATATTGATTGATGGAAAGTAAATTTTTTAAAAAATTTTGCAACTTTTGGTAAAGTATGTGCTAGGGAAGCTAGCAGTTTGATGAGTTATTGACTGATATATTTTTGTATTTAGTGTGTTTTAGGTCATTTGTAATCCAAAATGTGAGCAGAATGGTACTTGTGAGGTAATACGTAATGTGCCGACATGTCGTTGTCCAGCGCGTACATTTGGTATTAACTGCAATATCATTGATACGTGCAATAGCAAGTTTGTTATTTTCTAAAATTTGAAATTCGATGATAAATTTTTAATTTTGTGAATTGATGAGGACGAGATTTAGGCGAGACTAATGATAGGGTGAGTTTTATCGATGGGTAAAATTAACACAGTTCCTTCCTGTCCATCTTTCATACTTTAAACTTTTTCGCTGATATTTTTGTGGAAGAGGGAGGAGGACGATGAGAGGAAATAAAAAGTTGAAGGGAAAATTAATGAGCCATAAAATGAGCAAGAGAAGCTCGAATAGTGAAAAACGAGAGAGAGAGAGAGAGAGAGAGGTGAAAAATTTTTTTTTCTTCTACAAATTATCAGATCTTCTTTTTTGTTATCATTTTCATAATCAGGGAAGATGGATGAATTAAGAAAAAATTCGGTGAAATTTTTAGCAAAGAAGCATGCATTGAATATGGTAGTGATGCTCGATGTCAATTGGATTCGGATAATTTCGCGTTAATTTCGCCGGTTCCGGTCAATGCTACATATAAATGTCTTTGCTTGAATGAGCAATCCGGTTTGTTTGATTAAAAGATTAGTCGGTGCAAAGGGCAATGAGTTTTTGCGGAGGAAGCCGAGAAAAAAATGGCCTAAATGAATTTTGAAATGCTAAACACCAAGTGCCAATACTGACTAATTTGATTTATAATTAAGTTGAATAAATTTTAGTTTTTTTTTTTTTTTAGAATGGACTGATTGTAAAGAGTTGCGGAAAAAAGTTCATTTACCAGCTATATCAACGATCGGTGGAGCTACAGTAACCGTAGCAAGTAATGATACAGCAACTTCAGCATTTCAACCAGAAACACAAGCGCAACCTGAATCCACTCAGCACATCGCTCCACTATTTCAGAACAATCTAAATTTATCAAATCTTTTGCCAACTTCACCTATCACAAATGTGGCAACAACAGCTGTAACACATTTCGTCAATCCGATGGCAAATTTTCATCAATCTGATAGGTCTAAAATGGAAACGTTTTCATCTGAATTAAACAGGTCAAAATTTGTCGGCCACGCGAACTCATCTTTACCATTATTTGTTCATTTCTTATCAGTAGAACATCTTATCAGCTATAAATATGTGGAATTTACTTTTTCGAAATTTAAATATATTTTGTTTTCAGACCTGCAGAATTACTTCCGAAATTGCTCTCTACAATTCCAAAACCAGCAACACTACTCGATACCACAACACCTATTACTTCAGATTCACGTTTACAGCAACAACAACAACAACATGTTCATCATCAGCAGCAGCACTTTAATCTAACCGTAGGAGCAACACCACCAGCTTTATCGGAACATGCTGAATCTCAGGATACCACTTCTACCGGATCAAAGGATGTATTAAAGCTAAAACCGGACGAAATGAACTTTGACGATATGTCAAAAAAATTTAGCAGTATGGATGTAGCCGTTGAATCTTCACGCTCATCATCAGTTCGGGAATTTCTCTCCACTGTGCCATCTACTGGGCCTGAAGTGATAATCGACAACACCACGGTCGCTCAGCTCGAGTCTACTGCAACTGTTCTGCCATCCGTGGAAACTCCTCAAGTTAGTCGATTTGAACAAGATGGATGGAAGGAGGAGGAGAAATTGGCTTCCACTTCTGAAACTGATGCTACAACTGAGAATGGCAGTTTGTCCACTCAACTAACAGCCACTTCTACGACACCAAAAATCATTGTGATGGAAGACCCGAAGAGGAAGGAAAACTGGAATTGGTTTCCGACTTCCACAAAATTAGTCGAGAAAATGGAACAGGCAATATTATTGACGAAAATTGTTAAATATCATAATATTGAAATAATTTTTGGTATTTTCATCAATTCTATAAACTTCTTTTTCCCGTTCATCAGAAGTTTTAATTGCAGCCACTAATTATAATTAAGGTATTGCTGAAAGTATTTTCGAACTAACATCCTTCTCCAATGTATTGCATCAGAAATTGAATTTCGCTTCACAACAAATTTTAGTAAAATAATATCTGAAACAATCAACAGTAAGTAATTCTATTAGTATCAGTCTTATTCGTAGACAACGGATGAGAAAGATTTCAAAAATTACGGTGAAATAAAGTTTGCAATGGAACTGTTTCAGACAACGATTGGTATGGATGGCTTCACTGCGCAATCGAAGCAAGCATTTGATGAGGATGAAGTGAAGTTTGTGAAATTAACGGTTGGTCTTCCGACTACAACACTAATTCCGGAATTCGTTCAGCCTTCCGACAGTGCTTTTAGTGATAATAATAACACGACGAGAAGTGATACTTCATCTTGGACAATTGTTTTAGCCATCATTTTCGGTAAATTTGTTTCAGATTCGTTTCGGAATTAATCGAATTTTTATGAAAATAATCATAGGGATGTTATTGGGAAATTAATGATTATAAAATCATTAATAGCAATGCAAAGGACAATACTTGATGGAAAATAGTGAAAATATAATTAAATTTTTGCATTAAAATGCAAATTTGAAATTTGTACACAAATGCAATTACTGATCCAATTTTTGCTTAAATTCAATTTTTTATTTTTGCAAATATTGGAAATGAAAGTTTTCTGCTTTTTTTTTTGAGAGGAAAGTTTAATGGGATAACTGTGCTATTGTCATTTTAGCATTGATGATATTGGCGGGAGCATGTGTTACGTTGATATTCCGCTACGTACGCCGTTCGCGTAAATTACACGGAAAGTATAATCCCGCACGTGAAGAAAGTATGCTATCAAGCAGCTATTCAATGCCGATGGCAACTGTTACCAAGGAAGAGCGACTTATTTAGTTATTTACTTGTTTCTAATTTCATTTACCGTCCGTTCATTTCTCCATTTCGGGATGATAATTACCTGTACTTACCTGGAAGTGAATGTTTTCTTTTCTTTCCCATTTATCTAAGCTTGTGTTCCACACAAACAAAATGCCCTCCCTTCCTAGTCGAAAGGTATGAAGCATCGTGAAGTATTGCAATATTCACACTAAACTCTTCACATTAAATGTGAAAATATTTAAAGTTAATTTAGCAGCGCTTTCTTTCTCTCTTTGTTGAAACTGATTGATTAAAAAACTCATAGGTATTCCGGGTTACAGTAATCGTAGC
Source organism: Litomosoides sigmodontis (assembly GCA_963070105.1). Taxonomy (NCBI): domain Eukaryota; kingdom Metazoa; phylum Nematoda; class Chromadorea; order Rhabditida; family Onchocercidae; genus Litomosoides; species Litomosoides sigmodontis. Next base: position 9,187,928 of record OY718807.1, read on the forward strand.
AAAAAATACTGCAAAAGCTACCATAGGAACTAAAATAACATTTATACAGTATGAGTGATATCTAAAAGCTATGAGTGCAACACGTTATTTCATAACTCTTTAACACGGCTGCTGTAGGAAATTAAAAAAAAGAAACATTTACGATGCGTATGACATCTACAGGTACTACGCCATACGACATTTCACTTCTCTTCGTTACAGTAGTACCTAGTAGCAAGCAAGCATACTATACCATCTACCATATAGCAAAATTGAAGGAAAAATTATTGCTTAGGCAAATTGTTATTTTTATCGTAAGAAATTTTCCTTTCATTTTCATTGTTTAAAAATATGAAAAGTTTTCTTTCTCTCTCTCTCTCTCTCTTTCTCTTTCTCTTTCTCTCAGCCTGTTTCTTTTTCTCTTTCACTTTTGAGATGTAGATGAAATGAATTAACACTTTGTGTATATTTATGCAATGTCCACTTGTTGTGTCCATCTTGTTCATTTGTTGTTTGGCAAATATTTTGCGAAGTGTACGTTTGTTGCGTTGTTCGTTCTTTTTTTCTTTCATCCACAACTAATTAGCAGTAGTTCAAAGCTATCCGATCGGTAAACAAAAAGCACAAAGTTACTTCCAAAAAAAAAATTCACTCCAATAATTGCTTACGAAAAGGAAAAAAAAAGCCACCGACATTTTATTTTCCAAAAAAAAATCACTAAATTAAAAAACAAAAACACTTTCCTGAAATACTAAGGTTGCAGTTTAATTTAATTTAATTTTTGATAAAATTTCTTATGTGCTGCGAAGTAAATTTCACCAAAATCATTCACATTGATTCTAATTCTTCCGTCGAAGTTATCACTTATCATTAATTAATTGCACTTATGCCATAAGTGCGGCAACCTGCAAGAGGGAGTAGCAGTAAAATTGCTGATAAATTCAAAATTTGATCATTGCTGCTTTGCTGTGCCAATAAATTATCATAATATCTAAATGAAATTATCATAATTTAAATGAAATGAAATTTAAATGAAATTGAAATTATCATAACATTTAAATGAAGTTGAGCAAATTAACAGTGATAAATTTCGATATTCAAAATAATCGGCAATTTCAACTATCGATGCTTTTAATTGCAATTTAGGATTTGATAATTCTTTCCGCAATTAAAAATTAGCAAGTGTCGAGTGAAAGCTAAAATTTTTTCCATGTAGAAAACGATTAATGCATATTTTGTTGTGTTTGCATGAAATCAGTCGGAAAAAAAAGATGGGTGAAAATTTCAGCTTATTTCAGAAATTTCCCTTTTTTTTCTCTCTCTCTCTCTCTCTCTAATAGTCTAACAAGCAACTTTATTTTACTTCAAAAACGAAGCGATATTTTCCATTCACTTCTTCCTTCACATGTTACTGCTCAAAGTGTTTCATTCCCTTTGTTTTTTGAAAATTTAAAAATCTATTAGTTTAAATCTTTGATTTATTGATGATTTTTATGCAAATGAAAGCAATCAAAAATCATCCTCATCCATTCGTTTCTTTTCTTCTCCCAACCACACTTGTTATAATTTATTCATTTGGCGTAGACGAACGGTAATTTGAATCATTTTGATAATTCTTCCCTATCACTTTCCTTTTTCAAATGATGCACTTTCAATTGATTTCTTCTCCGTTACTTATACTACTAATATTAACATTTATTATTCCTATTTATTATTGCTATTACTCTTAGTGTTATGATTACTAATTATGAGTACCATTACTGGTTATTAATTAGCAGTTATCATGAATTATTGCAAAGTATTATGGTTATTTATTACTATTATTGTTTTTCATCTTATTATTATCATTATTAATTACTATTACGATTATTGTTAGTATTATTGTCATTACTACTGCTGTTACTGTACTGCAGCCGTCATTGGCAGAAGTAAATTTTGATTGATTTAAAAGTTATACACAGAAATAGGATAGCTATGTTTCAGATAGGTAAGATTTGTAACTCTATATATGTGTATGTGAACTAAATATATATATGGAATAGTTATATCAAATATATGTGTATGTTTGATGTAGTAGGGACTAATAAATTCCCATTTCATTTTGAGTTCTAATTCATGGACGATTGGAAATTGAAATTGAAACTAAAAAGCGATATCAATGTTTGTTAAAAAAATTGTTTGTAGTAATTTAAAATATGAATATTAGTGGCACGACAATATTGCTGGGCACTGGCTCTTTGAATGAGTAATTATTACATTGCATTGCATGCATGCAAGGAATGCTGGTAGAATTACGAGCTAAAATGTAGTGTAGGAGTAGACGTGAGATTCACGTACGCTGAAATTTCCAATAGTTTCTGATATTTAAATGTGTACAAATTTCGCCTTGTTGCCTTCCATGAACGTGTTACACATGTCTAATTTTATGTTAGGTTGGTGAGGAAAAAGTGTGTCAGCTGATTGTTAAACTGTTTTTTTTTTTTTACTTGTTAATTTCTACCGGTTGTGTTTTCCTGTTCGGAAATATTATTGTTTTCAAATGATTTCCTCCTTTCTTCCCTCTCTTCCTTCAGTGTTTCTCTTTTCCATTTGTCTTTTTTATTTCTTTGCTAGCAAATTTTTGTTACTTATTTCAAGCAAAAAAAAAAAAGATTTGAGTAAATTGGAATAAAATAAAAGAAAAAGTGTTTTATTTAAAGTGAAAATGGAGGAACATTGACCGGACGGTCTCGTTGTATACTGCAATAGTAAAATTTGTCAATGAAATTGAAAAGCTGTGAGTTTTGGAGATTAAATACGCAGTGATCGATGACCGGTTGGGTTTGGTGATCATTGATTGATTTATCAGTGATCATTGATTTAAGTGATAAGCAATTTGGTGTGCGTTCGTCGCAACCTCAAAGGTTTTATAAGTGAAATTGGTCGGTAAGCAGAAACTTAATATGTTATTTTCGGTTAATCAAAGAGATTGGTGGTGAAATAGTGTGGAGCATTATTTTTTTTTTTTTTTTTGATGGAACTTTAAAGCGTGCTGTGGAGTTTGCTGAAAAAAAAAACAAAAACGAAATTGTAAAACGTTAATTTGGAAATTGGAAGTTCCACGCAATCTTCATTCCTCAGCTAACAGGAAAGCTTGGGCACGCGAATGTTGCATTAATTAATCACCCAGCCAATTAATTATTCTAATTTCGTCATACTAAGCTTACCGACCAACCACTTTTTCAATTACCATTTGCGAACTCAATAGGCTTCTGACAACACTTCAAAAAGTCCGTCAAATTTCGAAATAGAAGAAATTGCTGCTATTCGAAGGTCAATAGACAAACCGATTTATTACTGTTACCATTTTTTTTATTACAAAAAATGTTTTAAGCGTAAAATGGATTAGCTACTTTTTTTCGCACAAAATTAATTAACAATAATTGGGCAATGAAAAGCAATTGTCCTTCAATTTTTTCACTTTTCTTTTAGCATTAAAATAAAAAACGGTATTTCTTATGGTAATTTATCTTTCGTAAATGAACAATAGGCTGTGTGTGTTGCTATCGTGTCAATTTACACTTAATTATTCATGATTAAAATTGTCTGAATTTGAAACCAGTCTGATAGGAACATTATGTTTTGAATATTTGAAGCTTGATGAAATATTAGTAACTTATTTAATTCTCACCGAAAATATCAGCATTGTGGATTTGCTTTGCATTTGTCGCTTCAATCACACAAAAATTAATAATTCATTAATAGTGATGGGATAAGTTGATAAAAGTTAGTGCAAGAATGAAAAAGCATAAGGGCCACCGCCGTACAGCACTAATTGCAGGGTGATTTTCATACCTGTGGATCATTCATATTTAGATTTCAATTCTCTAATTTATTAAAAATTCAAATATCTAGGCTTTTTTTTTAGCAACTTTGATTTTATTTCGATTATTAGTTACAGTGATAGCTATGAATGAACCAATGAATGCATTAAAGAGTGCTAAATATGTGAAATGAAAGTATTTCTACTATACTAGCAAACTTGGCATGAAATGAGTTTATTTAATTTGAAATTTGATTCAAATTTAAAATTGATTGCACGATTGCTTTGATTAGAATTAGTAGTTCGAAATGTTTCAGTCAAATTATTGCTTCTTTCAAAACAGGAGGAAGGGATATGAGAAGTGAGCGAATCATCCTTAAGCTCAACTAATTAATTGTTAGCATGCGTTACAGAAGAATTTATCCTTTCGGTGGAATTGATTAAATTTTTTCTTGGAAATATTCATTGTAAAATTTCATAATTAACTTTAAATATACCGTGCTAAGCCTGAGTATCTTATGAATAAATAAAGTATGTTGTCATAGTTTTTCAAATTTTCCTGCATTTTTTTTCAATCATAGAAATTTTAATGCTGCCATTCCATTTTGCAAAAACAAATCCACTACATGCAACTGTTGGGAAGAACAAAATTGAACCAATAAAAAAATAGAAGGGGAGAGGTGCATAGATAGATGCAGAGAGAGAGAGAGAGAGAAACAGAGAGAGGAAAAAATAAGGAAGGCAACAGTTTTTTTTTTCACTAAAATATGTAATTTGATTCTTCCTCTCTCTCTCTCTCTCTCTCTCTCTTCTTCTCTAGCTTTCTACTTTGTGTTAGAATGATGTCATTTGAAAAGTTTGTGAATTAAGCATTTGTAAATAAATATTATGAGTGCAAGCAAAATAGCGCTGCATAGAATGTTTGCAAATAAACATCTTCATGATTAAATATCATTTCAAATGAAAAAAAAAAACAAAGAAAGCAAACAAAATTTTTTTCCTGCCAATGAAAAGAAATCAGTGAAGAAAGAGAGAGAGAGAAAGAGAGAAAGAAGACGATAGTATTCAATTATTTGCTTCGTTTTCCTAAAATTCGAAATTAATTGAAGTGAGTAAAATGAACGAAATTGAGAGTGTAGTAAGAAAGGAGACGGATAAAAAAAAGAATGAAAATTTTTTGATTAATTCTGAAAATTTGCTTAAAACATTTTGTATTGTCTTTTTTTGCTCCTTTACTTAATTTTCAATTTTATTAGCCAAAAAAAAATGAGTTCACAGTCAAATGAATGGGAAGCGATGAAAAAAATTGCCTCGTCGCTCACGCATGCAATGAAACGGTTTCATACGTGCACGTGCACGTTTGTGTTGTGCAACAAAAAATGACACAACCCTTCTTCCTCCTCCATTTTTTCCCCTCAAAATTCAAAATATCAAATTTTGTACCATTTTGATACAATCGTTTTTTTTTTCCGGAGATAGGCATCATATCTCACTTTTGTTCTGTTGCGGAATATTTTGATAAGGGGAAGAAAAAAAGAAAAGGAAAAATGAAATCAAACGAAATAACGACGAAGGATAGAATGAAATTTCGTTAACTTTTTTCCACATCAGCACTTCGAACTTTGCTTTCGTATTTTTCTCGCTGCAATCAAATAATTTAGTTTAAGTTAATTCAAATTTTACATATATAATCTGCTTTTGAATCGCAAGATTATCAAAGTATTATTAAAATTTATGAAAATTATAACAGTCTTTTCATGCTCAGATCCAAAAGACCATCCCCTCCCTCACCATTAATCTACTAACTGCACAAAGATGGTTTGACATTTTACTCAACGTGATCTTACCCAATCGCAGTTAGATATAGTCACGTTGACTGATCGTATTTTTAATAATAAGTCGATGAAATCGTCGCTTCTTTTTTTAAACGAAAACGATGAAAAAAAGTTAAGTGTAAAAGTATATACAAACAACAAATATTCGCTCGCCTCACTCCTTCCTTTTCAATATATTAATATTACAGCAAAAAATTGAACTTTCATTTTCTTCTTAGTTTTCTCATCCTGCCTCCTTTTTTCCTTAAAGAATTAAGGAAATAGCACGTAGCCTATCTCACGTAAACACAAATGCTACGATGGCAGGTCACATCGCTTACCAAATGTTTGCTGTTTTTCTCATTTTTTTTTAATATACACTTTTCTTGTCCATTATTATTTCGCACATAATATTGCTTCAATTGTTTCTGACTTGACTTGATTTGAACTGATATTGCTTTACGTGAAATGTTTTCAAACACTGTTTTGCTGCGTAATTTACCAGTAAATTATCCAGCTCTGAAAACAATTATTGAACATTATCAAATATTCAAATTAATTAGCTTTTATTTTGTATTCCATAAGGATATAAATGATTCATTCACTCTTTGCATTGTCCATGTTAGCTGTGAGGTGTATTTTATTTCTTTGCCTCTGTCATTGTTAAACTTCCACTTTTGCACACTCTAATTAACCGAGATTAAAATTGCTTAATTTATTTTTTAATTGTTGATGTTTGTTGCGAACATTGCCGTTGAATAATTTGAAATAGAGAAGAAAAGAAGTACTGTTAAGCGAATTTTTATAAAAGAATGAAAATCGAAATGATATAATTAATTCTCATCCATTCTTCCTCTCATTTATTTGAGCAGAATGGATGAGATGTGCCTTCTAATCGGTTGAACTTTAAATGAAAAAAAAAGCATAAAAGGAAGCGCTTGCTAAAAAAAATGCAATGATGCAATTAGATACATTTCATTTGAAATTTTATTAGACAAATAAAAAAAAAAGGAAAGCAAAAAAAAAACAAACGATGAATCTTTGAGCGTTCGATTTTCGCATTTATTTCTTGGACTTTTTTTTTTCTTTTTCTGACATCTATTAGTACCGACTGATTGGCTTATCATTTGCAGCATTTTAATCAGCCATATTCGGATATCAATCCCATTTTAATTACCGACATCAATTTAATTTCGATACTGTTTTTTAGTTATCCTCATAATTTCCAATTTCTATGTCACTTTAATTAACCACATCACTTTGATTATCGACATCATTTTAATTATTGATATCAGGGTATCAGTTTAATTATGGATGTATCAATTATCCAGATCATTTCACCTTCAGTAGTCTAATTATCCAGACGATTTTAATTGTCGGCAATATAAGAAAGCGTTGTAAGAGAGGGAATTAGTAATTTTCACTGCTAAGACTCTTGCAAATTTTGTTTTTTTACGATAAAACAAGAATATTTTGCAAATAATTCATTTTCAAAGAACAATGAAAAGAAGAATAATTAAATACTAAGCATTTCATGGAGCTATCAATCAAATTATAACAATGCTATTCAAAGTGTTTAAAAATAAATTCCTTGAAAAATTTTTTTACAGTGAAATGAAGTAAATTTAATGGTTTCGCAGTATCCTCTCTTGCATGAGTTATTTGACATTTAACATAATTTTTGAATTAATTTACTTCATTTGACATACCTCATTTTTGCTCATTCAGTGCCATCTGTCATATTTATATTTCACTTCATCATTCATTCAATGTTTGAATGAAAAATTAAAGCAGTATATGCAATTTATAAAGAAATAGAATAATACTATTAATTATCATTTCTGCGTGTGCAGCATTTTCCATTCTTAATTTAATAAATTTATTACATTTACTGGAAATTTTACAATTCAACGATATTTCCGAAGGAAATAGTAATTGAATTATTGGTGTGATAAATGCAGTGACATTGAATGCGCTTGATGATTGTGATAAGACATCCTTATCACTTGTCATAAGCATTGAAATTAGCTTGCTGCTCAAAGCTCTGATAATATGGCGAAGGTGTTTTGGAGTGACTGCGGAATTTTTGATCCTTCAAATTGTTCGACAAATGTTAAATTTTGAAATAGTGGCTTCTGTAATTACAGCTTTTTCACTTTCTACCACTTGAGCTGCTCCAATTTCCCGGTCTTCAACCAACGCACTCATTCTTTTAAATGAGCTTAAATTATTCACAAAAGTGTTTGCCCAAAAAAGCATTAGCTTCATCACTTTTGAAATTTTATTTAACTGAAAATACCTTTTGTTGCTTGTGTGCTAATAAATTCATTTCTTTTCGTCAATTAATAATCACTTTATTATGAAATAAATTTTCATAAAAATTTTCAATTTAATGTTTTAATCAAAATTTTAAAAGAGAAAGAATTCACGTTGATCAATAAATGATATTTCTAACATTTATTAAATTTCGTTTTTTTCCCCTCAAAGATTTGCCCATTTTATATTCCATTAAATTTAGCATTTTAGAGGTATGCCACAATCTTTCTTCTTCTATGCTAATGCAATTGAACTGAAGCTAATATAGTATTTGCAAAAAGAAAATGCACACACACACACACACACACTTTGCCTGAAATATACTTAATGCTAAAATAATTTTGCGTTACTGACTGTCTCACATCAGTTTTTTTTCCTTCTTTCCTAATTAATTTTCTACTTTGAAAATAATTACGTTTTTGGGCATAACAATTTACATTTTTAAAAAAGTTGAATTTTATACTCAAAATCATCCGCTTATATAAACTGTCAAAGAAGGAAAAAAATTAAAAAAAAAATGAAAGGTTAGATTAATGTTTGATTTTTAACAGAACCTTCTAGCACAAGCGCAAATAGTAGCATGAATGAAAGAAAGAAAAAGAAAAGAAAAGAATGAATGAACGAAAGGATGACAGGAAGAGAGAGAGGTGGAGTGAGAGAGGGCAAGAGGTGGAAGAAAAAAAATGTGAAAAATTAATCAGTAATAACAATCGAACAAAGTTCGGCAATCATTCTCTCATATTTTGCTTGATTGATCGTTTCATTTTAGTTTAGCAAAAAATTTCAAAATTTTTACATTTCTCGAAATTGCATGAAAAAATATCCGTACCCAAAACGATTATTTCTTACTTTCATCATGTCCCTAATTTTCCATCCTAAAAGGAAATGATTTTTTTTCCTCACAGATTTGAAATAAAAAAAACAAAAAGAAAGGCGAAAAACTGAAATTGTAAGCTTGCTGTTGAAAATGCAAAATTCGTTCAAATCGATTAACTGAAACAATGCGAGAGGGAAAAAACCGAAGTTGAAGTAAAATAATTTATGAAAAAGTGCTCGCACGAAATAATCAAAATGTTGCACACTCATTTTGTTTGCTTGTCTTCCCTGAGACTTAAATTTTAATTATTATTATTAATGTTTTTTTTCTCTCTACAGAATTTAAACTGTAAAAAGATACTTATTCGTATTTACATATGCATTTTTTTTATTTTTCGCTTCACCACCGAATGCATTGGTACTTTTGAAATTATATTTTTTTTTGATTTTTTCTTTTCAAAAAAAAGCATATTGGAAAAAATGTTGTAATTTATTTTTTATTCTTTTTCTTCTCCCTCCTCTTTTTCCTTCACCGGTCTCTCTTAAATAATATTTTCATTTTGTTGAAATCTAACAAACGGTGGTAGCAAGCAGTTCTTTTTTTTGCTTCCTTTAAGCAATACATCGTTTGATACGATATTTTTGTCCTTTTCTATCAATCAAACTTTTTCACTTTTTCCAAATTTTGTCCTTTGCTCTGTTCTTCCAGCTTTTTCTTCCCACTTTTTTTTATCAGCAAATCTTACTTCTTCCATTCATTTCTTATCAAATTATCATTTTGCTTTATTAGCAATTGCTGGATGAGTTAGAAAGCAACAAAATAAGGCACCGAAATATTTTAATAGCAATTTATTAAGGTGACTGACAGTAAGCAAAGTTATTGCAAAGTGAATTTAAATTTTATATTGCACTTTATTTATCTTTTTTAAAAATCTCTTTTTTTTAAAAGCCAAATGGAAAAAATAAATTAAATTTAACGAACTAAAAAAAATTAAAAAGCCTCTTTTTTTCATTAATTATTCCGATTAATTGCTATCATTGATAAAATTGCTAAATGCTAAAAAGTATGCACTCAATTTTGTGCTTATCAGACAAAAAACTGTAATTTAACAAATAGCTACAGTTTTCCGCTTTTCTTTCTTCCCTTCTCTCCCTCTTCCTCTCTCTCTCTCTCTCTCTCTCTCCCTCCCTCCCTGTTCCTCTCTTTTGCATCAAATTTTCAGATAAGCAGAAGAAATGAGTGCAAAGAAAAGAAGTATAAATACTGCAAAAGTAATTTTGCTCCACTCATTTCTTCCAGCATTTCAATTTAAAATTTATTGAAATGACGTAATGAAGAAGTACCATTCCAGTGCGTATAAAATTTGATGAAGCATTCATCAGATGATGTTATTTGAAAGGGAAAAAGGCAGTTTGCTTCTTTGTTTTTCTTTTTATATAACAAATCATTTTCCTGTGTCGCTGTTTAAATGACACTCCCTTTTTGCTTTTCTTCGTTTCCCTTTCTCTCTCTCTCTCTCCCTCTCTCTCTCTCTTCTTTCCATCCTCCCCATCAATTGTCCCGTCCAATTTTTTTTGCTTATTTCATTTGATATTCTTTTTACAATCTTGTTAACAGATTATAATAACAGAGGAAATGATGATATGATAATAAGTTTCGTTTGTCCTAAGCAGATAGATAGCCAAGATAGTTCAAGCGTACCAGTGGCCGAGCATGATTGATGATGTTAACGATGATGATGATGATCACTGATGATGATAACGGTGATGATGACCATGTCACTTGGAAATTGTAATAGCAATGATAAAAATGAAGTAATAAAGGAAGTGAAAGCATTTTTAAAATTTATAAGTCATAGAATGGTAAAGTAAGCGTACGTGTACACTTTACATATATATATGATAATATCAGAAGTAGTCAGACAGACATTACGATTATCATGTTTCTTAATTTTGCCCGGACAAAACAACGTCTTATACGTAATTTAGCGTAGGTGTTCCACGTAGACATATACCATAAGTGAATAAAACTGTACTCAACTCACGGACGACTCACAATCAACACAAGTATGATAACCGTGGCTGAGATAACAATCATATACGATCGTATTTTATTCATTCATGTAGCATAAATGGGAAGTAAAAGCTTCACGAGAAATATACGTGTATCGTGAAATTTTTACTTCACGTTTATGCTACTATAAATACGTGAAATGCTCTTTTACAAATCCCCATTTTTATTCACTTTAATCTAAGCTCTTTTAATTCTATATGCAGTTAGTTCTTCAAATCACTGATACGTGGTAATTTGAAATTATAAATTATTTGAATTTTATTTCAAGCAGTAAGAAATTATATTATTTATTGTAAGCAATAATTATTTTCATACCTTTTATTGAGCCACCTCATTTCATAAAGTGAATTCTAATTTTCACCTACCAAAAATTAGAGAGAATCTATTTAATTTTCGTAGATTAATTAAGTTTATGAAGAGAACAATAAAATAAAATTTTAGATGAAAAAGGAGAAGAGCCTCCTGTTTTTCGCATTTTAACGAAAACGAAGCAAAAAATTTTCTCTGAATTTTAATTATCAATTCTTAATTTTTTGCCCATGCAGGCAGTTAGAAAAAAATTAAAAATGCTTGACGACTAATTTAAAAGAAAGTAACCAGAAGGCAGAAATATGTTATAGCCCGATTAGTACTTCAATTTAGTTTATATGAAAATTTTTTTTCATTTTTTTGACATTATCTCTTCCTATCTATACGCTTCTGTTGAAACTGTTAATTTGTTAGAAATGAATTCTTTTTTTTTTCGTTCAAGCAATTTCAATTCATCGCAATTTAATTTCTGCCAGCAATTTTCAAAAAAAATTTTTTTTTCAACAATTTCAACAAGCTTTTTTACATATCCAATGATGTCATGCGCACTGTTCCAAAATATGATTCAGAAAATAAATTTGAATGTTTAATGCTAAAGACACTTTCTTTCAACTTTTTTCGCAACACTCATAATGCGCAGAAGAAGCAGAGGAGGGACGTTGTTGTTTTAGGAAATTTCAATCAAAATTTGAAATAACTTGGATTAAATTGAATTGAAAACAATTAAAGGATTAACCGTTGCAAAGGATTGCCTGAAAATTTTTTGTTGTTTAATTCAATAAAAAATTTTAGTAGCAAAAAACGGATTAGTCATAGTGAAAATAGTAACAGTTGTTATTTAGTGGTTAATTAAATAAGTTAAATGCAAATTTTCACTCTTCTTAATTCGAATTTTAATACTTTTCCTTCAATTTAAATGATTTACACCGTCGTATCGATGATTAGATTATCCTAACAATTTAAGCTGTCAAAGTCATCGGACGTTTTCAGGGTATCCTTATTTCAAATTATGTATTCAATTATTAAATTGAATTAGTGACAGAAGTAATGCATTGGTATAAAAATTATTTTTCTTCCTTATACTTTCACACATTTTAACGAGTAAAATTTAGAAGCCCGGCAATTTGAAACATTTGAAGGATAATTTTTATTTAGGATTAATTTTTAAATCGAAAAATTAAGTGGCACATTTGAATTAAAACAATCAAATAATATTTTGAGACATGTTTAGCTTAGATTATTACCATTTCTGCTTACGCTTCGTAAAAGAAAATTGAACAAAGTGATTTTTTTGTTAAAAAAAAGTTGTCGCGAATTTGTGCGAAACACTTCGGAAGCATATACTTAAAAGAAAGAGAGACATTGTGCAGCAACATTAATTAGTAAATTAATTACCTCCTTGATGATCAATTTAATCATGGCAGCATATTAGGTCTTCTCAATTTGCTCCTCAATTTTTTTTGCAATTTTACGATAATTTTGAAATTTCTTTAATAATTTTTATTCCTTTTTTTGTTTTCAATTCAATTATAACTTCAATTTTTCCCTTATATCTTACAAGTTTTGTGTCAAATTTTGCTTTATTTTTTATTAAACTACTCATTTTACCCTCCTCTGCCGATTGCCATTTGATCTAATTAGCATAACAAATGGCATTAACTTAATTTTCAACACAACACTAATAAATTTTCCTGTACCATTGATCTTTTCTTCAGCTCATTTTTTCCATTTTTGTCTATTCAATAAAATAAATTTCAATTTTGTTTACGAATATTTTCTAAAAAAATTCTTATCTTTTCTCTTTCATACAGTAAAAAAACAAAAAAGCCTTTTTATAAGTAAATTAACGGCGATTTTCAATGATGCAACTATTTGTTTTTCTTTTTTTCCTTTTTAAAAACATCTTCCTTCTCATACATTTCAGTTTTTTTTTTAATTTTTCAATTTTTCTCACTCTTTGCTCCTTTTCTCTTTTTTACTGAGAGTATTTGCGGTGGAATTTTGAGCCTCAGAGTGTTATTGACAAACAATTTGGTTCGGGAAAATTATCGTTAGCTGTATCAATAGAGCTCCAACAATTTGAGCATTAACTGAATCATAAATTTTATTTTCAGACAAATATCAAATGCAATTTTTTTTCGCTTAAAACAAAAAAAATGCGGGAAAAAAATGTGATAAAATTTTGTTTTGACAAATCATTTATAGTAAACTTTGATTATTTGTCATTTATTCGTCACAAAAATAACTGATATTGGCAAAGTGTTCGAAGGAAAATTTCTGCTTTAAATTATTCTTTGTGTGATAAATCAGTTGCTTTCAACAATAAGTTATGCAACGCCTGCTCAATTTGATAATTTCAATTATCATTTTAGACAACAATTTTCAAGTTTACTTATTAATTTGCAAAAAAAAAACAAACCAATTATTATCAATCATGTACTTGATAGTGACAGATATGAATACAACCATCACTGTTACAATGCTTATCCCCACTGCAGTTAATTAATAATTGTTATTGTTAATAATTATTAGTAATAATTAATAGTGATAAAGAATAATTAATAATAAAAGAATAGTAATGACAATATTAAAATTCACTGCACTGATTATTTTAACGGTTAATGTAGAAGTCATTACGATTGCTGCAACAATAACTCATTTAATTAATAATAGAATTGTAATTATTTCAGTCATCGACAACGAGCGCTTGTTATTTGAGTACCTTAATGTTTCTTCTTCACTGCTAATATTACCATTTGGGTGAGAAAAAAAAAACTTTTGCTTCTATTTTGATATATCGATATCAAATATCATTACTAAAATTGTCACGAATGAACCATCAAATGACTCAAATTTCAACGCATCCTTTCACTCAGTATTTTCTCTCACTTTTTTTTTAGAATTTGTTTTGTAATTTAATAAATAGAACTCATATGGGTTTTTTTCTTTTTTTTTTTGTAGAATTTAATAAATCGATGATTTCAATGTACACCGATGCAATCATCTACGGAGACGCATGGGCATGTATTATCCTATCATATAAATTTTTTCAGAATTTCCAATTTCTGCTATTTAAAATTTTCCACTTAAAAAAGCAAAAAATCATTTTTACACAGATTTGCATCATTTAAGAGAGTATATTTGAAGGATTATGCAAAATGAATCATTTCAAAAAAAATTACAATTTTTTTCTGTTATTGCTAGTTTATTGCTAATGCTCTTTGAATGTATTTCACATATAAAAGGTATCATTTTAATTTTTTTTCCTAAGATTTCAATTCTCCTTCAATTGTTTAAAACATTGAAATATGCTTGAAACGTTCAATCGCACAACTGGTCAGAGCTTTTAATCAATCTCTGATGATTGATAGGATTTATTTGAATTAATTGATATCTATCATTTAGTATCAAATTTCAATGGAACTTCATTAGCCCGTAATCATTAAATTTCAAATGACACATTTTGTCTTTCGACAATAAAATGGGCATATTGCGGAAAAATTCCCAGTTATTTAACTGCTATCAGAGCTGTCAGTAGTAATTTTTGAAAATTGAAACGGACGTAGTGATAACTACAATGCTACTAATTACAATAATAATTAGGTTCCCTTATTTTACAGTTTTCTGTCTGAAATTGATAACAGTGAGAGCAATGTTGTTGATAATTTGTGAGGAAATTCAGTAAATTGGATTGATTTTGCAACCACTGCCACATCCCTCCTTATCACTTTATCACAAGCATTCTCGCTTTATCACGTCGTTTCAATTCCTCGCATGTGCATGCACGTACGTAACTTTTTTTTCACGCAATTCATTTCCTTCAAATTCGTTTCATTTTCTGAATTTTCATCGTTGAAAGGAAAGGAGGAAGAGACAAGCGATGAAAATTTTAGTAAAAATCACGTTAGCATTGATATGGTACATTAATTTTTCTGATTATTATCCGACTTAGAAGTACCACAATTTGCGTTACGGTACATCAAAGATATTTAATTGCCGGCGAAAAAATAATTTTTCTTCATTTTTTCTTTTTTTTTTTTTTTTGTTGGAAAGGAAACGATCGAAAAAGAGTGGATAGGAGAGATTGGGATGGAAGAGATGATGTGAATTAGAATCGGTGAAATATTAGAAGTATGGAAAAGTTTTGAAATTAAAAAAAGAAAAACAAAAATTTGGAAAAAAATGATGAGAAATAAAGAAATAAATTTTTAATTTTTACTTCATCTCTTCATACTTTGTTTTTTGTCCAGCAAAGCTTTATCTTTTACTGATAGTCAAAATTTTTCGTTTCATTTGAACTTTTTCTCGCTTTCTTTCTTTGCTTCTTTCTTTGTAAGGGCAAAAGAGGAGGAGGGAGAGAGAGAGAGAAATGGTAGTTTTATGGGGGAGGAGAAAAAAAAAGAAAGCCATTTTTAGTTGTCACATAAAATTACTCTTTTTTACAACGAAAATTTATTCGTTCAAATTTTATTATCAATCATAAATGCATGTAATTTGATATTTATTGGCTTTGCAGAGAGTGAGATGAGAAAGAAGTGAGAGAAAAAAGAGAGAGAGCTGAGAAATAGGAGAAAAGAAGTGAGATCGTGCAAAAGTGGAAAAAGAATTTAATAAAAAAAAATGATTTAATAAAAATTTTTTTTCCGAAAATTCATTTTTCTCCATATGATAATTTCAGTCGAATTTTATCTAATTTTATCTTACATCGTATTTTAGCTCTTTCTTTTGCTAAAAAAGTAAAGGAACCCATTAAAATTATTGGATGGGAATAATTTTGGAAATGAATCGTCTATATAAGATGGCATTTTCCTGTATCGAAACAGTTGTTGGAACAACTTTCAATTAGTTTAAATTAAAAAATTTGTGAAATATTCTGTAATATTAGTGTTATCGCATGCGATATGGTTTTATTCTTCTCGTTTAAGTTGCCAATGATGAGTTAAAATTTTTTTTAAGCTGTTTTTTTTCTTTCTCTTTACAATTTATCAGCTATTAATTTATGGAATATTTTTAAATTGTGTGGAAAATTTTAGCAAATGAAAATTTTCAAAAATTATTGCCTATGAAGATGGGAATGTTTAGATGTTAATATTGTTATAACACTGATAGTACTGTCATGTAAGTACTGTTGCTTTATGTAACGGTAGCTTTGGATTCAAAATTTCCACATTTATTATTTGCTAGAAGGAAGACAGTAATTAAATAAGTTTTTTAAACGAACGAAAAGTGAAGCTTTAAAGAAATGAATTACTGAATTTCAAAATATCTTTTACCAACGAAATAACAGAAATAGGAATAGAATGATTCAATTATTTGCAAAATAAAATCTTCTTTGGAATTACACAAATTTTAAAATTCTTTTGATGACAATTTTATTAAAGTGATATCACAGCGATTCTCAGCATTACTGCAAAAACAAGGATAAAGTCAAGAAACGCATTAAAAACTTGTCACTTAAAAGTGATTTATAAACTGTTCTATTTTGATTTTGTGTTCGGTGAAGTTTATTTGCATTTCTTATATCACATCCTTGCAGCATTTCAATATTTTAATAAAATAATTTATTGCCAAATTTGTTTTCGGAACTTTTGCTTCGAAGACTTCTTTCTAACGAAACATTTTTTGCTGTTTAAAAACCCATCTTGGAACTATTTATTCATTTTCATTTCCATTTGTTACATATTTTGTTGCTTTTGAAAGCAGAAAATAAACTTGAAAAATGGGATAAATGTAAGGAGGCCGACGACAAATATGAATAACATAGGGAAAATTGAAGAGACAATTATTAATTCCTTCCTTCTTTCAAATTTTCGTTAATTCAAAACAATTAAATTATAGTTACTGCATTGCATTACGGTATATTTAAAATTATAGTTACCGTAGTGCATTTTTACCAATTTATTTTTCATGTATTTTATATGTCTAAAAAACTGCAATTGTCCAGTTTCGTTTTTGCCTTTTTTTTTCTCTTCTAAATAAGTTTCCAACATTTTTCATTTTTCAAAATGATGTCTTTCGATGATAAGAGCAATCGATCTTCCACTTTTTTTTCAAAAAAAAAGGTTAAAATAGATTGAAATAGAAAAATATGTGTCACTCATAGTTGTTTCTGTTCAATTCACATCTCTCTGATAACACTATCATTCGATGAAGAACTTAGGATCGGATGATTGCAAAGCATTTGGCATGAAATGCAATATCAGTTGAACCATTAAGAAATCGTGGATCTCAGAGGCGCACAAATTTTGAAATATTTCAGTGTTTTTTTTCATCGTTATTACGGCCTATTTCAAAATTATAATTTGGTTTAGTGTTCTAAACAAAAAACTTGTAATAAATATATGTATATATATAGCAGGTGCAAAAAATGATTAAAAATAAATAAAATTAAAAAATTGGGTATAAATGATAGATATTAGCAAGTTGAAATGAGAGCGCTTAAGCTTTTCTATTTTTTTTTTGTGATCGTTCGATATTAAATGTTTAATTCAACAATGCTAAAGGTACTCATTCAGTTTGTTAACCGTTCAAATCCATAATATATTTTCTTTCATAATATATTTTCCTTCTCTCAAATTTCAAACTCTTAAATTGTGGCACTAGCTTGTTCATTAACTTCCTAATCATCTCTGTCCTACTTTTTTTTTCTTCAAAAAAGCTTTTTTTTTATCTTATCAGTTATTCGATATCTTAGAAGCACATAGATGCTGCTCCATCATTCACCTGTTCTTTTCTTTCCACTCTGTCTTTTTCTCTCCCTCACTCCCTCTCTCTCTCTCTCGTTGTCACTCTCCTTTCTCGTACTTTTTGAATTTTTGTGTTTTATAATTATTGCTAACGACGTCTTCCAGATATTTTAAGAGCTATTTCTAATTCCTCAAATTTTGCGCATAATTTCAAACGTCAATTTTGTGAATAAAATAGAAATTCAAATTGCTTTAAAGCGATTAAATTTCAAATCGTTAAATTGGAAATGTTTTAAAGAGTGGAAATTAGATGGCAGAAGTGAATGGGAGTCAACATATCAATGAGAAATCCTTCTTCATTTTCCTCTTCCTCTCTCTTCCTTCTTCTCCTTTTCCACTAATTTTCCATTTTTGCATTTGCAATGTTCCATTTTCTGTAAATTTAAATTAACTGAATGAGAATAAGCAAAAAAATTTTTTTTTTAAAATAAAACAAAAAAAAGAAGTGACGCCTGTTAAAGACGTTCACAGCACCGAGAAAAAAATAGTTTTCAATTTTTATATTTTTACAAATTCTTTTCAAAGAGCAAAAAAAAAGAGAAAAAAATTTATTTTCACAATTTTTAAATTTTTAATAAAATTTTTTTGAGACAATAAACCCGAGCAATTTTTCAAAAAATCGAGCAGTAAATTTGTCGCTCCTTTTTCGGTCTTTTCCTTATTCAAATTAATTTTATATTAATTAAAATTTTTTCATTCCTTTATTTATGTTTGTATTTGAATTGGAGCAAGGCAAATGAGTGCTTTAAAGTTGCTTTTGGTTCATTCGAAAAAATGAACGCACATGAGACATGAATGGAAGGCTCTTTTTTGGCAATTTACGATTTTGAAAAGTAAGACGAAAATTTAAGAAAAGATAAATTCCACAATGAAAAAGAGAGCACTATATATTTAAATGGGTGAAGAGAAATTTGAAATATTGAAATCAAGTGAGATATTGCGGATGTCTTTCTTCAGCACACTATTTATCTCTTCATTTAGTCCAATACTTAACCACTCGTGGTATTAAAATTCAAAATAAATTTAATATCAGAATTTTTTTTTCGGTTCAGAGCGATGACGAGAGATTCAAGTAAACAATTTCATCTCAATCAGTCTTCAAGAATTGCACGTGAAAATGTTAAATCCAACACACTTTCATGTTTTCACCTTTTATTTTAAAAAATTTAAAACTTTGAAGTGCGGTAATATTATTGAAATATCATGTTTTACATCGTTGTCACTGGCATCCCTTTTTTTTGCATTGCTATCATTAGCGTATTCATAACTTTTTCTTGCATTATTTACGCTATCATCGCTGCTACCATTAAGACATTGTTTTTCTATTAATTAAGTAAAAAATTTTTAAATTTTTTAAGCACTCAAAGTTGTCACCAACCGCTGCAAATGCAAATACAAACTTCTTATTTTATACTTTCTTTTTTTTCCTTTTTCAGTGTTCACATTTTAATGACTTATAGTTTCAACTTGACGTCATTCTTAATTTATTGCGCTTCTCTTTTCGCTTTTTCCTTTTTTTTTCTTTT
This sequence comes from Litomosoides sigmodontis, assembly GCA_963070105.1. Taxonomy (NCBI): domain Eukaryota; kingdom Metazoa; phylum Nematoda; class Chromadorea; order Rhabditida; family Onchocercidae; genus Litomosoides; species Litomosoides sigmodontis. The sequence continues at coordinate 9,207,310 of OY718807.1, forward strand.
ACTTATAAATGATAACTTTTATAAAAGGGAGGAAAATTCAAGCGAGCACCACACGCATTTCAGTACTTTCATTCACGTCAGTTTCCGTGAAAAAATGTTGCCTCATTTTAGTAGTAAAAGAAAACGGAACACAAATTATAGAATGGTTTTTTTTCCTCTTTTTTTCATTTCTGTCTTTTTTTTGCTTTGATAATTTCGTGTAAATTTTCAAAAAAAAAAAAAGAAAGAAATGCTTACCATCGCCGAAAATGAAATTTTCCTCTAATTGCAATTGACATCCTACCTTTCTCCAAAAATTTTCCTCTTATTTTAAATTTTCTTCTTTTTTTAAAATTTTCTTCATATTCTTCCTATTTTAAATATTAGAAATTTATTGGTTGAAAACGTTTATTTTTGAATGTTTTCTTCCTCCTCTTACCTTTTTCTTTTTTTCGTTTTCTATCAGTAATGGAAGTTTTGCAAAAAAAAAAAAAATTGCATGAAGAGGGGTAATTTTTACTGCTTGATCGATTAGAAGAAATTTTTTTCCTCTGATCGATAGGAACATGTGGATGAGATGATTGTGAGATGAGGAAAAAAGCATGTTTGCAAATAAAATTGGCTAGATAATTAATATTTAATTAAAAATTATTTAATTTTAGGGATTTTTGCAAATTAGTAATTAAATAAGTCAGAAAACACCAAAGCATGCGGCCATTGTATATAATTATCCCATCAATAATTAACCAATTTTAGGCGAACTTTCAAAATGAAAACAAGGAACGACAGGAACGGCAGGAACGACGACTCACTCATTAATTTGTAATTCAAAAAAAAAAAAAAAAAAGTCGCTCAAAAAGGATTGATGTCATTTGAAGTGATGTCAAAATCGATTGTATGCTTGATGTCATCGTGTATTGTCTGTAAAGTTAAATGTCCGGGTGGAAAAGTTTTCGCTGTAATAATTTTTACACCTATTTTACACAAAGTTAAAATTTAGTTTCAAAAGGCAAAATAATTGTTTAAATTTTGCACATCCAAATATACATGTGTAAAAAAAATAAACCTTAACTCGCAATGAAGAGGAGTAATTTTTAAATTTCATATTAAATTATGACATATCGGTAACAAAAATTAAGCTTCATACTGGAATTTCCCCATCCTTTTTGCTTTCTTTCCTTCTCCTTTTCATTTAATTGAATTTTATAAAAATTTTTTATCATTTGCATCAAATATGCAGTCGATGAATTCAACTATTAACCCCATCAGTTAAACCTTAAGGAAACAAAATTTGCATAATAATGAAAAAGATTGCATTGAAATTTCGAAATTTCTAATTAAATATTTCGTCAAAATTCGTACTACAAAATGAGCAAAAATTAGCTTTATAATTTAACAATTTATAATTTAACTTTAACTACGTATGAACTCTTTAAAATTTAACTATGAGAAAAGTAAGCGATAAAAAAAAATTTTAGGACTGGAAAAATTCCAAAAAAAAACCTTTAAAAGGTTATTATTTGAGGAAAATTTTTAAAAATTCAAAAAATTTATGCATGGAGAAATTATTGCAGAGTGTAACGGTTAATTATTGTGCAAGCGCAGTAAGCCTTAATGGGCTAATTCAGCATTTGTCCCTTCTTGGCATTCTTCAAACTTGCATGATTTCAACATTCATCCTCACCTCTTCCTCATCTCTCATTTCATTTGCTAAAATTTTGATGAAATATTTCACTTCTCTTTTCTTTCGTCATTTATTGCTTAATTTTAATGTAATTTATCCAAATTTAATTTGGATTAAAATTTAATTTTGCTTTTATGTGAAATGCTTTTCTCCAATTTATAAAAGTGATTTTTTGGTGTAAATTTTTTTCGAATTTTGTAATTTGATTTTTATTACTTCAGATTTTTTTCACCATTTACTGGAAGCAATTTGACATAATTTAGATTGATTATTTTATTGCAAAAATGATGCCATTAATAAATGATCGAACATCGATTTTCATTCCCTCGTGTTTCAATCATGATTTTCATTCCTGTATTTAATTATTAATAATTATTAAATTAAATTTTTACCGTTTCTTCTTTTCCTAATTACATTACTCTTTTCCTCTCTTCCACTCCGCCTCTCTTTCTCCCTCTTTCTCTTCCATTTCCGTCTTAAATAAAAGTTTGCAAATATTGAAATTTTCACGGAGGCGTTAGAAGGGCGCTGATGTCATCAATGTGATGCATTATTTTTAGATCTATTAGTTATAAATCACCAAATGATAGCTTCCATTCTCTGCCTCTCACCATCTCTCTTATTCCCTCTGTCTTTCATTTTTTCCTTTTTTTTTAATTTGAACTTTTTTTCGCCCTTTAATCCATCACATTTACCTTTATGATTTCTAATTGATTCAATTTCAGTCAATTTATCTTAGTTAACTTTTGCATTTTTTTTCTCATAAAATAATTTTCTTTTCTTTTCCCAACAAATCTGTAAAAATTTAATTGCTTCAAAAATTATTTTGCCAAAATTTGTTAGACCAAACGAAACGTTTTTTTTTGCAAGTAATTGCTTAGTTTGTCAAAGTAATTGCAATTAATTGTTGAGTGGGAAAAAAAGTTTTAAAGTTCGTTTTACTTGTTAGACTTTTTGTAAAATATTTTTTTTGAAAAAAAAATTGTAATTTGTGTGAGTGGAAGTTTTTAGGCTAATACAATGGATGAGGCATAACTGCAGGAAGCTGTCCATTGAACTGATTAATTTGACATGAAAATTGTATTTTCCTCTGATAATTCATTACCAGTTTGAAGGAAGGATGTTAAATTCGGTGATACAATAGGAAGGTATTTAATACAAAATTATTTATTAGTATATTCCTGCTTGATATCTATTTTATTTTTGATAATTTAATCATGGAAGGAAAAAACATGCAGTAATTTGTTTTTTTTTAATTTACAAATTAATTTTTTTTTGAAATTTAAAAAACTTCCACTGGAGACTGGGCAAAAGTCAGCGACAGTCATACGCAGTGTTGCAAAATTTAGCATTTAACACAATGCTGTTCGATTGAAATCAAATAGAATAGTTGAAATGAAAAGAGAAATTTTGACTAAATCTCTTCGATGTGTTTCTTTTTCTTATTTCATTTATACGTTAGCATTTAAATATTTTATTGGAAAAAAAAATTGTCTTTCTTTTGATGCACTAATCGATAATTGTAGTTTCGCTTTTTCTCACCGCTAATATGATATTACTTCCTTTTTTTTTTATTTACGTTCTCTAAAGAAAGGCAAATTTTGATGGAAAAAAATTTCCATTAAAATTACATTTGATATTTGGCAAACGATTTGTTCGTTTGATGAGAAGAAGTGAACGAACCATCGAAGTCAGTTTTAATTTACTTTTGCAATTTACCTTTGTCTATTTACTTGGTTTTTTAAAATTTTGCAAAAACAAACAAGAAATGTAACACGATTTTTAACAAACTGATATGTAAATTAATTGAAGTGAAATCATTTTACACTAATTTAATTGAGCATAATTGCACTCTATTCACTTCTGTCATTTCCCTGCTTGATAAGCGGTAACATGAAAGCTTTCTATTCGCTATGTGATCATTATCATTATCACTATCGTCATCATTACTCGTTATCGCTATCACTACTACTATTATCACTGTTATTATCATTACTGCCACCGTCCTCGTCATCATTATCATTATCATTCTCACTATCCTTATCATAATCATTATCATCATCATCATGTATTGTTTACAATTTCACTCAATTAGAGCAACGATAGATCGCTTAAGATTAAGCGCTGCTTACAACTGACTACTTCTCATACAAATGAATCGATCAATTTTTTAATTTATAATCTGCTTACTTCACTTACCTCTTCCTCCTCTCAATTCATTGTTATTTAGTAATCTATAATCATTTAGTTTCCACTTCCTTCCATCTTTCCTCCATTTCACTTTGTAAATTATATCTAAGAGTGAGTGAGAGTGAGAGAAAGAGAGAGAGAGGGAGAGCGAGAGAGAGGAAGAAAAGAAAAGAAAAACAACTATTCTATTTTGTATACAAAATTCATTTTCGTTTCTTTTTCCTCATCAATTGTTTACAAGATGTTACACTACTACTGGCTTTGATTCAAAAAATTTCTAAGGTTTATTTTTACCATTCTGGACCTTTTTAGTACTTCGGCTTCCTTTCTTTCCTTCTCCTCTCTCTCTCTCTCTCTCTATGTCTCTGTCTCCTTCTCATACCCATGCTGCTATACAATTTTTGGCTTTTTTAATGTTGAAAAGCCAATCCAGGAAAAAAGTGGAAAAAAGCAGCACAGTGAAAGATGAGAGAAAGAAGGAGGGAGAGAGAGAGAGTAGAGAGAAAGGAATTTGTTTTTTAATGCAAATTGAAAAATGACATCATTTATTTCTTCGGCCCTTCAACAGAGCATAATTTATTTTTTTTAAAAATGCAAAAAAATGTATTAATCTGTGTCCGCTTACATCTGTGTGTGTGTGTGTGTGTGTGTGGGTGTAAGTGGGTGGGTGCATGTATGTGTGGGTGTGTCGATGTGTGAATGTACGTGGATATTTATATATACGTGTGCGCCTGTGTGTGTACGTGTATGTATGTGTGTGTACGTGTGTGTGTGTGTACGTGTGTGTACGTGTGTGTATGTTGTTAGTAAGCTCGTTGATCGGCCACAGAGGCGATTGTAGTAAGCGATAGTAGCAGTAGTAGTAGTAGTAGTAGTAGTAGTAGTAGTAGTAGTATCTTCGGGGAATATTTTGTTTATAAAGCATAAAGCATTTGTTTAGTGGAAGATGGGGAAGGGAGATGGCCGGGGGAGGGGGGGGGGATGACTGACGAGAGATCAGATGAAAATGTTGATAATTTTTTCGTAAAATATCAGAAGAAATGATAAGGGATTATTTTCCAGTCCAGAAATGAAATAGCAAATTGTACTCCAACACAATCCCACAACTTCATTTCTCTTTTTCAATAAAATTTTCCAGCAAATAACGTCTGTGTTAAATCGCCAAAAAAAAAGAGGAGCGCTGTTGTGTGACAGTGAGTTAAAGAGTGATAAGTTAGTGATAAATGATAGCTCTAGCAGCATACGTTACATTGCAATCAGATATCTTCCATTACAGCTTATTATCTCTTATCAGTAAATATATGCCTGTCTAGCAGGATAAGTTAGATTTCGTCTAGTAGGATAAGTGATTTGAAAAATTTACCATTCAATATTTACCGTTTGCTAATGCAAAAAAAATGAATCGATCAATTTAGCGGATCGTTCTACAATTATTTTATTGATTGATTGATTGAAGTAAGTGAGAAAATTTTGAAATTGGCAAATTTTATTAGTTGTGAATTAGAAGAGATCAATGAATTAATGATAACTTCTATTGTAACTTATCATTATCATTTATCATTATCGCTGCAAGGTTTCATGTGTCATCGCAGGATAACAGTTCCATTGATCGATCAAAGTAATGTCTTCCGTAATTGGCAGTGTACACCGAATAGAATAGAAATTATTCTATTAAAGAGAAGGAAGGATGAGAGAGAGGGAGAGGGAGAGAGGCAAAGAGGGAAGAATACTAACGTTTGGAAGGTATGAGTTATTGGCTATATGTATTAATTCAGTTTGAGGGAACATGACTGAAATATATGGAGAGGGCAAGCAGGCTATTAGAAGAACGAAGAAGACTGGTAATATATCAAATTCTCCTTCATACAACTTTCGCAAAAATTACGATTTTTTTATTTCAAATAATGTGAGAGAGAGCGAGAGGAGTAAGCTTAAGCATCAAATTACTGGAAACTGAAATTACTGGAAAAAAAAAGAATTGAAATATGTAAAACTTAAAACGTAAAATAATTAAATATGGCTTCATATCAGTTATCATAACTTTCATCCAAATGACAAACTTATTAGTTATGGAAATGATGCTGTTGATCGCTGATATTTTTGATGATCAAATGTTAGGTAGGAAATTGAAATTTCAACTTAAAAAAAAAGTTTATTATAAAATTGAAATGCTTTTTTGTTTCTTTCGTAAGTTTACTGAATGCCACTAATGTTTCACGTTAACTCGCTATTCGTTTATGTCCAGCGTGTCACACAGACACATGTCCACTCTTATAAGTGAATGAAGGCCTTAAGCGACTAATTGGTCGTTCGCAAAAAAAAAAATTTTTTTCTTAATTTCATCAAAAGTGGAAGGAAAAGTGCAGCATCACTCGCTCGCACATATGAAAATCACCAGTGCTACGATAAAATCCCAGTCATCTGAGCCCAACAGACCGAGGTGTGGGCCGTTATATCCAGGTTATCCACATTTGGCGCATCACTTGCAGTGCTAGGTCCGTGTCCCTTCACGCTATCTCCATGTGCCTTCACCTTATTGCTGTCCTCAAAGACACGAATCACATACCGCTCATCTTCCATCATTTATTACCGCTGCCATTTTGAAATTTAAATTTTCACTTTCCCCTCAATCATCAACAATACCTCAGTGTTACTTACCATTCGCTCAGGTCACTGAGCAGTAGGTGCCATCATTCTCACATGTTGCAATCAACTATTCAAGTTATTTTTGTAGAATGATGTGTCTTCACATTTGAACAGTCATTCTTAGAGCAAATTTTCCAGATGGTCACTTCTCATAGCGTTAATTTTCCCTACCATTATTCCGTATTCATGCATTTGCGTTACACAGTTAGCTATGTTATGTGGCTATTTTGTGCTACCGAATGGAATTTACTGTGACAGTTATTAAATTATTTGCAAATTTAGTGCTGAACTGCACCAATTTTTCTCGAAGAGTGTTATTCATGTTCATGATTTTTTGTTGAATTTGCTTCCGCTTTATTTTTTTTCAGTTGATTTGATATATTCGAGTTTTCAGATAAAGTTTTGTAATCTTTATATATGCGGGCTCACTTCCTAGTTATTTCAGATATTTCATTTGCATTTTCAATTTATTTTGAACAAATTTGTTCGTCGAACATTTCCTTACTATGTTGACAGTACTGAGGCATCTAGTACAATGCCATAATATGCTTGATGCTAAGAATCGTTTTGCTAATGCCCAAGAAATGTGATGGTTCAACGTGTACGCCTACGTTATCGTCAATGTCGGGATTCAGTCCGTCAAGGACTTCAACTGTCAAAACTGGTAAAAATCAACATCGTGGTAATACCACGACAACCACTACCACTAAACCGGTTGGTCTTTTTTTCTTTTTACCTTCAAAATTATCTCTAAATTTCAAATATTTTGATATATTTTCTATTTTTGACATTTTTTTCTAGAAAAAGCATTATAAAGCAGTTGATGGGATGCGAAGTATTTTCTATGTCTGTTTTAAATTTATCCTCCAGGGTTTGTTTAGCTTTAATAGGACTAGGCTAAATGAATAAAATAGAAGGTTATAATTTTAAAAAATATTTAAAAATTTGCTTATGAGATTGAGACCTATTTTTAAAAATTTTTTTACACCCTTGTGGTATCCCTATACTCCAGTTTTGCTTAATTTAGGGATTCACTATTTTGTTTTGGTGTTTGTGTCCTGTAGATTCTTCAAATTTCTAACCAAAAAATCTTAGGTCGAATGTCTTCATAGCAATTACGCCGATCTTCATAAATAAATAAATTTTAATGCGAAATCTCAAAATGATTCTCCTTCTCCGTGGAACATAACTTCAAATAAGCATCTGAAATAAACAGAGCAGGAATGATGAAATGAAGCGAGTGGTGATTGTTTGATTTTTGTATGTACGGTGTGTGTCCGAGAATAAATAGCAAAATATTTTGGTCAGAGCGGTTTTTTGATCTCATAAAATTTTCTATTAATAACTTAAAATTTCACAGTTGTTTATTTAAACGTTATTGGTGCCGAAATTTTTTCTGAAAGTTTATTTTTGGACACAGTAAATACTGTCGACAATATTACAGAGTAGTTATGATTTCTACGTCGCAAACCAGTTCTTGACAGCTAAATCAGTGGGTCAACAGGTTCACGAACTACGACCAAGGCCATTCTATGACGTATTTTTGGGTGGCAGCTGTGGCAACACTGTATGGCGAAGAGATTTGGTTACTATCGTTACTATTTTGAAAAATTTTTGGTGTGTGTTGTTTTAAAATAAGCAAGTTAGTTCGGAAGAATATGTGTTCAATAAATTGAAAACTCGAACAAGGGATTTGCTTTGCGAAATACTGAATTTGATTTTATAGGTGATACCTTACTTGGAAAAGCGCGCCATCAGTTATTACGATCCTCAAAGAAGTGTTTGGAATGAACATATGATTAACGAAGAAAGCGTTGCCAAAGAGGTTTTCTGTGAATGAAACTTCTCTTCAGGATTGTCTCATTGTTTGACATGTGTTGACATTCTAAACAGTAAATTAAAATTGAATATACATGTGTGACCAATCGAAACAACAGGTTAATGTAAGAGAGGCAAGACATGGTTATCATCCGTCTGCTACGGTATAAGGACTAAAAAGAGTCAAAAATGATTAAATTTGGTGTCTGTAGTCATCACCTGTAATAAAATCTTGTTTCAGAATTCAAATCTATTCCTTTTTGTGCTTGATCCAGCAACTGTTAATGCGACATCATTTCTGGAAATTGCTCATTTTGCTGTTCGGAAAGCACCCAAGTTGGTGGTTGTTTTCTTACGACAGTCAGAGTGGAAAGAACGAGCACGTCCTGAGGATTTACCTGACAGACAACGTACATGTGATCTTCTTGATGATATACTAGCAATGCATGATGTTCCTGTCTTGCAGTCCGTTCAGGTTTTTCTTTTTTCATGGCGAAAATAAGTTCTTAAACAATTTTTTATTATTTCATTTTACGATTGTTACTCTCTTACAATTTTTGCAAATTTCACTTCTTTCAAATCGACTAATTCCATTGCTGTATAATAGAAGTTATGCATAAATGTATCCCTGCAACTTTTACAGGATGCTCTTCGATACATTGATGAAATTATAATTGGGGAAAAGAGGTGGTCCGAAGCAATGTCTAATCCATTTCAAAGGCTTCCATATATACTTATACGAGGGAGACGTACATGTCGGCAAGCAGTAAATCACGTACAAAATGCATTACGAAGTGCTAAAAATGGTGTAACAAAGTGGAGGGGAAGCAAGTTTCTTTTATTAGGTAATCTGTCATCATGTATTATTCGGATCATTGCAACGTATAAATCTCTTTCCTTAATCTTCCTCTCTCTCAAGCCTTAAGTTAAACCATAAAACTCGGCATTACTAAATTATGTCACATCGCTCATGAGATTCTGATCATTTTTGGGAGTTTTTTCTGTTAGCTAATTTTTTTGCAGAATTTTTTTATTTTTGCCGTCATTCTCAACTTTGAATTTTTGACATCAACAACTTGATTTTTTTGAATGATAATTTCTGGCATTTTTTTGTCAAAAAGACTTGAGCTAATGATTGAAGCGTCGGTTAAAACTTAATGGGTTTGAAGTGGGGAAGGAAGCAAACTTTGATTTTCTTTCAAAAACTGCATCTTATACACGGTATCAAGCTGCTTGGTAAACTAATTATGCTAATGGACATTTGATTTCAATTGAATTTTTTAGGTTTGTTTGAAATTTTATTATTATTGGCGGTATATTTCTTCCTGCGTACGCTTCCACTTATTCTCCTACTGATACCGTTTCTTGCATTTGATGTTTTCATGGCACTTTTCTCAACTATTTACTATTGCTATAAAATAAATGCAGCTGCACGACGTCGTGCTAAATTAACAAATGCAGCAGCAGTATCACTACCTATAGCCGGTCATGCCGTTGTGCCTTGCAATATCGTTGCTCAGCAAATTCCGCTCAGTTATTGTTATCAGTCGATGAATCGCACTGTGCATGCAACTTCAACCTCCCTTCCTCTACGTCGTAAGCCTTTTTGCTACTACGATCAGTGGTTTTATCGAAGTTAACTTAATTTTGTTGATTTTATTCCAAGCCTGAATATTCTAATTAAAATTTAAGTGTTGATGCCTAGTTTTAATTCCACATGGGTAGCTAATACTTTGTGAGTTTCAAGTGATATCTCGACTTAGTTGGATTTAATTTGAAATTTCTTGCTTCTAATTATTAATTCATCAATCACTTTATTGTTCATATATAATTATTTTAAACGTTAGTCAGATTAAATTAACTCTTTATGATTCAAACTTCGTTTTAAATTTTGGTCTGCCGATGCTATAAATCTGTGACTAATGAGGAAGTACAGTCAACATTCGATTTTTGGTTACAGTATAAAGTTATTTTTAAGTTCGCAGCAGCGAGCGGATGAAATCATTGTTTGCAAACGAACTGCAGTTGAAATAAAATAAAAAATGAGGATTTTTTGTATTAATTTCATTATGCAAGAATAAAGCAAATAAATTTGCAGTATTGAAAAAGCGGTCTTATGATAATAGCAGCAGTATTCCGAATCCACTGAGATGGATGGATGCGAATGGATATGATATTTTTCTTGGATGCAGTTCTAGGAGTCGCATTGATCTAACATGGATTAATCATCGTGCTGCACCGCAGCTGCAGTTAGCTCTTTATTTTTTCCACACTTTTTAAGGCCATGGTTTTATACGTGCAGCACTTGACAGCTTTGATGATGTTGAAAAATTTTGCTAGTTTAGAGTTCAGTATTTTTCGTGATTGTAATCTTTAATAAGATTAAGCTGCTTGAGAATATGACTGAGTCATATTTTTGTGCTTCAAACATAACTCGAGTTTTTTTTGTAGCAGAAAAGGACTATCATTTTGCTCGGAATTAATGGTGGAAAGGCATAAACGAATGAATACTTTGCACATGACAAGGCATATACTTTATCATATACCATCCTATGAGACTATGCTTTCAGGCATGGTTGAGGTATACTTTTTATCGTAATTTCAAAACTTGAGTTCATGACATTTAGGGATTGAATTTTAGAAGTTATGGAAGATTTGAAGGCCACACTGGAACTATTGCTTCAAATTTTCGTCTCCTCCCCCAACTGCAATTTTTATTTGCATAATTTTATTAAATTCTTATGACATATAGCCATTCATCAATTTCTTCCATTTTAGATAGCCTATTTTCTTGGTCATCCAGCAGTGGAGTTGACTATTTGTGTCCCAAAACATCCTAAAATGCTTGTCTGTACACTAAATGATGATGATGAATTGAAGAAATATATTCAAAGGCGTAATGAATCGTATCGCATGGCATTTTGCTATCTCAGGGATATGGCTGAGAGGAAACACTGTGAAGTTGGTTTCTGTTTTCCTTTTTTTTGAGCAGTTTGGTTTTTTCATCATAATCCATCACTGGTGGTTGATTGATTGATTGATATTTTTGGAAATACTCTGTAATTGAAATTCACTACGTGTTTGCTGAAATCTGAAACTAGATAATCATATTGTTGCAACCTGTATCAATAGTGTTCATACGACATTGTTTTTAAATTGAATATTTTTCGAAGTAGAAAATAACACTAAATGTGCGCTTTAAAATAATTCTCGGTTTTTTTTCAGATTTTCTCCGATTTGGATGACGCTCTGCAGTATGTTATTTCTTGCTCAAAAAAATGATCCTTTTCACATAAACTTATCATCTTTTAATCGTCGTCGTGCTACTGATTCACACACCAAGAAAGGAGGTATTAATACCGTGTGTATATCATTGTTTACTTACGCTTTTAAATGGTAATTGGTGGAAAGCCTAAAATGCAGTAATTTGAGTGTGAATTATCGACTTTCTTTAAATTTACTGTTTTGCTCATTGCTATGTAGATTCTGCTTTATTGGAGTGAGTGCGTGTGATTCCTCTGGCAGTTGTGGTACTATGTCCTCCTAAATTTTTATTGAAAATTGGAAATCTAAAGGTAACATGCAAGATTATATGAGAGGGGTCGAATTAGTTCACCATGCTTTCCAGGAAAAAAGTACTCATGCGTCTTTTCACAGAATAGAAGGCATTTTTTATAGTTCAGTCTACTTAAGAAGAATTGTGACCACTGTCTGCAGAGAAAGAGCCAGATAGCAGAAACAGAATGCATAGTCGATGTATGATGAATAATTTCCAGTTATGTTAAACATTTACGAGAAGTTTACCTTTTGATCAGCAGTAATAATGTTATCGTATGTGCCTTGCAGAAAGAGTAACTGTTGCAACACAGTGAGTATTTTTTTTCCTTTTTCATATTCAATATTTCGTTGTTTGAAAAAGAAAAGAAGAAAAAAAATTTCACTACTTCAAAAGTGTACTTGTTGCAACAGAATGATACAAAAGTATTGTGCATGATAGGAATATAGTTTTTCAAAAGTGCTCCTTTCTTATTTTCATTTTTGTCCGACTTGATATTTGTCATTAATGATAATTATATCGCTGGTAATGATTATGATTTCATTGACAGGAGAAGGAAAGTGCATTTTTTTTCCTTATTTCTGTGTTTTAACATCATTTCTTCCGTATTCCCACCCTTTGATTTCTCCTTCATTTTTTACTAGTGTTATATTTTTAATTCCTTACAACTTTACTTTGTGCAGAATTGCTTTCATAGCATTTCCCCTTTTAAAACACTTCCTGAAAATGAATTTTTTTTTGAGTTGATTAATCGTTTTTTAAACTAAGGAGGATTTTTTCTTTTTTTTTTTGGAAGGAGGAGGAAGGGGAAATTTTCCGTAAAGGTAACATTAGATTTTTCAACAATTTCATGGAAAAAAATGTAAAAAAAAATAGCAAAAGTACCTTCATTTCTCCCATACCTAATAATTGACTGTATTAGTAACGTACGTGATGTTGATGTAATAATTGTTACATTGATATGTTGAATATATGGATATAATGTGATATGATCATAACTTATGTATATATACAGGTTGCTATGTTTACCACAGAAGAAATTATCGCTGGAACATAATTTATCTCTTTTGTTGTTTCGAAATTACTCTCTCTCTCTCTCGTTAATGGAAAATACTTCAGTTATTGAAAAAATAACAAAAAAAAATGCTGAAATGTTAAAAAAAAACCGAAAATTTCAAAATGGCAATTTTTCAATGTGAAATTTTATTCAAGTAATACGCTTCCGATTTAAAATGTTAATTTTGTGCAATTTTCTCTCATTCTCTTTCGTTTCACATTTTTGTACTTAGCAAAGAAGATGATATTTTTTCTAAAGTGATATTGTGAAGAGGAGATAAACGAATTAAAGGTGCTCAGAAATAAAATTTGTTTCTTCAATTAAAAGTATAATTTCAATATTTTTTGAATGCTACCAAAGTATTTGTCCCAGTCTTCAATGGGAATGCCCAATAAGATGTGGAATTATCCATAAAATAAGTGATCATTTGTTAAACGAAATTACTGATGGCATCGTTAACTTTTCTATGCCTCTGAAGATTTCACTGAAATTTACGCTTCATGTTCACGTGTGGGTTATTCACACAGAAGCGTTTCGTGCTGAAGTGATGAACACATCAGAAAAAATACTCCTGAAAATTGTGGGCTAAATAAATTTAGCAGCATGTGTAAGGCTTTGTCTTCCGTAATTTCCTAATTGCTCATATTGAACAGATAACTTCCAAATTTTAATGCTTAGTGAAAAATTGTTGAGTTGATGAAACATGAAAAAAGAAAGGTAGCGATGAATCAGTACAAAACAGCTTAAACGTGTAATTGTTACGGAAAGGTCACGTGGTGAAATGAAAAAATGTTGCCGAATCCGCTCATGAGCCGTCAATTTGCAATCGTTGCCACGGATTGAAACCACTTTGTGTAGTGTTGGTCCAGCAATCGTAGCAGAAGTTATTTGTGTTGAGAATTTGCTCATCAATTCTCAACGATGATTTTACGGTTAAATTTGATTAGAGGAATCAAGCGTTCAAGATATGCATTATGTAGTGGTCAGTCGTCACGCTGTTATTTCAATCTATTCCGTAACACAGGAAACGAGAGACGTAAGTGATGATATCAAGTAGCAATAGCAGCGTTTTTCGGAACGTGTGGTAGGTGTTAAACCAAACATTTGGTGTGTTCTCCTCCTGTTCCTTTAATGACATCCGTTTTTTTTGTAGTATTTCAGTTAAATAAACCAGAAGAGTTATGTGTTACTGAAAGAGTTTATTTGTTGTAGTTACGAAGGAATGTGTACGTGATAAATTGCAGTAGAAAATTGTGACAATTTACTCATTTTGCACGGTTGAATTCACAAGTTTAGCTGCGGAATGTGAAGTAGTCAATATTGGACAGGTGGATGATTATTTGCCAGGTTAATTCAGTGTTTATTTTTAATTTTCATTGATTACATGTGCATATTTTAGTTTGCGTTATATCTCTTTTGCTCTCCAGAACAGCATGCCGATAAATTGAAATCTCAATATTACTGTAAGGTTTTCCGGATACTCCTGTGCCATCATACGTAGCAGGAATGTTGGAAAGTGTTTCAAAGTATGCGGAAAGAACTGATTGGCATCAGTACAGTCGTGGCTTCGGTTATCCAAGGCTAGTGAGGTTTTTTTTTTCTCTTTAATTAACTTGATGTTCTTTTTTCAATTTTTTTTTCTGTCGTTTCCGTGGCTTCTTTTGGCCATCACTCCAGTTGAATGCCTTGGCAAAGCTTTACTCAGTCACTGGGTATAGATGTTGATGCCTACCAAAATGTTTTGGTAAACGGTTGGTGCGCATCTTTCGCTCTATTATTCATTGGGTTGTGATGAGATGATTTTTTTTAAGAAAGTGATTTTTGGTAAAGATGATTAAAGATGATTTTCTTACGCTGAGATTTTATCTTATTTTCAGTCAAATAAACTATTGGGTGCTGCTGAATCGATACTGAAATCATTACAAGTGGATAGGCATCAGTGTATCACTATACAGCACTATTATCTCTTGTGATCATTTTTGCATCTTTCTGTATTCCGAAAACTGTTGACGAAATATTGAAATTAAAATTGAGCACGTTATATTTGTTAAATGCTCATGTTAGTTCTTTCCCTTTTTTTGAAACTTCGTCAGTTAATTTTGTTCACTTATAAAGTAATTTTATTATTCACTTATAAAATTTCGTTTATAAAATCATTTTATTACCGGATTGATATATCTTTCCTGTTCATGATTTCGAAATTTCCACGGATGCATAATTTTTTTACAATATGCTTAACATCTTAATCGCCATATCTAAATGTAAATCGACCCTAAATAGTAGTCCATAGCATCTGATATCAGGGGTGTGGGAAGGGTGACAGCAATTAAAGTGAAGGTAGATGTTAGGCTAGCTCGAGTAATTTTAGATTCAACCACAAGTTTTAGCAAATGAGCCTTCGGCAGATTTGGCCTTATTGCCTCCATCAGCATTTAGTGATGTAGTCGTTTAGGATGATGGTGAGAATTTAAGGAAGTTTTAATTGTCCCACGCAAAACTAGACATATAATTGTTTCCGAATTGCAGGTTCAAAAACAAAGGAATTTTTCTGATTTAAACAGCTGTTCTCACAGTTTAACGACGGTGTTTGAAAGGGTCTTTTCTCGGTGACTTTGAAGGCTGTAGATATGGTCGAAAATACTACGGAAACAGATTTAAAAACGTTTAAGGATTTTTTGACGCAGTATAATGCCGTTGCGGAGCAGTGCTTCACGTCCTGCATAACCGATTTTACGACAAGGTAAGGTTCTATTCAAACTTACAAAAAGTTTTGACAAGGAATGGAAATCACACAGTGTGCGTTGACTTCTTGGATGATAAGGAAGTGGATAAATTAATGGGAACTTTCACTTTTTTCTAGTGAAAAAACCATTTCGCTTAATTTTCCTGAAAAAATTGAAATACCGAGCAGGTAGAAAAGGTGAGATTTTAGCATTTCATCAACATTCGTATCATTTCTAATGGATTTTTATTTACACTAATTTTAAGTGTGGCAAAATGCATTTTTTGACAAAGAGTTAATTTGTCCATGTATATTCCAGAACATTAAGTAACTCCGAGGAGCAGTGCTGTTCGAATTGCCTTGATAAATTTCTAAAAATGACTCAGAGGATGTCATTACGGTTTCAAGAACATCAGTTGATTCAGAGTGAAGCGCAAGGACCTCTAAGCTTGAAATAGTTGAAAATTTTTTTTATACCTAATAATTTTTTAATATTTTATCGAAATATATTGGATTATAGTTTGCTATATTGAATAGCCTAACAGAATATATTTGTTGTTGTTTGTTGCCATTTTGCTTCATCTATTTGTTTTTTCTTTGCCGAAACTTCTTCAGTAGCAGAACGATGAATCCAAATAATTTAACTCTTGACAGTAAACTCAAATCGGTTATTTTTCGTTTTTTCTCTTAATGGGACATGGTTGTTCATCATTAAGCATTAAGAATGAATGCTTGCAGAATTGAGGCTATGTTTTATAAGATGTTGTTGTTTTTCATTTTTTCAATAACAATTTTCAATTTATTAAAAAAAGTAGTGGTATTTTAGTATATAGCATATGGTTATATTGCATCTATTGCTTGTTTGTACCATAGCTACTTTAAACAGATTCAAAAACCAGAAAGAGAAAAAAGATGTGACTCTAATTGCTTCCTTTTTTTCCATCACGGGAACTTGATTTATAGCATCGTTTGTAGCATCGCCACTTTTTTACTTCATTTAGTCCCATCTCAAACTTCCTTGTATATTAATGACTTCGTTAAATTGTTTCTAATGAAAAATGATCAAAATTGAGAAAATTAGATAAATAATTGTCGGTGGTGTGAATTATTTTTCAGCTCTAACAACATTTTAGCTTTGGCAAGCAGCTATGAATACAATTTAAGCATTCCCTTCTGTACGTGTAATGGAGGTTTGATTGAAGCTTAAGTCTAGTAATTATGGATTTGCTTCAAGTTTGAATTTTCTGCTAAAGGTGTTGAAAACATATTGGACTTTATTTTAATGGCATGGCTGGGTAAAAGTAAAATTTTAGTGACTCAAACAGACATCAGAGGGCCTCTGATGTCTCTGATCTCTGATAAGGGTCTAAGAGTAATGTTCTTTATTGTGGAAAAAGTCGAGAATTCGCAGAGAAGTTTTGCAAAAGCGTAAATTGTTTTTTTAATAATTTAATAATCTGAAATCGCCAAAATATTAACAGGACATCATTTCACGGCATATTAATTAATTGATTTCTAAAATTACGGCTCGTTCTTCGATCCTGTATTTAATAAAATAAAGGATGCATTTGATTTTATTCAAATACGCACAGATCTTTATATCCACGTGGTATCTTGACGTGTAACTTATGCCTGCGAACAGCATTGAAATTGCTAAAATAGGTCTGTAAGGCGGTGAGTGATGTGATTAAACTAGGAAGTAATATGGGATGATTGGTGAGCGATGTGGAAGTGATTAAAAGTGATGCAATAAAATGAACAATTGAAATGAATTTTCATATGTTTGTCACTTCACATGAAGTTATGCACTTGAAGCACATGTTCAATGTGTGAAACAACGAACGATTGTCTTAAATTCTACTGTAAGAAGTGTTAAGTGTGAATAATTTTAATGGTGAAATTTGAAACAAAATTTTCAAGCATTTTACAAAGCATTGAAAATATCTTTTAGCCTATGTTCGTTCGTTAAGCGAAGGCATACGGCTGTTTAGTACAAAAAGAAAAATTCAAACAAAATTTAAAAAATTCGTTTCCGAAAAGATTTTTCTTCCTCTCGTTTTCGTTTTCATCCCTTCTTCCTCTTTCCTCCATCTTCTCTCTTTGCCTCGCACACATCTAACAAATAAGACAATGGAATAAAAAAACTTTTGAAATAAGCGAGCAGGGAAATAATTATTTTTTGGATGATTCAACAAAACAACCGTCGCTTTCCGTTTCTTTTCTCTCTCCCTCTCTTTTCTCCCTTTTTTTTCTCTTTCTTTTTTACTCTCGCTCTCCATAAACTTAAGTAAGGGAATAAGCTTAACAGTGAAAAAGTGATGAATTTTAGAACACTTCCTATTCTTTTTTTTCAAATATTTATTTTTTAACGTTTTTGTTGTCTTAGCTCACGGAATGCTTTTGTTTTTCATTTCCCATTTACTACTGCTTTTTCTACTTTTTAAATTTAAATTTAAATTTAAAATTTTAATATAAATAAAAAACATAGAATCAATCATTTGTATTAAAAGGTGAAATTTTACGAGTAATGTATGACTAACTTTCCTTTCCCCTTTCTTTCTGTCACTGTATCAAATTAAAATTTCTGTAAGAAATTTAATTCGCTCATTTAAATGCGATACAGTGAGAGTCAGAAAAAGCAAGAAAGAGAGGGACAGAGCGAGAAAGAGAAAGGGGAAAAGGCGAAAGAATTTTTTGATACAAATTTTAATAAAAAATTTTTGTTCAACGATGTAAAATTATCCAGAGTTTTATCATTGAAAAAGCAAGAGAGAGAGAGAGAGAGAGAGGAAGAAAAGGAGGAGAGAGAAAGTAAGAAATGAAGAACTTGATAAAAAAAAATGATGTTGACAGTAGCATATGCCATAAACATTGCTTAAAAATTTTAATTTTAATCATCAAGAGAGCTACTGCGGGAGGGAGAGGGAAAGATGTGAGAGACGAAAATGACAGGAAGAAGACTGAATGAAAAATGAGGGAAAAAATTTTCCAATACAAATTCCAATATCAGTAGGAATGGTAGTATACTTGATATAAAAATTAATTAAAATAATTTAAATTTGGCAAATCAAAAAGAAAAACTGAAAGGGAAAGGAAAATAAAGAGAGAGATGAGAGAGGAAAAGAGAGAGAGAAAGGAGGGAAAAAAGCGGAAAGAGTCGAAAAAGTGAAAGATTTATGCGAGGATTAGTTAAAAGTGTCAAGAAAAAAAAATTTAGTCTCTCCACCAGTGCCACCACTATTCCCATCTCAAATTTTCCACATCTGTCATCTTTTTTCCTCCATACTTTATATACATACAAATACACGTAGGACTACGGTTAAGCATTTTCACGTTTCCAGAAATATTGTTCACTAATTGTTTCAAAATTATTTCAATTAAAATAACCAAATGACCAAATGTTATTTGTGTGTTTAATTCTTTTTTCACTTTCTTTTTTTATTGTTATTGTTTTTTATATTTTATTTTCAGGTTTTTTTTTCTTCTTTTTCCGAATTTTTTCCATCCTTTAAGAAATTCTTTTAGCACGGCAACTCTTTTGTATGAAAAAGGCAACAGAGAGAAAG
This sequence comes from Litomosoides sigmodontis, assembly GCA_963070105.1. NCBI lineage: Eukaryota > Metazoa > Nematoda > Chromadorea > Rhabditida > Onchocercidae > Litomosoides > Litomosoides sigmodontis. The sequence continues at coordinate 9,226,528 of OY718807.1, forward strand.
CGAGAGAGGGAGAGAGAAAGAGAGAGAGAGAGGAAATGTTGTGGAAATTATTTACCACCAATGTTACTCAGTAATTAAACAATGATAATTGCAGTGATGAATGAATTACCATCATCATCATCATCAACATCATCACCACCACCACCACTATTATCATCACCATCATCATCATCATCATCATCACCGTCACTGTTGTCAGCATCACCACCAGCATCAATGCAAACACCACCACCAGTCTCATCGTCACCAACACTATCTCCACTTCAGTCTCGATCAGGAATGCTTTCACGGCCGGAATCACGACCTCGGTCACGTTCATCGATGAAACGATCGAAAGCACAAAAGCAAAAATTATTTCACTATCACTCAGAAGATGCGGAAAATCGTTTGATGAAAGTAAGAAATTTTCATTCGTAAATATATCACACTTAATTACCTGCTTTTCCATACGTTCGAAAATGATTAATTTATTTAAAATTACTTTCTCCCTCTCTCTCTCTCCCTCTTTCTTTCCTTCTTTTGGTTTTTTCTTCCATTTTTTGTGGAATATATACTTTGATAGAAAAAAAAAACTTTCATTCAATAAATCTCTCACACTGTTTGTTAGCAATACGCTTATTGTCTCAAATGGACAAATTGGGAAATTTTTTTTTAATGCATCTTTTAAAACCCTTAAAATAAAGTAATTCAAAAATTTATCTTTTCATTTGTTTTAAAATATTTAATGAATGAAGGCAACAAGCAATAGCAATGCCAATGATTTATAATTAATTTTTTTTCAAATAAATGTCTTGAAATTGGCAGTTTTAAATTTCTTTGCTTCATTTATAGTTGTCTCATTCAACAAGCAAAAAGAAAAACGTTGAAGGAAAAAAAAATCATGGAAAAGTTAATTATTCATTTTATAGGCTCTCAAGAGGCCACACTTTTTCCTCATTTCGTGTGCATATGTGTGTGTGCGTGTGTGTGTGTGTGTGTGTGTGCGTGTGTGTGTGTGTGTGTGTGAAATGTTCACTGAAAGCAATCATTTTATTTAAATAAATGGAGGAAATGTTATTCCAAAAAAAGAAATGAACAAAAAAGCTTACATTCTATTGGATGCTCATTTAGCTGCTGCCAATTTCAGTGCAATTACTAACTTTCAAATTATTCAATTCCACATAATTACAATAAAGCAATGTGAAATAAATCTTTTCTTCTCCCTCAGTTTTTTTTTTTTGCCGCTACAAATAAAAAATCTTACGGGTAAGTTAAAATTTTCTCATTTTTTTCTTCAGAGTTAACTATCAAAACTGTCGCTGTAATTGGGATCGTAATAGTTGCAAGCTTCAACTTTAATTAACTATAAAAATTAAGTTTTTTTAAGGCCAATCAAATAACATAATTTTTCCGATATTATGCAGTTTTTTGCTTAATTCGATAATTTTGCTGCATTGTTGACCGGAAAAAATGGATTCCCAGAGAGATTTTTGCGCGTTTTATTTTTTATTTTTGCTTTTTTTCTTCTATTTCCTCAATAATTTTTGTTATTTTAAAACTCAAATATTTTTTACCGATAGTGGTCAGTGGTAGGAATGATTATTTGCACATATTTCACTGTATTTCGTTAATTTCATTAATTAATGAGATAGAAAGATAGCTTGAAATATAATTTCTGTTTAGTAATAAAGAGGAGCGCTTCTGTTCACAACCATTGAATTCAACAAAAATTTTGATGAATAAATCAAAATTGCCACAATAAATTTTACTGGCGAAATTGTGAAGCTCCAAATTTTTTTCAATTTCGGTGTGAAATTTGTTCTGTGCTTGTTTTTAATTACATAAATGAAAAATTCAAAACAACGTTTGATGAGTTTACTTTTCCTCCAATAGGCCACGTAGAATTCTCCTCCTCCGCACTACCTGAAGTGAAGCAAAGAAAAGCATGGAGAATTGCTTAAAAAGACACTTTGTCATTAATATTTCACGAAGGTATTTAAACTGAAAGTGAGAAAGAGGAAGGAAATATACGTGAACTGTGTTATTGTAATTTCGTGTTTAAGTGCTACTGTAATTTCGTGTTTAATTTAGGATGTAATTGAGAAGATACCTGTTCGAGCGCGTTCACAAAGTTGGCTCATTCGAACTCGACATTTACTGGATGACACCAAGGTGTGTTGGATTTTTTTTCACAGTAACTTTTCATCTGCTTGATGAAATTGCAAGAGTGAAAGATTTAAATTTATTCTATCAGGAAGCTACGTGTAAATAAACGTGGAGTAAAGCTGATAGCGTCATTGAATATTATTATATTATTTAATGCAGGAAAAATTTTGTTACTACAATTTCAATTACATTTTGATTATAGAACATAATACTTTCAAAAATTTGAATTATACTGGAAAAAATAGCTGTTAGAGATTGCTGCAAAATAGTGGACATTTTTCGGTACGTAAATTTGAATTTACCATTTCAAGCAAGTTTAAAGGTCAAAGATATGTGCTAGGTAGACAGTCCCTGAACTGATTGAAGCTTAATATGTTGTCGTTGGGTTCAATTAGACAGTACGGCAGTAAATCGTTTCTTTTTCGATGAAACTTTATTGGCTGAAATAGCGCTTCGTAAAAAAAATGAAAGTGCAAGAAGATGCGGGCGTTTCGTCGCTGTTTGTGTCACTTTAGGAATTGTTAGCTTCATAAGCTCAATAAGCTTATCTAACAATGCAAGCGCGATTTGCAAAACAAAAATTCCAAAAAGTCTGTCAAATTTCAAAGTTAAAATTGCTGCTATGCTACAACTAATGAGCAAACTCATTTCTTACTATTATCACTGTTGCAATAGAAAGTATTTTAAGCGTAAATTGGAAGAATTTGAAATTTTTAATTTCAATGTTGATTACTCATTCACTAACTTAAAATATGCAACTACGCTCGATGCCAATTTAAGATTGGCGCATCAGTTGCATAGACCAAATCAGTTTTGCCCGACTCCATCAGTTCCATCATCTTTTTTTTTACTTTAATTTTTGATAAAAAGTAATTTCTTTGTGAATTCGAACACTGAGCAGTGCGTTGGATTTGGCATTTATAACTTTTTATTAAAATGCTAAAATTTCAGGAGAAAGCGCCTTTTATATCATCCTGCCTTTACGTACTTTCAGTGATACTTGTGGTAGTCACTTTCCCATTTTGCTTACCATTTTGCTTTAAAATAATCAGGTTTGTCCATTAATGACGGCACTTCTTTTATGTTTCCTTGGCTTCTGGCTCATTTATTGCATGTGGCTAAGAGTGGGAGTAGTCGTTGAGAGATTTCATTGATTTACCGGCTGGATGAATGCTCTCTTGGTTGTTGTCATGGAGTAAAAGTGGGGAAAATTTTCTACAGTTTGATTAAATTAATGTTTAAAAAAAATTTTTTTAAAAAAATACTATTAATACACTTTTTTCTTCTTTCTAACAACTTTTCACGTAAAGAATTTTTAATTATCTCCGATTTAATGCTTTAATTTGCAGAGAATATGAGCGGGCGGTGGTTATGAGACTTGGACGTCTTATTAGCGGTGGCACAAAAGGACCGGGACTATTTTTCATCATGCCTTGTATTGATACATTTCACGTTGTAATGAATCGTTCAAATTTTACTTCAAGATTTTAAATTTCATTTTGTAAACTTTTTTTTTTTAATTTTGAAATTTCATATGCAAATTTATCACTCTGATAATCGATTTATTCATTTTAGCTTATCTGTACCCTCGACAAGTGTGATTTCCAGGTGGATTTACGAGTTTTATCATTTGATGTGCCAGCGCAGGAAATTCTCAGCCGCGATTCCGTGACCGTATCCGTTGAAGCTGCAATTTATTTCCGAATCAATAATCCAGTAATTTCGGTAACGAATGTGAATGATGCGCAATTTAGCACTAAGCTGTTGGCGCAAACAACACTTCGAAATGTGCTTGGCACTCGAACACTCAGTGAAATGCTCAGCGAACGTGATAGCATTGCTAATGTCTGTTGCTCTTTTCTAAAAATAAAATGCTAATATTAAAATAAGTTCATTTCATAATGATTTATCAAATTTAGTTTAAATAAAACATTTTGGAAATTTTCATGAATTTTTTTCGTTGCTTAAATCAAATTAATTTATTCTGTTGTGTAAAATGCGTAAAGGAACAATTGTGTTATTTTGACAAATTTAAGTTGAAATTACAATTTTAGGTGATTGGGAAAGTTTTAGCCGAAGGTACCGAACCATGGGGTGTTCATGTTCAACGAGTTGAAATTAAGGATATTCGTTTGCCATATCAATTAATGCGATCGATGGCAGCCGAAGCAGGTGCAGCACGTGATGCACGTTCACTTATTCTTCTTGCTGACGGCGAACGTCAAGCATCTTGGCCAGTTTTTTTTTCCTGCTTAAATTAAATCTTAACTATGCTTACAAATTCTTTTTGAAATTTTCAAAATTTCGCTTTTTTTTAGATACAAATTATATTATGTAGCATTGCTTTACAACGAAAATGCTAATGATATGTGCTTTTTCATTCTGTTTGATACGACGTCTAATTAAATTAATTAGCAAATTTCCAGGTCATTAGCTGAGGCAGCAGCAACGGTTGGGTCGAGTAGCGTTTCACTGCAACTTCGATACTTGCAAACTTTAACAAATGTCGCGTCGGAGCACAACTCCACCATTGTCATTCCCATACCCATGGAAATTGCAAGGTATTGCGCGAGGAGATGGAATGAGTTCACTGCCACAAATCCCTAATTGTTTCTCACATTTTTGTTGAGAAGGAAGAAATTTTGAAAATTTTCCAATACTTTAATTTTGCTACGTGAAAATTTACTGAAAATTTAAATTTATGCATTAAAAAAATTTGAATTTGGAATAATTGTGTGCACAAATGATTAGGTAATAATTAACAATAATAGTAATTAATTATAATACTAATAATGAAAAGCTCTCTTTTTCGGAATGTTTTACTCCTTTTTTATTTTCGATCGAATTTCAGCCTGACTTTTAAAAATGCTAGTAATGATAGTACGGTAATGTTGTAAGGTAATTTAGTGAAATTAAATTTTTTTCAACTTTTTTTTCACAAAAATATTAAGGAGGAGAGGAGGAGGGCGGAAGAAAAATTCGATATTTTTTATACCGTAATTGGAAATCAATTGTTTTTAACTATCACAGCTTACAAGTTAATCAAGCGATTGTCGCTGCCGATAAATTTGATACTGTATTTTATTAGGCGAAAATTTTTCGTCCAATCAAGAGGCTTCTCTTTGTTAATCTTTGTTTTCTACATTCTTGTGATTAATTTTTTCCTTATCATTTTGTCATTAAATTTTTGGGTTTTATTAACAAATTCGTTAATTGCCTCCCACAAAAGATGCATATCGTTAATTGAATTTTGTAATGAAATAATGGAAATGAAGAAATTCTGAAAAATATACAAATACTGCCAATGGACTTGTCGTTTGAGTTGACAGTTTCCGTGACAAATCGCAACAAACTTTCAGTAATTTTATTTTCAAGCTGAAATGCTAAATTTGATTCAATTAATTTTGTATGATATTATGCAAATCAACCATTACATCCAAAAATTAAATTAAATTTAGGAAATTTAATATTCTTTTGATGACACAAATCAGCTTCATATGATAGATGAATTTGCTTTTCCGAAAATAAATGATTGAAAATTTATTAAATTTTTGTTATTAGAAAAATAAAAAATAAAAGCCAAAGTTGAAATTTTATTTTCTTAATGCTTGTAGGTCTAATTAAATTGAATTCACTTCGCTATTTCGATCTATCTTTTTCAGTGATTTCAAAAGAGAAGATAATGTTTTCTCCTTTACTAGACAAATAACAACTCACGAGTAATTTGTCCTACCTTAATTTTCCTGTAAATTAATTTCTTAAATTTTTGAAAAAAAACACCCATCCGCCAAAACACCTGTTGAATTTCACTTCGCAAAACAAATAGAAAAAAATGAATTCCAAACATTGTTTAGTCTTTTTTTTAATGCTAATTGAATGCAAAACTTCAAGCTAATACTCTTCCATTTCACTCGAAGTTTTTCTCGCTAAGTTACTAATTTGCAACATTTTTTTGTCTTCAATTTGAAAGGATAAATTTCAACATTATGCATATATTAATAAATTTATTCCCAACAAGACAGACAATGAAAAATTGATGAATTAATGGAAACAGCGAAGATAAATGCTTATTACTTACTGATTAGCGTAACTCATAATCGAAAAATAGCCTCAGCTCAAATGAAAAAAAAATCAATTTTTAATTCGTAAAAGTATGAATTTGTGAAATGCATTGAACAAGACCAAAGTTTTGGGCAAATTCCCCGCTGAATTAATTTCATTTGATAACGAAAAACATCACTAAATGAGAAAAAATCAATAATTGAAATAATTTAAATTAAACTAAAATTTTCCTATATCTATGAAAACGATGAAAAAAGTGTCGTTGCAGTGTTATTGCTACTCGCTAAATGCTATCAGTAAATCTCTATCTTATCAGATAAATCCGGAAATGTTGTTCGATGAATCATAGCTATCATTGTTATCATCCATTTTCATCGCTGTTAAATTGCTCTCATCGGTGGACTCCTCGATTTCGTCAAATAATTTACAATGTATTTCGTATCTGCCAATTTTTTCATTTAAAATAACCATCGAACGAAATCTGAAATTTCAATGAAATGCATAATTGGTTGTCAGCTGAGAACGGCTAGCTAGCGTTGGTCAATTTCATCATTATCATGCTAATCATAATCTTAATGGCTCATTAATTAGTCCAAACATTTTAATTTCTACTGGAAATCTTAATTTTTTTTTAGCAGTTTCTCTCATTCTTTATTACTAAATTTAGTGTATTTTGTAAATTCATTTGAAGTCGTATTCAATTCTCTTCCACAACTTATATTTGATCTTTGATAGCTTCCATTTCCGTCACGTTCAAACACACGTGTGACTCATGCTTGCTACACTTTTCCTCCGCTCGATCTCTTGCGCATCAGCACACGATCGATCATATGAGGACACGTGGGATTGCGTGTGAGAAAATACCAACCTGTATCCCCAGAGTATTTCATCCGGCAAAAATGACGTTCGAGCCTGGAATGTCATACCGGTAGCCTCGACGATACCCTCAACGGTCATGATAAGCTCAAAATGAGCATTGTGCATCTGGTCAGGTGTCATTGCAAATAACGGACTTTCGTCATCAATTACGTGCTTTACTGTTATTGGCCTAAAATATTTTACACACTTTACCGCCCATAATATTCGGCGCATCAAAAAAAAAAACTAAAAAAACTTCAGAAAAAAATTCAAAATATCATATTTACCGTATTTTTGTGAAATGTTTACATGTTAATAAGTAGCCAATGTAAAATTTCAAATGAATTTGTAAATTTCCATACACCAAATTTAATGCTCCACCATTTTTCATTTCCAAATGCAAATTTCAAAAAAATGCAAAAAAAAATTGGCAAACTATACCTACCACAGAAGAAGTACGCGATCCCATCCATTATCATAACCAACATTCATATCTTTGAAATCAACTAATTCTCGTTCACCTTTCTATAGAATTAGTAGCAATAAATTTTCTTTAAATAAAAAAAAAATTTTCTTCTCTATTCTTTTTCATCTGACAAAAATTTGCATTTGATAGAAAAACACATAACATTTATGCAAGCAAAACCTTTTTCAAATTGAAAAAAAAATAAAATAAAATGAAGCAAATATCAAAATTTAATTGAAATAAATTTTAGTATTTCATTAAAAAAAAAGAAAGAAAATGAATTTCTTTTTTTTGCGGTAAAATTTGTCAAACGATGCTACGAACGCTATTCACTGCTGACGTTGCCATGTACAATCGAACGTGTGGCTCAGCGATATACAAATTATTTTGTATATCGGCAATTCGTATCATCAATACCGGTCGCCTATCACTGCCACCTACTGAACTTATCACTGCTACCTGAGAAAATCGTACTTCCTGAAAAACGATGCTACAATTGCCCGACTAATTATAATTTTGCATAATTTTAACTTTTTTTTTTGAAAACAAAAAAAGTAATAGTCAAAATAAATAGCACAATCTCTCACGTACAATCGAATGTTTAAGTGAAATAGCAAGCAATGAAATGAAAATGAAGAAAAGTTTGAAATGAATCTCACAGTATTAGCCTATAATACTGAAAGTATTTTAGTAAAATGAAATCATTCCTGATATTTTACACTATTACAGTTAAACAATCAATGATGATATCACCCAGCCATACCTGCTCATTTCTTTCTTTGTTGCAATTAATTAATTAAAGTGGATGTTAATTTCAACTTTTAAATTGCTTCTTGAAAATCCAAAATGCACTAACCTGTTTGCGCTTTTTTGGACGTAACAATTTTGCGACAACAATGCCACTTAACATTGTTTGCATGAAGACGCCCATAATACATTGCAACGATAGAACAAAAATAGCCGGTAGACACGCATCTGTTACATACCTGAAAAATTAATTAGTTAATTTAAGCTTAATTAAATTGTTACTGACTTTCCTGACGCTTACCTCATACAATCACTTTTCAAATTATCATTTGGTAATTTCAATTTGACACTCAAATGGTGAAAGTTTCAACTACTGTACATGAAACTCTGTTGAAATGCTGAAACTTTAAATTATCCTATCAAAATTTCAAATTTTTTAAATTGACAATAAGCATGAGATATCACATAAAATACTGCAATTTTGAGTAAATTTTTCTTATTACTCAAAATCTCCAAAGTTACCTATCAAATGACAACTGACAACTGATTTTTTTTCATTTATTTACTACAAATGATTGCTATTTGATAATTTCTTTTCAACCTCTTTTTTTTTTTGAAAAATAGTAAATAGCTAACTAACTAACCGAAATCCATAACCAATAGTATGTTGTGTTTCCAAACTGAAATTTCATGTTTATTTGTTTAATTTTGCAAAAAAAAAAGAAAAAGCTACGATCTAGCAAAACAAAAATTTCGACGGTTTTAATCGTTCTAGAAGAAGAGCTACAGTTAGAAATAACAAGCTACAAAAGTGATACGTCAAATATTGCTTAGCTACAGTTTAGACGTTATATTCGTACGTCTACACGTAAGTTAATTTATTCGCATACCTGAACAGGAAGGCAGTCTTCAAATCGTACACGTTTGCAATACATTGATCGTTGTCCGCTTTTCTCTAAATGAAAATTTAATTACTACTATTTCTCCCTCATTACTATTCTTAATAACTATTTACCTATTAATTAATTTATTTACTTATTTCTTCGTTTATTTACTTATTTACTTGTTTATTTCATCTCTTTATTTGTTTGTTCATTTTAATTATCAACCAATTAATTTAGTCCTTTGTTATTGTTATCGTTGTTAGTAATATTATTGCTATTATTATCAGCGTTGCTACTTTATCAGTGATTATCTTATGCGCCTTATCATTAATTATTACTACTGGAAATGACACCAGTGGAATTTTGTGTTACTTCGAGTCTTCATACATTCCTAGAGGAAGGTAGTTCTCTCTCTCTCTCTCTCTCCCTCTCTCTCTTTGTGCAATGCTAAAGTGTGACAGGTTAGGTGGCAGACACTGCTGGATCGAAATGTAATTAAATTCTACGTTGGAAAATGGGTAAGTAAAATATTCATGAATTCTACTACAAAAATGAATTTCAAAATATTATTAGCAGTGATACTTATTAAAGTTTAATTTTAAATTTTTCCTTGTCCTCACACCCACACATCCACTTACACAAAAATGTTGAAGAATTCACCTCTTCTGTCTTGTCAATTGAGAAAAGTTTTTTTTAAAAAAAAAAAAAAGAAAAAAAGAAGAAGAAAGAAAAAAGCTTGCAATGGATTGATCAGGTAGGACGATAAGATAATAAATTAGAGCAAAAGTGACCCATGTAGTAATGAAACCGCTAGCAAATACACTTATAATAAATCGCCAGTTACATTCGATCACCAAATGGAACCAATTCCTAGAACAGATGATAAATTACTTTTTAAGAAAAGTAAAATACTGGAATTACTAGCGCCTCTCGTGACTTACTCTTTTCAGGAGTTACAATTGGATAGGTTCATCGAACAACTAATTATTTAGTGAAGAATTGTCGAGAAGACCGAGGTGTAACGGGAAATACGTTTACCATCAATATTGCACGTAATATTCTTATTTCCCGTTAGACTTCGGGTTTCTCGACATCGTGGACATCTTCCGGAACGTGGTACCGGTTTGTTGTGAAAAAAGAGATTTTATTCGGAGCAGCTTGCTTGGTCCTTCATGGTTGGTAGTGTAGTCGAAGCTTCGTAGGAATACTTATTTTATTCGTTGCAACAGTGAATATAAAATAATGGAATATAATGAATATGCTAGTGAAGGGAAAAACCCAACCGCACCCAAATCCGGCTTTAAACGGCTAGCGAAGGGAAAAACCCAACCGCACCCAAATCCGGCTTTAAACGGCTAGCGAAGGGAAAAACCCAACCGCACCCAAATCCGGCTTTAAACGGCTAGCGAAGGGAAAAACCCAACCGCACCCAAATCCGGCTTTGAACGGCTAGCGAAGGGAAAAACCCAACCGCATCCAAATCCGGCTTTAAACGGCTAGCGAAGGGAAAAACCCAACCGCACCCAAATCCGGCTTTAAACGGCTATAATAATCTGATCTGATGGTCGGCTTCCATCAAAGGAGAAGCATCCCCTTTGTTACATGATCAATTGTTGATAAAGAGGGGCGGCTTGCTTGGTGAACTGAGTGATTGCTGCATAGATGAATTGATAAAATGTGAGAAGCAGTTTGGTGTTGTATACAACGGATTAACTAGGATTTGAGGAGGGGAGGGGGAGGAGGGGAGGGGGGGGGGGAGGGGGTGGGGAGAGTACGATATGTATTGGATGAATGGATTACATTTAAATGAATGGCTGGATAAGAATATTACACACAATATCGATAATCAACGTATTTTCCCTTCGAGTTTCTCGACAAGAATTACCGGACAAAATTTAACTCTTAACGTAGTATTATTTATAAAAAAAATTCATATTTGAAAATTTCAATTTCCTTGATTATCACTATGAGACGAGAGATGGAAGATAGAGGATGTGCATGTCAAACAAAATAAGCAATCGTACAATTCTTCTCAACATTATTGCATGAAAATTTTAATCAAATATTAATTTTGCATTTTCACAGCGCTAAGAAGGAAAGTAGGCGGAAGAAGAATTATGAATTTTAAAATTTCGAATAAATTATAATATTGCCTTAATATTACTCCATGACCGACAAACAAGTGGACATGCAAAAAGGTGCTCGAATTTATCCAATTTCTTTACTACAATTACCCGATTGAAACAAGGTATGTGTAACTTTACCTCTACCAGTTCATAGGACTGTAAATCGAAAAAAATTGAAATTTCCAAGTATGCATTTTTTTATTAAAATACCTGTAAATCGATCTATATGGATGAGGCGTTCCAATTTGTCGCAATACCGAACGGCCATCTTTAGCGACCAGTCGTGGACGACAAATTTTACTTTTAATTAAAAGTGAATTGAGCAAAGCTTCATGATTACCATTACCATTCATCGTTCCATTCACGTTGCTTGTTTGCTTGTCGTCCTCACTTTAAATTTTGAATTGCTTTGATGGGTTTCGTTAAATTCATCCTAAAAGCAATCAAATATTTGAAATACCACTCTTTTCCAATGTAACCCTTCCAACCACTCATCATCTGACCATTTATCTTGTAACATTGAAACTTTTCATCGAATTTAATTCACACTTCCGTAGAATCGCTGCTCATTTCATAAAATTAGACTTTAAAATTTAAAGTCTAATTTTTATAAAATTGAAAAATAAATGAGAAAAATTTGCCTCTCCCAATTTTTTTTGCTTTTCAATAAAGCAACCTACCAGAGATGCTTCAGTTGTTGGTGATATCACGGAGAGTTTAAATGCCAAATTTTACGATTCATTTATCCCATCGATCGATCAATCAATCATATTGCAGTCGTTGATCAGATGCCTAACACATCCTTTTCCATTAATTCATTTGCCACTTTAGTTTTAAATATTTTTAACTTTTCACGGAGACAAATGACGCAAAAATACGATGCAACTTTTTTCGCCTCTTAAATACCTCACATAAACTTTTTAATAACCATTAAGTGATAATTTTTAGATTTATTTATTAGCTTCTTTTTGCAAACGCTACATTCACACCTCCCAATCACTCACTTATCACTGAGTGATATTTTCACACCCTTTGTTTATCTAAATTTTCGACAGTACAATTGCTAGAGAGAGAGAGAGAGAGAAAATTAATAGAAAGAGAAAATTGCAGGTGTTATTAGAAGGAGAGAAATGAAAAGTTAATGAAAGTTATTGGACACAGTTGAAGTGAAGGAATTTCTCAAATCCAAATAAATATGCTAAAAGTGTAAAGTACTTTATCTGAAAGCGAACATCGTAAACAAAAAAAAAGAGGTGATAACTGATAAATACATTGATAATTTCATTTTGCTCTCCTCAACGCTTCGAAATACCTTTCTTTTGTCACTCTCTCCCTCTCTCCCTCTCTCTCTCCCTCTCTCCTACAATTCCTTATAAGAGAGAGTGATGATGAATAAGCAAATAACAATGATAACATTTAAGTGATAAGAGAAGGGATCTTAGTAATTATTGCACATAATGACAAGCTGACCGTAATTTCCTGATAATGCTAATTGGCAATAACAATTGATAATAAGTGCAAAATGAAGGTGAAATTTAAATTTAGCAATTGACGTTAATGATATTTTTAGCACTTTTCCTTCTTTCATTACCAAAATGCTAATTGTTGAAGCACTTTAAATCTGATAACAACAGTAGCCGAAATGTTTCAGAAATTAAAATTAGAATTGCTAACGAAAGCGGAAGTAACAGATAATGTTACTATTGTACTAGAAAATTAATATTTAAAACACCACAAACTTTTAATTCAACCATATTTAGTCGTACTTGAAGGAAGAATGAGTAAATCGATAATGTTAATTAATTAAAAAAGCATTTATGAAAAAAAAAGAAAGACGCTCATGCGCACATGTTTATCTCTAAATTTATATTTGCAGTATCAATTACGAATTTAAATAGAAGTGGAAATTGAGCAGGCGAGAGAAAAAGGTCAAAGAAATTAAAATGAAAGAAATGAAAAGCATAATATTCCTTCTCATTCGAAAAACGATGTTTTCTTTTTGCTTAAAGGAAAAAAGGAAAAATGACGAAGAATTGATGGAGAAAGTTTCACTTCCCATTTGCTGCTTTCATCCTTGCCAGTACCATCCAGTGTTTTTTATTTTACTAATTAGTCACTCAAATTAATTAGCATTAGTGATAGTTACAGAAGGGAACGAAGAATGACATTGCAAGTGTTACATTTCAATTTCAAAATTTTGATTAGTGCAATGAGACGCAGAAGAAGCCGATAAAGCTAGCAACGAGCACAATGTACTCTTTCTCCTCCATTCATTTCAAAGCTATCGCACAATTTCATTTTCCATTTTTCACCTTTGTCCGTTCGCAACATTCTCATCATCACATGTCATAGGTGGATTTCAAATTAAATTGTTTAAATTTGGAACTTTTAAAAAAATTAAACTTGTTTGCCTAATACAAACGGTAATACTCCTTACCATGCATTTGCTAACGTCTCTTTGAATTAATTTTTTCCCGTTTCTTTCAGAATTACTTAATTACCTAACAGCTATGCAATGGAAACAATGATTTGTCTCACTCGAATTTCTCTCATTTCTATCACTGTTAATTTGAAGCCAATTGAAAAAAAATTAGTAGCTTTTCATTCCTTTTTAAAATGAACATTTAAGTGGGAAAAAAGCAACATAATGCTTGTTAAATCACAGCAACACTCACTTTTGAATATTTAAAATTTTAAATGTTCATGAAAATAAATTCAAAGTTGTACTGAAAGGTTAGCTAAAGAAAGACTTCTCTAGCCGGTAGCTTCATCCGTATGTTTTTCGCATTCGGAAAAACTATTCGCAAAAGGACATCGAATGTTTTTTTTTGATTACTAATTTTTTATTTAATATGTGGAGATGGAAATCAATTATCGATATCTTTGCATAAACGATAGCTTGAGAATTAAAAATTTATATTGCTTGACGGATTTTAAATTTCAATTAATTATTATGATCGATAATGAGCTCCACAATGAGTGCATACGGCATTGCGCAACTTTTAAATGAAGCTAAAACATGGAAAATCAATATTTCAAAAGCTATATTTTTTAAAACGAATGACTCTTGCGCATCGTCGTACACTACGTCAGCTGAACAGCAATAATCTTTCGATAACAATCGAAACTGGAATTTAAATTTAAAAATTTGTGATAAACAACAAGTGCATACCCTTGTTATCATTTTATCATACAACCAATGACATCTTGCCAGTTGGAAATAGCTGGTCAAAAATGATTGGTAAATTTGGTCGTTTTCATATTTTAATTTTGTCTAAAATCCGAGTGTTTATCTTAGTACTCAAATTTTTGCAAAAATCACTTGTGTAGCAATAAAATCCGAAATGGTTAAGTAAAAAACAAGAATTGGATAATCAAAATAGAAAAACCAATCAGTACGATCGAAAATGCAGCAATAAATTCATCACTTCCGATATGATTTTATCGAGTAAATAAGAATCGATTACTCGTATACTTATTAATTTTATGTAAAATAAGTGACGGAAATACTTTTTATTATTTTACTTATTGATACATTGCCATAATCGCAAATTATTCCGTAAAATAACGAAATTTCAAAAAGATTCCTAAAGTTTTTTCCTAAACTAGGAAGTTTTATGAAAAAAAATTGAATAACAAGAGAGATGGAGAGAAAGAGGTGGAGAGAGAAAAAAGCAGCAAGAAAGAAGGGATTAAATTTAGTGGTGAAAAAAGGACATATTTCATTCAAGTTAGCCTTATCCCAAAATTAGCACCAACTTAATTACCATCGATTTTAACATTTACAATTCTCTAACGCTATGTAATGAATGAATTAAATTTCGAAAAATAGGGTAATTGCGAAATTTAACCAATTTGATAGCTATTTTTTAAAGCGGAGAGAAAGAATGAATTACAAGTGGTGGAAAATATTACTTTTATAAAATTTTTCATGTGCACATTTTCTATATCAGCACTCCTGCTGCAATTAAAAAGAAAGACGAAAGAATTTTAACAAATTTTTTCTAATTAGGAACAAGCATTAATTAGCAAAAAAACAAATTACCTTAATTCCTATTTTAATTTCGCTTCGCCTAAATTTAATATTGTTATGGAATTGGTTATCAATAATCGAATTATGCTGATTAAACTTCCTAAACATCCCTTTCATCCGCATAAACTTTGCAAATAAATTTGCGACTTTTGAAATTTTCAAAAATGAAGTGGATAACAGCGACAAAAACATTTAGATAGCTATTTCAATAATAGTAATATTTAAAAAATTTTTACCACCTTCTCTTATCAATTATGGAAACAGTCTGAATTTGAACTAATTTTTAATTAATTTGCAATTTAAAAATGAAAATGAACAATAACCGAACTAAAATCGCACATTACCATCCATTATCCTAATTTTAAGATAATAAATGAATTTATCATCAAATAAATTTTCTATTTTATACTACGAAATATTGTTGCGCAGCATATCTATATTTGTATTTGTTTATTAAATTAAATGTTTATTGTTTACTAAATTTGTATTTGTATTAATTAAAATTAAATTTGATTGCGGAAAAGCAAACATTCTATAAATAGCACACAACACGCCACTATTTGACAATTATTATCCAACAACAAATTATTTAACAAATTATTGTCAAATAATCACTGAATTGTTATTTAACAGCAAGAAAAACAAAAAGGATATCGTTGCGCGGCTTGTTGCTACAAATTTAATTGCGAAAAATGAGTGCCGCAACCGCACTTCTCGGCGGATGACGTATCTGACAGGTATGCGTTAGCTAGAAAGTTACGTCATCATTCATTGAGTTCAATTTAATTTAGCACAAACGAAAATGCTTAATTTAGCAATAGAAGAGAAGATGTGCGATTGTCGGTGTTGCTGCTCTTTGTTGGAGCTAATTGATGATGGAATTAATAACTCTTTCAAAGCTAACATCAACAATATGCTATTTGAGTTTAATGCCGAAAAAAAAAATAACTTCTACGCTTGTTGCTAATGCATTAATTTTTTTTTTAAATCCTTATTTTTCCGCCTCATTATCATTTATTTCAGTGTTACGTGTTGGTGTTGTTCGCTTCCGCTTCTCCTTATCTTACCGCTATCATCAATTTAATTATTTTCACACCAAGCTTACTTAATTCATATTGGCAACATCAAAATTTTCACCATCGATTGGAGAGAGGAGAGGCAGAGTGGGAGTGCGAGAGTAGCGGCTGAAAAAGGAGGGAGAGATAAAAATGAAGCGCCTTCTGTTTTTTTGCGCCTTTCCTCAACAAATTATCAAATTGTGTCGTTGCGCAACGACAAACATGTGAAATTGACTGGGAAAGCAAATTAGGCTAATGAGCAATGCATGAGTGAAATTTCAAAATTCTTTCAAAAATAAAGCTTTTCTTTCTGTATTTGCAAATGATATTGTTGGAGGCAGGCGGAAGATAGCTATCTTCGCACATCCACAATTACATGATGATAATTCACTGATATGATAGCTATTATCAGTAACAACTGATAGCTGCAATTCTCCCTCATTCGTGATAATGAGCTGCACAATGTCTCAGTTTCGAATCTAACAACGAAAGTAAAATGCAAAAGTTTAAAATTGCCTTGCAAATTTGCTGCACTAAGTCAGTATAAATAGAAAATTAAGTGCACGTGTCGTGTACTTAATTAATTAAAAGGCTGAAAGACTTTACAGAATTGGGTTGCAGCAACCGATCAGTGAAATTAAATTATAGCAAATTGAATGGACTGTAGGAGTGCGCTAGGATAAAAGCATGAAAGACGTACAAGTTAACGTACAATAAAATTTTAGTCGCAGTGCTTATCAAACTTGCTTAACTGATAAATTCATTTCGGTCAATTTTAAGCTAATGAGGAATAGTACGTTTAATTAGGTAATAATCAAAACTGCACTGCAGTCAACTACGCAACTAAACGATTTCGCATTACTCAATTAAGTTTAACTTTAACTGAACCTATCAGAAATGTTTAGCTTGAACACATCTTTTCAGAGGTGCCACACGCACGCTCGTAGAAGCGTACCCTCAAACATACGTATATCTACACGTGTGCTCACACGTATCACTCATTAATCCGAGCGAGAAGAATGAATTTAGTAAAATACTTGAATTCGCTATTTCGTTTTCGAAGTTTGCAACAGAAGATGGTAATTGGAAATTTCTTCTACTCTATTCGTAGGAATTTCTGCATTTCAATTAAGCGAATTAAAAAAAATTTAATTAAAATTTTTCCAAAACTATCTTATCATTTAGAGTTTATAAATTTATGGAAATTTAATTGTTTAATACCTCAGATTGGGATACTTCATTTACAGAATCAGCAAGTTAAATTACCTACCGAACAATCAATCAATCAACTTACTTGACTTATTAATTTGTTGTCAAAAGATTATTAAAAAATACAATAAATAAAAAAAACAATGAAAAAGTAGGAGAGGAAGAGAGAGAGCGTGAGAATGAAAGAGAGAAAGAGAAAGGAGAGGAAGGGAAGAAAGAAAGTGTGAAATAATATTACTCAAACTAAACATGTCATCGTAAAAATGTAAGCACCGAGAAATAAGCCTATTGTTTACGTAATTATTCTTCCTAATATGAATTGAAATAAATTTCAGAAAAACTTGATTTCTGACGAAAGAAAGAAAAAATTGAAATTGCTCAAGCACAAATAAAAATTTAATAATAATAATATAATTAATAATTAATAATAATAATAATAATAATAATAATAATAATAATAATAATAATAATAATAATAATAATAATAATAATAATAATAATAATAATAATAATAATAATAATAATAATAATAATAATAATAATAATAATAATAATAATAATAATAATAATAATAATAATAATAATAATAATAATAATAATAATAATAATAATAATAATAATAATAATAATAATAATAATAATAATAATAATAATAATAATAATAATAATAATAATAATAATAATAATAATAATAATAATAATAATAATAATAATAATAATAATAATAATAATAATAATAATAATAATAATAATAATAATAATAATAATAATAATAATAATAATAATAATAATAATAATAATAATAATAATAATAATAATAATAATAATAATAATAATAATAATAATAATAATAATAATAATAATAATAATAATAATAATAATAATAATAATAATAATAATAATAATAATAATAATAATAATAATAATAATAATAATAATAATAATAATAATAATAATAATAATAATAATAATAATAATAATAATAATAATAAATAATAATAATAATAATAATAATAATAATAATAATAATAATAATAATAATAATCACCATCATCATCATCATCATAATCATAATAATAATGCACGTAATGTGAATATAAGCAAAACAATCAAAATTATTTTAAATTTTTTGTAAGAATTTAATAAATAAATTAGGTTTTTTGCTTATTAACATTTACTGGTAATTGATGATATGCGCCGTTTTTTTCTTTTTTAATCTTAAACTCAATAAATTTCCGAAAAATATTTACCACATTTATTGAGAAATTAAATAATGGACATAAATTCTAAAGCGAGGACTGTGATGACGTGCATGCAACCTATTGAGGAATAATATGAAATTTAATTATTTTATACTAACAAAAAAAAAAGAAATACGTACGAACGCACGGACAATTTCACGGTGACAAACGTTTGTTTTGCGTAACAAATTAAATGTGATTATTTAACGGCACTTACAGACGTAATGATTGAAATGATGACGAATGGAAATACGAGAAGTTAGAGTGGCAAATAATTAAGAATTTGTGCTAGTAACCTCAATAAATATTAAAATTCAATTTAGAAATGTAAGTTTCAAAAATCATGCAACAGCTAACTTATCCTAATTTTGCTGCATTTAGGATTGAATAAAAAAGAGCACTTTCTTGTCACTTTCTTTTCTTCTACAAAATATTTAGTTTCATTTTCTATTTCACTTTTTTGTCAATATTTACTTACCGAAAGCAAGAAAAATTTCACTTTTCCAGTAAGTGATTTTTTATGTTTTTGTGCATTTTCTTGCTTTTAAACTTACTATTATTTGATAGTCAACGCACCTGTTGGAAATTAATAAAATCAAATTGTTTCTTAAATGCTAACAATTAGTGTCCACATTTATGGTTGTGATAGAAAAAAAAAATGAAGTGAGCAAAATGACTTGAATGCCTCATAATGAAGAAATTTTGAGGATGATTTGGTAACATTTGGTAAAATATATGAATTTTATTTAATGAAATTTTTTGCATGCTTTTTTGACGATGAACATTTGACTTCACACTTGAAATGTATGATCAAGAAAATTTAAAAATCACACTGTTCATATCACATTAATACCAGCATCACTTGTGATAAATTGGAGGGAACGTTAGGTTTTTTTTCCCATCAAAAAAATCTCATTCTTTTATTATTTTAAATGCCATTTCTTGATGACATCTATTTTCTAAACTGTTTCCACATCGTTGTTAACTCTAATTTTTTAAAAAAAAATTGTTGCCCTAAATTTGCTGTCCAACCTAATATTTACCAACAAAATTGATTGCTAGACCTTACTGAAATCTCATTGAAAAAAGAATTTCAAATTATTATTTGTTCAGCGGTTTTCTTTTTGCTTTTCCACGATGAACATTTGACGTCACACTTGGAATACATGATTAAGAAAATTTAAAAATCACACTGTTCATATCACTTTAATACCAACATCATTTTTGATAATCAAATCTAAGTGTTACATCATTGGTATCAGTTCATCAACTCAGATCATTTTTTCAACCAAATTTGAATAATTTTGTTTAGAAATTCATTATTTAAATTTTCTTTTATGTCTAACTTCTACTCCAATTATGCTAGCGTAAAAGCAGTAAGTGCAAGATTTTCAAATTGTTCTTAATTTTAGGATAATTTTTTCCAGCTGAACTTATCGCACAACAATCAACAAGTTCACGCAAACATTATGTACACGTGAAGTGAGAGGAATTCAGTACAAAACAACGCGTTGATGTTTCAGTTAACATTTACATCGCAAGTGATTTGCAAGGAATTTTGGTGCATTTTAGTAATTTTAACACTACTAATTAATAGCTTATGCATGACACTGAAGTTTCCACGTAAATGGCAGTAGGATTTTTAATTAATTAATACTAATATACGTATAATAAGGGCATCCATACGTGTACGACAAAATGTTAAACATTTGATAAATTTTACATTTAGTTTTTTAAAAGGAGCAGAGATTTGATATTTTGTGGAAAAAATAAAATATCACTTCAGTCTCAACTCGTCTCACACATTTGCTGCGCTATAACGCTGCACCATTTGATTCTGCTTGCAGCATTCTTGTTCATTTACCGTTTCTTTAGAAAGTTTTGGGATCTTCGGTGTTCGTTACGTTGACCAGTACGGTTCGGTGGTCGGTGGGTATTTGTGATCTTTGATGCAGTTCTCACGTGATTTACCCGCTGCTATAGAGGATTGTTTGATGTTGCATCTTCGAGTAGCGTTGAATAGTTCGTAGTAGGAAATTTCATGAAATTGAAGCTTTTCGAGGTTTTGACACAAATTTGAGGGATCATTTTGCTCTGCAATTAGATTCGTAGTTTTTTTTTGACTAATTTCTGGCAAAAATCAGATCAAATGAAGTATTTTTGATTAGATGAAACCTTAAGAGCACTTCATATATGAGAGACTTTCGAAATCGTTTTTGGTTACTGATAGTGGTATGGGTATCTTTTGTATTCGGGGGGAATACTGTTTCTTTTTTCAGGTTTTCTATTTGCTTTCTGAATGTATCTTTTCCCTTTCTTCCCTGGATAACTTTTACTACCTGTTTTAGGCATCTGTTTTTTATATATTGAAGTTGATGCTTTCCGATGTTATTGCTCTATGAAGTAAAAGTTTCGAGGTTTATTTCAGTGTGTCGTTCGTCACTTTCACCAATTTTTTTTTAGGGTCACTCAAGGGGGAACGGTACACTATTTGGTTTGGGATGAGCTTCGCCGGAGTCGGAACGCGAGGTAGGAATCTACCTTTATTTTAACATGTTTTAATAACTTAAGAAATTGTGATTTTCTCTGTAATCGTATTTGTCTTTTCAAATAATGCTATTCACTATCTAATATTTTTGCTAGTGAATTATCCGTTTGGCAGATTTTTTTTGGGTTTTTTTTGAGTAATACCAAGAAAAAAAAACGAATAGTGTGACTAGTCGGTCATGTTCAGCAAAAAAGTAAGTATTTGCCCCAAACAGTTAAAAGGGTCAGATCGAGCAGTTACTGTGAACAGAATTTGTTTCTCTAGGAAGGTTTCAAAAGGCTCGCTATTGGTGTGTCATTTAGGGTACGGAGATTTTGCTGGTTTGGGAAATTTCAACAATTTTGAAAGCAGTGTTGATCATCAACAGCCGGCACACATTACAATGGATGAAGGAGCTACCCCGCAACCGCTTTCGGGCAACGGTCGTCGCTCGGGCAACAGCACCTACAGCTTGCAGCAGGTAAGTGAAAATTTGCATATCCAACTTTCTATTTAAATTGTAAAATACTCTAGTCTGTAATTTGTGGTGGTTGTGAGAGTGATGGCATGCGGTCACTTTTGTTGCATGAAGACGTCGCAATTACAGGAAATTATTTGGATCAAGCAAGATTCGGCGCAGATTCGCAATGCTGTTGTTCTGCTG
This sequence comes from Litomosoides sigmodontis, assembly GCA_963070105.1. Lineage (NCBI taxonomy): Eukaryota > Metazoa > Nematoda > Chromadorea > Rhabditida > Onchocercidae > Litomosoides > Litomosoides sigmodontis. Next base: position 9,248,548 of record OY718807.1, read on the forward strand.
GAGAAGGAAAAGGATAACCTACGACAAGCAGTTCGAAAACTCAAAGTTTGTATGAAGATCGTACTGTTTTTGCTGGATTTTCTTAAAGCATGATAGATTCGCCCTACTAATCATCGTCCCTATGAGTAGTCAAAAATGGGCATCTCATATCAGTGCACTATGATCGCGAAATGTTTTGGAATATCAGTATTTGTCATATTTCAGTTAGAAAACATTCGAGTGAAGCAGAAAATGAAGCGTATGCAGGAAACCATTAATGGATTGAGTGGAGCATCAACTGAAGCGGATAATCTGAAAGTTGGAGCAACTGAGGCGGATTTAGATTACGACGATATTGGACGTGACTTCATCCTTGTGGGAGGTTTGTATCCCAAATATCCTCATGTCATGACCATCATAAATCTGAAAAAGCATTATAAAAACTCCCAAGTTTGCTATGTAACGATTTATTTACAGGTGCTCAAGATCCTCTTAGTTTGAGATTCGAAGTTTCTATCCGTGATGAAAGGGGAATTGAGCATAAATCAGCCGAACGCTATTATTGGTAAGGCTTATTGGTTTAAGGTAGAATTCTAAGGTTTTTCGGAGCGAGCCGTTCGTTATTGTGATTGACGATGAAGGATGCTATATGTTTTGCAACATTGAGACTTTTAGGTACAAAATGGCGGAACATTTCGGGGACACTGAAACGATGGCAAAAATTTTGGATGCTTCTTCTACAATCAAGGCAGAGGAAGCAATGAAAGATATTAAGGATTTCGACGAAGCCAAGTGGAATGAAGTAACTTTGGAATCATTTCTAGTTATTTCTCTTCTCGATCTTGTTAAGATTTGTATTGTAATTGCAGTTTGGTTTCTATAAAAATATGTTTGAGTTAATCGGTTGGAATATGGTTTTTTCAATGCTAGTCGTTTATTTTTGCAATTTATGACGAAGGATGCTGTTTGTTTTCAATATTGAGACTTTTAGCTTTTTTTCGCTTTTCATTAATGAATATTTTTTTCAGATGAAAATGAGTGTGTGGGAAACCGGTCAGCGTCTGAAGTTTGAACAGACACGCTGGATCGCTAATCTACTAGTTTATACGGGAAAGACATACATCGCTGTTGCTTCGCAAGACAAAGTATAAATTTTCTGCAGAATTTTTGATGAAGCGGAGTTTAGACTGCGGTTAGATTAAATTTTCTTGAAACACACTATTTTTTACAGGTTTTCGGCACAGGTTGGCGCAAAAACCGTGATGAAGCAAATAAGCCAATTTTCTGGGATGGTGAAAATCAAGGTGGTAAAGCGTTGATGCGACTTCGTCAACAGATCAAAGAGACACACACTTGGTCGGGTCCATATGAAGAGCAAGCAAGTTTTTGTTCTTATGTGTATAGATTTATAGAAGTTCAATTAAAAATTTGTGGATGCAGCTGAGTAGTAGTAAACACAAGTTTAAACAACTATATGCACAGAAAAAGTAGTCGTTTGCATATTTGTTGAAGGCGTGCTCTGTATCTTCAGGAAATTGAAAAGCGTTTCAATGAGTTGAAAAAATACGTCTGGCGTCGCATCGATCCTACACGCCGCCTCGGAATTCCGCGTGGGCGTGCACGTGGCTTTGTACGTCGTGGGGGTTACGGCGGTCGTGGTTACGGTGCGCCGGGTGCTGGTTTTCCACAGGCAGTTCGTCATTAAAATCCGGACGTTTAGGAAAGAAATTTGGCTTTGGATTGTCAGGAAAAAAAGTGGTGTTTTAAAAGTACTTATTGGTTCTGCGTCACTAATATTTGCACAATACAATAATTAATTATTTCAATGGCCCTATCCCGTTGATTTTTTTGCACCGCTTTGTCGGCGATATTTTTTTAGGCGGAAGCACTTCATGTATTATCGTCATATTGATGACGATGATATTGAATTAATCGTTCCGCTGTTTAATTTATTCATTTATATGTGGTTAACTTTTGCCTTTTTCCTTTTTCCATTGATACATCACCAGCATTTTCTAAAGTCCTTTTTTTCAAATTTCTTACAAACGAGAATTTTAAGCGAGGAGAATCCTTTCTTTTTCTATGTAATATCATTTGAATTATTTTAGATTTTGTGCTCTTTTCAAAACTTCATGTATTGCGAACTCAATAGTCGTTTCATTTTCAACAACATGACATATTTATTGTCTTACAGTTTTGTAATTAATCTCTTTTAAAGAATTTATGCTTGCGGTTTTGATGTAGGATGAGTTTTACCGTTTCGTGTACTATCCGTATTCTTTTTCTATAGAGTTGAAAAATTTCCATCTCGCCGTTTGTTATTTCAGTCTACGTTGAAGTAAAGGAACTTTGACGGATTGCGGTGAAAAAGCTAGGGATGTTAGTGTGAAAAAGCTAGGGACGTTATTTTTGGAAGTTTCCGCAACATATTATGTTTGTTAAAACTATTTTTTTTACTTAATAAATTGTTTTTCATGCTCGTAGTTATACATAACATATCACTAAGCACTTACAACATCAGATATTTTTACGTCTCATGATAGATTGGAATTGTAGGAATCTTTTGGAGTCGGCGATTTGTGAATATTATGAGGTGATTTTTTGCTAGTATATTTCGGGATGGTTTCAACATTAGAAAACCAATGAAACGGTTCCACGCCTAGAATTTATGCTTTCGAAATTATCATAAGATGGTGGTGGGATAAATGAAAAAACTACGCACTTCTTGCATCCACTTACATCACTTAGAAAGAATGCTAACATCTTATACTTCACGTGCGTCACACATTTGTTCTTAGACCATAGTACCTCATTTATTTCATTACACTTTTTAGACAGATGTGGTTTTGCAATTGTCATATAGATATTATGCTAATATTAATTAAAAATGACACACCAATGTTATCATTGGAAATGTTCCGACAAATGTGAGAGTGAAAGAGAAAGAAAAAAAAAAGAATTTATAAACTATCAATAATTTCCCAATCATAGGGATCATTTGGTTTAACGTTCAATGGAATACATCGTCTCAGGCATTCATTGATAAAATTATGCCGCGGCATTTCGGTTGGTTTCAAACTTTGAATATAATTATGACATTGCAGAAATGGCGGAGGCATCTGAGCGCATAATTCTTCACCGGTAATTGTTGCCTTTTGTTGTATCATATCACGTGGCGCACTTTTTGCCCACGGTAGCTTTGATAATGCCAGTTCGATCTAATAAAATTTCAAGTTTTTTTCAAACATTAATATTATTTGTTATTTCACTCTGATATAGAACGCTAAGATGTAATATAGGAATACGCCAAAGACGTAAATATAATAATTTTTGAACAAATTGCAGCTGGGAAATCATCGTCAAATTTGATTAGATTTATTGCTAATATTTCCTTAAGCTATTTCTTGCAACAAAAAAAAACGAACAAAATTTAATTATCGGATATATTAATTAGTTAGTACTACTAGCACCTCACCAGACAAACAGTGTGATATTTATTTCCCTGTGCTGGACAACAACTCATTATTTGAATGCAACTTACACCATTTGATCTTTACAGAAATCTTTCAGTCTAAATTATTAAAAGAGGAATGAGAGATATTTTAATTAATGAATTTATTAATCGAAGAATTTTGCGTCAATTGCGCCACTTCTGTTGCAGTCGATGTGGATGGAATCTTACAATCGAGTAGATCCATCCCATCATGTCGTCGCAGGGCCCACATTGATGTGTGATAATTGCATTCACCGAAGCATATCGTAAAGTTCCTTTAAACGTTGACTTCGACCGTGGCACGTGCCATTTACCAGCCGAATCTATCACCTTCCGACACATTCCTTTAACGAAACGAAAAAATGAAAAGTTTTATTTGAAATTTCTTTTTCAGTTTTAACGGAAAGAGAAAGTTTAAATTAGTCATTCACTCACTGCCTTCCTTCTTTTTTACTTTAATAATAATAATAATTTAAGAAATAAAACTAAAATTCCTAAATTGGGATAAACCGAGGAATGGATAGATAATAGATCGACGATGAATAAGTAATTACTATTATTAATAATAATAATACCAAAATCGACAAGGTAAATGATAGCTGTTTCAGGTGGTACACCAATACAACAATTTGATGGCTTAACATCTCGATGAATATAACCTGACTCGTGCAGGTACTGCAGCGCATGCGCCACCTGCATCATTACTGTAGTCATTATTGTCATTTTGCGCCATTTTCTTCACGTTATTACTGTAGAGCCGTGAAATGCTAGCACTCATCACGGATTTGTCAATTTGTTAAACTGACACTTTTACCTTTTGACATGAAGTAAAAGCCCGCACATATGAACTATACTCAAATTTCAGCTTACTATAACCATTATCATCAATGTTATAATCGGTTGCCATCACTAACACGTTATTTATTATTATTAATTAATTAATTAATTAATTAATTATTATTATAATTATTAACTCGTCATAGTGGAAAAGGTGAATGTCGTTGTACTTATGTGCTTCAAAACGAGTAAATTCCTTGCGCGCAAGCAAGCTTTGAGTGATTTATTCAATTTTTCATTGTTTTGCTTAAAGCAAGAAATTAGTTTTATTTCTTATAACGAAAGTTATTGCAGAAATGAAAACGAAGAAACCAACGCGTGCAGCGCAATAACGAATTGCGTACCTGTTCACCGGTCCGGAATGCCGTCGATAAAGTGAACTTTGGTTCCGTTCGTTCCTTCCGCAGTGTTGTCAAATTTTTGCCTAATATTTGCATAACAATGAAAGGATAGTTCTTTTCTGTTTTACCACTCGCATATATCATTGGTATGTTTGGCTACAACAATGCAAACAGATAAATTGCAAAAAAAAAATTTCCAAACTCTTTCCCCTAAAAAACTGATCTTTTAGATTTCAGATTGTTCTCAATTTCTTAACGATATCATTGGCAATTGATATTTTACATTTTGCTTTTCATTTTTCAAGATTGTATCAGCACAAATTCACAAATATTTCTTAAAATAATTTGCATAAATTAGCAAATGCTCAGCTTTAATAAATGCTTTTGTCGAATTAAAAGATTATTAATTTGTTTGATAATTCGTTTAAACTATTCACGGAGATATTTGTTGTTATCAGCGCTACTGGTTATTTCTAAATTTATGAATTAAAAATTGATCAAATACTTGAATAAGCAAAATAACTTTTAACCATTTCACTTGCCACTTACTACTGTCAAAATGCACAATTAAGAAATCATTTCGGCTAGAAAATTATTTTAAAAACTTATCGTTTTCATGTCAAATTAATCAGCACGAATTTTCCCTTTTCGTAATGCTTAATTTTTAGCGGCAATAACCACAAAGGTAAATGATGAAGTGACCTTTTTTCGTAGAGCGAGAAGTACTTGCTGTTCGATGACTAAACGACGTGGATCATTCGGCGCATTACTTAATTCATCGCGATTTTCCGGTTCCACTTTTATTGCCACGTTTCGCTTTTGACGCACATCCCTTCCTCTGTAAGTGTTGTAGCAAGAGAGTTCCAATTTTATTTCAAAATTATTGTTTTTTTTTTCTATCGCGTCGCTCTTTTCCATCCATTTTCCTTTTCATTGTAGCGGCAAATGGTAACCACAAAATTTCGATTAAACTTTTAAATTAAAATTAGTGAATTGGAAAGAGTACAGCTCGTGAGCTTCATTTGCCGAACAAAAAAGGGGAGAATGTAAAGGGGTGTGCTAGTAGTTTCACTTTTTCATCGATAATATTTCACATCAAATTTATACTCTAAAAGAAGTCCTCTAAATAATTCAGCCACTGACTGATCAAACTGACTAATCAGTAGGAGCTGCTAATTTCATGATCAATTTCAATGATTCAATAATCTATCAGGGAATTCACATTTAATTCGCTTCTTTCTTTTCTCCTTTAATTTTCACCGCAAGCTCTTCTCAATGATTTTCCACTTCTTCTTCATTGTCGAATAAAATTGAGAATTGTACGGAAGAGGAAGGAATGGCGCAACTCTCATAGATTTCATCAAAATTTTTGTTAAAATTAGAACTCTCTGCCACCGTAGCCGAAATAAGTCTACGGCGTTTTTGGAGAAAAATAAAAAAGCAGCTTAGTGTAACTTAATTTCATTCTTACCATTTGCAGGTTTTTATTTTGCTTGTTTTAGCTATTTTAATAAGGAGTTTTAATAAAATTAAAATAAATAAAATGATAAATAAATACCTGTAAATTTGTCCAAAGCTTCCCTGTCCAATTTTTTCTTCCACAACAAAACGATCTGTGATAAGTTCATTTGCTGATAACAAATCATTTGCATCATTTAAATTGTCTAAATTACTATTATTTAATTATTTAAATTCTGCTAAAAAAAAGCAATTACATGTAGTTAATAACAGATCTTTTCGCTATGTGATATATATGTGAGGTGTTATCCGTGCACATACTAATTTAATAACAAATTTTTCAATTAGCCTGAATTATCTTCCAAGCTACTACCATTTGATATTAGCTATGTTTTTCGATAAAATTTGAATTCCTCAGTTTTTTTTTTAAAATATCTAAATGATACATTGATCAGTGATGGAGAAGCTGAATTCAGTAGTATAAAGTTAAAAAAGAAAAACTACAAGAATTCTCGCAACGCAAGTGATACCGTCCGGCATAACACTTTGATCGCATGTCGAAACCATACCGCATCAAGTCCAGTCGACCCACAACCGGAATCTAGCCGTTACTTCAAATTTGAACTGAATTAATGCAACTCTTCCCTTGCAGTGGTAAATGTAACAACGAACGTTTCATTAAATTTCACAAGTATATCTATCCTAAGTGTTGTTCTAACTTTCGCAAATTTATGCTAATTTATTGCTATTGCTATTCGTTATCAATGAAAATTTAAATATAACTTTAAAAAAATTTTCCTCCAACCTACTGAGCTCTCTTCATTTTCTAGCTCCTATCGAGATTACTGATAGTTTCATCATTTACTGCTTAGTTCAAACTATTTCCTAATCCTTCCTCCTTCCTCAGCACTTCCGCTTCATCTTCGAAATAACATTTCTCGTCTTCTTTTTCTTTCTCTCACCTCGTCATATTTCTCTGTGAGTTCACCGCAGAATTTTGTTGCCTTAAATTATGAGCAAATTAATTAAATTGATCACTGAAATGATTTATGGCATAACTTACCAGTGGAATACATTTAATTTTAGTTCATTTTATTTTTGGAATGAACATTTCATAAATTTCTCTGTAAATCATTATTGCAATTCTTCTTAAGTAGTTATTTTCATTTCCAATTATTTTCCCCTTCTTCTTCCTTTCTTTTAACGATCCTTCTCCTTCTCGTTTTCCTTATTTCCTTTTTCATTCTCGCCTCCTTCTTTATGCTAAAATTAAACCCCTCACTTATGAACATATAAAATGAAAATAAGCAGTAATGATAGAGCCAGGAATTTTATTAACTTATAAAAGATAAACCACTCATTCATTTCATTCTCTCTCTCTCTCTCTCTTCTTTTCCCCCCTTATTCTTCTGTCTCTCTCGCTCTCTCTCTCTTTTTCACTCTGTTGAAGCAAAAAAAAAAAAGAAAAAATGATGAAAATTTAATTACAATGACTTTCATGTAAGGTGTAATACGTTTATTAGCAATGTTATTCTCTCTTTTTTTTGATAATTCATTAATTGAATTTCGTTTATTTTTTTTGAAAAAGCTGTCAAAGCATTAATACAGTGTTCTAAAACAAATAGCTCTTTCAAGTGCGTTTGCAAGGCATTTTTTTCCACCACAATATTATGATCAGTTGGAGTGAAAGATTAAATTGAAGTTTGTCATATTTATTTTGTAATTTTAATTGATTAATGAAATGATTTACAAAATGACGACGTGATGACAACGAAAAGAAGCACTAAAGATGAAATGCACGAGGAGAAATGGATAAAATGGTGAAGAAAAGATAGAAAGGAGGAAGAAAATATGAAATGAAATAAAATTAACGATCAACAAAGTGAAATTCTCGTAAAAATGTGCCGTGAAATTTATTAACCTATAATTTTACTGCAATTAAAAGAGGGCTGAAAAAATAAAGTCATAACTGCGAATTGCAAATTTTCTTCCTTTCCTTTAATATTTCATTTGAAAAAAAGGAAAAGGAAAGAAAGACAGAGAGAGAGAGAGAGAGAGAGGAAGAGGTTAACCGTTTCCTTAAAGTTTTCTTTGAAAAAAAATAGCACTCTAAATTTTACAAGCATATTTCAAATTTCACCTCTATAAGACTTTGTAAAAAAATAATAGTAAGTAAAATGTGATAAAATCTAAACTTCATAATTGAAAATGAAGGAAGCAAAATGATAACTAATAAATTTGGCAGATAAATTAAGTGTCTCTTGAAATGAAAAAAAAGACAGAGAGAGAGAGAGAGAAAGAGAGAGAGGGAAAGAAGTCCTGGCAATGGTATTGAATTGAATTGTCAACATTAGTGACTTCTAATTAATTTCGTCCAATGATTTATCTCGTTTAGGTTGCTAACTGTTTAAGCTCAAAGAAGCACCTTGAAAAGCTGTTGGTCACTTCCACTTAGCTTCACTAGATGAAAGCAAAAGGATGCGAGGAAGGGCTAGGCGGGCGGTCTCGCCCACTTTCATCCTCACTCCTCCCACTTCCCACCTCTCGGCCCTTTCATTAGAGAGATCGCACCTGCTTGATACGTACGTGGCTTCTCGGTTCATGCGCGCTATCCTTTTGAAAAGCATAGAATTTATTCTTTTGAAAAATTTTTACTATATCTCTTCTAAAATAATTTATTATAATTATTATTACCGCTATTATTATTAATATTATTATTATTATTATTATTATTATTATTATTATTATTATTATTATTATTATTATTATTATTATTATTATTATTATTATTATTATTATTATTATTATTATTATTATTATTATTATTATTATTATTATTATTATTATTATTATTATTATTATTATTATTATTATTATTATTATTATTATTATTATTATTATTATTATTATTATTATTATTATAGCCATTATCAATATAATTATCGCTCACCATTATTATTTATATCATTAATATTATAACTGTTATTATCGTTATTATTTATGGATTTATTTTGATTACTCCACCTTCTTGGCTCTTCTCTTGAATTTAAGATTTTACAACTAATTGTAGATTGCAACATGGTGCGCCTCAATTTGAAAAAAAAAGGAGAGCAGAACAGATTCACGCAACTTTATATTTTTACGCTACAACTTTGCCGTTAAAATAAAATGACATTTCTTGCTGTTGTTCTTTTTTTTAATTTTACCTTTAATTAGTTGTGAAATAAATTCAATTCAATGCCACTTTTGACACTTACTAAAATTTTAATTTTTTCCTCTCCGCTTTCTTTTTAATCCATTTCAGTTCCAAAATTTTAATTCCTTTCTTTTCAATCAAATTTCCTCCTTTTTTTCTTCCTGTTTACATTTCCTTTATAATTTAGAAGAAGGAATGATAGAAAAAAAATAAATTTAACGACGTGAAAGTTTGCCGAAAAAAATTGAGCATCTTAGGATGAGATTTAAATTTTCTCCCTCAGATAAGTGCGACAAGTGAACAATGAGTTTAACGGATTAAATTATTTGTGGAGAAAAAAATAATTAAAGAAAGCAATAAGAATACGATTTAAGACTAATAAAAAATTTTCATTAGTTTCTTCTACCCAATAAAATTCATTTAACTATTTAATTTATTTTAAGTATTTAATTTTAAGTACTTAATTATTTAAGTATTAATTTATTTAGGTATTTAATTACACGTCATTTAGTGAATAAGCAGTTGAGTTTTACGGTCGTAAAAAAAAACAATTTCTGTGATTTTGATGAGGTGAATGTGCGATTGCAAAATTCAAAATACGATCGAAAATTTGAGAGAAATTTAATTCAATTATGTATTATTTCCCCTTCCACTCAAAGGAGGAGAAGAAATTGAAAGAAATTTTAAGTAATGAAATAAGTTTTTTTTTTATGGAAAGTTTTTATGATTATTATTCAACAAAAAGATTGAACTATACTATTCGCACTATTTGCTTCAAATACAAATGAGCGTTGGACACACATATGTTTACATTTTTGAGTTAAAAAATTTGCAAAAGAATTTGCCAATGACGCAATTCCAATTAGCTTTAAATTCCTGTCAGCAATTTATTTTAGCTTTATTTCCTCCTGATGGAAATGCACCTATTAAGTGACAGAGTAGGAGAAAATTCAAAATTTCGTTAAATTTATCGCTTTTTTCTTGTTGTTGTTGTTGAATTCAAGCCATAAATTGCGAAATTCTTCTGAAAGCTTAGCTACGATATCGGTGCAAACTTTTCTTCGCACTCATCATTTCATTGTTTAAATTTTGAAATTTTAAAATTTATCATTTCGTTGTTTTTTCTTCTTTTTATGCTTCCTGCATCCTGGCGTTTTAGCTCCATCCATCATCTTTGGCCTTGGCCTATCACAAATGGATCGTTGAAATTTTAGCCACTTCTTGCATGTTCGTTTGTGAATTGGAACGCTTCAGCTATACTTTTCTTTCGCATCAAATTTTCCACGGCAATATCATTTCAGTTTAATTTCAAATTTTTCCTTTCGTTTCTCGCTCTTCTCTTTGCTTCTACTAAGTTATAGCGATGGATGCTTTTAGGGTATACTTTAATTTACAGTACCTCCATAATGTTCTACATTTTAGTTGTTAGCACTTTTTTCACAAATAGTTCAATTAATTAATTAAGTTATGATAATTATTAACATATATGGCTAGTTTTTCAATGAATATAAAATGAATTATTCATTTAATTTCTCCGATTTTTCATTTCATTTTCTAAATGATTAAAATTAGTTTTAGGTAAAAGAAAAAAAAAAGAAATGGAAAAATTAAACAATAAATCAACGAAGCATTTAACAATAAGAAATAAACTAGCCTTCAATCGTTTAGAGTAATTAAAAGCAATGAAACAAATTTGGGCAAAATTAACGGTGCAGTGTTTTATTGCTAGGCTGAGAGATTGGATAAATGTAAGGACACTGGTCAAGATCATATAACTTAATGCTGTTTCTGCAAGCAAGCCTCTAAATTTTCCACTTATGACGTCACGAAAAGCACGTACTATCAAATCTTTGTTAAATGGACAAACTGATCGATTGGTAGAATAAAAAATTCTTGTTCATCAAATATCGGTCACAACGGTCATTTTTTATCACTTTTTTACACTTCTCCTTCCTCTCCTACCTTTGACTAATTAGTGAAAGGTTTTTTGTTTATTCACCTTTTTCATCATAGCAATGATAGTATCAATAATGGTAATGCTAACTGTAATAATAATGACAGTAATAATATTAACGATAACGATAATTATAATAGTAATAATAATAATAATAATGTTAAATACTGATAGCAATAATAGAAAACATGAAATTATTAGTTGCAAAAATTTCGCTTTGCATATATGTGAAATAATAAAAAGTGAATAAGTAATTATTAGATCTGTAATTTTAAGTTATTTTTCATTAGAAAAGATCGTTCCAATTTAAGTTGTGAAAAGATAATTATTTGATATGACTGTTGTCTCTTTACTTTTGAAAACAAAAAAAATATTTTTGCAAACAAAACCATGTAATGAAATTTGTCCAATTATGCTTTAAATAAATTTTAATGGAATTTTTTGAAATGAAAAACAATAATATGGTATACTGATACAATTGCACTATTAAATTCAAGGTAGCACATAAGTTATGTGTGTGTAATTATACTAATTAAATAACAATTACCTTTATTTTTTTTAATTTCAATTCAAAAAGGTAATAAGAAATTTCAGGTGAGGTGCGATGCAAACAAACGCGAGCAACGATGATGCAACAGCGAATGATCACCACAAGGATTCAGCGTCACATCGTGGATTCAGTCAAAAAGTTCGGGGAATTTTACTGGAATCACAATCGGCCACATCTGATAGATTACCTGTAAATATTTTAATTATTAATTAAAACACAATAGCTGTCACACTTTGTATAGTATAAATGGTACCGAATAATTAATTTCCCCTCAATTAATGAAGGGATGAAAAGAGAAAGTGAACGTGAAATATTTGTGATGTAAAATTTGTAAAATTATCAATTTTAAATAATAAACTATTTTTATAAGTAAGTAATATTTTAGCCATAATTAGTAAATTCCTCGTTTTATTTGAATTTTGTCGACGTTGTTCAGGCAGAGAAAGATAAGCAGGAAATAGAACTATGTACGTTGCATTAAAGCAAATGCATTTAACTCATCCCTATCACTCGGATATCATTTAGTGATAGTGTGATAACAAGTATCATGGACTGCTCCTCCTATCTTCATTACTCCTTTTCGTTAAATGTGTCAATCGGTTTTATTTTTCCAATTTACATTTTAGAAATTTTAAGGAATAAAAAAAAGAAGGAATTGAATTAGGGAATTTTTCAAATTGGTTTGTTGAGCGAAAGCACTTTGCACATTTTGCAGTTTGCAAAAAACATTCAAATTCTAAAAAAAAATCATGTTAGTTTTAGCAAAATTATCAGGTATTATGTTCCTCTTGTGAATTTATTTTAATTTCAGAATATACCGCACAAGAATTTTAAAAAAGACTCTCACGCAACCGCACCACATCGTGGCTTCAATGAAAAAGCACGAGAGATATTATTAGACCGAAAATGTCCAGGTATCTACAATTTGCAATTACCGCACGTAACACAGGTAGCATAAGACGGCTTGAGCAATCAGGACTACCCGGAAAAAGAAATTACAGTTATTAGGAATCAATCGATACCATAAAGTTAATGAATCACACCTAATTGGTTAAACTTTAAATTAAAAAACTTTAAATTTTTTTACTACTACAACAGCAATAAGTGAATTTTTACTAAATAAGACTATCATTATTAAATTCCATAATCGCACTTTTTTTTTGAAAAATTTTGAAACTAACAAACAAGAGTTCCGCTTCATTGTATACATTTAATTTTGTTTGAATGAATTTTTGGTGATTATTTCGAAAAGAACAAACACTCAGAACGGCGGCCCACCTATTTTCTCCTGGAATGCCAGCAGCAATTTAATTTTCGCGGTTAAAAAATTCGCAAAATAAATTTTAAAAAAAAATGCGTTTTAGTAAATTCTGTGCTTCCAATAACAATTACTAAAAAAATATCAAATTTATTTGTCATATGCATATGGCTTAGAAAATAAGCGAAAAAAAAGAAAATCAACCTTTTCTTTCTTTCTAACTAATTTTTTCTTCTCTCTCATGAATTATCGCAAAATGTTCATTAATGAAAAAAATAAAATAAAATGGAATAACCTCATTACTTTAAGCATATACGCGTATCTCTTATTTTCTATCACTTTGCCTACAACAATTTAATTTAATTTTTTCCAGATTGCAGTGGAAAAATTAAAATGAAAAACAAAAAAATTCTAAGAAAATGGAAAACCATAAAGGAAAACAAAATACCTCAAAAAATTACTAACCTTTATTTTCTTATTTTTTGCTTTAATTATTGTAATGAATTTTGAAGTAAAATTTTTTGACTTTTTCTGAAAATAAATTCTTTTCTTTGTGATTAGCTTTTTTTTTTCTGAGCAAGTCAATGAAATACCATTCATTCGAGCGCTTTTCAATTTCCTCCATTTCTTCCTTAATTAAAGAAACAAAATTAAAAAATAAAAAAACGCATTATTGCTATTTTGCTTTTTCTTTTGATTTCAGTAAATTACATCGTTTCCTATTTTACACTTTCCTTCCTTCCATCGATTAACATAAATGAAAGAGAAAACGACAACTTAAATGCTCCAAAAAAAAAGCATTTGCACCAAATATGCCTACTACTATGTCAACACATACTTGCAGTATGCAAATTTATCCACACTTTTCGTACAATAATTTTTGAAAAAAAAATTGAAATAAATTTATGTCATTCTTTTTATTGTTGTTGTTTGGCCTTTGTAATTTTTTCTATTGTAAGTTAGAAAAATAATTAATTGTAAGCTTAGAGAAGAGATCTCTTTTTTTTGTATTTTGTGAGGGGTAAAAAAATTTAGTTGAAATTTTTAATTTATTTGTCATCTTTGGTATTTTGCAGTTCTGAAGTGTACGATTTTTTCGTTTCGAGCAAAACGTTAAAAAATACTGATCAAAAGAGTAGCGCCGATCCCAAATAACTGTAAATTAATTATGTACTAGAAATTCTGCGTTATTGCTAAAATAAGCGATTTTTATTTTTATATATTTACTCAGTACCGTCAAATAGTAGCAATTATTTCTCACTATTTACTAAAATTGATATTATGTGAGTGATATTATAAAAATATGTGATGAAATTTATATTTTTTAAAATGCCAGAATGAATCAGTGAAAGAAAAGAAAAATAAAAACAACGTATTGCACTCCTTAATAAATTTAATTTTAAACCAATACGCTTTGCAAAAGTCTTTACAAATTAATTTAATTTAATTTCAAAGCAATGTCTTCTGCAAAAGCCTTTACGCTACTGTTTTTGTTTTTGAAAACATTTCCGTATGTTCATTCCCTCTCGTTGCTTTGTACTTCAATTAAACGTTCATAATTAATTAATTAATTGATCGCAGTGTAGCGTCTAAAATTTAACATGATATATTTATATCACATATTTAGTCATTATCTATCTATAGCACCATTTTCCAGTTATGGAATGAAAAGAAAGGGATTAAAAAAATGGGTTAAATGAAATATTTTAAAAAAAAAAAACAGATTCATTAAAAATTAGATTCATTTAAGAACTCGTGCATTTATTTCTCAATTTAGCAAAAAAAAGAAATGATTAATCAATGACATTTGCATAATTATAATTACAGGTGTTGCTTCATCTAAAATTAAAGGAAGTGAAAAAGTACGACATCTTCTTTAATTCACATATGCTTGCGCCTTTCCTCCTATACCATCTTTACTTATTACTCCCATTATATGGCATCAATCAATGAACGCTTCACAACGAACGAACACGTCCAATTATCTCTAACACGTCCGTTACTTACTTGAAGGTATGACGGAAAAATTGAATAACTTTCAAATGTATGTAGGGCGGTTTTTTTTATTAGTTCAACTATTTTATTTTGCTTGCCTCGTTGTTATAGCTTGTTGTTTACTATCACTACGATCATTGGCATATAATTAGATTTTATTATCTCTTATTAAATTTGTCGTAATTAATTTTCAATATTACAATTGCTCCATGTTCGCTGTGCTTCCATCTATGCATATATACGGCTTTTATCTATGCTATCTGACAAATACAGCATGCGGCCATCCCTCCTTCTTTTCAGTGATTCATTTCAAACACCAAAGAAAAAAAAATTGAAAAAATTTATGGATGTAAAATCTTGAGAGATGAAAAAGTTGTGTATGTATGTGTGTGTGTGTGTGTGTGTGTGTGTATGTGTGTGAGTGTAACCAAATGTTATGATTACACATTTATTACGCAAACAAAAAAAAAAGAATTGGAAAGAGCGGAAATTTAGAAATGCTAGGAAAAAGATGCACTATTAAAAATTATCCTCTTCACCTAATTAAAATTTGCTAATTAAAAAGGCGTCAGTCATATAGAAATCAGTAGATTAGAGTGAAAAAGAAGTGATGTAATAATAGATGGTGACTAATAAAAGGTTAATAAAAGGTTTCCTATTTCTATGACCGTACATTGCGTTATATGTGTGCACTTAATTAATACAAATAGAACGAATCATTGGCATTTATTAAATTAAATTCCTCATCGATATAATGCATGATAATATACCTACTAAATTAAGAAATGAGAAATGACGTGACTAAATTAAGACAATGAACAATATTAATAGTACATATTAGGTATCGAATTAAGCCCAAATCAATATTGCTAAAGTGTTTAGCAGTGCTAAATGAAGTAAGTGTGCATCGTTGAATTTCGCATGAACAAGGAAAATCATTCTGCTCTGAGCAGATTCCATCACATTCCAACTTTTCCATTCCTTCCTCCTCAATAAAAAAAAATGCAAAACTAAGTAATCAACAATTCCAGTGGGAAGAAAAGCCGAATTAATGCGAAGTAGAAGGAACGAAAGAGAAGCGAAATGAATGATCATAGCAAAAAAAAAAAAGAGAGCTCAGAAATAACTTATAACATATGCAAATTGTTACATTGAGTCTAAACTCAGAAATCTGAAGGATAAAGATGACATGTTGGGATAGAAAAATACAAAAGATGTGAATGCGAGAAAATAGGTGCATAAAAGAGACTGATAAGAAAGAGATTAGTATGAATGACAAACATCCGTTTGCGTTTATGTTAGCAAGAAGAAAGTACACGTTCCAAACTTGGGAAAAAAAAAGAAGCATGAAGAGAAATTGAAGTGATGAATTGAAGTGTGAAGTAATCATGTTGCTATAATAACAATGTAACAAATAACATATCACAATCATTACTAAACCATCATCTTCAAGGAATAAAACAATGTTTTAAGTGGATAAAGTTGATCACCGTTGTTGGAGCGAAAGCCATTCAGTTTCCTTAATTCGCAATTATTTCTACATTTATTTCAGAAAACTAATTACAAATGCCTCTTCTGTTGCACTGTTCTCTAGCAATTGTGCTGTACTGTTTCGATCTTTATTTTTTATTTTAATTTAACTATTTCAGCAACTCTAACTTTTTATTGTTGGTAGGATGCCACATAAAGAGCCACATTTCCAGTTGATCAATAACATAAATGCAGAAAAGTCAAAAGTTGCAAGGGGTTTCTTACATCTTTCCGACTCGAATAAATAAAAAATTAAGTCATTGAGCCCAGTAAAACATATCAGTAAGAGAAGTAACAATTTTGAAAATCTCCAGTACAATGATGAAAGCGACAAAGTAAGCGCCGAGAAACTGCACACTTCTCTCGTACATTCAACACTTAGGTCACGGCAATGTTTTTCACAGGAATAATTTTTGAAATAAGTTATGAGAAAGAAGACTGTAAAAAAAATCTTCCTAGGCAGCAAAATTCACATCACCAAGATAAACACAAGCATACATTATATCAGCTACCACTAGAAATGTGGTAGTGAGAAAAAGGAAGACAAGAATATGAATATACGTATTTATAAATAACATATTCTAATAAATCAAGTGTTTCATCACCCAGAAATTCGTTCCATACAATCATTATGACTGCTATGCCTTTCGCTTCGATAACGATGAAAAATAAGCAAAGAGTCCTGCATCATCCAGAAGACTAGACTACCTAGTAATACTATTACTATGTGGAATTTTTGGACCCTGCATATACTGATCTTGTAATGTGAAGCCATCAATCGTCGCCGAAAGATGTTTTGTTGGTATCTGCGAAAATTTCTTCGCACCCGAATCATATCTTAAAAAACGTAAACAAAAGATCTGTAAAGGACAGATAAAGATCTTGCAGATAAATCAATTTCAGCTCACATTAGAGAACCGGTCAGGCCTCTCCAGTCCATATTCAAACTGCCTCAGAATTATAAGTAGCAGATAAAAAGTATTGAAAGAGCATCATACATTGAGAAAAGTTGATTTGCACTATAGGAATTCATATTGCTTACCTAGTACATGAAAGTGATAGGAAAACAGTAACTATTGTTATTCTATTGCTTTCTCATAATTTTCAAGTTAACGCCCTTAGTGCCTCTATCACCTAATTAAATTCCATGAAGTTGGAGCTCGTTGACTAAACCAACAATCTCTCGCTGCCTCCACGAGCGATGCTTGCATTCAACTTTATTAAATGTCAATTTAGTGCTTAATATCCTTCTTGCGTTAATGTAGTAGCAAATACTTTGAAGAGAAAAGCATACTTAAACATAAGATGCATCATCGATTCATGACAAATATTGGGGCCTCTTCCATGAATACGATGAGCTGTGTCCGATTGCTGGTCCCAACTATATGCGCCTAAATAGC
The DNA here is from genome assembly GCA_963070105.1 of Litomosoides sigmodontis. Taxonomy (NCBI): domain Eukaryota; kingdom Metazoa; phylum Nematoda; class Chromadorea; order Rhabditida; family Onchocercidae; genus Litomosoides; species Litomosoides sigmodontis. The sequence goes on from OY718807.1 coordinate 9,266,539, forward strand.
GGCATTTTTGATCTCGAAACAGAAGAAGGAAGTGTTTACTGTCACTTTTTGCCAGTTCGCCAAGGACCTGAAAATTGTAAGGGGGTTAGAATAAAAGCAAATGTTATAGAAAATAGATACTGTGGTAAAGAGTTAAATTAATGATGGATAACCAGGATTAAAAGAATACAGTTTTCCTCAAAAAAATATAGCACGTTTACATATTTGAAATTCATGAGAAATATAGATGTCTCATCGCAGTTTCAAAACAAGAAAACCTACTTCAGTGCGTTGTTTATCCCAAACACTTCCAGGAAACACCGAATACTGCAGAGCATTTATGATCATTGATCGATTTGACTTATGAACATATTTCGAAAAAAGTTTCAATGCTACAATTGGAATTACTGAATAATCGGTAATGACAAATAAATGCATTTTCACTGCCCACAATACTAAATAAACCAGAGTACGGAATTATAACACACAAATGGACAGTAGTATTTACTTGGTTCAGCAGTGCTTGGCACGGGAATTCGAGCTGATGATGGTGCACTACTCTCTTCGAAACTACTCTGAGGTCTACCTGAACGTTTCACTCGTAGATTCACTCCCTCCACCTTCAAAAAAAAATTATAACTCAAACTACTACGAAGTTGAAAGCTAATAAGACAAAAAGTTCAAGTTGTAGTATTTCGTTAAACTTTCAAAAGTTCATTCCTTCCCTCTATTCAGGCCTTTTCTTTTTTCATTCCTTTTTTCTTTTCAATTCGATTTTTTAGAATTAAATTTAACATGGTTAAACGAAAAAATTTTACTTTAAACAATATTTTCGTAAAATATATGATAAAGCATTACCGTGCTTTTCGGTCGTGGTACTAGAGGTGGTTGACTGGACCCTCGACCATTGGGTAATTCGTTATTTTCCAACTCTTTTTCCATTTTTTTACGCTTGTAGTCATCTAATATTCTCTGCCTGACATATTAGAACAATTTCTTATTCCACTTTTAACCTTAATAAAAAAAAGCGATAACGAAAAAAGTGACCTTTGCAATTCGCGTTCACGCTTTCGTTGTTCCGCAGCCTCCTGTCTTTCTAGTTCAGCTTGCCTTCGTTCAGCATTTTTAGCTTCAATTTCTCCTACTTTTTGTTCAATTTGTTCGCGGCGTCGTAAAGTTTTCGCTAGCAACGCTTCACGTTTTGCTTCCATTTCAGGAGTCTAAAAGCATGCAAATCAACGACAAACAATTCAAAGTTCTCAAGATCATACAAATTTCAAGCTTCTGTGCAAAATATAAGTGTTAAGCGTTAAGTCACCAGAAGCGATTTATGAACTGTAGGTTCATTGACTGCGGCTAATTTCGCCTAACTACTTTACTCAGGCTACAATTTATGCAGAGAGAGGTCACTTAAGAAACTAATAAAAATAGCCATAGTTCAATGACTCAGCTGTTGCGAAAAGTTAAACTATTTGACTTGACCGAAAATTAGTTAGTTTAAAAGCTAAATTTACTCACCACGCTAATGACGGGCTTATCAGCTGCATCATCAACAATGAATTGTGAAGCACGTGTAAATGAAAGCTTTCGATTCATTAATGGAGGAGCAACATCAACATTTGTAGATGAAATGGGATCTTTTGGTGGAGTCTGTTGATGCCCAGGCTTATCATCTTCTTCTGCAATGTAAAATGCATATTTCCTAGCACTCAGGAAGCATGACACTTAGTCAAGTAAAAAAACATAAATTGTATGAAGGGAATAGACTTTTAAATTTTTTCAACACAATTATTTAGCTTACATCAGTTCAGCGTGTCATTTTTTGCACACTTGGTTAAAGCTTGTTTTGAAATTTTACTATTGAATTATTCGCTTCGATGATGGATTTTACTCCCAAGAAATCATCGTTCGTTATAAGACATATAATTGTTTAAAAATATTGTAACAATATAATAAGAAAAAATTCCAGGCATACTATTTGCAATAGAAACCGGTGGAAAGATATTTAAAAAAGTATAATAAATGCACACAGCTTCCTGTATACTAAAATAATACGGAAAACATTGCAAGAAAAGTTACGCTGCTTAATGTAAGGGTCGAAATCAGCTTGCTGCAAGTGCTGTGGTATATTAGGTTCTCTTTGTTGCAAAGGTGTAGGCTCCATCTTGACACCGGTTACATTTTCAAGCACTGTTGAGGACTCATTCTAGAACATAAAAGTTTCAAAATCAGCAGTTCTTGCTAGGTGCCCCAAAAAAACACTGTGGTGATCTGTGGGAGAAGTCTAATAAAGAAAAGAATGATTATGTTACTTGCAAATGCGAAGCGACTCCTAGTGGAAACTCAGGATGACTTGATAAATCCATTTCACTTTTCGCAAATGTTTTATTGTCCCATGTACGCCTTAGTGGCCGTATCGTTTGTCCAGCTTTATAAGTGAGTCCCCAATTAGTCAAATTACGATTTATCTCAAGTGATGGATCCAAACGACTCGACGATGCCTGGAACAAAATCACAATCATATACACAAAATGAAAAAAGAATTAGCAATAAATATCAAGAATTGAACTTTAACAGCTCACATCAAAACAAGATGTAAGGTAAGTAAAACAAGAACTGACATCATTCCGATGAAGTCTAAATGTATTGTTTGCAACCGCAGCAGAATTAGCAACAGCATTAGGAAGCATAAATGGTAAGCCAGCAGCAGAATGAGCACCAGCATCTTGCGAATGCAAAACATATGCACCATCCAGGTTTAGTTGATACTGTGGTGTTGACAGTTGGGAACTAGGAGCAACGTGAGACGAATAAACAGGTATTGTTGATTGATAGTCCGCTTGATTTGAATATCCATTTATAGGCATCTGCAACTGATTGATTCAATATTTCAGCATCAACAATAAAACTAAATAGCAGTATTTCAAGCAACCAAGTCAATAAATCAAAACCATTAATAACAACCAATAAAACATTGTTTAAAACGTACTGTCATAAACCTCATAAAAGTTCGCCGTAAAAAATAAAATCGCCAAAATAATAAAAAAATTAATATTGTCATAACAAAGGCATATTACTGACAAGTTACCAGATAAATTGGGAAATCAGTGGGAAATGAATCAGTGATCCATTGAGTTATGAATTACAAACCAGTTTAAATTTTGAAAATGGTACCTGCATTGCATGTATAGGAAATGACTGATTTTGATCCGGTGATTGATGTGTAGTCTGTCCGAACAGCTGTGGCTCTATGGAGGCCATATAAGGTGTTGCATAGGTATGTTGCGGTGTTTGATGTATCGATTTTAGCGCATTATGTGGTAAAGTTGCATAAGAACTATTGAGCACATGATTTGGTTCACTTAACAAACCAAATTCTGCAAAACAAAACCAGCAATAATAACACCACTAAAGATTTTACTTCCAACCAAGCATGACTTTTGGAGTAAACTACCGAAAATCTCTTTCCCGTGGGCAAAAAAAATTTGGTACCATCCATGCAACGCAGTATAAAAGAATTGAAACCCCAGAAACAGAACTCGGAGTGCCACCATATCCTTGGTGTTAAAAAACCTATTAGATTTAAATAAGTGGGACTATAATCGTTGTTTTAGAAAAAAAAAAAGCCTTTTAGAAAAGATAAATCTAAAGTACACAGATGATGCATGAACGATGTAATGCTGTAAAAAACAATAAAGACCTGTGTGAATGGCAGGTTGAGAAATTGCATGCGTCATTTGTCGCTGTTCGTCCACCTGACGGCTTAAATGTTCCTGCTGCACTGACATCTCTTGAAGTCGTTTCTGAAAAGAAAACAAAAATAAAGTAAATTACAAAGCGAAGGAAACCTGGAACGAATAGAATACTATTAAGTACCTTCAAATCCTGCACAGTTTCCTTTAAAAATGATAATTCTTCTGACTGATGTGCTTGAGAGTTACCTATTTCGCTTGCTGCGCGTGATCGCGCATCGGAACCCTGTAAGTTAATATTAAAAAAACTTGCTACCATTGATTTGATCTGAAAGGTCTTCATTTATTTCTGAAATGTTGCTTCTCCATTTCTCAAAGAAAGAAGCACCTATATATACAGATGTCATAAAAGAGTAAGGTGATTACAAATTACATAACCGAAGCACTTCACTAATTCTTAAGCATATTCTATTTCAAACTTATTATTTGTTTAGCACTTTTTGCTACGTAACAACATCTGAGATACTTATGCACATAATATAGTACTTTCTCTAGGCGTTGCATAAGCGTAAAAAAGGCATCCTTTTGCTTCTGTGCGCGCTCTGATTCACTTTGATTCCTGAAGATGCACTTTATATGAGAAAGATTTCAGAAACAAGAATTTACAATGATAGAGAATCCTAAGCATTAGCCAGAAAAGAATCAGGGCTTTGCGCAGGGCCAAATTGTAAAAATCTCAGTCTCACTGACAATAAAATGGGAATGTGAACGTATGCTACATACAACTGCACTACTTGCAATGCAATTTATATCACTGTAATACACACGTTTCCAAATAACGCCTTTTCTCGTGCTCACGTCTCTTTTCTTCCAATGCCAAACGTATACTTGCAGCTGGCATTGAATCACTGCGTAGGTATGTTCCGCCTTGCGAAAAACTATCCACACCACCAACACTATTGCCCCACTGTGTCTGAGGTTTGACACATTTAAACATTTATGAATGCACAGTTCTTAAATAGTATTACATATTTAATTACAGAAGTAATAGGTAAATACGTATTAGTCCATCTTTGAGAATTTTCCAAAATTCTTCAATAGTAATTATACGAACAACTTACAAACTCCTATAGCTAGTCTTCTAAATCGAATTTGGAACTAATCTGCTTTTCTTGAATAAAACACAAGTGATAATATGATAAAACAATATTACTTACCAACTCACCAAAGTTCGTTTTAGAACCGCTAAAATTCTTCTGATAATGATTTTTCGCTGATTCACCAGAGCTATAATTCCAAAATGCAAACAAAAAACAGGAAGCACTTCCCTCAACGATTGAATAAAGAACTGACAAAAAATATTTTTAACTTCAACATGCTATCACTCTTTTGTCTCGCTGATTATAACTGACTGCCTTTGGTGCTCATTAATATTTATTAATAAGAACTATTGCAGATTTTTTGCACTACTCGTCTCCTTTTCAACGAATTTGCCACTACAACACTCGTTGAAGAGCTTTCATGGAAAACTTTACAATTTATCCTACAATACAGTTAAACAACGGACTTCATTATCACTACCTGAAAACCCTTCAACAACAATATTTCAACGCTTCCTAGTTGTTTTCATAAATACTTTATAAGCAAACAATTTAGTGCATATTTGATGCAATGAATGAACACATACCGACTGGTCATCAGTGAATCTGAAGACATTGCAGAAAATGCTGAAATAAAAAGCCATTCAACAACTAAAATGACAAAAATTCAGACTTATAATGAGTTTAGAAAAATTATTTCTATTAAACTTTTTCATCAACAATAATTTTCGAGAAATTCTACAAATGAAACTATTCGCAAGTAGATAAAATTAAATTGTGGTGCATCCATAAATTCATACGTGGAATCAAAAAGTCGAAGACAATGAATAATGCTTACTTCGTGACATTTCCGGTTGAAAACGAGATCTAAACTGATTAAGTGCTTTATTTGGAACAGCTTGAGATCGTAAATCAGGTATTCCATTCACTGGCATGAAATATCTTGCTCGTATAGGTGCAACTGATGTTTCAATAGGACCTGAAACTATAACGAAGGTATCTGATTGATCCTGACTAGAGCAGTAACTTTTCGAGAAGAAATATTTGAAAAATTTGTATGATTTCCTACCATTTTTAAAACCATCTCCTTCGAAAATTTGAAAAAGATCAGCTAAAAACGCATTTACATTTGGCTGTAAACTTTCATGAAGATATAGGATATCTTCAATTTCGAAATGAAATGGATTCCATGGTAGATGGGAACAGAACTTCCTAAAATATTTTCATATATATTGGAGGAACGAGTGGAAAACATTGAACATCCTTTCGAAATCATCGAGTGCTAACGTGTGAAAAACATTACTTGGAACAGCCAATTTTCGCAAAGAATTCGTGTTTCAGATTATGAAGAGAGCTTTGATTCAAACCAAGAAAAAGATCTTATTTTTCGAGACAGAAATAATAAAGCCTCAGACAGTAAAGTATGAGACCCAACCAAAAATGTAACCGAAAAAATAAAGGCCTGGAACAAAAACAGGAAGAAAAATAATATAAAGAAAAATAACATATTTACCTAAGAAGTGTTAAGTTGTACTGGCAATCAGCAAGGCTCATTGGGTCATTGAAACAAATGTCTGAAAAAAACAGCAGATAGAAGAATGTTGTTCTTATTCAGCTCTTTTCTTTAATTGCTCTTCCATACAAATACACAAGGTAGAATAATAAAAATTCTTTGAATGCAAAAAAAAAAAACAAGCCTCGTAAGATCATTTCATTAGGTCGATAAAACCCAACAAGTGCACAAATGCAAGCGCCATCACACATATCCTCATAAAGATCTTCCATTTCGGGCACTACCACTGATCCGTCTGAAATTTCCCGATTAGTAAATGAGCAGATGCTTAGCAATCACTATAAAAATTCCTCAGTAAATCTAACATAGAAAATATTACAATCTCCCATTCTTTTTCTATCCCATAACACCTACTAAGTCTACCACCCCAAAAACGTAAAATGCGCTTTGTTAAAAATTTTTGAGATTTATATCATATTTGTTAAAGATTTTAACGAAAATTTTACAGTTTCCTTATCGCCTTTAATAAATATGTAAAAAAAATCACTTACACTGTTCTCTAGGATTTTTCTTCATTACTGCAAACTTTTCCATATCATCTCGCACTAATAAACAAATTTTATTGATCCAGAACAGCAAAGCATCAACACTATCCATCGGCTTTTCCCGTTTATCAACCGTAGTGTAATTCCTTTATGTACAACAAGAAAACATAACGAATTAAGAGGTTGTGTTATAAATTTTTTGCTTTTATTTTCAAAAAAGTTAAGCAAATGCTAAAGGCATGGAGTTAAACAATTAGCTTATATAAATTCATTCGCTTTCAAGAACGACATCTATATTTAATCGATGCGTTATTAAATGCAAGCTGCGGTTTCACTTTAAATTGGAAGCAGCAATATTTTAGGTTATTCCAATTGTATTAAATAAAAATTCACTTACTGTACAGCTTCTACAACTTTATCAATCGTAATGATGGATCGCATATGCGCAATCATTAAGGAATCCATTACTGCCATATGGGCAGCCTGCAAAAATTAGTGTTCTTCAAACGACAGGAATTTCCATAATTGCGCTTGCGGTGAACGTCATCTAAAATTAAACATATAATACCTACAAATGATTCACCTGATGAAACGGTTGAACAGTTGACAAAACTGCTTCGTTAATATTTGCTTCTTCGCCTGATAATGTAATTGGAATAGAGTGGTTTGCCAGAGCTCGAAGCACAACGCTATGAGACTTCTGAAAATTTTACGACATTGTAAAGTAATACTTCTAAAGTTCCTCCATAAAATAGCTGTCATGAAACTACCAAAAGCAGCACAAACTTCCAAAGACATGAAATCAAAGGAAGAATCACTGTGAACAGGAATCCAAAATGCAGCAAATCAAATGAAGAATATTAGAACTCCCACATCTGTCCCACACCTGTTTGAATGTTTTCTTACAAAATTTGAAACATCAGACGTGAAATATGAATACAGTTACGTCCCAAAAGAAAGCTGTTAAGCACTCCCGCAGAGTCCCTAATGTACAAAATACTATACAGTGCCCAGGTATCAACTAGCAGCAATTGTCCAGAAAATTTAAGCGTTCGCGTCATTAACATAATTGAGATGGACTTATCTGAGGAACAAACGTCACTATGAGTGAAATACTTTTTAAGACAGTATTATTTACCATAACTTACATTAAGAAGACTTTGATCCTTGAATATTTTAGCAGCAGCATTACTGTACAATGATGCATTAGTTAAACCCGTCACTACCGCTGCTTCCAGCTGGAAAGTATTCTGAAAATATTCTTATTTTGTCTCTTTTGAGCTGTAAGAAAATGATATACAAAAATTATCCATTATACAACCAAAAATCCGACTAATCAAAACACAACAATTTGAGTATGCTTTAATATTATCCAAAAGATTAAATTGTTCCAATTTTTTAAATTCACACTCCATTAAAAGCGTTGTAAAATTGTATGGTTCTAAATCAAACTGCAATGCACTTAGACTCTATCATAAAGAGCTGAATACTGAGCAAAAACGCAACACGAAGTACTGACATTTGCATTCTCTTTGATCGGTTTTACTAAAAGGTCAGGAGCTGAACTTCCGTAAACATGTCCAATCAACCACTTCACCGATGCACTTAGTTTACCCTTAAATTTTTTTACGATAACAAATTTCACACATAGATAACTTACGCATACAAAACAGATAAACCACCCGTGAACACCCAAATATCTCTGTTTCCTTGGATTAGCAACAATTATCCATTTTACTTAAATGAACGCTTGACATTTACACTTAATTAATTCTATACTTTAACAGCACTTCAGTTTTTCAATATTAATTTCCACAATTCACTAATTTCAGTCAGCTATGGAATAGAACTTTACTTTGGGAAAATGCAATGATCAAGATAAAATGAAACCACAATTCTAACCTACTAATTATTAATGAATAAGAGAAATCAGATATCTACTACTCTCAATTTTAATTTAGACTTAAAATTTTTAAATAAAACACACTTTTTCAACATTATAACAATTGATAGGAATGATCCCGTGTAGAGGCTCCTCCATTTCTGTTGGCATTAATGCAGTCCGAGGCGATAAGCCACACACTGACGAGTGCAGCGACCCGTCCACTGAAGCTAAAACAACATCAGTAAGTCACATCAATAATTTGTCAAATCCGAAATGCTAGAATGCGTTTCCATAGGAAATTCACAGTTTCAAATATGGGAGCTATCGAACAAATAAATTCCACTGAACACGAAAAGCAATGAAAGAAAAATGATAAGCACATCGCTAGAACAGAAGCAATCATTTTTTATACTGAAACATTGGAACTAAATAATCCGTAAATAGGAATGCTTAGTATCAGGATATACACACACTTCAGGCTAATTATTCCGTGTACGAAAAGCATTGGTTTAAAAAAATAAGCGTAACTTCCATAATTTTCCTTTTTTTTTGAGACGTTCAAATTATTTTAGGATAGACAAAGGAATGAGAAAGAATAAACGAATTTCAGACAATCATATTGTATATTGTTGCTAAAGCATGCAACAATTGCCCAGTGTTATCATACTCTCTTTTTCCAAGAACATTAAAGCAAAAAAAAAAAAAACGAACACCTTAATGTCAGCTGACTCATTATTACACTTCGACTAGTCTTGCTGCCCTTAAATAATTTCAATGAAAGTGCTTCATTGCTTACTTTAGGATCACTTCAACTTTCAGTATCATGCTTACATATATGTGCTTATCACAAATCAAAATTAATCCTCTCTGAACGAATAATTAGATTAAGCTAGATCTCTTTCAACATAACAATGTTGTTCCACTCTTTATCAACCAGATGAATTCTGGCAACCGATTCTTTTTGTACTTTTAAAGACTATTTTAAAAAAAGTATAAAAACTATTTTAAAAAAAAGGTATGAATTAACATTTCTGTCTCCAAAAAAAAAGAAAAAATTGTCTGCTAACAGCAAAAGTCAGGAGAGAAAAAAATAGGAAAGGAGAAATTGCTGATCTGCTAAATACCTATAATTTATATATTAAAACAAAACATTTTCACATCGTTTAGAACTCACACTTCAACAATTTGTTCATGACACATACGTATACTATAATACCACGCAATTTTTATCAATCTCGGATGTATTAATTGTTTACAAAATTTCTTCAGTGAATTCTAATCACTGCTACACCATAATCAAACACTATCTTGTAGCAAAGAATTGTTTTCGTTATTTTTTTCCTTTCATATCAGAAATGCTAATTTCAAAAATTTCACGAATTTTTCCAAAATCATCTCTCATTTTTGAAAAAAGTTTTGCATTAAATAAAAATAAATTTTTCCAGCAACACACTATGATGTAATGACTTTTGTTAGAGTTACTATAAACAGACTGACAAGCAAGAAACAATAATTCTCAGAATATGACGAAAAAATATTTTGTTAATATATTACTGTAAATAGTCGAATGGCAACATCTGACAATAATTTTCAGGAAAAAAAATAAAATTCGTTTAAAATTATAACTCATTTGCTGTTATACTTTTCACAGTAAATTTCGAGATTTGATCATTGCGGAAATGCGAAGGTACAATCAGAACTATAAGCATTAATTTCAGTAGATGATGAGGAGTTGTCATGTATGATGTGTTAAGTAGGTTGTAGCTCACGTAACTAGAGCACTGGGGACGTGACCTTAGCAACTGACACGTGATACCTTCTTATAAAGGAAGATTAGTACAGTCGCTTTAAAGGGTAAATGCTTAAGGTTGGTGAGTGAAATTAAACTTAAATTGAATCGATAAGGGCAATTCGAGCAGTGCCACCACAAAACGACGACCGTCACTGGAGGGAATTTACTAGAAACGAGAATAATAAACGCGGATCAACAGTTAATTCAGATAGGTTCATACCGCAAATTTTTACGTCTCATCGCCCCATCGAACAATTCGGAAAACCGCTGAAATTTCTTCCACGCATTCAGCGCTGCCTAATTAGACATATATAATATATCAAATTATATTCTAATACTTACGTTAAAATATTGAAATTTTTGAATTGTACAATTTTTTGAAAATGCATCTTGCATGAATGAACCTAAAGCTAAAGAGCTTTTCTGAATTGTTGAATAAAATTAATTTGCATCTTTTTTGTTAGCATTACTTTTCACACACACACACACACATCCATACAACTTCAATTTCCTCTTCCTTATTTCTGTTGTATGTTGTTGGGGAATGCTTACTTCATTTTATTCATTTTCTCTTCGCATAAAAATACCCATCCATATACTTCAAACATTAAATTGTTCAAAAAAAAGCTCTGAAATATTTCAACTTTAATTGTAAATGAAACAAGAAAAAAGGACAGAGCAAAGAAGCAAATTATTAACGATAACAAAAACAATTAATAAGTTAAAATTAATCAACGCTGAGAGTATGTTTGATGGAAAGTGGACGAAATGGCTGGCACAAATTTAAATTTAATTTGAACCATTTCATTTTCTCCTATGCCTCATTTGCATTGCTGATCTCTCTCAACAAATCAACTCACTCCTTTGTCTTCTTTATTTTCCGATAAAATCTTCAATGTCAAGCAAGTGAACCATTTCATTGCAACACAAATTATTCGCATAACTAACTTAACATTTAAATTTATTTGAGATCAATTTAGCGCAATGAATGAAGCAAAATGCTATTATTTGCAATAAAATCTAAAAAAAAGCAAATTTAAGCTAATTTTAATGATTTAAACATTTTTCGTCCGATGTAAGTGGAACAGAAAATTATATTCAAATAAATTATCATTTCCATATTTTTTCAATTCCAATAAATTATGCAATGTAAATTGCTCCATAGATTTTGTGAATACTTTTAACAAACAATTGTGACTGGAACATCTCAATTAAATTCCAAACAAATTAATCATAATTCAAGTATTAGTTTAATAGAAATGATAATTTCATTTAATGAATACCATTTTAATTTGCGAAGCAACTTCATTCCACCTAGCAAAATTAACAAAACAGCAATTGCCTGAGTCATAGCAGTTATAAAAAAAAAATTTCCAAATCAATCGATTGATTGATTTGGGATTGATTACAGTCTAGCAAATTTCATTTTCATAAATATAATTCATGTGTGCGCATGTGTGTTGGATGTAAATTTGAATTTAATTGAATTTGCATCAGAAATATTAGCAGTTACTTTGAACCGATTGATTACTGCGCAAACGTGTACTTGAAACTTTTTGCAATATTATTAGCCAAAAAAAATATTCTCAAACATCAACGAAATTCATAATTTCCTAATGCAATAATTCTAAGCTCAGAAAGTGAAATAAAGCTAATAACAATCATATCAGTGCAACTGTAATCCTAAAATTAAAATTGTAAAATATGAAACAAATAATTAAAATTGAAATACGTTCATAAAGCTTTTTCGTCAGATTTCATTTGGTTGAAAATAAATCGATTGCAAACGATTTCACTCATTCATGACTGTTTTATCTCAATCGAAATCTAATTTGCGCTTTTGTCAGATCCTTCCTGTTGAACAGTATGACAGGAAGTATTGGACCACTTCCTACCACAACTTTCCTGTTCCATCGCTCGCAGCAAAATCTAAAATTTACATTTGCTTTTTTTTCGACTTTTGATAAATGAAGGCGAACAATGGAAAATAGTTTTGCTATCTAATTTTTTAAATAAAAATAAAGTGCGAAATTACTATGGTATGATCGTACCTATAACCGGTGATTCGTTTGTCGGCATTAGCTTTCAGCTCTAAGCCACCATAAATGCATCCTTCCGAACAGGAACCAGAAAGTGATGTTATTTCCACTCGAATAACTTCGTGTTTTTCAGCCTATTCCAAAATGATTTAGTAATTTGGGAAATTTTAAAAGCTTGCACAAAGAACAAGTAATTAAATAACTAATACATAGTGATAGCGCTAATAACTAGCAATTAATTATAACAATAATATCGATAATAATGATTAATAACAGCTGTGAATTAATTTAAAAATTATTCAAAAAAAAAACAATTGCAACCCACAAATACATATTTAAATGGATAAAACGACGAGAGAAAGGGAGAGAAGGGTAGAGAGAGAGAGAGAGAGAGGGCGAGATGAAATTACCTGAATCCACCAATAACAATAGGACATGTCGTCGTTGTACGTTCCGTATTTGCCCATTTGCGCACTTAACACTTGCCATTCAGAAGTTGCACGTAAATTACCACCGCAACCCGATGAATAAGCCTAAATTAATTTCATTTGCTATAATTTCCTACTGTAGCGGAAGAGAGAGTTCAGAGTGGAATTGACGATTGAATTTGCTTCTGTTTACTTTAAAGAACGTGCAAAATTATTGGGAGAAATAATTGATATATTTAGAAATGTGAAAGAGAATGAAAATTATTCAATTTTTTAAATTTATGAATTAAATTTCTTTTAAATTACTGATTTATTTCAAATTCTAACAAAAAGTCTGCAATTACTATTAGTAATTGTTGTTGCTTTTTTTTTTTTAAAAAAATAAAAGTAACTTACTCGTTCTTCGCAATATCTTCCACCATAGCCCGATGGACATAAGCAACGATTGCAATCTCGTGGATGCTGATATCCATCATTCACGCATCTAATATGATATTTGCAACGATCTGTCAAAAGAAAAGGAAATGAGTAAGAGGCGTTTTTATTAAAATTGAAATTTAAATTACTGATGTAGTAAATAAGTATCGTCTACATTGTTTGTGGATCAATTTGCATTATTTTTTAGTGTTAGATGATTTTTTACACTATCATTTTTTCAATAGTTTCTCATTTTACCTTCTTGTTTTTGTGATAAGTTCTTTTAACAGGCTAAAAAATGTAGAAGAAGGGAGGTATTTTCAGTAATTCCTAAAAATTTAATAAGTTAACAATTTTAATGATGCAAGTGGTAGGATGAGTGCTGCAAAATTTGACGCATTGATAGGCGATAGAAATTTGTTAAACAAAAGTAGAAGAAGAAGCAATCATTTTGCATTTTCCTGTTGCTTTTCTTAATTCTTTCATTACTTTTTTTTTTGCTTAAAGTATTTCCTAATTCTGTCATATCTTTGTAACTTTAAATTTCATGAAAGATCAAAAGAAGAAAAAAATTAAATACAAAATTATAATCATTTATTTGTTGCATTTTAGTTTAATTTCAAAATGAAACTTAAGTGAATTGAGAGAAAGGTAATTTACTCAATTTCACTTGCTTATTTGTCTAACTAGCTGGAAATTAATTCGTACCTAAGCATTTGTAATGTGCATTCATCATCAGAAGATCGATGAACGTTGGACCTGTGCCGCTACCAATCGTGTCTTCGTACAGCGAAATCCGAGGAATGATTGTTAAATCGCTATTTTTTGCAAATCTGAAATATTCAATAAAAATACACAGAAATTCACACTTTGCTTTCAGTATTGGGAATGCTGCAACAGTTGTTTTGATAATTTAAAAAATGGGATGATTGGCGAATGAATGCGCAACAAATCTGCAAGGACGAAGGACGAAGGATTTATTGTTAACTTTTTCAATCCAAAAAAAAAAAGAAAATACTTTTAAATCCAAAAGATTTAAGGATTGAATAGCACTTCTGAAGCTAAACAATTAGGCAAAAATTTTTAAAGTTTAGGAAAAAAAAAAGAAGAAATTGTCAAATTTCTTAATATTCAAATGCAGCGAGCGCTAAATTAATTCGAAATACTTTTTCTTTTTTTACAAAATTTTTCTAAGCTTACGCATTTTTGCCGTAATGCATTACACTGCCATAGTCATACGGAAGTCCATAGTTATAATTCCTCTGCTGTGATGTGCGCATAAAATTTGATGACAACCCGTTCTAAATTTCAGCAGCATATAAAATACATTAAAATTTTTTTTACAAACAAAATTCGAACAATGTAATTGAAGAGAGTTTAATACAGAAATTAGTTTGCAAGAGAATTATAAAGAACTGAGCTATAAGAAATGCAATCATACATTAGTTGTTCGCTTACGATTATTAATTATTCCAAAATTGTTGAATTGCATGTATAATTCAATGAGTAAAATTTAATTCGTTGAAAAAATCCCAAAAATTTCAAATCACACGCATATCAGTAGAACAAACAATTTCACAAAAATTTACCTGAATATTTTTAAATTTAACTGCAATATAGTGATCGCGATCCGTTCGAGTGTGAGTGTGCAAGAAGCCCAGGGCATGGCCAATTTCATGCGAAATTGTATGAATCTAAGAATAATTTAAAATATTAAATTACAGATTAAAAAATTACAAATTTTCCAGTAACTAATGATAACAATGGTAGTAGTAGTAATAAGTGATAGTAATGATAACAACTGATAAAGATAATATCAGTGATAAAGGTAGTGATGATTGGTAACCGACGTGTTCGCAGTTGTAATTAATCGTGACGGGTTGTTTCTTCCAACGTGGCATATGACCAATGTAACTGGAGCAACTTGAACCCTTCAAAATTTCAACTGGAATTAATTAACACAAAATCCTCTCATGAAACTTTTTAAATGATTGCAAATTTGAAAATTTTGCATGAAACTTTCTCCAAGATAAAAATGCGCATTTTGATGATTATTGATCGACAAAAATTTGATATAAATTTTCAAATATAATCTTAAAGCAAATGAAAATTTATGTGCTGTCAAGTTTTTCAACAGTCACGCTTAATTGAGGAGCCAATTCTTAGCTAATTAATTTAATTATTTCAATGAAAGACTAACTCGAACAAAAATTAGTGCTTCTTTTCTATTACTATCCGGAATGAAACTAATGCACGTATCTTTCTCCCATTTTTTCATCGATTTCTTTATCACATCTTTGGTATGTTCAGCTGGAAAACAAAATGAAAAAAAACATTAAATTAACAAATTTAGTAAAATCAAAAATTGAACGAAATGGAATTTAATGTGTAAAATTCAAAATGAAATAATATCTGTACAAAAGTTTGAGTCGAATCTGTACGGTACAACGCCATTTTGCCAGAAATAATCAACCGCGTAAAAAGCCTGCCGCTTATTCCGTCGAATTGTGATCGTTGCATTTGAAAATGCTATTGTATAGCCGTTTTTTTTTTCTTTGGAAATTTTTTCTTGCCTATGAAAATGAGTTTTTTCTAATTCCTTTTTTTTAAAATAATCAAATTAAAATATTTATTTTGAATTTTTTCATTAAATCAAACGACAATAGCTATAGCAAATTTTTTTTGCAAATTTAGATGAAAACGTTATTTCCTAATTTTAGTAAAATAAATAAAATTGACAAAAATATATTTATTAAAGTGCTGGGAGCAGTTGTTAGATGTTTGATTTGAATATTTTGTAAAATTTAACGTTGTAACTAATTCCTTTTCATCTTTCACTCTCTCGCAAGAAGAAAAAAGCATCCATCACATTTACAATATATAATAGAAGTGGTATTCATATTATTCAAATTATTATGTCAATACTAATTGCTCAAATTACCATAGCAAACTTAGCAAGCTTCAGGGTGCTTCTCACTAGCTCAATTCTAGCAAACTTTTTTTGATAAAATAATTTAATGTATTACAGCTCTGCAGGCATGATATCTCCTTCATCCAAGTTTTGATTGAATGTTCCGTATGATGGCAGCGACGAATCGGTTTTCGGAACATTTCCTGGACGCATATTCCGCTGAAACTTCAACTTAACTTAGTGCAAAAATTTTTAAATTAATAAAAAATGAAATGACAAAAGGAGATAAAAGGAGGTCAGCAAAAAATATTAATCAAATTAAAATTAATAATACGATAAGCTATCATTTTATTTTTGCCCATCCGTCCGATCATTCATTTTTTGCATTTATAATTTCTCATATTTCACAAATTTTTTGTGATACAGAAGATATTCAATTGATTTTCCTCTAACATTAGCAATTTTAACTATCACTTGATAACTCTGTTATCAGTCGTCATCGATTCGCAGCATTTTAACGCAGCAATTCCTCTTTTTTTCGTTTGTTTTTGATGTTGAAAACAAAAAAAAATTTAATTTTTCCTCTTCAATAGCTAATTAATAAAAATTTCAGGCTTCCGTAGAAATTTTGCAGTAATCCAATTACTTACCTAGAAGGACCAAGGCTTCGCAGTTATTTCATTACAGAATTAATAATTAATAAAAAGTTATTTCATTACAGAACTGTTAGGAAAATGTTTGCTCATCAAAGGCTCATTAGATGACCGAAGAGTGGTACTTACCAGTGAATGAATAGCCATCGGTGACGTGCTGTGACACGACCAGGTGATAAGTACTGCAGCAACCAGTAGCATACGTTGCGCTGCGGAATAAGACATCTGAAGAAAGTTTGAAATTGCGAAACGAAAATTTAAAAGAAAGGAGTAACATTTAGAACGAAAAACAACAAGGCGATAATTTGAATTGGTACCGGAAAAGTTATTACAAATTTTACAATTCATAAAAAAGTTTCATTTTTTTGTTAAATTTTTACGAAAGAGAAATTCATTGAAATTCTGAAATTAGCAGTGCAAGCGGAAGTAGAAGTAAGTCCATGAATTATGAAACAAACAATTGCAGACAGATATTTCACTTTGACATAGCTGAAATAAATTTAATCTTTCATTGAATTGCTTATTCGCAATTTTTCAGCAATTAAAAAAGCACTTCAATCATTGAATTAAATAAATTAAATAGTTGCAAAATTCTTTGATTGATTATCAAACATCATTCGTGCGACACCCTTTACGATTACCGCCTTTCCCATAAAACGATCAGGTCTGCTAGAATTGCAGAACTTAAATTCTAATTACTAAATATCATCTTTCATAAACATAATTGCCGTTAACGTTACAATCACTCAACGTTTCGATCATTTTTGCTTACCGAAAGAAACGTTGCAAATGCAAGTAATCAAAATAGAATTATTAGAATAGAAGTACTCGATGACTGGAATATCACATCGACTGAACTGGAAATAGACGAATGCTCTGTTCTGAGGTTTGAAAAGAAGTTGAATATAGTTCATTTTGTTGAAAAATACAGTAACTTCTATTATCAATTAATTTTCATCCATATTATCGCCCAGTTAATACCCTGTCAATCACTACTCTAAATTTAAGGAAGAAAAAGTTTGCAATGTTAAAATGATGGCGAGAATTCTGTGGTGCGTGCGTGCGTGTGTGCGTGTGCGTGTGCGTGTGCGTGTGTGTGTGTGTGTGTGTGCGTGTGAAACAATTCGATGATTGAGAGAGGTTGGGTAAGAAGATTTTGAAATTTCATTCACATTCCGGTAGTAATTTCATCAAACATTTTGCAACTATGAAATTCTGCAAAGTTTTTTGCAAAAACTATCGGACACATTAAAATCTCACATTCCTTCAGTGTTTCTCGTTGCTCGTCGCCGACTGCAAAGTGATTGGTGACAGTGAGGACTGATAGTTCAAAGATCGATGGCATGATTGACGTAACCTTTAACCACTCATAACTTTTAAAAATTAACTTAAAAGATCAGAGGGCAACTGTGATGTAATTTCGATATGCGTATCTATCAAAGAATGCAATCTATTTTATGCAAATATTCTTTGTTTACAATTTAGTGGAAATTATTAAAGCAATTCCTTTGAAATGTCCTATTTTATTTTGTGTATTTTGTTTTTTTAATTTTCAAATTTTTTAAAAATTTTCACCGAAATCATGATTTAGAAGAAGCGAAAAAGCGTTGCAGAAAATTTTATTTTTGAGTAGAAAAGAGCAAAACTAAATAATTAAGCAAAGGGATTGATTTGAAGAAGAATTATAACTATTTTAACCATCGCGTTACTTTTCATTCCGATTTCTGCAGCACAATAATCATTATCACCGAATAAAATTCGCTATTTTTATTTTTCATCTGCCTCCCCGTTAATTAGTGATAATGAGGATGTTGTTTTGATGATGGCGATGAAAGTTCAAAGCGTTGTTTTCTAACGCTCACAACGAATTCAAATGAATCGCATTTTTCTTTCGCTTCCGAATAACGACGTGTGAAATGGAATACCTTTTATCATCGCCGCTAACGATGAATCACTCACTTAAAATATATCTTTTTTTTAATTTTAAATTTTTTACTCATTTTAAATTTCAGTTCTTCAAATTATAGCTAACGTAAATCAAATGATGTTTGAAGAAATGTATAAGTAATCAGTAGTACAATGTGATAAGTTACTAATTCGTAATTATCGGATCATACGGTTGTATGATAATACGCCTACGTAAATTTATTTTTCAGGTTGCTAATACACTCGCCTACACATCAGTGACCCGATAAACGTGCACACAACTTATTACGTCATCCTAAATGAGCGCTAGAGGCACAGATGGTAATATTATCGAAATTTCAGATCAATTATCAGTTTAGTCATCAAATCGTATTTGGGACATGTCGATGATGTTCACTGTTAAGGAATAATGCGTGAAATAGTTTTTGAATAATTACGTGATGCATGCATATCAGTCATTTTATTCGATCGCTTATTTCATTCAAAATTTGCATATTTTTAATACAATGACAATTCGCACGGAAAAACATTACTTTCTTCCACGAATTGTTGCTAGAAAATTTGACAGGTAACGAATGAGGTAACATTCATTAATTAAAGAGCTATTTCACAGTATGTATATGATGATGATGATAATAATAATAATGATAACAAAACTTATGATTAGGAAGATAACAATGATTACATTACTGATAGTTGTGATAATTTTATAACTGTTATCCCCTGAAAACGCTTATCACTATGGCTATCAGAATTAAATTTATCTATAATTTCAAAAATTACCCAACTTTTCCCCATTTTCACACTTTCATATTTTCTTATTTTCTCACTTGCATTTCCCTGCTCATTTTCGTTAATTATACAAGCATAACATAAATCATCTCAATTTAAAATAATTATGCGGCAACTCTTTTTGTGTGCGTTGAATGCAACAAAATAATTTTGAATGAAAAATTCTTCGTCAAAGAGGGAAGCAACAATAGTTCGTTCAGCCATTGGCTACTCTTCCTCGTTCAATGCCTTAGTGATAAAGTGATAACACTAAATTACTTTCATATTCATATCAGTGATTTCCCTGTTGTTAACTTTTTAATGGACATGATGATAGTGATAAGGAATAGTGATAATATTAGGCACATTATTTGGTGGACAAAATAGAGAGCAAAGAAAGGAGAAACAAAGAGAGAGAGTGAAAAATTTCTACCAATAAAATAAGGAATTGATAACGGCTTCACTAACTAGCTAGCATATCCGTTATCTTCGCTAATTTGCATTATCGGATACAACCATGAAATTGCATAGAACAGATGATTACTGCGGTTGTGCATACAGTTCAAGTAATTAATTTATAAAGTATAATGTCATCAATTTCAATTAGCAAATCATTCAGTCATTGTTTCATCAAGCGTACTACGAGTCATACAACACTATCAAATTTACTTACCGTATTATCAACCGTATCATACGATCATAATATTATCGAACTCAATTATTATATACTCAAGCGCATGATCCAACCATATCAATGCAAAAATTCTTAACGTTAAGGAATGAATAAAACAGACCTAACAACCGAGTAATAATAAACTAAATAATAATTGATTAATTTGAAAAGCTAAAATTGCAAATTAAACAAAAACCAAACAACTAAATGACTAAACAGACAATAACAATTTGACGATCATTACAATGCTAACAATTTCAACTACCATATTCTCAACCGAGCAATATGATTGAGCACGAAAGTTCAATTTTCACCAAATCCAAATGTCATATCATTAGAAGCTAGAAGAGAGGAAGAGAAGTTAGCGAGCAATGTGAGTGACGCAAAATAAAGATTCAAAAAAACGAAAAACTAATAAATCCAAATTTTATTGCCATAGATATTGTGCTGACTCTCTCTCTCTCTCTCTCTCTCTTTCTCTCTCCCAGCGTGCAGAAATGGCAGTCTACAAAAAAGAAATAATTTTTCCTAAGTAAAAGTGGATTTTTGTAATTACATTTTCCATTGCTTTAAGATGAAAAAGTAATTTGTATGTGATTTTCATATTGTAATTTAGTTGATTTTAATTGATGGAAAAGCATTTGTTGTGAAAACGAATTGTTTTATTATCATTTTTCAACCTACACTTTCCTCTCTTCCCCTCTCTCTCTCTCTCCCCTTTTGTTGTGAAAACGAATTGTTTTATTATCATTTTTCAACCTACACTTTCCTCTCTTCCCCTCTCTCTCTCTCTCCCCTTTTCCATTTCCTTTTCATTCCAAAGCTTTTTAAGTTGCTAATTAATATTTTGCAAATTAATTGTCAAATTATTTTGTTTGGAAAAATAATGAGTAAATGGTATAAATCAAACGGCAGTGAATATTAGGGTTATTCAATCAAAAAAAAAACATTCGATGCAAAATTTGCATAAGTATTTTAATGGAAGGATTCTTACGATTTCAATAAATTTCTTAAGTCGTAGTCCATTCTATTGCTAAGGCAGCGCTTTTAAAGGAAAAATTTTTGAGTAAAAAAAAATTTAACAAAGAATTTTGACAACAAGAAAAGCAAGAGAGACACATTTAATTTGCCATATTTAATTTTTCTTAAATTTAATTTTTTGTTTTTAATTTTCCAAATCACTCAGCTGAACAATTCATTTCCTGCTGCTTTTTTGCGCCTTTCAACAACAATTTTTTCCTGTCAAATTTTCCTCTTTTTAATTTGCTATTTATTGCTTTATGATTTTTCTTCCGCCTATTTTTCAATTTATTGCTTGTTACTTCAACACATCTACGAGTATCTTTTTTTGAATTATTTTGTGAGTTTTTATCGCTCAATTGTTATTTTCATCTAATTTTTTAAAATAAACGAAAATGTTCGCTAATCCTTCAAAACATAATTTTTCCATTCAATGAAAAGAAGGAAATTGAGAGAAGGAAAAGTACATAAAAATTTGGTTAAAATCAAATTATCTTTTCAAAAAAATTTTTTTTAACATTTATCAAATGGCGTGTGGGACCATGAATGGCCTTGTCAGTAGCAATCACTTTTCTTTTTTGGAAATTTTCTTAAAATATGCTAAGCAACCGTTTGTTGTCATTTCTTTGCATTTTGATTTTAATGATACGTTTACGTTTGATTCATTCGAAATGTCCATTAATTGACTTGCAATTTCCATGTCTCTCAGTTGTTTTATTTTGCACTTTCATAATAATTAAATTTAAAGTTGTCATTTAAAAAAAAAAGTGAAATCGTTTCTGCATCCATTGACTATCACTTACACTATTTTCAATTTGAAAATTATATTTAAGTTTATAAATTCAAAAACTTTCAACATTATGCTTGTACAATGCCAAATTTGCTTGCAAATGAAAGGAACAAAAAAAAAAGTAACAAGCTAATCGCATTAATATTAATAAAAAAATGTAGTAATATTATTATTAAATGATCATTAAATAATTATAATTATTTAATGATTGAATTTTAATAAAATGTAGTAATATAGCTAATTTTTAAGTACGCCTGAAACAAACGTGTAAATGTGAACAGTCATTAGCAGTTAAAATCTTCAGCGCGCTAGTGATTAATTAAGGTAAGAAATAAACAAAGTAGCTATTTGGTATTTTAGTTAAACAGTGCACTTCGTCTTTTTTTTCACGTTTTTTTATTTGATGCACGTTTGTCGGCTTTTTTTTGAATAAAATTTAGTTTTTTCAAAATTTTAAAGAAAAATGCGAAGTGTGTGTGCGTGTGTTGTGTGTGTAGGTATGTGTTGTGCGTGGGTGCGTGTAGAAGTGTGTGTGTGTGTGTGTGTGTGTGTGTGTGTGTGTGTGTGTGTGTGTGTGTGTGTGTGTGTGTGTGTGTGTGTGTGTGTGTGTGTGTGTGTGTGTGTGTGTATTGGTGCTGTACGACCGATAGAGAATGTCCAAGTAGCACTTTCAGTTGTCGGTGAAATTGAAAGAGCGAACGGAAAATTAGTCATACTTTACAACATTCAGAAAAAAAAATTTTTTCTACAAAAAATTACTGCTCAAAAAAAAGCAATGCTTTACGTCGTTACACTTCCACATTTTTACTATTTTCAAAAAGTTTCAATTGAAAAATTTTATTTGTCTAATTTAACTTTGAACTTAATCTTTCAATATTGAAATTTAAGCAGTTAGTGCTTGACAGGTCCATGGCTAATATGTGCTGCATTACTGACATCTTCAAAATCAAAGTCCTTAGAAAACGCAGAAAAAAACCGATAAAAGATTGACCACACCTCTTATCTTATCAGTTTATCAAAACTCCCCTTAGAGGAATCAGTCTCTTCTATCAGTCGTGCCACTTCCACATATCACTGTTGCTGATTAGCTTTTTCCAATTTTTCAAAACTCATGTTTCACTTGTTGTATGCCAGCGTTCACGAAAATGAATGAAATGGGACAGTTTTTTTTATCAGAAATTTAATTTGTACATTGCTTTTTTCAAATGCATAATTGCTCACGCATCGTAAAGCATATATTAATTAATTAGCATATCAACTAATGAATATATTACTTGTGGAACTGCAGGCATTAAATAATTGCAACTAAGCACGTAATTACGAGCGTATGAACTTGCAGGATTATTCATTAATTAAGGAAGTGAATTTCGTGAAGGTAAGAGTACGAAGATTATTAGTAATGATGATGGCTATGATGGTGAGGTGTAGAGAAGAGGGAAAGGAAAGTAGTTGAGGAGATGAAAATAAGTGAGTACATCGGAGGAACATTGAACGAGTTATGAATATATTTATCAATTCCTATTTGAATAATGATATTGAATTAATTACTGAACAACATAATGCTGAGTAAGATGATAATTAGCATGATAGATGATTTTAATGAATTTTGTCTGACAGCTAATAGTGCAAACAATAAATTCTCTCTCTCTCTCTCCGTTTTTTTTTATTTTTTGAAATTCTTAAAATACGTCAATTATCCTTTCCTTTATCTTTCCTTAACTTTATACTTTAGTGAACTTTTATAGTGCTATTAAAAGAGTACTGTGCGATTTTACTAATTTCAAAAATGACAGTTATTAAATTTTTGCTACGGATACTTTGAATTGTAATTTAATTTCCATTAAAAAATATGGTAAATTAAGTGTTGATTGCTATAAAGTCAGTACTTTTTAGCTACTTTTTAGATAGTAACATGGAATTTTTGTCATTTGCAATCTTTGAATTATATCTTAATTGAATGAAAAAATCTGAAAAATGTATGTGACTAGGAGTATTTTAAGTTACCGACTTTGAAGTGATTTAAATTACAGTATTTGTTCTTTAACAAAACTTTTTTTTTCCAAATTAAATTAAAACATATTTCAATCCCTTCTTACTTAGACGTATTGTACGAGATGAAATGGCGGTCGTCTTCCCCTTTTATTTGTGAATGAAATTGCAATGTGAACGAGAGAAATGGATGGAAGAGAGAGAGAGAGAGAGAGAGAGAGAAAGGGTGGATAATCGGACGACCTTTGTATTATCTGAAATTGACTAAAATTAACATTTAACGGCTACTACTTAATTTTGTTTACCTCTTCCTAACAAATTTTCCAGTATACATCTTTCTTCCTCTTTCGTTTTCATTCTTGCCTGTTCCGGTAATCCGATTTTAAGTGTTTGCAATCGGTATGTTAAGTGATAAAAGAAATTTATTGGATATGATTTTGGTGATTTTTAAATGATTGATGAGTAATCGGAAAACAAAAAAAAAGGAGAGATTCTGAAAATCTCACAGTTCGAAAAAGGAGAGTTGAAAGATAGATAAAGTGGTGAAGAGAAATTTGAATAAAACGAGTCATTATAAATTTCATATCTAACACTCATTCTTCACATACAATTAATCAGCGCATTGATCTGTCAATAATTAATTGGTTGTAATTTTAAGAAATTAGAAGTGACAAGGAAAGGTCACGTATAATTCTATTGACTTATTCAACCGTCATTATTCCAATTTTCATTATCTTTCAATTTTAATTTTGGAACCATCAATGTATGCAGTTATTTGTTATATGTTTGCAAGTAAATTGCAAAATTAAAATTCGATTTCAAACTTCTAAATGTTGAATTCATTGATAATGTTGCATTTTTCTTGTCCAAAAAGTTTGCCTTTCAAAATTTTAATTTTTGAAAAAATCGTCGGATTGCGCTATAATATATTTTAAGTGCTACCATTTCTACTCTTTGGTTTTTTCGATCCAAATTTTAAACTCCTTTTCTAACGTTACCCAATTTTATATTGTACCGAAATTATGATATTTTTCAAAATTTCATTATTATTATAAAAAAAATTATGATATTTTTCAAAATTTCATTATATTTTTTTTCTGGGATGCTGGCAAAAAGATTGAAAATTTTGAAGTTATAAAAAAATAGTATAGTCAAAAAATTAGTGTATTGGAAATTTGCATTTATGAAATAATTACCTACCTATTTCCAATCTTTTTCGAAGTTCGCAAGATGGAAAGGACTCATTCTTTTTTGTTACTTTTAGAGTATGAGCAGTGAACGAGGACGGAAGTGAATACACACATACATTGAATTATATCCTATTAACACACTCCTTCGTACAAATTCGAGTACACAAGTTACTTCTGTGATCTTACTTACGCCACTTTGACATCATTTAAATGTACATTCAGACCAGAGTGGTCAATCTGTGCAATTTTCTAATTCCGGAAGTCATTTTGCTGCAACTACATTCTTTTAATTTGGCATTGATTAGCATTTATTATTATTCCTCAGTGCTACATATCATAATTTAAAATTTTGTGTGAACTTTTTTTAATTTCAAGAGAGTAATAGAGAAATCATTGTTTTTTTTCAGTCACAACTGATGAATTAATTGCTAGTTAAGTGAAAAGTTGTTAGTTAAGGCAGAAAATAATAAAAATAGAAAAGGCGAAATTGCAATGAAAAGATGATGTATTCTTCTAGGACAACATGAAATTAATTGAAAATTTTAATAATTTGTTTATTTTCATGTGTGTCCTTGGCCCAATATTAAAAGTTCATTTTAACTGCTCAACTTCCTCTTTGATCCTTCATAATATCGTTTCCATTTCAAAATCTAATTTTTATTTTTTTATAGCAATGCTTTGCCAAAAACTTATGGATGGATTTCCTTTTCGAAGAGCAATAAATTATTGGTAAAAATCCTATTAATTAAAAAAAAAAAAGCATTTAAGATTGGTGCCAGCAAAAATAACCAAATGATATTTGCACTATTAACTTTTTCACCTTTTCCCCTTTCATATAAATTAATTGAACGAATTGTTTGTTCAGCCAATTTCAAAATTTTAGGATTCATTTCATTCCTTTTTCTTTTTTCACTTTTTTTTTGCTAGCCAAAAATGTTACTTTAATGTAAAATTTGTGATAGAATTAATCGCAATTATTTGAAGTAATTTCAATCGCTTTAATCTTTCTTTCTTTTTCTGTGCAAAACGCATAAAACGCATTTGACCGCACATTTTCTGGAAAATGTAATTTTCGGAAGTAAGGAAATATATGAAAATTTGTGGATGCTATCACTTCTTATCAGCAATTGTTTCAGTCACGTTGTCCGCTGCGGACAAAACAGGCTAAGATAAGAGATACTTGTTAAGGCATATCTTCTAGGATTACGGGAGTGAGTGTATGACTAACTATGACTACTGTATGCCACTATCATTATTATCACTCATTCAAATTCAGAGGAAAACATTTATGAGAACAACTTGTAACGAAAAGACAGTATAGTCTCATCGACTGATGGTGTACAACAGATGGTATGCCAATATACGGTATTCTAATTGTGTGTTTACGGTAGTGGTTCAAACTGGAAATATGAGATTATTGTATTGGTGATAAGAAGAGTGATTTGAATTCAATATTTCTAATTTTCTACCATTTATCTGTTTAGTATTTCTTAATTAGTTGTACCGTAACATTGCATCTTATACGATATACATGCAGCAAATTAGTTATGTTACCGTAACAGCAACGTTATAGTAAATTTTACATTTCACAATATGTTATTGTAAGTAAAAATATTTCGTTTTTTAATTTTAAGTGCAATCGCATTTAAATATAAAATACAAGCAAAAAGATGTTCCTTCGAAAGTACAGGAGCGCATTCCGTCACGTAATTCACATAAATTTTCTTTTTCTTTAAATCATTCAAGAATTGAATTTAGACTAAAAAGCAATTTATTAATAAAACATAAAATTTTGAGCTTATTTCAAACAACCAGTGCGAAAGTCGTGATCGGTCAATTTAGTTACTTTCTCACTAGCAACATTAATAATTTGTGTTTATGTAAATAAATGAATGAATGAATGAATTCAATCATTCAATTTTATGAGTGCAGCAATCGTCAGATGGTAATTTTAACGGAAAATGAAATGAAAAAAGATGAAAAATATTTTAAATGCAAAAATGCAATTTTACTTAAACACGAAAATAAAAAATTAGCATAAATTGTTGAACAAAAATAAATTTTTCCAATTTCATCAATCATTTTTATTTATCAACCAGTTTTTTCAAGATGAAAATTTTCAATAGCCAGTAATTTTTCTAACCCTTCATTTTAAAATATTGACGGATTGATCGGCGCTTCAAGCGCTATAGTTAGAGGCACAAATGCATGATAACAATAATGATAGTGACGAAAGGAGAACAAATAGTATTTGCATACTGTAATGGAATATTTACAATTAAATTTGCATGAAATGCTTTTGACGACGTAAAATGCAGAACAGATATACATCAAATACGCTTGTACTTATATTCCTCTACCGCAATTTATTTGTAATTCAAATTCCATGTATCACTAAAATCATTTTCAAACATGAAAATGTGGTTTGAGAATACAATGAATATGTTTCGCACAGTGTGAAATAAAAAATCAATTCGAAAAATTTGGATTAGTTAATTTATTTGTTACAATGAAGAAGTAATGTTTTTCCATTTTTTTTCTCATCGCTTGAAGTAAAATGCTGTTGGAAATTTGATATTGAAGGTTCG
Source organism: Litomosoides sigmodontis (assembly GCA_963070105.1). Classification (NCBI taxonomy): domain Eukaryota; kingdom Metazoa; phylum Nematoda; class Chromadorea; order Rhabditida; family Onchocercidae; genus Litomosoides; species Litomosoides sigmodontis. The sequence continues at coordinate 9,294,440 of OY718807.1, forward strand.
GTAATTCAATAAATCAAATTTTATTTCATCCACATGGGTTCATATTCCTTTATTTTGATAATCGTGGAGGAGATACGTCCAGTTTTGAAGGCAACGTTTATTGCAAAATTAGCACCAATTGACACGTCTTCCCTTTTTCTTTTTGGGAAAATTTACAAAATATTTTAAAAAAGACACGTCATCATTTGAATATATTGGATGTTGCAGAATATATGTTAATTGCACTGTTTTCGAGCTCTGCAGACCGAAATTTTCTTAACTTCAAAGTAAAAAAATTTTTTCCAAATTAAACTAGTCGAGAAAGGATTTGTGAAATCGATTAGGACAGAAAGAAAAATTGGTAAGACAGGTGGATAAATATAATTTCAGTATGCAATCATGCCACTTCATTTTCATTGGTGACAATGTGATAATTATGATAAGTATGGAAAAAAGAATTGATAAAAAGTAGGCGCTACTATGTGCCAAAATCTTTTTACTACCAGAAGGCTTACTTCGAATCTTCTCATTTCCCAGCATTTAAGTTTTTTTTGTGTTAATTTTTTACTCATTTCAATCTGATGCATTTCACTTGTTCACGTCACTTTTGCTATCAGTGCAAAAACAAATATAATTATTGCGATTCCAACGGCCGTTATGACAGTACTCTTGATGATAGCAGTGATAACGATAAGAACGATTAATAACAGAAATGATAATAATGATGGCTGCAGTGATTTATTATTAATAATTTATTATTACTATTATAATTATAATTTATTATTATTATTATTATTATTATTATTATTATTATTATTATTATTATTATTATTATTATTATTATTATTATTATTATTATTATTATTATTATTATTATTATTATTATTATTATTATTATTATTATTATTATTATTATTATTATTATTATTATTATTATTATTATTATTATTATTATTATTATTATTATTATTATTATTATTATTATTATTATTATTATTATTATTATTATTATTATTATTATTATTATTATTATTATTATTATTATTATTATTATTATTATTATTATTATTATTATTATTATTATTATTATTATTATTATTATTATTATTATTATTATTATTATTATTATTATTATTATTATTATTATTATTATTATTATTATTATTATTATTATTATTATTATTATTATTATTATTATTATTATTATTATTATTATTATTATTATTATTATTATTATTATTATTATTATTATTATTATTATTATTATTATTATTATTATTATTATTATTATTATTATTATTATTATTATTATTATTATTATTATTATTATTATTATTATTATTATTATTATTATTATTATTATTATTATTATTATTATTATTATTATTATTATTATTATTATTATTATTATTATTATTATTATTATTATTATTATTATTATTATTATTATTATTATTATTATTATTATTATTATTATTATTATTATTATTATTGTTATTATTGTTATTATTATATTATCATTATTATTATTAACTAATGGTAATGACGTGGATAGTGACCATGATGATGATGATGATGAGCAGTAGCCTGGTAACGGTAACGAATGGAAATTACTGATGGCGTTGATAAGAGTAGTGATATCGACGATGGTAATTTTCCGGTGATAGTGACAACGGTGGTAACAGTTATTATAACGGTTGGCAGTGATGATGATGATGAATATGCAGTGGCAGTACAGCTACGATGACCGTAATAATTACAGTGATGAAGGTCGGCTCATTTTAAAAATTGTGATAATCATGACGACTGCTCGCCATTCTACCTCAAATGATTTTTGGTAATTTCTGCATTTCTCGTCTATTTTATTCAAGGTTATATTGATGTAAGTGAACCGTTCGTTACCTTTCCTTTTCTTTTCAAGAATTTTGCAAAAAGAAAATTTTTAACTTTTTTTAAACTGTATTTTAAAATTGATATTAAAATTTTGCAAATGAAATCAGTATTATGTACTATAAATCATTACCATTTCTTTCTAAAATCTTTTTATTCCTTTCTCAAATATTTATTTTATTGTTGGTTTTTTCTGCCCTTTGGTTGTTCGATGCTAACGTCAATAGTTGTATCAGTTGAGAATTTAAATTTAAAAGATGATAAACATTCGAAATGGAACTATTAAAAGCAAAAAAAAGCCAATTAATTTTTGAACTTTGCAATTTTTAACTTCGTTGAAAATTTCCGAAAAGCTCTCTTTCTCTGCTTAATGTCTCCAAATATGTCCATGGCCCGAAAAAGGAGTCGATGTTTAACGTTAGCTTTTCTCGGCACTTTTTTCGAAAGTATAAATTGTTAATAATAAGAGTAACATCAGGTATAATGGGAAGCATATGTAATTAATTATAGGTAACTTTGCTAATTTGCTTTCTATTTCACTTCGTAGCCCTTCAGTAGGGTGATTTAAATGAAATTAAAAAATTCTGAGAAAAAATTTATGAACAAAATTATACACATGTTGGTTTTTTGCTGTCAATAAACAGGTCATAGCTGATACTTGCCATTTACCGTAGTCTGAAATTATATTTCAATTCTTAAATGGCAAGCAAAACTGTTCTAATAAATCATTTCATTAACTTTATCGTTTCAGCAAAAAAAAAAAGCAAAGTTAACTTTCTACTGACGAAACGTCACAAGGGCCCTGAAAAACACGTTATGATAGTATTCTACCGTTTGATAACACTCAATTACACATCATAGTTGCATTTACAGCATGCTAAGCCTAAATACTTAGACAGTAAATACTTAGACAGTAATGAAGTGAAGCGACATTACCGTACAATAATTTCACGTTGTGGCAACCTTCAGTTTCACGTTGTAATATCAGTTTCATGTAATTTTATTAGCTGTTCATCCGTCAAAACACGTTGAATGCGAAAACTTTTCTCAAATTTAATTTACAATCTTAAGCGCTATAACATTGTTAGAAAAGGGCTAAATTTAGAACGACACTCCTTATCACTGATAGTATTCTAATCAATCATGAAGCATCCTAATCATTGTTTTTTTCTCAGTCATTTCGTTACCTCTCCCTCCTCCTCTCTTTCTCTTCCTCTCTTTCTCTCTCTTTTGCCTCATTTCTCATCTTTACCATTCGAAAATTGTACGTCATCGTTCAAACATCCATTAAACATATTAAAAAAAGGGACGAATTGTTGTAATTACACGGCTGATTGTCAGAAATCTTCAATCACATTAATAGGTTTGATTGAAATTTCAGAAAAAAATAAATCGAAAAAGTGATAATTACTTTTTGATCATTTTATCTGGAAAATAAGTCAATGGATGAAGTAACCTAAATTTCACTGTTTAGCCGACAGTTTTCCTACATCATCAAAGCAGAACCGTACGTGCACACACGTTTAACGCACATACTCACGCATTCCTTTACGTGAAATTATTGCTCATTTTATCAAGAAAAAAAATGCCTGTAATATCTACATTCTCATAGAAAAATTTCGCTTGAGGCTATTAATTTCAAAATTTCAAAATTAGATTTTGCCTCTATTAAAATTACCATCTATCTCCTTTTCCTCTTCCACCTCACGTTTCGCAATAAATTTACGCTTTTATTTATGGTACACTTCTTGGCCTCTCTAATTATCCATAACTCAATCAAATGTCGATGCCGAAAAGGTGGTCAATTTAAAAATTTCGCCGCAAGAGACAGAGTGACAGGTTCGAGTGGATATGTGGTTAATAGCAAGATTTGCAAGCACGAAACTTTCAACAATCCTTCGGGACAGTCACAGATCGCAGGATTTACAAGTGAAATTTCATTAATTCGTTGCGCGACAGGGACAGGTAGTGAAATTTGATGCGAAGATCGCCGTTGGATTTCGCTAATCAAATTTCATGAAATTGTTTGTGAAAGTTTTCGCACTGAAAGTTTTGTCGATTGCAGAAGTTTTCCCATTTCATTCCCGGCATTTCTTGCTTCTTCTCGTTTAGCCTTTTTTTCGCTTTTCAAATTCTTATTTTAAGCATTCGTCATCAAACTTTCAAACTACAGCTTTCAATTCCTCCTTTTTCCCTGTAAGAGGAAATTGTCGATGGGAAAGTTACTGGAATTGCATTAGTGATTGTCTCGCCTTATTTTGTCCAATCATTCTTATCGCATTTTAATTCGTAAATGAATCGATGAAAGGAATTCAACAGTGTAACAAATGTTTTTCCTTCCATGATGGATGGAGGAAGTAAAGAAAGAGAGGAAAAAAATTTTTTTGAAGTTTACTTTCTTAATTTTTTTCACTTTTTTCGCGCACTGGCAACTATGCATCACTAATTTCTTAACTCTCTTCCGTCAATCATTTTCTCACTTTAATTGAACATAAATTTACGGCTATTTCTACCACATTAAAATTTACTTTAATTTAAAAAAATTTTTTTTTTTGAGATAAATGATAGTAGAATTTTAGTAGTTCTAACCGAGAAAACGCTTGAACGGCCTTATTCATGCAAATATATAATGCCACAACTATATGTTATGTATTAAACTATAAAATGTGAAATTTTTTTACTCATTCTAATATACGGTTTTCATCCTCTTAAATTATGCATTATGGTTTTGAATTTAATTTTTAATTTTTTAAAAAATAAAAAAAGATGCATTAATTTGCATTAATTTTTAAATTTTTAAATTCCATTCTACCAAAATTTATGCAAAATTTTCTTCACAAATATTTCTTGCTTTATTTCTTTTTTTTAAAAAAAAAATTAAATATCAACGATTGGTATTGCGCAGAATTTGAAACATAAATTTGTAATCATTCACAGTTATTCATAAAACTAACATATTCATTTCCAGTACTATTTGTGATATTATCAGTATTACTCGCACCTTTGCTTTCACCTCTTTAGTTTACACTCTTTTTTTGTCATTAATTTTCCATCGTTTTAATTATTTCAAAATCAATGAAACAAGCATAATTGCTGTTTGAGCTGAATACCGTCATCGATATTAGTATTACTGTTACTCATTACTACTATTCATTACTGTCATGATAATTACTGTTATTGCTATTGTCCTCATCACCCTTACTTTATTGCCACTATCGTTCTCACCACTGCTATCAGCTTTATCTGAAACGAAGTTTGCCAATGGCAAGAGCTTAATTGCTTAAATGTCCGCGAGACCGTAGTTGTAAAATTTGAGCTTTCGAAAAAGCGGCAAATTCCTTTTCTTCGTGCATTAAGGATTTTGAGTTGCACTGATGAAATTTGCGAAAGCAATCGGACGTCATTTCATAATTTTCATAATTTTAGTTTCTTCAACCTTCTTGCAAATACCTCCGAGGATTGTCACTCGGTGCTTCCCACACCATCTATCATATCATATCAAATATCAATGAGAGGGAAAAAGAAACAAGCAAACAGTCGCTCGTCCACTTTTTTGTTTTGTTGCAAAATATTCAAAAGTAAAAAAAAAAACTCTTTTTTTAATGTAATTTTTTATGTCCCATTTTAATGCTCGTTTTATGCGTTTGGCATTAATCGTGCGTTGAATTCGAATTTGATGCTGTAAATTAGATAGGAGCAAACTACAAATTTTATTAAAATTTTCGCAAATTTGTAGAATGCATTAATTAGAGCTTCAATTAGGGTAGGATAAATTAGAAAAATTAGACAAGCTTTTTATCCTATATTTCGTTGGAAATTACTGGAAATTACTATTATTACTCCAACTCAGATGTATTTGCCATTAATTAATCATAAAGTTTTTTTGCAAAATTTTTTAAATAAACAATTTTAAAATTCCAATGAAAAAATTCCAGCAATTTTAAATTACTCAGATCGAAAGATAAGTTTTCAAAAAAATAAAATTCTTAATTTTTCTCCCTCTTCTAAATTGCAAATGAAAAAAAGGAGTAGTGTGATAACATTTGTTTGCAAAATTTATTGCTTTACATTTTTAATTGAAAAATTATTAATTGCATAAGTCGTAAATTTCAATTAAAGATTTCACGAATTAGTATTACAGATGAAAATTCCTCCTTCATTCGTCGAACATCAATAATAATGTCATGGCCATCAATAATAAAATGATTGACAAAATCTTTTGTGCAATTTTAAAATTTGTGTCAAAATCGGGCAGAAAGCATTTTAGTTGTCAACACATTTGATATTTGTGGTGTTCTTTTTTCATTCTATTAATTCGATTTAAATATTAAAAAAAAAAACGAACACACAAAGAAAAATTGGACGATAACTTTTGGTAGCGAGTTTTTCATCCCTTTTATTCAGTTTAATTTCTTATTTTTTTGCTTTTGTTCCGCCATTTCTTTTTTTTTCCTTTCTTCTTTCCCTTCCCCCCTCTTTCGCTCGTTCTCGTTTCGAATGAATTAAACTTAAATGTAAAATATAAAAAAATAAATTTCAACGATAGATTAATATGCTAATGATTGAATTCCAGGAAATAACATCTGTAATTGTATGTCTTCCTATAACAGTTTATTGTCGATTTTTCCACCGGAAGTACCGAACTACCGCATTTCAAGAATTTTTGAGAAATCAACGAGTTATCATCACGAAGAGGTTAGGTCGTTCATTCAGCCAAATGCAAATTAAGCAAAATTTGCAGAAAAGTTAAAATATACTTCGTCGTAATTCCATTTTTAAACTAATTGGTTGTGGAGAATTTTTATTTGCCTTTGTTCTACGAAATATTAAAATATTTTGAATTAAATTCTGATAGTAATATTATTAAGTTCTTTCGCTTCCTTTCTTGCTCACTTGTTGTAGTTAAAGTTTTGGGAAAAAGGGAAAAACTACAAATTCTATGTAAGCTTTATTTTATGAATTAAATTTCTTTGCAAGAATACCATTTCATTAATTCAGTTATTCTTAGTTACCCCATTTTCAACTTCGTTTCACAAATTTTATCTCAACTAAAAATCAATGACAGGAAATAAATATTAGTATTCGACAAAAATTGAATCTAAAATATGAAAAAATTTTGCAGAAGGGAAATTAAAAAGTGATAATTAATAAAATATAGTACGAAATGTTACTGTACGCTAAATTCAATTGGTGCAATGAAATACGCTACTGTTTAATTGAAATAACTGAAAAAATGAAATTGAAGTCAAGTCAGGCGTCGCCCACTTAATTCATTATTTGATAAATGCAATTAATTTTATGCTCTAATTGTGAAGTGAACAGCGCGTATTCTGTTCTTCATAATCAGTTCGTTGCTTATAAATTCAAATTTGCGTTTATGTCGTTCAAAATATTCACTTCAGAGAGCGCAAGGTAGGCATCTGCGCCGATTTCAGTTAGATGGTCGTTTGCGCCCGTTATGGAAATTTTATCAAATGGATGGAAATGTAGGATCATCGCAATTTTTAACTTTGAATGGTTTGTGTTAAAAAAAAAAAATTATAGCAAAGAATTAATTATTTTAATTCTAATTAGTTGTATATTTCATTGTAAGACAAATTTAAACATGCAATAAAATATTTGATTGATATTTAAAGGTCACCATAAAAGTGGTTCACGTAGCGCGGTAAGAAGTTATCCAACGTATACGGAAAAATCATTCGGGAAATCGATGTTGGAGTATTTACGCACCGACAGCGTTCCAGCCATGAACTTTAAACAATCATTTTCAACTCTTCGACGATTTAAGCGACGAAATTTAGGTTAATTTCCTCCACCACCTCTTCCTCTTCTTCATTTTCTAACCTCTTTCTTTTAAATTTTTATTTATTAATTTCAACACAAATCAACTATTCCATCAATTTTTTTGGAAATAAAAGAAGGAAGTGTACCTCTGATTTTCAGTACTAATAAAATTTGAGTGTAACTTTGAGCGGTCGCAAGTTGTTCAATTCATAATAGTAGCAGTAATCGTTATTTTAATTGTGGAATTTTTGTTTGCTTTCATTGTAAAATAGTATGACAACAGCGATAGAAATTATAAGCAATGATAATAATGGTGATAATGACGATAATAACGGCAGCGATACTAACAATGGTACGGAATGATAGTGACAACGATATCGTTGCCAATGATAACATTGATAGCGATAGTGATAATGATAGTGGAAATGGTGTTATGAGAGTGGAATTTTGTCGGTTACCTATTATAGCAACAATGAGTGATTGATAGCAATAATAGCAATAATAATTATTGTAATTAGCAATAATAGTAATAATAAGTGATAATAATTATTAATAACGATAGTAATAATAAAATGATAATGATAATAATAGCATAGAGAGAGCAATATGGAGAAAATTCGATTATAACTTTGCAAAGCGAGAACGATCAATTGCTTGAAAAACTTATGAGAATAGATTTTCATGTGAAAAAATTTCGCCAAAAAAAAACGATTCCCTTTTCAGCAAAAAATTAAAGAAATTAAAGTTGTAACATTTAACGAAATAGTAGAACAAGCAGGGCGGAAGCGATAAGCAAAAATACGGAAACGAGCAAACAATTTATTTGCATTTCTTCTCCGAAATGGCTCGCCTGATAAATTGTTATTTCATTTCGCATATGGCTAAGCTCACTTCCATCTCAAACATTTCCACTTATGCTTCGTAAAGTTTGAAATTTGCAAATTGAAATCTTTTTCTTTTTTAATTTCAAAACATGCAATTTATGATTTGTAGGAAATTAGCGATAAGTTTTACACGTGCCGACTAATTTTCATTGCTACAATGAATGTTAGTATTTTTCACTAGCATATTAATATTCAATATTTCTATCAATTACTGTACCATCTCATTCATTCATTCATTCATTTATTTCCAACAATGGCGAAATTTTTTTTTTTTGGAAAGAAAAAAAGGCTGAAATTGCATCACTTTTCTTTAGAAACAATTAATCACTGTGAAGTTTTCCAATGCAAAAAGTGATGCGATAATCGTTTCTTTTGATGTTTAAAATTTAACTTTTGCAAATTACAGAGGAAAATTCATGCCTTTCTTCCTAATCTTCGTCTTTTTAATCGATTTCAATTCTCTGTTTTATCAATTAAAGACATTTCGATGCAACCTAATAATTAATTTCATCAATTTGAGCTACTTTTTTCATTTCATTCCGAAAGAAAAAAACAATGAAAAAATGAAGTGACAACGAAACGCATATATATGAGGTAAATAAGGTCTTTCGATATCGCAACATTTCAAGTAAATTAAAAACAGAAGGCATGTAAGGTATGCTAGCAAACTTTTTTGTTTGGCTTATTTTCTTTTAATTAAAATTATCGCTTGCTTGTTTTGACAAATCTATGAGTGAAATTTTAGTGTTTTGCATTTTGGATTATCATTTAAGGTAGGAAAAAAGATCCGTGAAATTTTCGCACAATTATTTTTTAAAGTCAAAGAGGAAAAATTAAAATGTTTCATTTTCTCGAGTGCTTTTTTCTTCTAATACAAATTTAAAATAAATTAAAATTTCAAGCAAAATTTTTGAAATGATAAAAGTTTTAGAATTTTTTCGAACCAAAAAAAACGAAAAAGCTTGTTATTATCGATCAATAATTCCAGCTCATTCATTTTCCCTGATTTAATTGTTTCTTTCAGTTTCTTGCATTTCATATAAATGAAAAAGAAACATATATTTCATACTAAAGGAATTTATATTTGTATTCAAAGACATATTCACATTCACAATGACAACCGTATTCATATTCATATTAATGTTAATATTAGTAATATTCCATATTCGCAATCATATTCATGCTCTTATATTCATGTGCATTAAGGAATCCTCCCATGCCTATAGTGAAGAATTTTAAAAAAAGAAAAAAAAGTTCTGTCAAAATCTAACTGTTGAAATTTCTTATTTGTTTGCTTTTTGTTCAACAAAAAAAAATTCGAATGAAATGTTTGCTTCCAACAGTTCGCCCCTTTATTTTTTTAATTTTTTTCTTTACACTTTTTGCTTTTTTGATTTATTTTTCATCTTTTATTCAGCAAAGCAAGAACAGCAAATGAAATTAGAGAATTAAACTATCAAACATCATATTTGGGTTATCAACATTTTTGCGGAATGATGAAGGCCACTTAGCTGTCAACAAATTTTTTAATACCTGTAGAATTGCAAAATTGATGATTTTTTACTTCACCTCATTTTCTCTTTCTCCCTCTCTCTCTCTTTGTAGGACATTTTTTTTTTGTTGTATTTTCATTTCACTTCTCATTTTAGCAAAGGCAATTGTTTCTTCGTTTCTTATTTTAATAGTTAGTTTCTCATTGTGCTTTTTTTGGTGTTTGAAAAAAGAATGAAAATTTTCGATGAAGCTATTTGTGCAGCATACAAGAAGACCTCTTTTTTTTTAATTTTATATTCAATTTTGCAAATTTTTTTTTGCGGGTCTTTCTTTCGGTGTCAGACTTTTTTTTGTTGTGCTCAAAAGCGAGTTGTATCCGAAAATTGGAATTAATTGGAAATCAATTAATTGTGCATATTTATATTTGAATGCACGAAATGACTATTCCATATTGTCTCATTCACAGTAGGCCTAAAGCAAGAAGTTTTTGCGCAAAAATTTCCTTAATTAATTTCATTCATTCATTGCTACGCGTAGAAAAAAGTGAAGAAAAAATGAAATCTTAAAAAAAATTAAATGAAAATGAATCGCTTAGATTTATTTATGATTAATGCTGGATTATCACTGCGATTAATTAATCAATCAATCACTCACAAAACAATAGATCGATGAAGGAACTGACTTGAATTTCAGTACTTTAAAGAATGTGCCAGTTTATAGTCAATTCGAGAAAACTTTTTTCCCACTTTACTTCAAAAATTAAGATTAGAAGTTAGACAGTGCTTCACTTTAAATTAGCTAATGCTATTGCAGCAATTGCAATCTTTTCGTAAAATTATCTATCAAACAAATGCTTTCCTAAAATGCCTTTTGTAATTTCTTTTGCAGTTTCTTTAATTTGGAAAAATAATTCTGTAAAAATCAATTTTCCATTTTTTTTCTATTATTAAAAGAAATCATTTTAGCCTGAAATATCGTTTAGCATAGGGTTAGCTGCTTTTTCAGTGCATGCATTTCATTTTGTGCGTTAAAATTTACTTTGGAAGAAATAAAAAGAGGGTTTGCTGTTTAAATTTTTTTTGCATTCATTAATGTGCTCGTTGAGTTTTGTCAAATCCATTTTTCTTTTTATTTAATTTATTCTTAACAGCATGAAAAAGTCATACGTAAAATTAAATGCTTCCATGTGAATTTAAAATTTTTTGCCAAAATTTGCAAATTGTATTTTCCAAAAAAAAAGAGAGAGAAAAAACAAACGAAAATGATTTTTAGCAGACAAGGATGGCGTTAAGGCACTGTTAGCAAATATTAGGAAGAAAGGGAAAAAAAAAATCTTTCAAAAAGGAGTAAAGCAGAAATTCTAAAAGATATTTGAAAATGAGTGGAAAAAGCGATAAACTAAATCCTTTTCTTAAAATAAAAAACTATTAAATCTTGAAAGAGAGAAAGCGGGAGAGCGAGAGAAAGAGAGAGAGAGAGAAAAAGGATAGGGAGGAAGAAAGATAGAGGGGACGGAAAATAAAGCTGTAAATATTTGAAAAGTGTAAAAATGAAAGAGACGAGAGGAGAGATTAAAGGTTAAATTCGAGAACACTTTTTATCAATCAGTTCCTAAGCGTATCCGTTGACCTTCTCATATGGCACTCTCAGATGTTCACTTCAGAGGTTACAACAAGGTCAGTGAAATGAGGAGCAGGCGCTACTCCGTTCACTCTTCCTCCGCCTCATAGCTATCACTGTTGTAATGCTTTCCGGAATGAGCGTGACTTACACCATTAACCGGAAATTCTTTGATCTTGATTGCAATTATTGGAGATATTCGAAGCAAGTGTCGCACGGAAATTATCCGGTCTTGTCCGGATTATACTTGCCAGAAACGTTTTAAAACACTGCAAAATATTAACATTCGAAATATTAGTAGGAGGCATGTTGAGTAGGAATTGTTTCATTACTTTCTAAAAAATTAAATCTTCATATCTTCTATTTTGAAAGAAAGAAAAATTGGAATCTTTATATCTTCTATTCCAAATTAAATTATCTTCCATTAAATTAAACTATTCATAAATTGCCCTAAAAAATTAAACCTGACAGTTTTCTCCCTTCGAGGTATTGAACACATTTCATTAATTTTGGACGCTCATTACAGTGTTAATTAATTGATTAATATTTTGAAAATTTTGCAAATGCTATTGTTAGTTTTTCATATCTCAACGAATATTTAGTGTGTGATTGAAAGTTCATAAGTTAGCAGTGGCTGTTACCTGTTGAGGAAATGCTAATTTAAATTTGAATTTTAAGGATCAACAGGTAACTTTACCATTTCATTCTACCAGATATTGAAACCTGTAGGCGAAAATAAATTTCAACAAATTGAGGAGGATAAAAAGAGATATTCGGTGTTTTCATTTTTTTTTTAAATCAATACAAAGTGATTCGGATTTTTTGTGTGTTAAAAATAAATTTGCAAAATTTTATTAAATTTATAATTAAAATAAAATCAGCCCTTTTCATTTCTGGAATTAATTGCATTAAAAATGAATGAATAATTTATTAACTGCCGTTTGTAATATAATTTAGCAACGGCGTATGTTTGCTAATAATCGAACTGAAATACCGTAATGTCTTTTTTTGCAAACGTGCCGCAAACCTATAACTTTATCAGTTCATTCAATAACAGCGGTAAATTAATGTAGTTGAATAAACGTTTCGTTAATGGAAGAAGAATTTCGTTCTATCTCAGACGATCTTCACGGTAATTTATGGCATTACAATTAAATTGATTAATTAATTAATGGGATTGAAATGTCGCTCATTCATGATCTCCGGCACTCTCAATGAAGCAGTTGCGCAACTCTTCTTTTCGGGCTACATTTGTAATAACACGTTTAATTCCGCTTTGTATTAAATTATTATTACCATCATGAATCATGGAAATACGTGAATGAAAGACGGATGGAACAAGAGTAGTGGAGTTGAAACAGAGAGAGGAATAGAGAGAGGAACAGAGAGAGAGAGAGAGAGAGAGAGAGAGAGGGAGAAGAAATGACATAAAAGAAAAATTGCCTTCTGTTGAAAGCAGACTGTTTCATTCGATCTTCTTGGCTTTTATTTCTCTCTTATTTCTTCGATTATGTTCTTTTGCTCAAAAATTATTTGATTTTGCATTCTTCAAAATTTTTTGTTAAAAAAAAAACGAATTTTCAATAATTTACAGCTTCATAGAAATTAAACGAATTTCCTTTCTTTAAATTTTCCATTTTATAACTTTTTTTGATTATTTTAAAATTAAAAATTAAATTATTCTCTTTATTACTCTCCTACTGGTTAGCTTTTCAATGTTAATTAAAACTTGTAAATTATCCTAACGAAAAAGAACTGCAATGAATGATAGGTAAATGGTTAATTAAAAGTTGGTAGAATTGTAATGAAGAGATAATTTACATAAGCTTCTATGAAAATTTTCATGCATATTTTACTTGTGCTTTGTGTAAAGTTTGCGGTAAACGTGAGTCGCTTAATAAAAACAAAAGAAAAAAGGAAACCAAAATGTGAGGAAGTGTGAGTGAAATTGTTACGCTTGTATTTTTTGCATAAAAATGTAAAAAGTTAAAGCGAAATTCTTCCGTATGATGATAGCTGGGGAAAAAAAATGTGAAAATCGATGGATTTTTTTTTCTTTTTGCAGTAAAATCATTAATGAAATGAAATGGACTTTTGGCACTTTGCACTTAGACATGTAAGTTAAAAATGAAATTTAATTTTATCAGCAAAAAAAGGGATGCATTGCTTTCCTCTCATGTGAAATCAATGAAAATGTCTTGCTGCAGAAAAGTAATGGATTGTTGTACCACAGCGATTCGCAAATGATCATGCAAAGACAAATGATCAATTTTGAAAATTTATATTAAAAATTGGAAATTATCCTATTCCTCCAATCAATTCAATCATTTCCACAAGTGAGAACAGGTAGAGGTGTGTATGTGTGTGTGTGTGTGTGTGTGTGTGTGTGTGTGTGTGTGTGTGTGTGTGTGTGTGTGTGTGTGTGTGTGTGTGTGAGGTGAGTAATTAACGCAAGCATGTTGCGCATATGCAAATTAAGCAATTAATTCAACACATTTCCAACCGTACTGCTTGTTCCTCTCACCGATACATCCATCCATGTAATTTATATTTAAGTTTGAAAAAAATAGTTATTTTTCGTCCTAAAATGCATTAATGTTAATTAAATTATTTGATGAAAAAAGTTCCAATTTATTTATTTGTTGACTTTTGCGATCGAATTGTCTATTTATTTATTCATTTACAATAATGCATTTCTAACTGATTAAAATGTATAATATTTTTTTCAAGGTGAAAAATTTTTTTAGCCAAATAAAGCTTTATTTGTTTTCAGTATTAATCAACTAAGTAAATGAGCAAACGCTTTAGCATCCGTTGGACTAAATTTTTAAAATTATTAAATCACTATTGAAAATTGAAATTAAATGAAAATTTTATAACGAATGCTTAACTTTTATTATCATAACAGCAACATTTCAATGTTTCACTCTTATTTTGCTTTCAGTAACGTTGCATAATAGTCTAGTAATTTTGGCCAAATATTATTCAAAACAATGAAAGAAATAAAAATTTTACAAAATTTTGTTTCAAAATTGTATTAAAAATAATCAATTATAGTTATACTTTTCATTTCACTTTTATGAAATTTTGCAATAAACAATATTAATCAATTAAATAAATGAGCAAACGCTTTAGCATCCATTGGACTAAATTTTTGAAGTTATCAAATTATTATTGGAAATAGAAATTATGAAATTGTTAGAAATTACTATCTATTGAAGCAAATTAAACTGAGTGCTAGAGTTCATGAAGAAGCATTACTGTACAATGTGATGCAGTACGTATACATTTTTATTTTTACTATTTAAAAATTCAGTGTAGAAAAAATTTTTTAAAAATATTTTCTCAATAATTTTCCTCCTTTTTTTCTGTTTCTCAAAAACTTGCGGTGAACAACAATTGGTGCGAATCAATTAAATTCCCACATATATTTTATTTGTTTTAAAATTCCTCCGTTTTCCCCTTCAACTCACTAAATCCTTTGAAATTCATTGACGACGAACTTTCTATCTCTGCTTTTTTAGCAATTTTTAGTCTTAAAAATAGGAAATTAAAAACTGATTATATAATAAATATTTTAGCACATTAACAATGTAAAATGAATGCTTCTACAGTATCCTATTTTAATGTTTCATGCGATTTAATTAACCAAATTAATTTTGTTTCTCTATTGCATGTAGTACAACCACTTCATTAATGCCGCACTTCATTAATTTTTATGGACAGATGTAATTCAGTATTTAATTATAATTAGTGAAAGAGAGGCTAAGATCAATTATGATTTTTTTGCAAATAATTCAATTTCCCTATTTAGACATTTCGTGTAATTACTTTAGTGATGTCAAAATCGTTGTTAACAAGCAGAAAAATTAATTGACGTCAAATTTAATTTAAGCATTCATCGTCAATTAACAATTTTCAGCAAAAAAAAAGGCGGTGGACACCAATGTTCTTCCTAATGAACTTCTCCAATTGTACATGCATCAATGATGGAAGTGTTCCTTTTGCATGATCTCAAGTAATACAACTTCAAATTCTAATTCATATATTGAAGTGTGAAGATGATGAAGTAAAATTTAGAAGAAGCGAACAATGGCAATTTTTTTCTTTGTTTAAATTAACTACAAAAATGAATTGAAATTCGTTGACATTCATTGAAGGTCAGCGGAAATTTTTGTGTGTGTCAAAAATTCCTCAATTTCATTTTATTTCTTTTTTTTTTGGAAATGTATATGTGTCTGTCTGCCTGTCTGTGTGTGTGTGTGTGTGTGTGTGTGTGTGTGTGTGTGTGTGAGTGGGAGGTTAGTTGTCGAACAATTTATTAAACATATTTTTTTTCTCCTCCGAACTTCTTCACTATTTTTCCTGACGACCGCAACGACTGGAAGGAATAAAATTTGTTTCGTTCGCGCTTTTCTCTTTCACACATCTTTCATTGCCCATTTGACTGATGAACAGTGGCATTTGAGATGTTTGCAACTTTTCCTTTTTTTCCCCTTCTTCCCTCTCCCTCCCTCTCTCTCTCTCTCTCTCTGTGAAAGCATTACATTTAGCTGCTTAATTACCAGCACTTCACTGCTGTTCACAATTGTTAGAATGGAATCTTTTTTTTTTGAATATGTTTCATTCATTTAATAATAATTATTATTTTTTATTATTGTTTATTAATTATTAATAATGATAAAATTTGTTGAAATCAAACCGTTTCGGCATTGCTTATTTTTGTACATTAAAAATAGGAAATTTAATCATGAAATTTTATGTGGAAATAGTATTTCTGCCAGATACAAACAGTTTCCAATCCACTGAATTGGATCACTTCTGAATGTACTAGTAATTAAGATTAATTAATTATTTCCGAATGAAGGAATTACTTTGCTACGGTAAAATACCTAATTAAATTTTGCAAAAACTATTTCCCTTCCATAATTGTTAATTTCAGAATTCTCTTTCATCATTTGCGAATTATTGTTTTGCTTTTTTTAAAAAAAAAAACCAAAAAGTATTGCAAGATAAATCTGATAGGAGAAATTTTCATTAATCAAATTAATTGTTAAAATTGTAATTTTTCGAGCGATGCATAAGTGCCATAATGATGAAATAAAAATTCATTCGTTAATGAAAGAGAATTCTGTAGCACTGCTTTTGTCGCATAAATTTTCAGATGAAATGAAATTTTGATTTTAACATTTGTATGATATTTTAAATTATTAATTAAAAATAATCAACCATCAATTGAGCAATTTACCACTGCTCTATATAGTTCAGATTAAAATTAAAAAGTTTTCATTCCATTCTTTTCACTGCAGTACTCTTAGTTTGCATATGAATTGAATATTCACGCAACAATACCTGTTAGACATTCCTTTTTCAGCAATTTAGATAAATCTGTTTTTCCAGAAAAAAATCATTTCTAATTCGACTGCTTTTAATCTGAGAGAAATAGAATTCTATTTTTTATTTCAATTTCGCTAATTTCAAATTATCACCCACCAACATCGTTGTCATTATTACCATAGTGATTATCACTTTGATGTTAATCACTTTCTTTCATAATTCAAAAAATATCCTAAATGCTAACCAAATACATTAATCATTCTTTTTTAACTTTCTCTGTCATTTACGAAATGACACTTTTAAGTTATTCAGTAATGCTCGCATTATATTCGGCGAAGTGGTCGCTTGTTTAATTTAGCAAAAAATTGTGTAAGTACTATTATTGCATGAAAATGAAATACTTGAAATGGAACGTTGTGCTTTTCGATATCGCATTTTTTGTTGCCTTTCGAGGAGTGAAAAGTCAATTAAAACTACAAACATCATTGTGTTTTTAAGGTTTTAAATAAAAAGATGGAGTTGGACGATCTTGGACTACCGCCATATTCACGATTTTCAAGCATTCGCGGTAAAAACAGAAATTAATTATTACTTTTATTATTCATTAAAAATCAATTATTCCTATTCTCATTATTATTTTTGTTTTCAAATATAAATAATAATTTCGAAAAAGCGATATTTCTTTTTTCTTTTTACCTTTAAATTAATCATTCTTGCAGAAAGACGTGAAATGTTTCCTTTTTTTTGCATGCAAAATTTAATTTAATGATTTTTTTGATTGATTTAACAAACATATTTCATGGTGCGGTGTGGGTGAGAGGCGATCAGACCGATAACGGACAGCTTTCTGATCAAAATCTGATAATACGTGACTGTCAAAAATTCACTTTTATTAATTATATCATTATTTAAGTTATTTTCCGATCCTTATCTTCCGATACCACTAACCGATGGTTTTCGATATCAGTGATATAGCATAATTTGAACATTACTAGAGTGAGCAATTTGATTTTGTATTTTGAAAGCAAAATTAATATGGACGAGTGAAATTTCAATTTGAGCTAAATATTTTAATTTATCATTGCCTCCATTATGTCTAACTCTCGGAATAGAAAAATCCAAATTTTTAATGTTTTTTTTTGAAATGTTGATATTGTCAAGCAAAAATTTTTTAAAGTGTATGAGATTTAAAATAGAAATTTTTAAACTCATAGACAAGGGAGTGCTTTTTTCCATACACAATGATTGTTCATTTCATATCTTTGATTTCCCAATTGTTGCATCGCAGTACTTCTAGTTTATCTCTCTTGAATAGAATATTTAATTTTGTCCTTCACTTTCAGCAGTTTCTCTATTTCAGTGATGAATATGCCTGAATATTTCAAATGAATTACTCAAAATATTTCACAGTTTATATTTTAGATGAAAAATTTATCAAAAAATTATTCCTTTCCTTGCGATGGTAATGTTTCATTATTTGCGTAAAATTGATTAGTTGTAAAAAATTGCTAAGATATACTTTTGAACTGATTGTTTGATGAATAAATTGAAAGCTTACTGAAGGTTAGTTGAATTATCAATGGTTTTTTTCTCTTCCCACCTCTCTCTCCCTCTCTCTCTCTCTCTCTCTCTTACAGCGAACAGAAAATTTAAGCCATCGCCACAATCATTCATTATATGTGTAGGGAAGGAAGAAAGAAATTCTCCATGAACACAAAAGGTGTGAATTCACTTGTGATTGTGAAACAGTTAGTCAGTTCGTCTTTACCTTCCCATTTCCCTTAAATTAAAAAAAAAAAAAGATTTTATACAAAAAAAAAACTCAACAAAAAACTCATATTTATTCGATTTTCTTTTTTGAGGAAAAAAAGCGAGAAATGCTACTGCTTTTTTAATTTACTGTTTTTTTCGTTCCAGCTAAATTTGATTTGAAAGAAAAATTTTAGGTTATAAATAATTGTGTGTTTCCTTTCTTTCTCTCTCTCTCTCTCTCTCTCTCTTCGATTTTTCATAACCTTTCTTCTTTCATATGCTCAAAAGAATAAAATAACGTAAGAAACTTCTGGCATATTTCACTTAAAAAAATTTTTTTTTTGATTAATACATCTGCCTCTGCCTTCATCGTCATTTTCAATCTTTCTTTTTGCTTAATTTTTTCGGTAATTTTTAATTTTAATTGCAAATTCCTTTCTTACCGTATTGCTGCGTTCTTTCCACCCTCACTTCCATCCGTCCGTGTGACCACACATATCTAACCAGTAGTTTCTGTAATCCGCCAAATTTCATTAATTCATTCTTAATAAATTCAAATTTTCCACTTCTATTTGTTTGCTGCATAAGAACAGTGAACGGAATGGGATGAAACCATTCGGTGAAACGAGCAGTTTTATTTTTAATTAAAAAAAAACGATTTCATTTATTCTATCAAGGCGAAATTCATCAGAATAATAAAGAAAATTAATTAAAAACGGACCAACAAATTTTGTTTTTCTTTTTTTTTGGTAGTTGGCAGTGGCAATCATTTCAATATTTCTGCTATAATTGTGGTGTATTTCGCTTATCACTGACTAAAGCAACGTAAAGCAAAAGTTCAAAGTTCATATGATGAAAGCTTAGGAATTAGCAATTGAATTTTAATAGCAAATGCACGAATACATTCATCACATCCACTCATTCAATTCATTCAATGATCACATTTGCTGTAATTTGTCGATTCACAAAAAAAACCACTCTCACCAATTGTTCAATTAATAATTTTAGAAAAATAATGAATATGTTGAAATAATTGAAAAATTCAAAAAAAACATTTCCGTTAATTAAGAAATATTCAAAAAAAGATTAAAATATAATCCTTTTTTGAGCCTTATTTGATAATTCCCATTTAACTGAATTAATTAATACAAATATCGTAGTGTAGTTGTAGCTCCAACATTTTCTGCTTTGTTAGCATTAAATAAAATAATTTTAAAAAATCGATAGGCATTAATAGTTGGTGACTTGCAGTGTTCTTCGTCCTCTGATAATTTTGATAACCGTTTGTCTATAAGGAAATTTCGAAATTCAAATTTCCTTTTTGTCACCTGCCTTGGAACTCGCTTTTAGCTACAATTGTTGCAGAATGACCAAATTTAATTTAATCGTTTGAATTTATAAAAATTTTCGATATTTGAGGCATTTCGCAATGATACTATCATTTGAATCATTGAATTGAACAATCAACACAGCCTTATGGCATTGCTTACAATGAACGGCTTTTGGTCAGATGTTGTCAAAGGAATGTGGCGGAAAGTAAACTTAATGTGTCGTTGCAATTATCAAAATTCATAAGTGGCTATTTGAAGCTAATTCAATTTAAAATATCTGACATATTTCCCTCTCATTTCTTTTCACTCAATTCCTCATGCATTGCTACTTTTGAATTATTATAAAATACAAAACTTTTTCCAAATGAAATCCAACGGTGAACACACTGAAACGATAACTTCAAAGGGAAATTCTACTGCAATGAAATTAAGAATAAGCAGTCTGCTTAAATTTTTCACTTCTCACTTCATGCCACTTTACTAATTACCTAATTGCTATTTGCTAACCTGTTATTTGTAATTAGCAAAAAAAAACCGAAGTGAAACCGTTGCTCCACCAAATTGTAACGATTCGCTAAATCAAATATTTCAGTTTCAGTGCATTTCAATCAATAATGCTATTTACAGAGCAAATTGAAATGCTCTTCAAAATTCAAATTAACGTGAATTGCTATGCAAATTAACGCACGCTAAGTGTTGTTTGCATGCTTGTAGAATATTTAGATGGAATAAATGAAAAATGAAATGGAAATGGAAAACCGCAATTTCTCTCTTTAAAATAAACTTTTTCGAATAGATTTTTAAGATGAAAGAAAAGAAACAATTAAAAATAAAGGCCTAACAACAATTTCATAAGGCTATGCAATTTTCCTGAAATGAAATGTTTTCCATTACATCAAAATTTCTGTTAAAAAGAAGGAGAGGGGAAGGGAGTGGGAGGGAAGGAATGGTGGAGAAAGTGTGGTAAGCCTTACCATAATATTCCAATGCAATAGATAGCAATGAGGTGGAAAATTGTCGGAGCGGAAAGGATGAATGGAATGATGGCGAAAGGGCTATAGCTGGCAGGCCTATTTTTGAAACTTCACTTAATCTCCTCCCTCTTTTTAACCCTCAACTTGCTGACTTTTTTATAGGTGACTTTCAAACATTATCCTTTCTCTGAAATTTTTCTTCTCAGTAGTGAAATGCTTTTCTGTCTCCTTCTATCTCCCTCTCTTTCTCCCTCCCAATTTCCACAATGTACCGATAGCACTTAATTGAAATTGAAAACGAAGAGAGGACAAGAAGGAAGGCTGTAGTAAACGGATCAAATCAGTCGATAATCCTCTCCTCCCACACTCATCTCAGCGCTTCAATTAACTTTTATAAAAATTTTCTTCTTATTAAAATTCCCAGGAAAAAGATTGCGAGAGGTTTTTGAAAGCAAAAGTTGAAAATCCTCAATTTCTGAATACAAAATTCTCCTTTCCCTGCAAATTTTTGCATTTATCGACCTATTTATTACGCTTGTTTTCCCTTCCTTTTGTTTACAAAATTTACAAACGAAAATGTGAAGTAACGCGAAGTTTCTTTCATTTACTGTCGCACTAAAAATATAATTTTTGAAAAAATTATCGTATTATTTTGCTAGAAATTGAAAAAAATCGATGAGCGAATGAAAAATTTAAATGGGAAAGGAAAAAAATGAATTTTTTTTAGGAAATATGATTAGCAGCTACGTGAAACTATTTATCATTCACAGCACAAATGAGAATAGCAAATTGCAAATTCGCGTGTGTGTGTGTGCACTGAAAAGAAAAAAGAAATGGACTTGCAAAAATGGATGAAAAAAAAGATTAGCCACTTTTTTAACTATCCTTATCGTGATTTATTATCATTTATTATTATTATTATCACCTATCATTTATCATTTATTATTATTATTATTATTATTATCACCTATCATTTATCATTTATTATTATTATTATTATTATTATTATTATTATTATTATTATTATTATTATTATTATTATTATTATTATTATTATTATTATTATTATTATTATTATTATTATTATTATTATTATTATTATTATTATTATTATTATTATTATTATTATTATTATTATTATTATTATTATTATATTATTATTATTATTATTATTATTGTTATTTGTATCACTATTACAAGTTATTCTCTTAGGTGGAGAATGAAACAGAAAAGGGACGTGTTTGATAATTCTTTAAAAAAGTTTGAAATATTTATCTGAAAGGAAAAAAAGAAGGAAACCGGTTCCTACTTCCTTCTCATCTCCATCGGTCCGCCTTTTGCCCATTATAAGTAGCAATTCATTTGCCACTGCCATTGTCACTGTCAACCGTTATTGTCAACCGTTATTGTTAACCGTTATTGTCAGCCGTCACCTTCCTCCATCCACCTTTTCTAGATGAGAATTTAGAATTTCTATCGATGCTATTGTTATTAACGCCACCACCACCACAGTCGTCAACAATCATCAGCACTATTACTACCACTGATATTTAATTTCATCCATTATCGAAAATTTAGAGTGTCAATTTAACTATTTATCTAGTTTGCTTTTCTACGTTTGATGCCATCATTTTCTTATCTCATTATTTTTGCCCTCAAAACTGCTCCTAATTGATAATTTTTTATAAATTTTGCAAGGAAAAGCGGGAGAAAAAAAGGAGAAAATTTTGATAAAATTAAGGAAAAAAGTGAAAGAGCTTAAATTTCGATAAATTACTGCTTCGTTACTGTTTCGTGCTAATCTTGATGAAATTACACTAAATTTAAACTATTTTTAACATCAACTTTTTTTTCCACTTTTTTGGATGGCGGCGATCTTTGCGCTACGCGCAAACTGTACTCTTGCAAATCAAAATAACTATTACCACTACTATTACTGATGTCATTGCCGCTGCTACCTCTGCTACCATTAATCGCAATTAATCGCCAGAGAGAGGCAATCTTAATAGGAAGTGAAAATGGACTACCAACAGCTGTAACAATCGTTGAAAAATTCCATCAACTCTCTCTCGTCGCAATCACTGGAGGTTATCATCGTTATCAGTGCCGGTGCGATTGATGTTGATAGCGGCGCTATCGAATTTAACAGATTGAGGCGGAATGTTCTTTCTAATTGCATTCGTTGTCTTCCTGTGGCACTGCTTACTTCGACTGCTATCTCTCATTCGTCATCACCGATGGCATTTGCGCGAAATTGCAGTTGGACGGAGGAGTGATGATTGTGAATATCAAAATGCGCCATTTTTAAGTGATCATGCGGAGGAGAAGTTAGATTTTCCTGGAAGTGTTACTAGAGGTATTTTTGATTAAATTTTAAAACAAAAATTTAAAAAAAGAAAAAGAGGGCGGAGAAAACGGTAAAATGTAAAAAGGTTCAATGTTTGCTGCTTCCTTTTTTTTTACTCAAAAACTAATTAAGCTTAAGCATATCATTTCTGCTTTTTTGCCCATTCGCAATGAATTTAACTTATTTCGCATGCCGAATATTTTTTGCTATGTGTTGCGATAAATGAAAAAAAGAAAACTGAGAAGTTGGCTTTTTTTTAAGAGAACGAATTTCATTCGTGTTTTTTAAAAATATGACTAACACTGATAAAAATCACTAGTAATTATTAACACTGATAAATGAAGCACTCATTTTTTCACTGTTTATAATTTTGAATTTCATATACGATATTTTATTATATTAATCTTTATTCTGACGGAATATTTTGTTATTATTGCTGTTTTTTGTTATTCATTATTATTAGTATTTTCTTTATTACTTATTGTTATTTTTAATTATTATCATTATTATTGTTATTTGTATCACTATTACAAGTTATTCTCTTAGGTAGAGAATGAAACAGAAAAGGGACGTGTTTGATAATTCTTTTAAAAAGTTTGAAATATTATCATTTATTATTATCATTTATCGTTATTTTATTATTACTTATTATTATTATTATAATAAATTATTCATTATTCATTATTCATTATTACTTCCGAGGCAACTGTTTGTGATGTTTGTTTACGGCATAGCTCGCCAATGACCGAAAATTTCACAGTTTTTGGAATGTATTACTTTCTTGAAGGTCACAATATTATGCACTCATTGCTGCTTTGCCTCGGATGAATAAGAAAATTTGCTCAAATTTCTTAAAATAGATTTATAGAAAACTTTGATTTTCACTTTTTCCAATTTTATGTATACTTTTAGAAAGTGAAGTGAAGTTTAAAGTTTTTTTTCGATGTAATCACTTTTTCAAAAAGGATTGTTGTTGTTAAAATGGTAGTTTTAGACATGAAATTGGCACTATGAAACTTTTCCATTAATATTTCTCTCTTTTTCTCCCTCCACTCTCCTGTCTCTCTCTCTCTCTTTCTCTCTTTGTGTGATATTTGCATCGTTCTTTCAGGAATATCTTCTTTATTCCTTTTTTGTAAAACGATAGTTCACTTTGCATCATTTAATTCGAATTTTTATCATTCACGCGTAAAACTCTCATTCTATCTTTTTGCGTAAAAAAAGACACTTGAAATTTCAAGTAATATTGCATTAGATTTTACAAAATATCATTTGTGCAAAAGAATGAAATCGTTCGAAGTAATAAGTGAAAGTTAAAAAATTTAATTTTTTTCTTATAATCATCTATCTGTTAACGTTTCAAAAAAAAAATTTCAGCAGCTGTTAAATGCAATTTTTATGTCTTAATGTTCTGCCGTAAAGAGCATTGCTTTAAAATTATCTTCGTTAAATTTTTTGTTTTTTCCAAAGTATCGTCGAATTTTACGCACGTTTACACGTAACTTCAACGTACGTATCTCCAATATTCATGTGCTCGAATCTGTTATTGCCGTAAACAAGAATTTCTCAAACTTTTTTTATCAGAGAGCATTAAAATTCGAAAAAGATAGATGAGTTAAAGTGTTTGTTTCGTAATTCGCTAATGAATTTTAATTGTTTTCTAAATGGATGGATGATAAGATAGGATAACACTAATTTTCATGCTTTCATTTTCCTCCTGAAATCAAAATATCAGAAAAATTTTTCTCAATTCCTATCTTTCAGTTAATTTATTAATATTCGAGCAAAAGATGATGCCAAAAAGGAGGAACGATTGCTATTTTATAGAAATAAAATTTTCATTTTTTATATTCGAAAATTTTTTTTTTGGAAAAAACGCGTTTTTTCGTTTTTAATTTATGGACAACTTTGGTAGCATAAAAGGATATGAAATGATAGTTTTGTTTTTGTTTTTTAATTTTACATCTATCTATTCATTTGTAAAGTTGAATTATTGAAGCGGAAGGGATGGAAGACGATAATTTATGGTTTTGAAGTCTAAATAGCTCTCTATCAGCCAGCAGCTCCTCTCTTTTGCTTCACTTTCTAACACTTTGAAAAATTCATCAAATTTGCACTTTTTTTTCATGAAGTTTAAAAAAATTAATGAACGAGGAAAAATTTTATGCATCAATTTTTCCTTGTTTTTTGCACAATTTAAAATCATAAATTTTTATGCTAATGAATTTTGAACTGAAATACATGGGTCGAAATTTTAGGAAAAATTTTCTGGCTTTATTGTTTGAGATTGCTTCATTTCCATTCTCTAAAACTACTTATTTCATTTACATCGATGCTTCGTAACTTTGCAATCAACATGAGTTCTTGAACGTTTCAAGCTTAAATTTTCCTGAAAACAAAAAAAATCTATCAACTTTTTAGCCGGAAGCATTTTTCCGTAATCGTATTCATACAGTTTCCGTGCTGTGATCGTCTGATAACTGTTTCTAGTGGAAGAACCTGTGGGAAACAAAGATAGACCTTAGGGCGAAAATATTCCGTTGTGCCTTCGCTTGAAGTTATTTCAAACATTTTCAAATAAATATGAATAATTAATTAATTGGTAAAATTTGTAGATACACCTCTTCGTAAGTGGTACTACTGATCGCGACAAAAAACACACACGTCGTAACACGTGATTCTGATTTGTAAATGATAGTTAATGAAGAAAGAGAAGGAAAGAGAAGCTATTTGCACATTGAAAGTAAGGCGCAAAGTACGTGTACGTAACACACGTATCTATATATCTATCTAAAGATACAACTTTACTTATTACTTCTCGAATTAATCTGGATTTTCAAGTTTCTTTTCTGTCTGATGAATATTTTGAAGCTTCTGTTTTTTCGCTTTCAAGTTAATATGTTCCTTAAATTTAGAAAAAAAGAGAACTTACAAAGTGGAAAGGAGAGAGTGAAGGAAAGAGGAAGCGAAAGGAAGGAAAAGAAAGAGTAACACAAAAATTCGAATGAGAAAAAAAGGATTTGCCTGTTGCTTGCATTGAATGCGTTTTTGATAATGTGAAATTACATTTTATTTCATCAATTTTGAAATTTCGAAATTCGTACTTTTGTTCGAATAAAATTAAACCTCTCGTTTCTTCAAAAGAAAAACGAAAGCGGAAATTTATTGATCATTGAAAGATAAGATAAAATTTATTTCACAAACGAAAATTTCCTGTTTTAAAACTGGCCAACGCGTAATGCATAATTTTCAACTAGACTTGCAGTTTTCATGAGGTGTAAAGCTGAGAAAATGTATGGAAATTTTAGCAAATGAAATTTAAATTGAAATTTCTAAAATGTACTTTTGGACTAAACCGACATTTTAGCGAATTGCACTCTTCCTGTCAACCTTGAATTCTGCTAAATTCTCAAGATTCCCCACTTTTTTAGCAATTATTTTTCTCTACGCTAAATTACATTTCAACTTTGACATTTATTTTCTTTCTTCAACACCCACTAACATCTCATTCGTTTTTTCGAATTTTTTTAATTCTAAATTATCCAAAGTCTAAATTAGCCATTCCGAGTGGCACTTTTAAATTTCGTCCAAACATTGCAAGTTGAAAATTTTCATTCAATTCAATGAATGAAGCGCAGATGTGCGTGGAGGATTAGCTGAATTATGTCCTGTTGAAAGTGCTTTTGAGAGTACTATCGGATGAAAGAATAAGCGCAAATATGACTTCCCATTTTTTTCAGTCTCCTTGTCTATACGTCGTTTATCACACTTATCTACGATTCAAATCTTATGGCTCCCTCTCTCTCTCTCTCTCTCTCTCTCTCTCCCTCCCCTTCTCTAACTCTTTCTTTCGTGTTTGATATCTTTCAAGTTCAAAAAAAAAAATGGAAGAACAACTTGAGTAATTGACGAAATGAAACTAACACACGTTAAAAAGAATTGAGGTAGAGAGAGAGAGAGAGGGAGATGGAGAGGGAGAGGGAGAGAGCGGAATGAAATGAATTAATTAATGAAGCAAACATACATGAAGGTCATTTAATTTATTAGATTGGTTTTTAAATATTTTTCCTCATTGAATGAATGTAATAATTTATAAAATACAACTCATTTTTTGTTTTAATAAATTAAAATTTATTTTATGATTTTTGTGGCGAGTAAATGTGAAAAAGGTACAATTCATTTTCTCATCTCTTCCCTTTCCGTTCCTTTCTTTCTTCCTCTCCCTTTTTTTTCAGAATCAATTTAATTTTCAAGACAAAAGCTCTTTTTATCTTGAAAATTAAATTGATTTTTTTTTCACTGAAAGATTTTAGCTATCTTTAAGCCAAAAAACAACAACAATTCAACTGCATGCTATTTCACGAATGCGTGCACGCACGTCTATGCACACGTGCGTACACATATGCTAATGCACGCCAGCTTTGCAAGACATATTTAGCAAAATTTTGCAAAAACAATTAGTTTTGAATTTTCGTGCAAAAGAAGATTAGGAAAGAAAATGACGTGAAATTTACTTGTCTTTTGTTTTTTCGTCATAAAATAAGCAGGAGCGATTTGAATTGTAGGGAAATGTTGGAGAGGAAGAGGAAATTTTCTGAATTTATTCGAAATTACTGCATTTCAGTTAATGTCAATTCATACTGAATCCCTAATAGAAATTCCAGCTAATATTTTGGTTTCGAATTCTTTTTGCGAAATTTTTCAAGGATATCAGGGTAGGAATGCGAGAACTGGCGAAATCCTAGCGAAATTGCTGATGAGATTAATTACAGCAGTCGTTATCCGTTATTGCATCCGTTCTTTGACGTGACGTATCCGGTTTTCTAACCGTTATTAAGATAAGGATTAGTTAGGCAAGGTATTGGAAGAAATCCGATGAATGTAAGAGAAATAATTACCGGAATTATGCAAAAATTTCCGGGAGTTCGTTAATTAGAAATTTTACTCTCGCCCTCCCGTCCTCTTTATACATTAAAAAGATCTCTGTATATCCACTCTTTCTCTCTCTGCATATTTTAAAAAGATAATTTTTTTTGTAATTTTTGATTTTTAATTTACCGAGGCATAATAGTTAGCGATTAGTGAATTTCATATTTGATGAATTTCAATTCATCAGTCAATCACTCTACCAGTAATTAATGAATTAGTCTAATAAAATTTACGTGGACAAAATTTTTGAGACAATTTCGAATTCATGATATCAGAAAAACTTTTGAGCGACACTGAAAAATTTAAATGAAATATATTTTATGAATAAATTTCCACAAAATTATTTCACCACATTAATGCAAATACTTCCCAAATGAAAGGAAACATTTAAAAAAAAAGAATTTTACAATCTCTCAATTAGCATAATTTTTTTGAAGTTAATTTCTAAATTATTATGTAAGACTATTTTCTTTTCAAAATAAATTTCAATAGTAAGTAAAATTTTTCTCATTTTTCCTTTTTTTTTTCTTTTGTTTTTAAATGGAAATTGATTTGACATTCCACTTCTCTCTTTTCTTCCATTACTTTCGAGCAGCAAGAATGATGAATTTTTCATTTCAAAAGAGGAAAAACACTGTTATATTTGGGAGAGGTGAAAAATTTCGCATAAAAATTATTTATGGTAAAATGAACCTGTCAGAGAGTGTTCATCCACCTTCACCATCCCTCGCTCTGCCAGTGGCACAGTTTTTCGATTATCAGAAAACCTGATCTGTCCGAGAATTTACGGCAAATTAAATCGTAGCATTCGATGATGTCAATTCAATTTATAGTAAGTAATACGTCGTGCATTTCAAATGCAACGAGCAAAAAAGTGGGAAATAATAATAGCACTAATTCTTTTCAATAACATTCATTTCCAATTTTTCATTTTATTTCTCTTCTCTCTCTCTCTCTCTCTTTCTCTCTCCCTCTCCTTGCTTTGCATTCTTAGTGTTCCATTTTTCGAGTAATTTCTGAGTGTGCTAAAAAAAAGAGGAAAAAATGGAACAACGAAAAAGATAAGGGTGAAAGTTTATGTGAGAAGGATGGATGAAATCATTTTGTGAATTTCAATTCGAAAAGGTAGAAATATTCGAAAGGATGAGAGAGGGCGAAGGAGAGATTTAGTTTGTGTTCTATGAGAGGAAGAATTCTTATCACTAAACTTCTTTACTAGGAAAGAGAGAGAGAGATGGGGGTGGAGAGAGAGAGCAATATAGGAAGCAAAAAAATTGTTAGAATTTTTGATTTATTCGAACATCTTTTTGGGATTTTTTTTTTCATTTAAAATTACCCAAGAAAAATTTCACTTCTTTAATTGAATTTTAACTGGAGAAAGAAGGAAAGAGAGAGAAGCAGTGAAGAAAAGGAAAATGAAAGAAGAGAAATTGCAAGAGCATTAATTTATCTTTTCAGCAATTCTTTTTTTTTTGTTTAAAATTAGCTAATAATCATTTTTTTTAAAAAAAAAAAGCATTTCATAAAGATTAACGAATCGTTTGCGCTTTTTTTGCTTCTTTTCCATTTTCATTTCCGTTTCCATTTCCTTTTTTTGTGATCCAATTCTTTAGCTTTCCAACTCATTCATTCCAATCGATTTGAAAAGGAAAAAAAATTTTTATTTGCAAATGCAACTAACTCTATCTGCCCATGCGTCCTGTTCCTCGAAATCTGCTGATGACATAAATTATTATCAATATTTTCGCTTATCACATTCAACGCGTGCTGCAATTATTAAGTTGAAAAAAATTAGAAAAATTATTTCGAAATTCTTTATTATCAATTGTCAACTTCGTTTTATCCTTTCTCATTTCACCACTGACTAATTGTAATAATTACAAATGAGGAATTCTTATTTTAATTTTAGCATTCTTTTATCAATTACAAGTTTTTTATTAGAAAATAAATTTGCATAATTAGTTAATGAAGAGAATTTTTAAACTGTTTTTAAGCGAATGATTTATTGATAAGCCTTTGTTGCACCATTCATGTTAATTTAATGAATGGATAAAGGAAGGATTCTAAAAATAATAATTCAGTTTATATATTATTTTCTAGTTTATTTGGTATACTTTCAATGTATACTGTAGCTAACTCATCCCCATATATCGTCGATTTAAGCTGCTATTATTATACGAGAATTGCGATGCCAACAGGTAAACGCATCCTTTCTTCGCCACAGCTTTTTCATTAAAATATAAAAAGAAAGGAAATGAAAAATTAAAATAATTTGAAATTTTGATTTATAAAATTCTTTGGAGAAGATTGTGCTAAGCAAGAATAATGTAGGCAAGAATGATAGGATGCATGTCAAATTTTTATTTCTAATTATTCAGTTTCAGGTTTTATTTTTTTACTTCCAGTTATTCATAATGATTTAAGGAAATTATTCGACTAAAATAAAATTGCAACGAAATTTGAAATTTATTTTACTTGTTAGAGCTTTTGAAGTACATAGAGAAAGGTAGATGGTAGTTTTATCATTTTTGCATATGCCATACGGTTATTTTAATATTGTAATTGAAATGCTTAGATATAGAAAGTGGCAGTTTCATCACTTTTAGTTACCTTATATATTTTTACACTCTTATTTCACGCTCTTCCAACCCCGCGATTGTTTGGCTTTCTTTATTCGAAATTAACTTTGAAATTTTAATTAAGCAATTTGTATTTGAAGTCATTCTTTCCATAGTGATAATACTGCGGTCAAATGTCGTTTCATCAAAGATCTCATCGAATATTCCAGTCATTTTCGTTTTGTTATAATATAAAATTAATTTGAATTGAACTGAAATGAATCGAATTGGATAGAGTAAAGTGGTAAAATTTTTAAGCTAGCATGTTTGAAAGTAAGCTAAATTAGATTTAATCAGAAAAAGCTGAAATAGCTGAATGTATGAATTTGGAGAAAATTTTAACACACTTTAAGTTTATTTTCGTCAGTTATAGTTCCATTGAAATTGAAAACTTAATTAATTCAACTAAGATTTATCTGCGAAGGTGAATTAGTAAAAATTAGACAATTGTGAAATGTTCCACTTACAATACTGAAACAGTTGATATCATTTTTAACTTTTCATTTTTATTTATTAATTCCTACAAGGAAGGAGGAAAAGAGAAAGAGAGCAAGACGGAGAGAAGGAGAGAGGGAGAGGTAGAAAAGAAAATGCATCTCTAATGACACCGCTAATAAATGTTGAGAACAAGTCTAATTTCTTGCAAAAAAAATTTTTTACTTATACTTTTGTGTAATTACTTTTATGAAAATTTTCATCTATAATTTTTAAAATCAGAAAATTTCAAAAATAACCATATTCATAAATCTACTGGGAAATAAATGTGAACACAAATACAATAAATTTCAGTTTGCTTGCTTCTTTTTCTGCTAAATCTAATAAATTTACATAATTTAGAGACATGCTTCGAAGAGATGACTTTGGACGGCCACACGTGGCAGAATAATAAAGTGGAGCGTGGAAATAACGGTACCTCTCGTAATGTTCCAATTGTTGCACGTGATGGTACCATTTATCAGGTTTGCAATTTTTGCTAATGCATTTAGCTTGCTAGATTTAATTAGGAAATGATAGCGCATTAATGAAAATGAAATTAGCTGCTACCATTATTGATATTTAATATTTAATTAAGGACATTTAATTGTCTAATGATGTCTGATTAAAGCAAAATATTAAAAATTTGATATAGTAATATTGCACAGTGCTTCTTAACTTAATTTATACTTTATTAAATGAGTACAAATTCTATCACTTATTTACATATAGGAAGCGAAATGCTTACTTCGTGATACTGTTACTGTAGCGATTTCATTAATATTCAGTATTATTGTAGCGACTGTTACATCAGGTCTTACTGTAAGGCTAATGACCATACAAGTGTTTTACCGTTATATAAACTTATCAGACAATCATTTCGTATTTAACTTGTGAAAATTCTAAGGAAAAAAAAAACATTTTTCCTTGTATTTAACCGTTTCGTATTCAATAGGAAGCTAGCAGGGGAAGACCGAAAAGAATGGAACAAGGTATGGGGGGAGTGTAGAGAAAGAGAGAGAGAGAGAGGACGAGGGAGAGAAATGAGGAGGAGAGCGGAGAGTAGAAGATGAAAAATTGAAATTGTTGCTTGCAAGAAGGAGAAATTATTTTGCGAAAAATATTCGTTCACAATTTCGTTGATGAAGTAAATAAAATTTCACATGAAAAAAGCATTTATTGTTTCCAACTGTTACTATTTAATGAAATAAAGTGAGAGAAAAAAAGAGTGAACATTCGTTATTTTAAAAAATTTCAGAAAACGTAGAAAACCATTTGGATGTCGAAGTGCATGTGTGAATCATTTTTAATTGGTAAAATTAAAAGTTTTTAACAAACTGTAAAATAAAGAAAGTGTGGAATTGATGGGAAACGTGAAACAAATAATTGGTTTTATCACCCTTTAATCGAAGCAAACGAGAGAGAGGGAGCAAGAGAGAGGAAGAAGGAAAGAAAGGTAAAATGAGATTAGAGAGAAAACAAATGCGTTTGTTCCACTTCTGAAATTTTATCATAAAAATGATTTGTCAGATCTACCGCTATATTCAATTCCACGATTTCTCCTTATTTTAATTAAAAGGAAATATAAATGAATTTAGCCTAAATTACACATTTCTTATTCTTTTTCGTTCTGACAAATGAAAATTGAAGTAAATGAAATTACACTATTTAATTTATTCAAAAATTTTAGAATTTTCCAAACACATATTACTTACCCCTTTTTCGTTGGGTAATTCTGCGAAATCTAATTCATTGAAATTTAGACAATGAGTTGTAGTTATTTGTTCATTTAATAGTAAATTCATTTATTTCACTTTTGTTTTTCATTTAATTTTTGCTTTGCTTTGCACTTTTATTAATTGGAATTTAGGAATATATTGTGGGCTAATTGTTAAATATCAAAGAATAGGAAGTTAAAAAAAACTTTTGTGTGTAATTCAATTAGAAGTGTTAATTTGATGAAGCGATTCGGTCTACTTGAAGTGCGATTTAGAAGGCGAAGAAAAAAGTGACCAAAGAATAGGCTATCTTTGGCCACAAGGAGTGATTGAACCAAATGGTTAGAAGCCTAGCAGCTTTTACAACGAAAGTGACAGATTAAAATGAAAAAATGGAAAACTGTCAATTATCAATCATTTCATTCTATCCTCATACACACAGCCATCTGGAGGAATGAAGCGAAAGATTTTGCTAACGATAGCATTAATTCCTTGTATTGGAATATTTTAATTGGATATTTAATTACTTAATTCTTTTGCACATATGACTTTTGTTAATATGGAACCTCTAGTATTTGATGTTTTTTTCTTCTCTTTTTTCCATTAAAAATACTATCTCATTGAAATAGTCACGGAAATATTTTTAAATAATTTGAACTTAATAAAATTTAGATTATTTAAAATTATTCTGTTTACATTGCTTATCAAAAATTTAGTAATAATAATATGTTTGAAATGTGTTCTAATGGATTTTTGTACGCAGTGAAGTGGGTGAAAGAAAGAATGATTTACTTACATTCATTTCTATTCCTTCTTCTTTTTCTCTCTCTCTCTCTCTGACTCTCCTTTTCTTTCTGTTTACTTTAACAGTCCAGTTAATAAATTTGAAAAATATGAAAATTTTAAAGTTGATTTGAACAGACGTTGAAACCAAATGATCGATAGTGGTGAATATTGAAGTGAAAGTTGAAGTGAAAGAATAACAGCAGCAATAATTGTTTGTAAATAGGAGAGAAGCGAGAAATGAATAATCGTTAAGTAAAATTTAAAATATATTTACATATTACACAGAAAAGTTTTTATTTCTTCAGATGAAATCTAATCGTAATAACTCATTAATTAATTATTTACATTAGAAGCTGCAATCTTAACAGATTAGCATATACGTATAGGCATTGGTTGTAGCATTAGTAATCGTAGTAGTGGCGGTGTTCATTGCCTAAAATTAAATTCTCGTCAAAATCATTGACACGTTTAGCATATTTTGCTGGGATTATTACTGATTTATTAGCTAGTCGATAAGCTTCTTGATATTGGTTGATAAGCTGATAACTTAGCTGAATAAGCAATTAGTTTTTGGTTTTAGTTAACTGATAGGCTTAGAGATTGTGTGATAGACGAGCAACAGGTAACTTGCAAAAATGCAAGCAATTTTTGCAAGCATTTTGGCAGTGTAAGCAAGCAGCAAGCGTGCTGCACGACGAAAGCAAAAAAGCAAGCTAAACTGCGAGTGGCGAGTGCTTTTTGATCGGTTGTCGTTTTACAAATTCGTTACGTTTAACAAACGGCTCTCGCCAATTTAACCTGTTGCTTTCTTCTCTTCCGCACTTTTTTTTGCTATTTAATCTTGAAATTTCGATTTTTATGCAAATTAACGATGGAGAAAAAGTAAGTGTGGAGAAAATAGGTGGAAAAAGAAAAGGGGAAAATTTGCATATCCAATCATTCGTTTGAGGGAAAAAAAGCAGAAACGATGATGCTTCATAGAAGTACAACTATTGCAGGAATTAAGCTACCACTTTTACTATCAGTATGTTTTTGAATTTTGATAAGTTAATATTTAATTAATTAGCTAATTAATTAAAAATTATTGGATGAGTGAATAGTAACTAGCGATTAGCTGTTAGTTTCGTTCACTAAAAACTTTGTAATTTTCGGTGTTAGACAACTGATCGTGCAATAGTAGCTCAATTTTCAGTTTTTTTTTCATATTTGACTTCTTAGAAATTATTTTAATCTAATATTTTATATTAATATTCATACGAAATATTTTATGTTAATGTTTCGTATGAGTTGCTATACGAAATTACTAATTATTAATTTATTTAAATTTACATTTCTCTTTTGTCATACATTTTATCATATAATTAATTTTAATGACGAGAGAATGAAACCACTAATAATACTTCCAAGCAAAATACACCGATAATTATTTATAAGTGACGCAGTAATGATTAACTGCAAATACCACTTTTGCTTAAAATTGATTAAAATTGTCAAGGAAAAATAGCGCAATTATTTTGTCATAGAAATTTAAATCAAAACAATTAATTAGAAGATGAAGAATAAAATTTAATTTTTCTTTTGCTTCAGGAAGGGCAAGGTATAGCAATTGTTGATGAGCCGACAACTCCACAACGTCTAGCGGTATGCTTTAGAATTTTCTTTAGTAAAAACTAATTATGAAATTCCAAGCGTTCATTAACGATAATTTGCCACTCTCCACTTTTCCCTTTTGCATTTTACATTTCGATCGTTTTAAATTACTTCACTTTATCATTTCATTAATTTAATTGTAAAAGCTATGATACACAGTGAGAGTATTGTAATTTATTTCTTAATTAGAAAAATTGCTAGCGCTGGCTTTTTCTCATTTACGAACTATTTCGGAATTACTGCAATTTTTTGAAAGTACAATCAATTAAAGTCGCTGAAGAAATTTTTGTAAAATTGTTGAAAAAAGTTTTATTGAAACTACCGAAATGCATTATTGGTGCGCAAAAATTCCGCAGGTGTGCAAATGATATTTGAAAAAATTGGAAGGATAATTGCTATAAATGTAGGAAGCAAGCAGTGGTGTATGGCACTTATGGTTTAATAAAAAAAATTTTCACAGAAAACACTTTTTTTTCCTTTTGGATATTTTAATTTTGTGGAAAAAAGAATGAAAAATTTATTGCTTATAAAAATAAATTATTAATCATATTTTTATGAGAGTTTTCACCCTTTTTTTCTTGTTTTTTCTTTCTTCTCACCGCAAATGCTAAATTCGTATATTTCGTAATTTCAAATCGCATTTCAATTAAAAAAAATTTTCCCGTACACATTTAACTGTGTAAAAAAAAAAGAAATTTTACTACCTTTTCTCTCTTTCTCCTCCTCTCTGTTTCATTCCCTATAAATTTTTCCAATTTGTTCGTGGCGCTTAAATGTTTTTTGTTTTCTTTTTTTTAAATACAGCTTCTCACTTTGAATACTGAAGCGGTGAAAAATATTTTGCGCAAAAGCTCTCTGACCAATTAGCATTCTCAAATTTCATCTCTGACAGTTTGCATTCGAGGAGTTGAAGCGATACGCATATCGTATCGCATCCTATCATATCTTATCATATCATCGCCTCTCCTCCACTGTAATAGTTCCAGCACAATTGTTAGTTTTGTGTATTAGTGGCTGCCATAGACCATAAATTATCTTTGGAAATTAATCGAAAACATAATTCATTCTCCGATGAAATGTTGCTTTTAGCATTAGTCATTAGAAGTTGTAAAATTTGCAAATTTACAACATTTCCCACTTGTGCAATCTCAAATATTAATTTTTTTTCACTGAAAAAGTATAGAATTTGAAGGAAAATGCAATTGCTAATTACAATTCGATTATTTCATTTAAAAAAATTTAGTCTTTTTTTTGGTTTTGCCGAATATTCTTCTCCGTCATTTTTCCTTCTCCTTTTTTTTCATTATTTATAATTGCTAAAAATTAATTTGAATGTTGGTAAAATTTCAAAAAAATAGAGAACGATTATCTGATTGATATTTGACTAATGAAAAAATGAACCTTTGACTAATGCTTGTGACTAATGAACATGCTGTAGTATAGGTTACAGTAACCTACAGTATCGAGACTCTTCAAGTAACGTTTTTTTTTAAATCGAAGCATCAATTAAATCTTTAAATGGGCTGATTAGCTAATCTATATCTGCTAATCTATACATTTTCAGACTATAATCTGATCAATAACATACATAACATACAGTACTTCTATCCCACAGTATTTCACCGCGCAGCATTATTGTTTAAATCTCATAAATTCTTTTCCAGCGATTTTCCTCGCCAATAAAGCGCCAATTAACTTACATAACGCAGCACATTATTAGTCGTCAAATTTAATCCTATTATACCTGTGATTATCTATTAAATTCCGAATTTTTACACGTATAATTAAGTGAAATGGCGCCAATGTCCCTGTTTAAAAAATTTGTTTCAGAATTTCTTTTCGAGACCATTTCGCAGTAGCGCATTGAAACGTACGAAAAGTGCGACAAAATTGGAAAGGAAACGTGCGACAAATCGAAATGATTAGTTAGTTTTCACCTAATAGTTTTACACAACCTTTCTTAGCGAATTCTTTAATATACGCGAAAATTAATCGTTTCTCAAGCATCTGATTACTCAGTGATAAGTTATTGATAATGGAAATTATCACAAGTTATCAGTGATTGCGTGAAGCGTAGTTTACAGCGCCCTTTTTTTTTTTAACTTTTTCAAACATTCAAACTGCCAAAGTGCTTTTTTCACATTTTTAGCTTCTTAGCTTACGGAATATTCATTGTAAATGTTGAAATTTAGTCGATAAATTAAGCGAAAAAGATAAGAAATTGTATGGAGGAAAGTTAACTTTCGCTACTTCGACTTTGGCTTTTTTTAATTTTCTTTTTTAATTTATCAATTTATTAATTTATTTATTTATTATTATTGTATTGTTATTGAAAATAAATCAGCCTAAAATGTGAAAATTCATATGTCACAACTTGTGAACAAAATTTCTTGCTATTTTTGCTAAGATTTTTTATATGTTTGCTTCATCGCTGTTCCGCATGAATGGTATATACTTGAAATTTATTCATGATAAATTAGATATTGGAAATTTCAAAAATGTCAACAGCGCCATTCGTTGGCTTATTTTCGATACCTTCAAAATTACTGAAATTATCAACAACTGAGGAATTTTCAACGAATATTTCTTCCTCTCTTCCATCTTCCAGTCACTTATAAAATTCTCCATTCGACGATAGTTAAATTGCGCAACTGCCAACTTCCAACATTTCGCTCATTTTAGTAAATAAATCGTCAAATTTTTAATATTTTCCTCTCTCTCACTGCTTTCCTCTTTTTTCTTTCGCTAATTTCCAATTTCATTTTCTTTTCGCTTTCATTCCTCTCATATTGCTATCAATCGAATTAGTTGTAAATAATGAAGAAGAATGGTAATTGAATGGAAGTAAATTTAACATTTTTTTTTTAACAGTTAACGATATCACTGTTTGCCGACAATGTGAACTCATCAATTCCAATCAGTTTTTAACAAAGTAAATTAATTATAAAGCGGAAATATTATTATGCACCTAATTTATTGCAACATTTTGATAATTGAAAATTTCTGTAAATCGATTTTGTAAGCAGAAGTGGGCACAGTCAGGTAAATCCGGTTTCCGTAATTGGTGAAGAAAAAGTGAAGAGATGATAAGTTTGATAGAATGCTGAAAAGTTGAAGTGCAACCATGCAGAAGAAATGGGAGAAGTAATTATTAAGTGCTGCATGCGAAATTCTTTTCAATCATTGAGGAAAATTTCCATTTTAATTTTATTGTAAACAAACTTTTTTTTCCTAAACCTCTTAATGAATCGTTGCATTAAACTATTAAATTTCTTTGTGATAGAAACCTTTCAAGATTTAAATGATGCAAATTTAAATTAAATAGCATTATGGAAAAGAGCGGAGTAATTGTTGAAAAATTTTTCCTATCACTCAGTGATAACTTATTCTAAAATAACTAACTACATTCATTTTTAACATAAAATTCTTCTAATCCTATCGCATTGCAACATCAATTCCCTCTTAGTTGCAGTAATTTAAGAATTTTTAAAATTCTTATTATGTGGCGATTATTTTCGTTATTTATATCATTTTACTTCATTTAAATTTACCGTCCCACCATCTCCACCTTTTATCTTCTCGCACAGCTCCTGATCCTCTCATTGATGTTTTACAAAATTCCATCCGTACCGCTATCATTTCACCTGATCCCTTTCCCCCGTTCCCCCGCCCTATGAGATCTGATGGCAATATCAGCAATGTTCATCGACGTACATACGTAGTGTCATCCGTAATGTATTCTTTTAGTGAAAAAAAAAAATTCTCTGATTATGAACCTAACTAACTAACTTCGAACTTTTTACCAATATACTCACCTAATTTCTTCTAATCGTCTTTCCCAAACTCTTACCCAAATCCTAAACCTATTCCGGTATTTGTACGGCGGAGCCGGAGAACTGTGGTGGAGGCATTGTTTTCCAGTCCTGTAGTAACGCTACGTATCTGATAGCTCCTACTACCTCTCCCGAATCCTTTCAATTCCTTACTCAGCTCGAAATGAGATCGTATTAGCAGTCATATTATGCGTAATGCTAAAATGAATTAGCAAAGTGTTGGCTAAGGAGCGGGTCACTTAGCACTTCCACTCCTTGGCTTCTTGAATTTTGACTTCTTGTAGTTACACCTTTTTTTTCTTTCCTAAAATAGCCTCGAAAATTTTTCATTTTCACTTTCAAAAGCCATCTTAGCATTTTCATGCTACCTGTAAATTCATGAACCTTTCCGGAATCACTCATTCTTCCATAACTGAAAATTATTTCTATTGCAATTTCAGATTTAAGTTTCAGACATTTAAAAATTATTGAGAAAATTTTCATTTCGCTTTTTCCTCTTGCATAAGTGATGCACACATTCACAGAGTGAAAATTTTATTTTAAAATATTTTTAAAAAAAAAACCGAAAATAATAATTCGTAGAAGAGAAATGGAATTTATTTCTAATGCAATTTGTGGTTCTAATATGAGGAAAACGATCCGTTCATCATCCTTATCACCTATCAGTAAACTTTATTTGCCATTATCACTATCACTCTCATCATCATCATGCCATCATCATCATCATTATCATCATTCATCATCATCATCATCATCATCATCATCATCAGCAGCAGCAGCAGGAGCAACAGCGGCAATTTGCATGCAACAATTTCAATCTAATCAAATAATAAATTATAATAATTCAAGAAGGTTACCTTCTGAGATTTCTTTCTGAATAAGTCGGATGCATGAATATTTTAAGAATAAAAAAATTTTTTTTTCAAAATTTTTAAAAATCAATTTTATAATGTAAAATTTCGGAATGTTTTTAAATTTTAGTGTAACAAATAATATTTTGCAACAGTCCAATGAAAATATCTGCAATGATAATGGATTTCCCATACAGTCCTATTGTCATTCAACATTTCGGCCGTATCCGGTACCGCATGATGATGATAACTCTTTCCGGCCATGTCGCTCACATGAAAGTTTATTAGCTTACGCATCTGTGACACACGCAATCGAATTAGGTTCGTGAATTTTTTTTCGAATTCCTGATATAAAATTCCTATACTTTTAACATATTTGAGTTTCTTGTTCTTCACTTATCTAAAAACATCTTCAGCATTTTACATGAAATACTGAAATCTGTTTCTTCTCAGTTTTTTTTTACTTACTTACAGCATCAAATCCAGCGATAGCCGAATTAATAGCTGCAAATATCCCCATTAACTTTAAATTCTTTAATGCTAAATGGTCAATTTTTTTTTTAATTGAAGATTTCAAGATTGGAATGAAACTAGTTACAACTATTGCAAACGCAGGAGAGCCGCAAATTTTTTCATTACACTTCACTTTAGACGGTTCTCAAAAGTTTTCCATTCCTTCAGATGGTGCCGAAAAGCAAATTCATTCCACTCATCCATTAGCTGCAGACACATCCAGTCGCTTCAAAATTGAAGACACCAGCTACGGTTGTCATAATTCTCGTGAACGTAACAGATGGATCGAAAGGTTAATTTTATTTATCCATTCACTCTTCTCGTTCGTTACAAGTCCTCTTCTCTCTTCTCTCAGTGATTTTTAATTATTTTACAACTGAGCTCCAAATTTTTCCTTTAATTCTAAAATCTGAGAGTCTAATCTAAATTTAACAATTGTTGAAGAGGCTGTGTAGGAATGGTAAATTTAAATGATTTCTATCACTGTTTTGTACGTGCTATCTTCGCTTCCATTTAGGGCAAACTCTGAGATTCTTCACACAAATTGAAATTAATTCACTTCTCTGAGATTCTTCACATCTGAGATTCTTCACATAAATTGAAAAATTTTTCTAAATTCTAATTAAACCCGTCTTTAGGTTACTGGAGTTAGACTGCTTAGCTGACATCATTGAAACGATGTTAGTGTAAAATATTTTCCTAATTTTCAAATATTTTTGCATGGGATTATAATTTTTATATTTTGTTTATCACTCCACAAGCGCACCATTATCTTACCGATTCAATGAATGGAAATTGAAACTAACTTAATGCCTAAAAATTACTACTGCGCTGAGTGATTATCGCAAGATTGAAAACAAATTAAGGACATATAATTTTAAACTTATTGCTCCCTGCATGTACGTTTAACTGCCATATAATCCAATTTCAATCAATGCATTTTATTCGGTCTCTTTTCCTTACTAATGCGTTCTCTCCAAAGTAGAATGAGACGGAGAGAGAGAGAGAGAGAAGATAAAATAAAGAGAAAAGGGGAGAGGAAGGAAGAAAGAAAGAAACGAAAAAAGCGCTACCGCTTTTTCAAAAAAATAGTTTTTTTTTGCTCTCAATTCGAGGTCATTCCCCCTTCTTTCGTCGATCCAAATTTTATTTTTCTTTCGTTTCAAGATTTTCAGAAGATGAAAAAAAACCGGAGTGGGAATAAATTTCAGCGTTAAAATTCGTATTCCGAACGATTTTTATAGCTTTGCATATTGTAAAAACTGTTGCTCTCTCATTTTTTACTTCTTATCGACAGATTTTTACTTCCCTTACCCTCTCTCTCTACCTCTCTGTCTCTCTGTCTCTCTGTCCTTTCCCATAGCAAAAAACTGTTTGCTTTCTATTAGATATGAGAAAATTACGCTTTCACCAATCTCATATTAACAAATAAAATTTGAAATTTTCAAATTTTCAACAAAAATGAAACCCGTCTATAGCAACTTCATAGCAATTGTCCTTCAACCTTCCATCCGCCATCCACCACCATCGACACGCTATTGAATTAGATGACATTTCCCTGTGGCGAATTGAATGTCATCCACTGACCATTATTCATCCATTTGACCGCAACGGCCACAACAATCATACATTGAAATAGCCATCTCATCCGCTCATCCACCTCTCCCTCCTTCTACCTCTACCTCTTCAGGGCTTGATTGAATAGAATATTGACGAAATTGTGTTATTGTACTATTTCACACGCTGCTTGTTGGTATTGCACACAAGGTGATGACGAATTCAGATGGATCATGCGGCTTCTCTTTTACCTCTCTCTCTCTCTCTCTCTCCCTTTCTCCCTCTCTCTCTTCTCTCTCACTCATACATGCATATTTGAAGTGTTCAGAACTAAATAGATAGATAGATACGTATGAGTGAATAATGTTTGCGCATCATCAATTGCAAGGTACCACATCTCCCCACAATTCAATTTCATTTTCGAAGTGCTCCTCTTCCCTTTCGGCTGCACTTTCAGTGCTTATTTATTTTACTTGCTTTCCACTCGCATCTATACGTGCGTGCGT
Source organism: Litomosoides sigmodontis (assembly GCA_963070105.1). Classification (NCBI taxonomy): domain Eukaryota; kingdom Metazoa; phylum Nematoda; class Chromadorea; order Rhabditida; family Onchocercidae; genus Litomosoides; species Litomosoides sigmodontis. Next base: position 9,337,267 of record OY718807.1, read on the forward strand.
ACGCATACGTTTTACACGTATGAATTGGTTGCTTGAAAGGGGAAGAAAACTAACGCAACATTTTGTCGTACATTTTTCCTTTCTTTTTTTGAATTAGTAAAAATCTTTTGGGAATTGAATTTTTGAAATTTCATAATTCACTCTGTCATTCTCCTTTCATCTTCCGCCTTTTCTGTCCTTATCAGATTTCCTTCATCTTTCAAATGTTTCAATTTTTTTCATCATTCCTTCACATCTGTTGTGTGCTCCTGATTTTTGGCCGAGTTCATCCCTCACTTTTATTTCATTTTTAAATTAAATTTCTTTTTCTTTGCTTAGTTGATATCATAGAGCAAGGTTCGAGTAACGTTTTTGTGTAAAAGATTTAGATTTGTAATTTTAATACTAAAATTGCGTGGAATTTTCTCTTTTAGCTAGCGAAAATGAAATTAATTATGTAATTAATTAGTAGAAATGGAAATTAATGTATGCATATATCCCTCCAGTAATTTCAATAGGCGCCGCCCGTCAATTGGACCTTACTTTATCACATACAAATAAATTTAATAGCATTTAAAAAATAATAGAAAAATTAATCAAATTCTAGCACTTTTTAATTTTTGCTCCTAAATTTAGAAGAAATAAAAATTTCCTTCTTTTTTTTGTCAAAATGAAATGAAATGTTTGTTTTGATGTATGCTGATGGTTATTAGGCGGCAATGCATGTTTGCTTTTTTTTTCAACTTATCAACTTAACTTTTTCATTAATTATTTTACACGTTTTAATTAAATGCTTCTTCGTTGAACTATGCTATAATTTCATTGATTCCGTTATAGTTTGACTTCTTTAAATTTTATGCAGCGTGCTGTAAAGGTACCAGTGAAATAATGTAATTTGCATCATAATATATTCTCGTCCAATCTTCGAAGGTCATCAATTTCCACTTAGCCATACTGAAATCATTACAATTTCATTTGCAGGGAAGAAGGAGTGTGGAACCATTTTCATTCCACTCTTTCAAAGTAATTTAAATACCTTGGAGGAAGGATATCGCACTTTTTCCTTCATTTATTCCATCGAATTATTTGATAATTTATGCAACTCTTCCGATAGGAATAATATTTATGCCTTTCTAGTGATTATGGTGATAAGTGAAGTAATACTTTTATTTCAAGTACCAATGAATTTTGTCATACAGTTGTCTTACTTACAGTGATTAGATGTTGCAACAGGTCATTAGCGCTAATAAAAATTTTAAAAACAAAAAAACAAAATATCACTTTGATATCAGAGGTGTTACTTCAAGTAACTCTTCTAGGATATCATTTCAGGTAGGAATGCTCTGATGAATGAGGAAATGACATATTCTACTGCAATATTGTTTGAGGAATTTTGATGGTCACTTTAAGCAGTATGAAGTGGTCACTGAATTGTTAGAGCCGTTGCTAATGATTTCCCAGTGGCATATGAAATAGCTAATGGCTTATAAGATTGCTAATAACTTGTTTAGAGCTTATAACTTGCTAGAGCTTATAGAGCTTCTGAAATAGCCGATGTTCAGTGACGGCGAAAGAGGCGGTAGCTAAAGACTAATGAGAGAGATGGTTATTGATTATTTCTTTTCCGCATATTTTAATTTTCGTTGTCCAATTTTGGTTGCATAATTTTTACAGCTAATTAGCAAGTAATGAATGAAGGAAAAAGTCGCCTGATTTGATTTTATCGATCAATTCAAATTTTGCTTTTCTCTTTTATTTGGTGGACTTTATTTTAAACATGAAGGAAAACTTGTTAAAAATTTTTCCATTCCTTTTCGACTTCATGTTTTCAATTAATTTATTTCTCAACTGCTACTGAAATATTGGTGCTTTTTTTCAACTCAAGTAATTCAAAACGTAAAAATAAAATATAAAGATCAAATTGAGCACGAGAGAGGGAGAGATAATGGAGCGAATAAAGTTTCTCTTTATTTTATTTGCTTTTTCTTCTTTTCCTTTTGTATTTTTCAATCCTTTTTTATAAGTATTATTGATCAGAGCCTATCATTTCTCAATTTATCTCTTTCGTTTCTTCTCATTTTTCATTCCCTCTCTTTTTCTCTCTCCCTGTCTCGCTCACTTGGTTTTTCTCCAGCACTTTCTTCGTACTAATTTTGTTTTTTATCGTATGCAAATTACATTCGGTAGTCTTTTTTTTTTTCGAATTTTTCCCTCTGACGTGGAAGAGGAGGAGGAGGAAGAGAGGGTAATTTAGTTCTTAGTAATTAGAATTGAATTCGCTGAAAATGTAATTATTATTTGATGCATATATTTAATAAACATTTTTGGCTTTTAGAATTAATTTTTCATTTCTCTAATAAACGATATGTTTGATTATTAGCATTTTTGAAAATTAAAATTTTAGAATATCCAAAAAACAATATTTATTATTGCATATCTCAAAATTTTTATAAAAAAATTTTTTTTTTAAAAATATAAATGTGTGAAATTTATATTAATTAGATGTTTGACATTAAATTTTACTGATAATCGGAAAATGTTTGTGCTGTTCATCTGTTGCTTTAATTTATTTTCCATACGTGTGTGGGTGTACGTGTGTACACGTTCGTATGTGTATGTGCGTACGTGTATCAATAAATCGATTGTAATTGGTGGGTCGTTATCGATCACAAGTCACATATGACACTCATCTGTGACAACCTCTTTCATCATACTTCGTGTGTCCTTTTCCATTTCATTTCTCAGAGCTTTTTTTTTCCTTCAAAAAAAAAATTGAAATGATTAATTTTTAATTGTTAGTTTGAATTAATGCGATTGAAATTGTGCTTTCTTTTATTATCATTCATAATTACTGGTCGTTACAAATTATTAATCAAAAATTTATTACATTTGCAGTCATTTTATCTTTCGCAATCATTTTTATTTAGATGTGCAATTCAGAAACATAAATATTTTCTCGAAATATTTGCTTCCAATGAACGTTGTGATTCAAAAAAAAAAAAAATCAATGCAAAAGTTTTTTGATTTTTTTTATCTTTGCTTAGTAAAATATGGAAATTTTTTTTGTAATAAAACTAAGTGAAAAGGTTTCGCTCATCAATTTCAATGATCAATTTAATTTTTGGAAATATACCCTTTCTAAGGAAGTGACTTGGGCGTTCTTACGGATATCATCGTCTTGCACAGATGTTTTACTACGCATTTGCATAATTAGCATAATTAGCCCAGAAAACTAGCGAAGAATATGCAGTGGAAATTACGATCGGTGCTTGCAAAGGCATCCCTTCCTTCAATTGAATATTTTGATTGATTTAACATTGCATTTATTACTTGTCTATCTAATGTCTGGTGGGAAAATTTTTTTCAAAATTCTTTCAGAACAATTAGCCAAATTTTCAAAAAAGAATTGCGAAAATTACTGCTTACTTTATTTATTTTGCAAGAAAAAAGAAAAAATTTGCAAAAATTTAAATTTATGAACGCAAAAATAAGTGAAATGAAATTAATTGAAATGAGAAACTGGCAAATGGAATCAACTTAAAATCAAGTAACATTTAATTGAGCAAAGTGAGAAGTAAATGAATTGGATAATTAAAAACATTCTCCTTCATTAGAGAAATAGTTCTTACGAAATAAATAAGTATATTTCAATTCCAATATTTATTTGTTTATTTAAAATTTTTGAGAATTATCCAAAAAATCGCCTTCTCCCTCTGAATATCTGCTCTGACATGTCACTTCTCTTCCTGTAGGTTGTTCGATAGACAGAAAGTGATGGTGATGTTGTGTGAAATTTATTCATCTAATTTGAATTATGTTCGATGAGATAAGAGCGAGAGAGAGAGAGGGCGGAAGGGGAAGAGAAAGAAAAAAAGTGAGTCTTTCCGTGCAACAGATAAATCACTTTTTTTAGTATTTTTCTAAATCATTTCACTTTTTCTTCTGCTTTCGTTCCTTTTGCATATTTGAAAAACTTTTTAATTATTTTTCATTTTGTTTTTTGGATGCGAAAAAACAGTGATGAAATGAGAGAGAAGGGAATGAAATTTTGAAAATTTAAATGAATTCAAACAATGAATTCTATTTATACTAATGCATGAAAATGTGTGAGCAAAGATGTGAAGTAACTTTACTGTGAATTTTGTTTCCTTTCAAATTCACCAATGCATGTTTTTTCTTTCTTTTTCTCTTCAATTTATCCTCCAATGATAATGATTTCAGCAGTGAAAGATTTGAAAATTTTGGAAAATATTCACTGTTGAGAAATGACCGCGATTTGCGAAACACCCAAAATTGCTATGTGCAATTTAAATTTAACAAAATCTTTCATTCATTTCAACATGCAATCAAATAATTGCACTGAACGATGGGCGAAGGACAAATTCTCTCAGTGTGTAATAGTTAATTATGAGCTAATTTCTACATTTACAGAAATAACTACTAATTGCGGTAATTATCAGGATTGACAGTGATAACGGTGATAGGTTAATGTTAATGGAAGTTAGAGTCTGAACTATCACCAAGTTCTATACTCCAATTTCCGCCTAACGTAAGATATTTAACTGTGATTTGTAATTATTCTGCTGACGTTGATGACTGTAGCGATGCTAATGTTAATGATAATTATGGTGATAAAATTTATCCATAAATCGAATGAGTAAGTGCTTTTAAGGTAAAAAAAGATTGTATGAAAATTGTGTTGAAAAAAAATTTTTTTTTTTGCGAAATTATATTAAAATAATTTTTGGCAAAATCAAATGACTTTCAATAATGCATCTAAATTGCTGAAAAAGGGACTATGTGATGGCATTATGGTAGCATACATGCCTATGAATACGATATTTTAATTTGGTACCCAATACAAGTACCGCTCTGCTCTTATCCTCTTCCATTCATCATCATGAATTCCACTCCCGGAACATGCCGCAGTAGCCTCAATTACCTTCCGATAATTCCTCTTAACCTCTTTTATTACAATAATTCAATATCTCAAAACCTTCCCACTCTTTTCTTTTGATTGAATTCACAAAAATTACTCATTCCTTATTTCCTCTTTTTCATTTTATGAAAATTTTAAAATTCGATTTGAATAACCAATTCAAAAACGCTTTTCCCGAGAATGGAAACCAGTAGCAGTCACTTGATATCTTTAAATTGAATTTCCAACATTACCGTTTGCTTAAAACTTTTTTTTGCGGCGTGTTAATCATTTATTAGAAATTCCTTCATGTCAATTGATAATTTACTGGATTATTATTTGTACAAATTATCCGGTTATTCTCTACGACATATCATACACCATGGACAATAACCATTTGGTCACTTATTAACATATCATTAATTTCGTATGTTGCAGCAAGATCTTTCACGCTAAATTCCATTTGTAAATTAACTGCAAAGTTAATTGGAACTCACCAGTTTATGAATTTATTTTAGGATTTTGACGAATAAGAGTGCAATATCGCACTTGATAACACTGTAATTGCAAATAATTACAAATTTATCTAATTACTGATTTGCACTAGATGATTGTTCACCTTTATTGCTTGTAATTTGCTCATTTAATTAGTTGCCAAAAAAACCACAAAGTAAGATTTCTGTTTTAAATGACATGGAAAATTCTGGAAAGTCCTTTGTAAATGTTTGTAAAATTTACTGCAATTATCAGTAAATTATTAATGGGACGTCTTTCGTCCCATTAATTTTGGATTAGCATTATTTTAGGTTAATTAACAAAAATTGGAACAGTGTAACGAGCTAAAGTATTATTGGCCTCCATTTCAAAAAGCCCATTAGCAGTTTGCCGAATTCTGTTCAAAAGTGGACATTTCTGACTGACTGATGAAATCAGAGATTTGGATTAATTTTTTTTTCAAACCAAAATTCGGTTGAAATATCTTTCTATAAAAATTGTTTGTTGCATATTTTGCATTTTTCTTCCATTTCCTTAAAATTTTTCACATTTATTCTTTCCATTTTACATTATCAAAATTTTCTTCCTCATCTAATTAATTTCGTTCCTTTTTTGTCTTTTTTTCTTAAATTTATTTCAACTATTGATTGGATAATCTGACTAATTGTGACAGAAGATAATAATTGAAATAAATTTGAAAATTCGGAATAGAGATTTTTTTGTCCATCATTTCATGATATTTACAGTAATCCGTCCGGCAATTATTTCCTTTCATCAATTAGTGCATTCTTTACCCTTTGACTCACAACATAGATGGAATAAATAATTCATCAGTGAAATGATCAGGAAATTAATTGAAGTAATTTATTCCCAAACATTGTCTCTTAGCTTTCCGGATGCAACTTTTTCCGGATTTGCGTTGATGCGCAGTAATCAATTTTTGCACCAGTCATTGTTGAGCTCTAACTATCAAATAACTATCTGTTGATTGTTTCAGCTAACTTTCATTTTCGATGATTTTTACTTAATCGTTGTACATTTTGCAGTACACGACGTACGGCAAATTCCTTACGTGATCGAATGTATCGAACGGAAAATTCGCTGGAAGTATGGATTTTGGAAGCAAAAGGTGTCCCATTTAAACGGAAATACTACTGCGAGATATGTCTTGATAAGACACTGTACGCTCGAACATCGGCAAAACCACGTGGTGATATTTGCTTTTGGGGCGAGCATTTCTATTTCAGGTTTGTCTTCTTCTGGTCATTTCATTATCACGCACACTTCATTGTTCCTTTCAATTGCGAGAATTTTTTTTCATTGTTTTTTTTTTTTTTGAAAAATGACAGTTGATTGTTAGCATCTGAAACTTTATAGCGATTTTTAGGAAACAGTGAATGTTTCAATTACATAGCTAACTTAACTCAAGTACTTACGTTTTTTTGTTTGCAATGACAAATTTCGAAAATTTTCAGTCCAACTCCAAAATTGGAAAACGTTTGTATCAACTTATATCGTGAAGCAGATGCGAAGAAAAAAAAGGACCGTTCAACTTTGATTGGTTATGTTCAAATCAAAATTGAACAACTTTCTACGCGACATCCTGTAGAACGATGGTTTGTTTATGTGTTTATTTTTCACTCTCTCTTTCTCTCTCGCTCTCTCTGTCTCTGTCTTTCCTCAAGGAAGAATGCTGAATATTTTTTGATTTATTCGTCTCAATTCGAAATGCATGAAAATTGTTAAGATAGGATAATTTAAATTCTCTTAATTGCACTAAAGTTATAACTAATCGCTCTTCTTTTCCTACAGAAAGGATATTCATTTCACGTATTTCACGTATTAATATGCAGTTTTTGTTAATATTACAAGAATTAACCAAACAAATGTTTCAATTAGTCGCCAACTCATGCATGCATGTATACAGCTCCAAAATTACTTCATCATACTCGGAAACACGTAAGTGTTATGACAGTAATAGTAATGCTGATAGTAACAGTAACAGTACTGTTACAGGTAGCAGTAAAGTAGTAGTAAAATTTACGCAAAACATCAATATAACGTTTTTGTGCGGCTACTTAAAAAGTGTACTCATCTTTAGCGTTAATTACTTATCATTTACTCATCGCTGATACAACACTGTTATTATCATTTATTGCACTATTATCAGAGTATGTCAGCAATTTCGAACTTTTATCTTCTAATTTTTAGTTGTAATTTTTCCCCTTCTATTTTCCCCAAATCCTAACTTTATAATTCAATAATTTTAACTTCCTAACATTATAGTTTAGTATTCCTATGTTTTAGACTAAAGAATTTATTCGTCTCAATCAATTTTAAGCACTTTCAAATTAAACTTAGCAAAATTAAACATTAGACATGTCTATAAAATAGTTTAATAAATGTAACTTTCTCTTCTTAATTTTGTCGATGAAAGAAGTGTGGAAATGAAAGTCATCGAACTATGAAAAAAAATTCTAAATTTCGAAATTCAACGGATCAAAGAATAAAAATCGAAATATATTAGGATTATAATAATATACTGACAGTGGCAGCTGCAACACAAATTACAATAAATCATCACGGGATTTGTTGCGCGTTTTGAAAATGGAAATTTTAGGTTGAAATTTTAAAGAGCGGAAAAAAATTCATATTTGCCGATTGCATTGTGATAGTGTAATTTACCCAGTGCTCTTCTACCACAGTGTAATTCAACCCAGTTTTATCACTTTTTTTTTAGAAATGTCTTTTTTTTTTAAATTTTTACCTTCAATATGATGAAGCAAATTCAAATATCGATTTAATTGCATATCATTAATGATTATGAAGTAGCGCTAATCAACTTACCGTTTCTTAATTATTTCATTTATAATTAACTATCTACATTTTTTGCATCACTTTTTTCCCTTCCTCTTAAATTGTTCATAAATTTTTATTAGAATTAGTTTTTTTTAATTATTTTATAGTACGTGAATTATGATAGTATCACATGGTATTATCAGAGTTTTTTATTTTCTTGTTTTTAAATTCCACATCGACACATCAATTAGTTCACTTCGAATCATCAAAGCCTCTTCAGTTAACGAACACATATATTTTTATTGATTATTTGTCGATTGTTTATTGGTCATTTTATATTTTAAAAAAGGTTTAATTTTAATCGTTTGAAATTTGTGAAGATGATTTTAAGTTAAATCATTTTTTTTCTTCTTCTTTAGCAATCAATCACTTTAACAGATCAAGAGCTTTCAATTTTTTTTTTGTTTTCACAACCAATTTACAACAGCATTTTGCATTTTTTTAGAATCATTTTCCGTGACATATTTCCATAAATTTTAAATCACACTGATCAAAATGGTAATAGAAGTTGCCGACGAAAAAGAAATTGATTCATTTACAGTTAATTCATATGTTTTATAAAAACTATAATAATGATGTAGTGGTGTAATTTGGATCGAATAAATGATAGTATCAATCATCCTATCAAACACTGTTTGCAATTATAATTTTAACTACAAAAATTTATTAATTTCTTGATGAACGGAAAAAACTGCCCACTTAATTTCACTAATTTCTGCATTTGCTCATCAATTAGAGTCCGAATGATCTGAGCTTTCTGTTGCTTCATTCTTTTCTTTTATTAATGCCTTCAAATCTTTTACTAAAAAAAACATTTCAAATTAGAAAAAAAAAGATGAATTGAAGTGAACTAAAAATAAAAGATAAAGAGAGGGAAGAAGCGAGAGAAAGAGAGAGAGAGAGAGAGGGAGATTGGGAGGAAGAAAGTGAGGAAAAAAGATAGGAACATTGGGATGAAAACAATGTCTTTTCGGTAACTTTTATTTTCAGCAATGATTAAGTTTTGATGAAAATGATTGATGATTGATGAAATCGATTCGCTTCAACTAATTTTATCTTGCCATTTTTCTTTTTTTTCTTTGAAAATTTTCAAAAAGGAAAAAATTATGCAATTTTATCACACTCTTCATTTATTTTAAGCCGTTTTGCAGAGTGTTCTTTCTTTCTCTTTCTCTCGCTCTCTCCATCTCTCTTCAAATAATTGCTACTTTTTAGTGGATTATCGTTTCCTTTTTTTTTTTTTGATTCAGTGACCGGTGTAAATAGCATCTACAGTTACATAAAGTGTTTGCTACTGTAGCGTAGTACATTGGATGAATTTCCACTGTAGCTTTTACAACCGGATAAGTCCGCCACTACTGCAGTTTTTTTTCCATTCTTATTAATTTCACTCTAATTGTCGATAATTGCACATATCATATGCAATTGAAAAATTTATGAGATGATTTTCACCTATGAAAATTGAAATTTCCTATACATTTTTGTGTAAATTTTAGCATTGCACCGTTACATTGAATACTCCAATGTACTGCGATTGTTTTTTTTTTTTCCCATTCATCTTTCAGTAACATAAATAATGGATACTTTTTAATTTTCATTTAAAAATCTTATAGTTGCGGAACTGTTGTAATGGAAATAATCGCTATAATAATTTTCAATACTGCAAATGCTGCGGTAAAAGTTGCCATACCCAAAATTTCACGAAGAGTTTTCTCTTCTCAATCAGATAGTCAAACTTTTCATTGGTTACGTGGACATAATTTGATTTGATCTGAAGGTCAAACGAAAAAAAAAAAAGTAGGAAGTAGGAAAGAGTAAACAGTGATTTGTCACTTTGCCATAGCGATGACAAACTAACTGATATCAACGTGTGAAGTGGAGGAGGAAGAAGAGGACGATAAGGTTACAGGTACCAGGTACTTGGTACCACCAGATAATAATGCCCTGACAGCTGAAGAAGCTATGCCTATATACTATGAGCAGTGATTTCCATCATTACTTACCTCATAATGCAAGGTTCATTAAATTTTCACTCAACGCTCAGCCCAACTTAATTAGACAACCTCTTTCTTTTGCTTTCAAATCCATAGAGAGAATTGAAAAATTAAAATTCTTCCTCGTTAATTAATTAGTTTAAGAGTGTAACTTTTCTTTTTTTTTGCAGCACGACAACTTAAAATTTAGGGTAATCTCTAGCTTCAATCGTTCATACTTAATCTTTTAATTCCATTTCGATTACTTTCACTTGTTCACTTCTTTCGTCAATTATTACCTAATGTACGGTCGTTATTGATTAACTTGTTATTATTAGTTTTGCTGTCGTCGCCATTACGTTGAATGTTACGTGAAAGAAAAAGGAAGCGTTGAGCAAAATGATCCTTTTACGTAAACCATCACGATGGCTCAAAATTTCGTCTTTTCTTCCTTTATTCGCAACAGAAGGTGTAAAGTTTTGGAAGTGACAAAAAATTAAGTATCATTTTTTCACTTTTTACAAACTTTTATTTTTTACTTGCTTTTAAGAAGTTTGTTTTATGCTAACAATAACTGTAAGCAAGCACTTCACTTATTGCTTACTTTTCGATATTTAGTTTATTTTGCAGTTTATTTGATACAGCGGTAGAAGCAGCACTGTGTGGTATCTTTTCCTTTTCATCTTATTTTTTTATCGAAAAATTTCAAAAATCAAATCTGAAATGAGTGATTTTAAGTTGTTAAAAATGTTGCCACTCTATTTATTACATTACATTTTTCTTTCCAAAAAACTTTAAATAATTTCCGTTTTTTTTTTCTCTACACAGTCTAATAATTCGCTGCAATATATTTTTCGTTTTTCCCTTCTCTGACTAAAAATGATTAAAAGCTGTCGGATTTATACTGCGCAAAAATTTCTAGTTTTTAGAAATCTGTCGAAAATGCCTCTTTTCTAGCAATTTCGACGACCGCTTTTTTTTTGGTTAATTTTTGTGCTTCGATATTGGACTTTGAATTTTGTCGACATGCCTTTATATCATTATTGTTAGTTAATTTTATATTTAAATTATGGATGTTCTCTTTTTGGAATAATCCTGGAAGTAACGATGTTGAATAGTGTCTCGACGGGCTGCATAAAGTCGTCCTCATGGTTTGATCGTCGCAATTTCACTCGACCTTTGTGTAATATTAAATTTAATAAAAATTGCTTCAAATTAAGGAGCATTTTCGGGACATATTATCGGTCAGCTTTGTTCATTTTTTTTGGTTTTTTTAAATTATATTAATTAAGCAATCATATGGTTTGTGCAATTATTGGATATTTCTACTTCCTCTCAGTTCTTCTCTCTTTTTTTCCCCATTTTCTTTTTTGTTAGCATTTTGATCTTTTGATTTTTTTCAAGTTAAAAAGTATATTTACATCATGATTTTTCACACATAATTTTATTATTTCAAAATTGCAGAGGGGCAATGAATTTGTCATTATTACTGCAATGTTAGGCATTAAATTTTTTTTTCTTAACTTACCACCTAAAATTATTTTACAATAAATTTTACTATTTTATTATAATTCATTGAAATCATTCTTTTGATCTTAGTTAAGGTAAAATTTTCAAATGTATTAAAGAAAGGAGAAAGTGAAAGATTAATTTTGCAGGTATACTGTAACGGCGACATCTGACGGTAGTAAATTGTCGAATGCAATAAAGGATAAAGGTAATGGTGAGGTACCTGCGGTACGCATTAAGGCTCGTTATCAATCGGTGCATATATTGCCTATGCAAGCATACACTGATTTACTAGCTTTCATCAAGTGAGTTAATCAGTCTTCCTTTGTGAAGGAATTAATGAGTTAAAATTTAATTACTTGTGGCGAGAAAAAAAAAAGGCATTGAATAATTTATTCTTAAATAATAGCTAAATTTCAGATTTTCAATTTCTCACTAAATTTTCAGGCAATATTATTTATCGTTGTGTTGTGTTTTGGAGCCAACGTTGAGTGTGAAAGCAAAGGAAGATTTAGCAACCGTACTTGTACGTATTATGCATAAGCTACGTATGGCTAAGCATTTCCTATGCGATTTAATTATGTCTGAAGTGGATGTGCTTGGTATTAACTTTTTTAATTATTTTTCACAAAATTTTTTAAAATATTTTACGAATTGCGTGTTAATTTAGAAAAAAAAATGAAAAGTTGAGAACAAATGAGTGATAAATAAGTTGTTGAGAAATTATGGAATTATTCTTTTTTTTTCAATTGAATATTGATTAAATTTTTTTTTTGATGTGAATTATTTAATTTGAATAGATTTGGGAAACTGAAATTTTATTAGTTATATGCATAATTTATTATCGCTAACATTCAGATTGACGATTTTTCACATCCATTGCAGAGGGTGTGGTGGAATTTTAATTTTCACTTTTCTTATTTTCTAAAGTTGTTGGTTTTCAGACAATGAGCACCTCATGTTTCGAGGTAATTCATTAGCCACAAAAGCAATGGAAGCATATATGAAATTGGTTGCAGACGAGTATCTTCAAGTAAATCTACCATTTAACTTCATTTAATCAAATGTTTAAACGATACACTTTTATTTAATTTTTAAATTAATAAGAGGAATTGTCATTTGCAAAAAAATAATTTAATTAGTTTATTATTTTTTTTAGAATACACTTGGCAAGTTTGTTAATACAATGCAGCAATCCGATAGGGACTGTGAGGTTGATCCGTTGAAGATGGGCAACATCAGTGTGATGACGCTGGAGAAGAATCGTCATCAACTGATGATAAATGTTAAAACTGCATGGTCTAAGATATTAGCAAGGTTGAGTTTTGCTTTCATTTTTGACGTAGAACTTCATTAGGTGACCTGGCTTCTGAGGCGGTTCTCCTTACTTCTAAAGAAACAGATATTTTATAAATTCAAACTTTTTCTTTCATTTCAATGACATTCGGGAAACGGTAATTCGGTTATTTATTGTTTGAAATTTACTCTATTTGATAACTCATAAAGACACAGAATGCAATATTTAAAGTTCTTATTTTATTTTTATTTTTTTACTAGTGATTTTAATGAGCAAAATTGAACATTGCATTATTTTTATGCCAACTTTTTTACTGAATTAATGTTTTTTTTTTTTAATTTAAAAGAAATGACTTATTTAAATGATGTCTTATTGTAGGACGAAAAAAGTAATATGTTTCTGATGTCAGCAATTTTTCAGTACTGAAATATTTCCAATTGAATTACGTGAAATTTTTGTTACCTTACGAAGACGTCTGGAAAAAATTGGTCGACTTGATCTTGCCGATACATTAATTTCGTCAAGCATTTTTCTCCGATTTCTCTGTCCAGCAATACTCAGTCCCAGTTTATTCAATTTAGTAAGCGAAATTTTCAGATTTTTTTTTCACAAACAGTATTTTTTTTCTTGAAATTTTTTCATTGTAGTTTTTTTTTTAATCTATTATTAAATCGATATAATAGGTAAATTATTTTAGAGTAACTGTTGAATTAATCAATACTTTGCAGCGAGCATTTTTATTTTTATTCTATTTTTTTGATTGTTCCAATCACTTTCACATTTACCTTTCTTCTTTTATTTAGCACATTGCAATGAAACAGAAAATTAACTTTCTGTGCTTTAAAATTCATTAAATCTTCTTCCTAATTAAAACTTTTTTCGCATAGTTCTTTTTTTTTGATTTTTGGCAAATTTTAAAATGTTAAATTTTACTCTTTACATTTGCTTTTTATTTTCAGATTTCCGAATATCCATCAGGTCATGCAGCTCGTAATCTTACACTAATTGCTAAAGCATTGCAAACATTAGCAAATTTTACGAAATTTGGTGGCAAAGAGCACTACATGGATTTTATGAACGAATTCGTGGAGCATGAATGGGACAATATGCATCGCTATTTGATGAAAATTTCTACACCGTCGGGAAATGATGAAAGGAGTTCGAGCGAAAACGACTGCACCGTGTCGATAGATATTGGGAAGGAAGTGTCGTTGCTGTATTCCTACTTAGACGAGTTATGGACTGCCGAGGTATTAGCAGCAGTTTTTTTTTTCCTTCCAGTTTCATTTTGGCTTCTTAAAAATTAAAATCAAATTTAAAAACTTTTTCTCTTTTATTTCCTAACTTGCATTAAATTAATAATTTGTAATGATCATTCCCCTGATATTTTGATTTCGGAAAAATATTTAAGTTAAACGGTGACAATATTTGATAAATTTTAATAGTTGACGTGTAATACTGTCTCATAAGTATGCTGCATTCGTTTTAAAATTAGGAGGAATAGGAAAAAAAAAAGAGGATGCGAATCGTTTTTTTTTTTATTGCTTCAACGAATAGTAAGATCAATTGATCGAAATTGAAATTAAATAAGAAAATTCTTAGTTCTTTCCAATATTTCGATAATACAGTGATTTAATTGTATTAATACTTATTAATTGATCGAAATTGAAATTAAATAAGAAAATTCTTAGTTCTTTCCAATATTTCGATAATACAGTGATTTAATTGTAGTAATACTTATTAATTGATCGAAATTGGAATTAAATAAGAAAATTCCTAGATCTTTCCAATATTTCGAGAATACAATGATTTATTTGTAGTAATACTTTTTTTTTAGATTCATGAACAAGCTTCGAAGTATGGATCACAGATGGCAGAGTTACGATTAATTTTAGCGAAGTTACGCTACATACGAATGAGAAATGATGCTTGTAGAGACTATGAAATGTTACCGGTTGAAAGTTCACCTTCTGATTATGACAATACAAATGTTTCTAGGTAATTAAAAAAATGTTAATCAATTACTTCAAATTAATGTAGTAATATAATTTGAAACATTTCCGTAGATGTAGTTGTGTGTGTGTAATAAATATAAATCATTCATTGTGATTGCTTTACCTTTTAGATGCCGAATTAATTGATTTAGATTAGTGTAGGTGTTAAATTTATTACTTAACTTTAAATTTTAATTGTTAATTTTTGCAGATTGCATGCATGCAGTAATAATGCTAAACTTCCATGTCATATTCGTAACACAGTGAGCGAATCACAAGTGATAACAAAGGCTCTTCCAACAGCTCATTTAAACACAAATGATAATTGTATGTTGGATATAGCCTTGCTGAATGATAGTTTGGCTGTAAGGCAAGCCGGTCTAACTGTACAGAAACACCGGAATGGACACAACCGTAACCAACGATATTACAATGAAAATGCGTCATGTGAACGGCACAACAAACGGTTCGTTTTTACTTCATCTTAGCATCAGAGATTAAAATGAGATTATTGCGTCCTACGATTTATTATTATATAGCATTTAGTGGCGAACATCCATGTAGTATACTGTAGATTACAGTAAGCTCGTTTTATTTAAGAGTGGAAACAGCATTTTTTCGCTTTGCAACCCATGGTATTGCTGAGGTTTGCTGTCCGTGACATTTTTATGCATTTATTTGCATGAATGTTAAATTTTGTTCTGAGAGTGTAATTTGAATTGTTGAACAGTTTGATCTAACTAACAGTGACATTGCATAATTAAATTTTAGGAATGAATATGCAGCAGCAATACCGGATATTTCGGCGAGTCGTGAAAGAATTATTGCATTTGATGCTAGCAGTAAATTGGTGACAACTGAGAATGACACTTATGCACAGTCAAATATTTTATCTGAGTATCCAAGCGTTGGTTATCGTCGAAATGAAGATACTGATTCCGATGAGACGACACATGGATCTTCTATGGTACGCGCTCGTCGTATGCGTCCATCACGTAAAAGTAAACGGCGTACTGTTGTAGCAGCAGATTGTGAACAAGCAACAGTTACATGTCCAGATACTATTGTTGCACCTTCATCTAGTGGATATCAAAGTCAGAATCACAGTAGCAGGTAATATCCTTTTTTTCACACTTTATTATCGCACGAGTTACGAACTTGTGATTGCTTGATTTTCTTTTTTTTGAACGATTTATATTTGTTTGCAGTTTGAGTTCATCGAACAGTAGCAGTCCGGTGGAGCATGCAACAAAGCAAAATATCCATCCTATCACTTATCATCACTCAACGTTGCAACAACCAAGCAATCCAACATTGAATGCTCATCAATGTGCTCCATCAACATCTTCCTCATCCGGAAACTCCGATAAATTACCGGTTGATGATGATAGTCGTTGTTGTATACGTTCCGCTTCGTCTACAATGTACAAAACTTCTGTACATTCGTCTCATTTAGATATCACAGATGGTAGTAATAATACTATCTATGATATACCAAAATGTTCTCTGCCAAGGTGATTGATTCTAATCAAATCGTTCGCATATAAAATTTTGCTGATTTTCCGTTTTTAAATAGCAAAGAGCATTTTTTTTGTCCATGCAAATTGAGCAATTTTTAAATTTTCTGAATTGATAAACGAATGATTTGCTTATTTTAGAACCAATCCGCACTGTTCGTCCCGTAACGCAACAAGCGGAACTGTCCTGAAGCCAACATTAATCGACATAGATAATGAGACACGATTTCTTGCACGAGGAAAATCCTCTGATCATGCTTGCAAGAATAATAATAATAATAATAAGAGTGGTATTGATAAGAATGGTGATTGTGATGATAATGGGGTTGTTGATGGTGAAGATGATGATGATGATAATGATGATGATGATGATGATGATGATGGTGATAATAATGATAGCAACATTGTGAAAGAATGTGGTACAAAGTGGTGCTTCACCGAACAACGAACGAGGTTTTTTCCGCTTCTCTACATTTTACACTCATTCATTTCATTACTTTAATTTCAATTAGTTTCAATTTAGTTTCCTTCCACAATGCTTTTATTGATGTCATTAGAGCAGTGATAGTGCATTTTTAAATGATGGATAATAACATTTACTGTAATGATCGGCCACTTGAATGATTAGACTCGTTCTGGCAGCAGTTCCGTTTTTTGCACTTCCGGTCGAAATTCATTAGGAAGAAAATATTTGCATCTCTTCAAATTGGTTAGATTCGTTAGTTTCTCACACAAATGGTTACATTTGCCTGCTGAATATCTGTGCATTATGAAAAATCGATGATGCAATTTTCTTTAACCAAAATTAAAATTTTTGAAGATTTGGGAAGAGTAAATATATGTGCTCTTTGTTCTAACAGGCATTCCACTTTTAACTATGTTATGATTTTGTAATTTAAAAATGATTTATTGCTATTAAACATTACCCTTTTCTTTTTGGTTTAATTACTTCATTTTTCCTCCTTTCAGTGACATGAAGGATTGGACAAGAAACGAATCACATACACTTTGCCAGCAGGTTATCAACTAAGTTTATGGATTTCATTGAACAATGATTGCTTGTGTGATTGTGCAAAAATTTATTATCATCTTATCAGTGTAATGCAGAGTATGTGAAATATCGAATTAATGAAATTAAAATATTTTGGGAGATTGTGCACGTGGCCGAAAAGAAGTGGAATTTTGAAATCGATTGTTTTAAGGAAATAATTGAGCAGCAAAAGCGTGAAATTCGACGATTAATGAAGGAGAATGAGGAGTTGAAGCGACGTGTCGCTGCACAGAATCAAATGGTCAACGATTCCAAAAGTATCAACTCTCAAATGGTGCTACTTTCGTAGTATTCCATTTATAACTGAAATTTACTTTGATAAATATATAATCATAATTATTGTCACTATTATTGTTACCTTTTCTCTTGCATTACCATAGTCATGTGCAGGAAAATCAAATCGAAATTTTCATCTCAATTATTTTGCTATTTCTCATTGATTTTTAGATTGCGTCCAATGGCTATGCGTCGGAGGGAAGCTATGATTCATTAAGCTCATCTAATGATCTTCAATTGTCATCTGACAATGCTAAAGCGATCACTCATTGTTAGAAGAAATCACACTGTCCGGTTTTACATCGATCAATGTCAACTTCTCAATTGCTTTCCTTCCCTCCCTCATTAACTTTGAATTCTTCAACTTTTCCTCTTCATTGTTAGCTCATTTCTGGATGAGAAAACGATTTAGCCGAATGGCAAATAACCCCTAATTAATTCTCTCTACTAATTGATTGATGTGATAATGAATTGAATTGCACTGTAAGTGCTCATCCTTCCTGCTTATTCTCATCTACACTGTAATATCACGCACATCTTACAATATAAGTAAAGCTAAGCAACAAGTGAAAAAAAATTTTTCATTCTTACCGTATCGAATGACGATGAGATAGATCATCCTGTTTTGTATTGTAGATTAATTATTATGACTGATTAGTTCTTTCTAGTATTTTTTCTCCTATTTTAAATAATACCTTTTTCAATGTGCAATTTTCTTTAGGTTACTTTACCTTTTACTAATGACATCACACACACACACACACACACATGTATATATACTACAATGTTTGCCAACTTTTCTTTTGTCTTCTCCGATAATCGTTACGTTACTTTGTTAGTTTTGGTAATTCATTTTCGCCTTTTTTTCCACTCTTTCTTGCCAGTCTTTAATTTTTTTTAAAAAAAAATAATGCCGACAATTTCCTAGGAAAAGATCATTATCAATCATCATCTAAAATTTCTAACATCATAATATGAAAACAATTTTCGCTAGAAATTCCACAATGTTTTCCACAGACATCGTGGAACAAATTTATAAATTTTTTCCTCCGTTATGAAAGCTTCAAATTAGCTTTAGTTTATTGTTTCTACGCTAAATTAACAAGTTTGAAGAGATGAAAGATCAGAGAAAGGAGGAGGAGGAGGAAAATGTCGTAGCACTTCAAATGCTGAGCTTCCATGTATTACGCATAGCTTATGTACACATCATGTACATTAACTTTTGTGTCTATTTTATAGACAGAAAGGAATTTAGTGACTGCAAAAAATTTTCTAAAATTCTCCCACAAAATTTGGAAGATTGAATAACCAACAGTTTCTACGCCTGATTTCTTCCAGCTAAACATCTGATTGTGTGTTGCATCCACTTTGCAGCAGCTCTGAAATTTTGTTCCTGCGTGTTGTAGCACATGCTGCAGGATACTGTCTCAAGGAAATTCAATTTTAAGTGTTGAAATTTAAAGTTAGTTAGAAATTTGTATGAACAATAAAATTAAAATTTGTTTAAAGTGTCAATAGACAAATGTATGCATGCATGGGTGAAAAATATCATCAGTCATTTATGTACAGATATTATAAAAATGAAACTCATCCATCATAATTTGTAAAATTAAACGTGAAACTTTAACCGGCAAACATTATCAGATCACAGCAATACCGAAATCGATGACAAAAAAAACGACATCATAAATGTTATAAAATTGAATACCTATTTCTCTTCAAAAGAGATAATTCCTGCTGAGTATGGTAATCCCAAAGTCAAAGTCATGGATGGCTGTTTGATTCTCATATTGCGATAATTAATTATCTGCGGAAACAAAATTAAGAGTGGGATAGTTGACAAGCGAGAGAGGAGAAAAAATAACTTTCGAATTATTGCTTTAAAAATGATATTCAAACATTGATCACAACTAGTTGTTCATACAAATAACTAATCTAATTATCTAAATAATCGTATTAAAGGAAAATTTTGAAAACATTTCATATGCCATCACTATTTCGGATTGTGGAAAACGGTTAAATTTTGAGCAAATATTTTAATATTACCAAAAGCGAAATGAACAGAGCAGACGAAAAAAATGAAAAAGAGCTCTAAATTTATTCTTTTACTTCTGCTTTTTCAATGAGTGTTAGGAGTAGTGCCGGGGGAATTTGTACATTCCAGAGTTGTAACACGACGAGATCGTTCGTTTCGTTGATATAATCACTCGGCGTATATGATAATTTTACGTGTACGCGTGTACCTGTAATAAAACAGTTCCCACAACTTTTGCGCGCTTTCAAATATAATTTTTAAACTTTTATTTAAATATATTTTCGAAATATGCCGTATAGTATAGGACTGTGCTAACGAAGTTTTCTTAGCATCAATTTTAATTTATCTACTTGAAAAATTTAATTCATTATATCTTTAAATTGACATACGAGTAAATTACTTCTAATTCCTTACCTATTTTATTGTTGTATCCATGTGGAAACCAATAAATGCAACTATTATCACTGTGAAGTACGCAGATCAAATCTATTTCATCATTTTGATTGCCAAAGTGGAATCTTCAAGGAAAAGAGTACAGAGTTGTAATATTTCGAGCATGTTCACCATTATGTTTTAAGCAAGTGTTTGAACGGAGATTAGCCCATTTTAAAAAAAAAATTAGAAATAAATCAGTCCAGTCTATCACTTATGCTTCCGCTGTCAAGAAGTGATGAAACATTGGAACACTTAATGAAATAATAAAAACAATCTATGCCTTTTTTAATTCACCAATTTATATATATACATTTTTAAGCACTCAGGTAATACTTTAAACGCTAAATTACTAAATATCAGAAAAAAAAGTAGATTTATTTACTGTGAAACAAAAGAAACACATACTGCAAATGCTTATGAAATTGGACAGGCAAATGACGTTGGTGAATACCAATGTCCATGATAGTTTCGGCTGACGACAAACCAAACGAATGCATAACCAACACCTGAAATCACACGTCGCTTATTAAATTAAAGTTATTGCGCTAATAAAAGCTAATAAAAATGATATTTACAGCATTAACAGTGTTTCCAGCATTTCTTGCAGTAATAGCTACAACGGTACATGCTGACCGAACTAAAACCAGCAATCGCAGAATTTTTTAATTGAATGACATCTTTCTCTCTATAATTATATCGGCCACTTCAATTAATGAAACAAATCAAAGTGTAAGCTAATTGTTGCGCGTAGCAGTGAAATTAAACAACTAGTTAATATTAAAAGTTATTATTACAAGTGATTTCTTGGATGAAAATGTTGTTGTTGACAATGATTTGCTTGAAGAAACAATGAGACATATCTAAAATCATTTATGAATAATTCATTAGAAGTCAAAAACGGTGATGTAAATTATGAATGTTGCCAAATCCATTAGGAAAAAAAACCCGGGAAATAGATAGCTTTAAAAGGAGAATAAAATTTTGATTATTTTAAATTATTTTAAATAACAGAAAACTAATAATTGAAAAGATGAAAACAGAGAGCAATGAAAATTTTTGAGAGAAATAAAGCAATGGATACGTTTCGATCAATTTGACCAATACGATGCAAACAAATATTTGATATCGGGAAGGCATCACTGTTATGTGAAAACTTCGCCGTATACTCTTTCAGTAATGCTATTGTCCAGCATTGAATATTTAAATTTAGACGATCCAAATAAGTATTTATCGAATCCACGATCTACAAAGCAAATAATGACATCTCCAATATTTTTTACTTTCATACCGAATAAATTACCTTAATTAAAAAGGTACCTTTTAGAAATGCTATTTAAATTCTAGGAATTACATGAAAAAGATCTAATCCTTAAATATCTGAAATGAAAGCTGTAGAAGAACACAATTCTAACGGTTAATGATAAATATTAAGATGAAAGTGGCGTGATAAACTGAGTAATATCATTAAGTAACAAACATGAAAGCATGCAATCGATCTATTTATATTAGTTTAAAAAAATGAGATATAAGAATGTATGAAAAAAGATTTGAAGAGATAATTCTGAATCCATGACAAAGTTTTATGCACTCAAAAAAGGACTAGATAAATTAAACCTTGCAAGCTTGCTCGTCTACATTATTGTTAGGCAATTCTTTGATACGTTTCACCTCAAATCCGTTCAAAATCAAATGCAATGCCTGAAATATATAACCAAACTGCAACTTTTGATATGTTTTGTCGATGACTTGAAAAACTGTTTTAAACGGATAATTTTATTCGTTTATTCGAGAAAATAAGATCTCACTAGAATGTTACTACTCCGTCACTTTCTAAAGCTTAACTAGGCTCAGGCAGGCTCATAAATTAGTCATACCTCAATTTTCTTGGAAATTCCAAAAACACTTATCATCTTATCATCGTGCACGAAGTATAAAAGCATACAGCTAATTTGAACTCATACTACACTTTACATCGCTAATTAGATTCGTTATAGCACATACTGGAATATAACATTTAGATTCGACAAGCTCCAAAAATGATAGTTTACGTAGGTAAGAAATGAAAACTTACAGCCTCTTTATTTCCATTCAGCGCACACTCCTGTATAGGATGAATTCTTGTACAGCTAATAGTAATACCTTAAAAATTGTTTTTAAAAATACATTTAGTTCGTTTTCACAAACACTCTACTGAAAACAAAGCAAAAAAAAATGTAAGGAATTGAAAATAAGCAAAAAAACTACCATATTTGATCAGCGTATCAAGGAGACAAAATCCGCCACCATTGCAACCTATCCCTACGACAATATCCAAAAGTCGATGGTCCGTTTTATGATTGATACATTCAAATAATTTTGTTCGATATTTCAATGAAAGGCACGACAACAAAGTTTCGAAAATCCTAAAAAAGAAAAAGTAGGAAAAAAGAAGTGGATTTTAGGAATAAATAACACCTGCAAAACATTAACTGAAGAACTATAATGCAAACAAAATATATGAAGAGGAATTTCTCACCCGCATCTACGATGCTCTGGTGCACTACAACTGCTAGACAACACTTCGATAAATTTAGAAATATTTTCATTGGCCGTAAACAGCACCTAAAACACTGAATTAGATGCACAGATATTACCTTTACTGCTTATCGCACCCACTGATAAATGTTAATTTACAAATCAGTTACTGCTTCCTAAATTTCGTGTAATTACAAATGTCTGTTCCTCTTATAATGGAAATCTTTTGTGTGATCTAAATAGTATGAAAGCTAATAATTATTTCAATTTGCCACTCCTTGTGAGGAATCTGTCTTGCTAAGAACATTTCCATATTTTCTATAGCGAAGGTAGGCAATGCTGATTCGAAACTTCTTTTTTATTCAGGACATTCAGGGATTTACGAAATAACTTACGAAAATAATTGCGTCGAAATTCTCGGAAACTGAAACACACCATCCCTTCATAATCCGTAACTGGTTAAGCAATTCAAATGAATTTTGTTCCATTAAATATTTGCGCAGCAGAAAATAATGCTTCTCGAAAATTTTGCTCTAAAAAGCAATTCCTTTTAAATCAATTAGGAAAAGCTATATAATAAATATTCTGTTACAACTTGCTATTTCACAGAAAATTTCCCAATGTTTCACCTCCAAGAGGCAAAACGAAGTGCAGAAAGAAGTTTGTTTGAACATCAATTTACATTAACTGATTAAAAATTCCATGTTAGCTCGATTAGAAGTTTTACGTTAGCTCTTGCTGTACAAATTATTTTACTTAGATGAATTATTGTGAATAAAAAAAATAAGACTTTATTATTCATTTAATGTAGTACAATTTTAATTCACTTCATCGCTAGCGGTATCATTTCTTCCAGCTAATAATTTAGTATAATTTATAATTCAGAGGTGCGGATACGAATGTTTCGTAGTTTAATATGAAATAATTATTGATAGGAAACAATGCGCAATCATAGATATAACGATAGTGAAGTAATGAAAGAAAAAGAACTAAAGTAAAGAAAAGGAGTAAATAATGAAACAAAAAACCTTTTTAATAATCTTAAAAAGAATAAACTCCAGTTCATGTGCTTTAGCTTTTCGTATTTGTCGTAATGGTGAATGAAGCTTATAATTATGGATTTTCCTGAAAACAGTGTGCTCCTGATTAATTAAGAGTTTTTGACTTCTCACAAAGTTATTTGAAATGATCTTATATAATACAGCCATATTTTCAGCAAGATAAGGAAAACCTCAACACAAAACAAAAGGAATATTTAAAAACGAAAAAAATAAGGGAAAATAATTAACAAATAAGTTTATCAAAATTTGAATAGCTAAATACAATGAATGATTCTCTCCTATATTATTGTACAAAATTTAAAAGGGAAAAAACTAATAACCACATGCTTCCCTTACCACGCATATGAATTCCATTAGAATCTCTATACACAGAAGTACAAGGAAAGATAATATAACTCTTACATCCAAAACATGCGAAGAACACAGCCTTCTTCTAGTTTCTTCGCCACAAATGCTAATTCAGACTGTGCTATAGCCGAAGATATCTTTGTTGATTTCAAAAAATTCTGATCATCGCGAAATTCTTCATGATCAGCCATATCACATAATTGTTGCCTCTGAAAGGAAGAAAAAGAATAATTTGTACAAATTTTCAAAATAAGTCTTTTTTACAACATATTTCAGTTCGTTGTCTTTAGTGAAGCAGTTAAAATTAATAAAAAATTCAACTTCCTTTCTTAATCGTTTCATTTCTTAATAGCAAAGCAAAAGAAAACTATTCGAGCACACAGTTACACTAACCGCATGATCCATCAAAAGAAAATTATACGTGTAATTTTACGGATGATAATTTCTCACTCGATTTCATAGCAAATATCAAAAAATGTGTAATGTAAGAAAATTACTCGTAGCACTTTCTCAATAATTGGAGAAACAGATCGGGTACGGTTAGTGGTAGCAGTGAATCCATCAGCGGTCATTTCAATATATTTCCTGATCGGAGCTCTGTGACCGCTATCCTCTTTTGACTCCTGAATTAATACAAAATTCAACTTCCTATCAACATATGTAACTAACGAAATAATCATAAATTTACGAGATTCAATCCACCATCTTCTCATTTTCTCCGACATTAACTATTGCATTAACCGAAAATACTTCTAAAAAAAGCTACCTTCTTTCCGTCTCGATAAGTTGATGTGCAAGATACATCACGTTTCATTTCACCAGTGAGCAATTTTGGGCAGTCAAATTTTTTCTTCTAAAAGATAAACTCTGCCATTATGCTAATAATAATAGCTAATAATAATGAAAAGCTAAATTATGCTACTAGTAATGAAAAACTAAAAATATCATATCTTTATTTTTCTATCAACAAGATAAAGCAGTTATTTAAAAATATTGTTAGTTGTTTTTTTGTGAAAAGTTCGTAACCTTTTTAGGGAAAGCATTTAATCATGCTCAATTCTAATTGTAGCAGCACTAGAAAAGAGAGAGAATATCTCACATTTCCTTTCCTTCTAGAGAAAATGAAGTTCTACATTTTGAAATTAAAGCAAAAATACCATTATATTTCTATTCCTCATAATCTACTGCATATGTGTTGATCAATGATTAAAAGCAAAAACAATTTGTTAGAAATTACTTCGTTGCGACGAAACCACCATGTCTTTTTAAAATCTGCCCTTCTCGGACATTTCACAAGATCATTACAATCACGATATTGACACTTTCGCTTAGTTCCTCTTGCATTCACCGCTTCGTCATTTTCCTAACCGAATAGACGATCACGATTTAATTGTCATAAATTGATTAATTAAAAAAAAAAAACATCAAAGATTACTCAACTAAGGTGGATTAAATATCACCAATCTAAAAATGGGCACTTGAGAGGGAGAGCGAAAGACGAAAGAAAGAATTAGAGGGAGAAGAAAACATTAGAAGGCTTATTCATTAATCGTATACATTGCAAAACTCTAGTTTGCCTTCATTTTTTTTTTCTTTAATTCATCTCAAATCCTCGCAATTTCACAAAACAAAATGCTAAGTGTTAAATTTAAATGAAGTCAGGCAACAAACAGCAGCAAAGTGAAAAAAGGCAAAAATCCTCAAGCTCACTTCTTACTGACTTAAAATCCACAATTTTTTTGTCTCATAGAATAGAAATTGTAAATAAAAAACTTTCGAAGGATAATTCAAAGATACACATTAAACATAAATAAACATAAAATAAAAGAAATCGATGGAATACTAGGAAGAGAAAAAGTAAATCACAATACTAGCACATAAGTACCTCATCGGTTTCTGAATCAATCAAAATTGTTGATTTTTTCCTCGGACGCTTTTCATTATCAGTCTCAGAATCTTCTCTTTTTTCTTCCTCCGTACTACTTTTATCACTATCTGTACTATCTGCATCGCTGCTATCACTGCTAGGTGCTGAATTGAAAAGGAAAATAAATGAATGGAAATTTAAATAAGACACTGTCGATTTCTTGCCATCCCTATTAATTTAGAATCATTAAGCAAAATTTTGTCAAACTCCAACAACAAACTTGTTCGTTCAAGAATATTCCCTCAACAAAACTTATCAATCCAATTTTTTTTTTACCCGATCCATCTAATTTACCATAATCGAAAGAGAATTTTAGCTATGGAAAATTTCAGCTTTTAATATTCAGAAATGACACAAGAAAAATTTCAAAAACTCATAACAAAAATTGGGGTAGATTTAATAAAATCATGTAGTATTTCAAATATCATTGCCACTTATCAGATGAAATTTGACCTTAATTAATTGAATGTCTCCTATTAATTAAAGACCAAATTTAATAAAGTTACGTATAATTTTAAATGTTGCCGCAACTATTACATGTATCCATTTACAACTTACGAATTAAATGAATCAGATTATGCTCTCGTGCATACTTTTTTAAGACGTCAACATGTTTAACAGATTGTAATGGTTCCCATGTATCTTGACCCGGAAAACCTTTCCAGCGAACCTGAAAATGCACTGACATTTATTTAACCCCAAACTGATACGTGGAACATTAGTGAATATGACCACAAATTATTGCCGAAAGAAAAATCATTATTTTAATGGATGCACAAAAAACGAATACCAGAGTTATTAAAATACCAAGGGTCCGACAAAAACATACGCGGAAAAATAGACTGTCATGGGAAATATTTTGTCGATCGATCAACTTCTTGCGTCGTAGCTCACCATAACTGAAGTTGCTTGGAATAATAAAATATGACACCTCTTTATCGATTAGTAATTTACCACAAAAAAAAATCGCAGTTTTTCTATTACACTTTTTAAACGCATGCAACTCATCAATGATCAAAAGAGAAGTGAAGATTCCACTGTTGAAATATGAATGACACATCATGCCATTTACCATTTATGATCAACAATTTCTTGAACAATAAACACTCCATCTGGAAGCGTCAATTCGTCATCCGTTACTGATGAACTTGATTCTGATACTTCTGTATCATCCGACGAATCAACGATTTTCATTAGAACTACCTGCACTATCGACTTTTCGCTAAAAATAAAAAGTGAAATCAAAAATTGAAAAAGAAAAATTGCTTGATGACGTGCAACAGACACGAAAATAAAAATTATTTAAATGACGGATTCATTAGATATTTTGTGATCGATTAAAATCATCCTCTACAACATTGCCTATCAAATACTTAAAAACTTGGAAAAGTATGACCATTTCTCATAAATCTTTTAATCATGCGTTCAATAGCGATAATCATGAATTTCGTGTTTGGAATTGTAAAAAAAGAAAAACATATAATTCAGTTAACACTCTGCGCTTAAGGTGTATGCACACAACTATTGTTTGTAGTTGCGAAAACTCTTGCAATTAATACAGCCTGATCGACTGATCATGCTACTTTATCAACTATTTCAAAGTATAACTTCTGAATGTATTGCACAAGCTGAATAGTATTTTAATGATATAACATACTTCACTACCATATATAAACTTCAAAGATTAATCTTCAAAATTCAAAATTACTTCCTTGATTTACTCCTAATTTCAATTCATCCACGCATATGCTGTTGCTGTAAGAATTCGTCATTCGTTCTAGATTAAGCCTTATTATAGGCAATCATGATTCCACTACCATTCACTGATTAACTACTCTTGCAATTTCCATCCTCTTATCGCAAGCACTATATGATTTACTTCCTTACTGGTTACTGTATTTCTTCCTCTTCACTATAAGGCCATCTCATCCACTCATTTTTCCTAATTTTGACATACGATATGTGCCATATCGACCTTTGCATATTTGCTGTCTAATTATCCGATGAATTTTAATTAACCTTCTTATTTCATTTCCTTCAAAACAACCTTGCTTATAATTTTTCAGACCAAGTTGAATCATCTTAAATTTTTTGAAATATAAAGTATGAAACTATGACAAGAAGCATTTTTCTCATCTAACTACACCCTTCCGTATCATCTAACCGTCGTTACACTTTCACCCAAACTTTCTGCGCAATAATCAGGAATTATTCAACATTTTCAATAATTTCAAAATCTATCAAATTTTTCCTCCTCCTACCATCTTATCCCTCTTTGTTATTTCCCGTCTACAAATGAACTTAAAAGAGTAAAGAGTAATTATTAAATGTTCAATGAAGAGTAAAGATCGAACGCGGAGAAAAAGCAATTGAATGAAGAGATAAAAATCGATGCAAGGAAGGTATATAAAAATCAAAGGAATTCACAACGTCAACAATTCCTCACTTGTTGAGAAAATCATTTGTGAATTTTTTCTATGTTTCTCTTCAAGAACAAAAGTAAAAAAATTTTCGATCAAAGAAAGGAGAAAAAAATCTGTTGATTTAAAATGTTGCAGCCATTTTCTAACTGTAAATTATACTTATGCCGCATTTTTATCAGAAACATCCTCCTCGATCGCTTTATTTTACCGTAATTTGTCCATCACTTTCTCATCTTTCATCATCAAGTAATTTTCAACAGAAACACAACTAAAGGATGAACTCCTGCTCGCACTCTACCATAACAGTGACCGTAAAAATTATTTCTTGTACTGACATTCCTCATACCTAACCGATTGATGAAGTGATAAAATCAACTATAGAGCTCCCTCCTTATCATCTCCTACAAAAATGTAGGTTTGAGTGGGACCGGGGAAGTGTAAACGTTTCATTCCATCATTAAATTTACTTTTTTTTATTCGCAAATTTCTCAAAACACTCCTTTACGAGAGTCTATAAAATGAAGGAAAGAAGAATATTATTCACTTTTCAGTTCACCTTAATTTATTTACGGTTAACTTTTAATGCTTTACTGTTTACACCTGAAAAATTGATATAATTGCACTAGTACTTGTAATTTGTACAACTCACGATCATCTATTAATAGATTAAGAAGGAAAATTGAAATCACCTACCGATACATGATACTAACGCTTGGTAGCTTTTTTATCTCATTTAACAGCTAACGTAATTAATGAATCATTGACACGATGCAAAAATTTACAAATACACGTATGTGGACAGAACCAAAGCCAAACACTACACATTAATCGATGCGTAGCCAATATCCTGAGGGGACTAGCACTTGCAGAAGCAATTTCTCCGGAACACGGAAATACTTTGCTCACAGCTTTTTACTTTTCCAACCGCTGATAATTAAATGATTAATTTAAGCCCTTTTTTTCGAATGACATTATTCGCTAACGCATTACCAATCTCATAAATCATATTGAGAAAATAAAAATATAAAGCTATCAAGAAAAGTTTTTCTAAATCAAATTATTTTTAGGATGAATTTTGCATATCAATTATAGATACTGAAAGCTCTGGAAAATTGCTTTCAGAAAAAAGAAATTATTTATACTTACCATACGACGTACTATGTATTCTTTCATTAAGGATAATATGCTGACTAATTTAATTCATGTTTTCATTAACTGTGACAGAAATCGGTCATGGGTGCGTGATCTTAATAAGCTTGTCAATTCTAAACGTTTCTTGTTTTTTTTTTTTATCACAAAAACAACTTGTAATTTCTGACGTTTGAAAAAAAAATGACGAAAATCTGTCGCTGCAAATAAGAAGTTATGAAAAAAGAAAACGAAGAAGTTTCACGCGTCTTTTCAGAACATCATTTTATGCTGTATACATTTTTTTTTTTGTCCAAAATTTACTCAATCTCCACTCATGAAGATGGATACTATTAAATTGTTTTTTTGAGAGCACTTTATCATCAATTGAAACTGACCCAAATTTCCAGTCCATCACCGCTTTTATATGTGCAGATAGTCCGACTGCCTAATTTCAACTGCTCAATAAGCTGACTACATATGGTTCGCTTGAACCTGAACGATAAAAGCAAACATTCTGCGCATTACTGTCAACGGTTGTTGCTATCTGGAAATGAAAACAGTTAACTGAAGAAGCGAAGAGTAATGAAAAATTACCTCACTGATACATGGAAGAGTAGTGAACGGAAACACTGTTACATTTGATTTTTGATTTTGTACCGATGCTTTGTTTCGCCTCTGTGTACGATGTAGCACTAGCTCAATTAGCAATACATACCGAATCGACAGTTAATCCTAATCTACCATGCGCTCAAATATAATAGAATTAGAAAAACTGATTTTCAAAGTGAAAAATAAAATGATTTTTATAATGCATCTCCCGCACCACTGTCGACCCACATTTGCAGCAGCACAATAAAGATTAGTTGTATCAAATTAACATACATCGCCGAAGAAATCTTAAGGGAAGAAATCATTCGTTATGTAACACACGCTTTAAATCATATTTGCACTCTATAGAAATCTTTGAATATTCTCCTTCATCGGGAAAGGTATCAAATGCTAAAAGTACGTTGGACTAATGCAAAATAGCTTATCATGTTACCATTTAATCAGCTTAGTTCCATTCCTCATCCTCTGAACAAAAATCCGTTCCGTCAAAGAAGTGATGATTTAGAAGATATCAGTAAATCAAGTCTCAACTTCACTTCACTAATTTTAATTGTAATTCATACAAGCAATATTATTATTATCTTGACGATGAAATCCACACTTGCGAAATACTCAGGTTTATCTCACAGTAATAGAATCCTACGATGTTTGGAAATTCCTATGTTTTTTGAAATTTTTTCCGTTTCTTACTTATCCACTAATCTAGTCATACTTTTGGCTTTGATACATGGCATTAGGATGATACCTGAGTGCCGAATGTGGCACTTGAATATCGCAACGGTAATGATGTACATTGGGCATGAAATGCCCAACACCATACCTAGCCATTTGCGCTCTGAAATTCAAGTAATGTGCAAGTTCACTGAAAAGGAAAGAGAGGAAAACAGTGTCAGTTTCTTCGTACGGTTCTGCTCAAACGAAACTGCTATTTTCCAAATTGCTCTCAATTAAGAGGCATGAATGGAGAAAATATTTGCATCTCTCATTCATTTTCCATTTTCAATATGACAAAACTTCCACAGCCATCGTAAGCCACTGAATGCATGAAGAACCACACTAGCGATAACAATGATCATTGAAAATAGCTTTTTTTGGATAAAGGAAGATTAAGTATTGAATCAAACTTATTCATTCATATTATGATGTACGGTAAATTAACATAAGGTCAAGGTTCATCAAATCCCAAGCAAAAGGTAATCTTCCTCTAGCCGAAACTTTCAAAACTTACTCAGTTAACTCATCTATGGAGTTCAGTCTTCATGAAAATATAGTTTCGGCCAAAACATCTCACTAATTCCGCTTCTGATATAGACTATTTATCGGGACTTTCATTTAAAGTTTCATTTATAGCAAACTAGGTATTGAAATACAGTTTTCACTCGTATTTGACGTGTCTCCATGAAATAAGTGATCGGTCATCGTGTGAAGATATCAAATGATCAGATATTTCATCATAATGGAAATAGAAAGATGAAACACTAAAATGTTACTCTGGAAATGAATCCTGTGTCACTTAACTCGGATGATGTCGGCAAGATTTGAAAGATGAAGCAACATCCGACAATCGTCCGCATTATGAATGATGAAACCACAAATGTAGAAAAAAGAACGGCAAGTGGTTAATTTCTTCCATGAACTTAGATGTAGATAATACTTGTAGATACTGTAGGTGGAAAGGATCTCCAGTGCAACAAATAGGATGAATTTACAATCTTAATTGCAATGTTTAGCATGCCATCGCAATTCGATAATAAACTCTGCCCCTTTCATAACGGTGTGTTATTTGTCGTTATCCAAATTGCTATTTTATTTCGAACAGATCACAAATCTTAGAATAAAATTTTGAAATCATCAAGGATGGAAACTTCTCGATCTGAATTAACAACAGTCGATTCTCAATCACCCATTCCATTTTGATCTTTCTCATGCAGGTTAGTTAGCTATGGGTCTTTTAAATAAAATGCATGAAAGAGATGTAAAGTCCAGGAAAAGATAAGAGGGTCCAACACATACATTATTTCTATAGTTTATCAAATTCATTTCGCGTCAATCTTTTTTCTACGGCTTTCACGTTTTAACCTGAATTTTTATGGTGATATACTAACAAAAAGCCACTGCATAGCCATTTAGTGCTACACGTGATTCATCACGTTAACGTAGAATAACACGTAAACGGGCAAACGTGGTGCAAAGTCAGAAATAAATATACTGAAATCCTTCACGCCCCGAGCACATCTCTTTTTCACACAAAAGTTCCGTCTACACCACTTCACCTATAATGGTTGATGGCAGGTCACTGTGCAACTCACGTATCCGGCGCAACAAGTCCTCTGATTGCCGAAGGTGATTGGTGCAACAACTAACGCTTATTCAATCAGTGTTAAAAGCATGAAAATCGATTTCCAAAATTTAATAGATTGAAAGTTGCTTCGTATAAATCTGGAACATTACACGGATGATTTTATAGAGTTCTACTATGCTCAGGAAAGGATGTACCAGGATATCAACTATAATGGTATGCATTTCAAAGGTAATGTGGTGGTAGGGAATAAGTATTAATGAGGCCAAGAAGATTACACGAAAACAAAATTCAGTAGTAAAGGAAAAGTAAAATTAACAAGTAGGACATTTGCTTCAAAAACCGTCCACCGATAGAAAAATATAACTCACAAATTTCATGCAAAAGATTGCCGAAGTTCCGTAAGTAACAACAAAAGGATTAATGGTAGATTTTTGTAAGCATTAACAAGAAATCATAGAATTTCTCGCATATGATGCTTTACATTATCGGTGCTAAAAAAAGTTTGCCACAGTTCATTAAACTGATCGCATTATTTTTCGACCGCCATATAAAAGCATGATTTGTTCCGGTCAACTAATGGCTACTGAACTGCACTTCGTAGTCCTCATCGCTATCACTTTCAATCACTCTTTTATTACGTTTTTTTTCGGGAGCCGCAAGCCAGTCATCTTCCACATTTCCTTCTTCACTGTCATCATTATTAACATTATAATTTACGGGAGCTCTTCGACGTAAAGGAAGTTCTTTTCGTCCCGACGGTCCTGCTTCACCGGAGGTTTCCGTATTTGGTTCGCTAAGGTGCTTTTGTTGCTGTTGCTGCCTTTTTTCAACATTCTGCAAAATGACAATATTTTATTACTAAATGTGCATACGTTTCTTCATACTTTAACATTTTATCAGATATACTTAGAACTATTCAATTATTCTCGCACCATATCCTTACCAAGCAATATCTCTATACGTTAATAATGATTGTACATGTGCAATGGATTTTATAATACGGACCGCTCTATTTGATACACCATCCAATTATTATCGATAAGTTCATGGCAAATATTTGATATCCTAGTAATTCCTTCTAATGTAACGTCGTAAGAGAATAAAAATGTAAATAAAACAGGCAATGAATACACACAGGTCCAAAGAAGTCCTCCATACGCATCAGCGGAGAACTCTGCTCTTGTTTCACTTTCTTCTTGATCCTTTCTCGCTTATCCTGTTTTCCGGCATTTTTTTTAAGTTCCAGAGCTGCTTTCTGCTGAACGCCTTTTACCTTTTCGATCTGCAAACTGTTACATGTGCTACTATTTCAAAAAAAGTTTCGAGCGGTTTATCATGTTTGTAAAGTAAGAGATCATGCTTTTCACTTTTCAAAATCACGCTTTTGTAAATTGTAAAGTAAGTTTGTAAAGTTCACTACACAAGCCATCATTTATTATCCTAGCTGAACAACTGTACTGGAAAGCATTTCGTGTTTTGTATGGAATGAAAAGTGGAATGGCTTCAGGACAAGTTCCTCTACCTGACGAATTTTAAACAGAATAACAACCCACATCATCCTTCTTACTGCTGTCTTTTTTCTTATAACGTGGCAAAGCGATAACGCTGTCATCACTGCTTTCATGGACGGATAATTCATCAGTATCCTTTTCATGTAACTGATCATTTTCTGGAAGCGGAAATCAAAAGCTATTTTAACAACTAAGCATATTTCATGTATGATAAAAGTCACATTTATTTCAAGCCATCGTCCATAACAAAAAGAAAGTTCATCCTGTTCTGATAATTCCGTGCAGTGTAACACTCCATAAAGAAGTGAGAGTCACTTCAGTTTAACCATAGCCGAACTGATTTTGATATCTGAACCGTTATTAATGTACAAATTATATGGAAACAAATAAGTGTAAGTATAAGCATTGCTCTTAACAATAACGTAAATAGAAAGAAGAGTATTTAACTAGCCTTTGTTTGGCTCTCCTTCCTTAACATTTACTTTTGACTGACTTTCTTGTTCACCGTTTCCGTCTTTACTGAAGAATTTGCGCACATCACCTCCTTCATGCTTTGACTTTTTCACTGCAAGTAGTTTGCGTCTTTCACCACGGCCTTCACAAGCTTTCTTCTGCTCATATTTTTCTTTCACTGCATCAATTTTCGGTACCACTCGTTTAGCAAGGGGATCTGGTAACACTTCCTGCATATTTGTTAGATGGATTAATCAAAATTGCGTGTTCGAAAGTATATATACAAACCAAAGTACAATTTACAGTTGAATAAAAGACAAAAAAATACTACCATTTTCTAAAATCCTCACATTATTCTAATAAGCGTGATGAAACGAAGAAAGTTAAGTTACTTGCCTTAACTAAACCAACAGAGGCTTTTTTCCGATTGAAACTACCTGCATCAGACTGCAATTTTTTTGCTGCGTTTTTAATCTGAATGTCAAGATCAGCTTGTTCTTTTGCTTCCTGAAATAAATCGCTTCAGTTTTTTAAAAGCAGCCCACGCAATTTCAGGACAGTATCAATGCTCTGAATTACAAATAAATTTAATACCTTCCAGTATGTATTCATTACGCACAGCCATTAAATAATTTCAGTATATGATACCTGTTTCTCGAGCTCGGCAAGAAAATAATTTAAATCATTGTTCCACAAATCCGCCCATGTCATTTCTTCCAAAGACTAAAAATGAGTGCTTTCAAACATTTTTTTAATTCAGTTTTTGTTTAAGAGAATCTTCTTTAACATCTGGACTCCGAGAAATTAATTCGAAAATATGAGTGTAGACAAAACTTCCCCTTTATTTACAGAGATAAAATTTAATGAGAAACATTCTGATATATATCATAGTACATTGGGAAATACTACTTGAAAATAAATTAAGCGGTCAGTGGGGAAGGACTAGTGCACTAAAACTGGAACTTATATAACAGCATATTTAGCATAAATATTTGAGATAAACGCACCTTAAGTTCGTTTAGTTTTGCTTCACTTTCCTTCAACAGCTTGTCTTTTTCCTCTTCGGAAAGTTTCAAGATTGCCATACCTACCAAATAATCGTAATCAGCTAATTTGCTAACAAGTTCCTTACTTTGATGTGTGTCCTGCAAAAAATAAGATTAATTACATAACGAAGAAATTGAGTACTCCCTGTATTAACAAATCATAAAATGACTTTAAAACTAAAACTAATCTCTTCGTTTTCATCTTGACCCTCCTCATCCTCATCCTGCGCCACTTCTCCCAACATCATTAACTCCTGTTTCTTTCGCTCTTCTTTCCATTTCTTTACGGGATCCGGTTTGAAGCTCATTTTTATTAACTGTTCAACGATTGTAGCCTTTCGTTTGTTCTCGATCAATACTTCCCCTTTTATTTTAGCCAAAATAAACCTTGCCTGAATATAACAAGTTTTCACATTTCATGCATTTGTATCGGAGAGTCTTCACGATATACTTTAAAGTCCGTTTTGAATGTACCAAAACATTCAAATATAACTATTATAACTTGACTGAAAAAATTACCTGATTTGAGAGCCGCTCACTCTGTGCCCGTAACAAGCCTTCTTGAAAACTTTTACGCTCAATGTATTTTTTCTTACGTATTTCAAAGAATTCTTTACAAATATCTGTAACATTTTCAAACCGTCGCAAATATCCAAACGGATCAAAAAGTACCTGAAACACGAGCTCATAATCTTGTACATACATAATAAACCTTGCGAATGCTGAATGCTAAAAAGTTCTACGACGTCGCAAAGTCTGCGTTTCATTAATATTTCATGTTACGTATTTTTTGGTCTTTTACTAAGTCATACCATACCATCGAAGTAGTGTTGATGACAGATTGCAATTTGAAAACTTTGTGAAGACCTTCTTCTTTGGCTGCTCTCAATTTATCACTATTCATTTTGATAATGAATTTTATTGTAGTATCAGTATGGTATTCTTTGAAATCCCTAAAATATCCATGAACTTATTGAATCAATAGGGCAAATAAAACGTTTATAAGGGCGTTGTTATACTTGACATTTACTTTTCTGATGAGCCCATTAAAATATTTAGTACGAAATGATTTGGCCTCAGTTGTAAGATTTTGCAAATATCGTATAACTTCTTCGTTGTTTTTAAAATTTCTGGTGCATTAAAACACGAAAACATCAAGAATGTTCAAGAAAATGTTTACTGAATAAGATAACTTATGTTGGGCAGCGACCAAAACCAAATTCTGGAATGAAACTTTTTCTTTGATGCTATTTTCATACCTATTATACCTATTATAGGTCCTTCCGCTAATTAAGTCTACAAGAGAAATGAGTCATGCCAAATCTATGAGCATATTCCGTGATCTCGAACTTCAGTAAATAATTTTAATAATAATTTTAAAGGCGACCAAACTTACATTATGACTGCCGGTTGCTTATCACTTCCATCCATCATGGGTACCAACACTGTCTCTTTGTAATTTTGTGTCCAGGTACGAATTGGTAGTTCAGTTATTTCAATTGTTTCACTGTCAATAACTGCCACTTCGCCATTACAAACAAATCGTTGATTGTCAAGTTGTTCAATGGTACCACGAAAATGTTTATACCACGGTGTCTACAACATTTTTTTGTTTAACAAGAATGAATTTGTCGACATCTGATTTCCCTTAGAAAAAAAACTGGATGATGCCTAGCATGCCTCCTAAAAATGTGGCCAATTTCAAATGCTTCATAGTAAGACAGGAAGCTACACGATTAAGAGTAGTACGATCCTGAATGAAAAAGTTTGTCTATAATTTTTCAATCCTTGAATTTTTCTTACCAAAGGTTTCGGCTCTCTACCACTGATTAAAGCACGCATATTATCCACTATTTCGCGAGGATTATAGCATGGTACCTTTGTAGACCAAGCCGTGCCAATACCTTCTGCACCATTTACTAATACGGTGGGAATAATTGGGCAGTACCTAAATTGAACTACTTCAAAAAAAAAAACTTTCCAATTGCAAGAAAAAAATCACTCACGGTTTGAAAATTCACCATTTTCATGTTCCACTGATAGACGACTTTATGGTTGAATGAATTTGCAACTCCGAAAAAGGTTAGAACTGCCAATTAATGAGAAAACATTATGACAAACTAATTAAATCTTATCGTACCATTCAGGTTCAATCTTCTGATTGTCCTCAAACAAGAAACGAAGGACGTTTTCATCAGTAGACGGGAAGAGTGCCTTAGTTACAGGACTGAAATTATCTCAAACATTTATAACTTACTGACATACATTTGTGATTTTATATGCATGTAGAAACGTCCGTATGATTTTTTTTTGAAATATAAAGTTCTGTTCATCTCATCGTAAACAAACACAATGATAAAAGAGTCAGGAAAATTTGAATTGAAAAAATAAAGAACATAGGAAATTATATGTACGAATTCAGAACTTGTTTACTTCAATTGAGTGAAAATATAACGTGGACTAGCGCTATCTTTGCCACCTTGTAAACGTGTGCCAAACTGTCCGATAGGCAACAAAAGATTGATGTTGTTTGATCCCACAAAATCTTGTGCTAAATTCACAATTGTTGACATCAGTGATGCCTGCAATGTCTCTAAATTATACGCTGCCTTAAATAGATCTGCCAGAAATACTTCAATTGAGAGCTATAAGTAAGGCTGGCTGAGCTATTTACATATATTGTTTGTAACAGCGGACGTTGAATCCTTACAGTAATCTATCCTGCTAATGCAGTTTTTTTCTCCGATTGCAATAGTTGAACTTTCAAGCTTCACAGCTAAGAAATTTTCCGCTTTGAAAAGCAAAAATATGATATTAAAATACGATGCATAAGTAACATTTGCGATAACTTTATTCTAATGCATTAGTAAAGACTTAAAATAGGTTTGCAGAAAAATGCGCACCACAAACTGTATTTTTATATCCTTTGTTTTTTTTCTGTTTTTTCTCTAAATCATGATGATAACTTTCTTCATACAAGCCCAAAACTATTTTCAGCAACTATCCAGAAGCGATTTGTTGCAATTCCGCGAAAAAAATTATCGTTTTAACAAATTAAAAATCTCGTCAAATCTTCAAACAAATGAAGCAAAGTTAATCAAACACGAACACTTGGTTAGTCCCAACTTTTTACAAGAACATAAAAAACCAACCTCGCCATGATGATAAGCAGACATTTCGCCAACAGCACCAGCTAACTGAGCTACTTTTACTTCCTTTTTATCAGCTCGTTTGAAGCATGTAAACAGAACCTTTAAAAAAAGAAGTATTTCCAGCCAGCAAAAACTGAGCATATAAAACTACAGTAAACAATTAGACAATTAAATTCAACTTCACCTCAAACTATCCCTAGTCATGATCTATTTAAAGAATCTACCGCCCTTATTAACATGAATGTATCGTCCAATTCCAGTACCTACCTTTCGTTGTCCAGGTTTTAAACCATCTACCAAACTTGGAATCGATCTCTCATTGTCGCAATTCGAAAAAAGGACAAGCTCCTTGTTAACGAAATCGTTGTACGAAACAACATGAGTGTTTTTATCATATAAATATTCTTCTGTTAAACCACCTTCTCGACGATTTCGCCGTTCCTTAACATACAGAAAAACTGCACTGTTTTTAGATCTAATTTCCATTTCCTTGCTAAAATCTATCACTTACTACAGGAACCCAACTTTAGGAAAGATATGGTAAGTGACGCCTTGAACTTTTTCATTTGATGGAAGTTATAGAGGGAAAAATCATTTCAGACATCTTAAGCAGTAGAACATACAGCCATCCAGTTAGTAAGCCATGTTTTCCGCTCCTCAATCTTTTTTTTGCTAAAAGCCATATCCAATGCCTGATCATCCTCCTCGCCATTATATTTGAATTGTATTCTATGCCTTCGCATGTTCATGAAATATTCTCTTGCTTCTTTCGATGTTGAAGTACCCAAACCTGTAAAAAGCCAGTACCATAAAGGAATGGAAGCACTAGCCGTCACTACTTGCAGCATTTGAAACGGATCTGAGTTTGCCCACAAAAATCTCGAGATTGAAATATTCTTCAATCTTATTACTCCCTGAACTTACCTTTGTAGTATTTAATACGATATGTTTTCCAATTTTCTGTATTGTTAAGCCATTCTCGGTATTCTGGCAATGAAAAAAACGAAATTTCTTCTTTGCCTTTTGTTGCCTGCAATAACAATTCTGACAAATTAGTAGAATTTCGTACCCAGATGTATAAATTTCAATGCGCTCTGACAAGTCCAGACCTTGACGATTGGAGTAATAAATTCCTCAACGAAATTCCGTCTAATTAATGCTGGCCAGTTATAGTGTATGAAATTGATAACCAAGCCTTTGATGTGCGACCCGTCTTGATCCTGAAGACATCCAATTTAATTTAAAACAATAAATGACAAAGAAACTCTTGATCAAAACACTTTCGACTCAGAGGGGGATCATCTATATTTGGTAAAACGTGTCCCATCGCCATGCCAAGATACCACGACAAAAGGTGCTTCCAACTTTCAGAATTTTCATTAAAAAAACATTATAACAATGAGAATGATTTATAAAAAACCGTCCAAAACTCTTTTCATTTGAGTAAGAGTTTTGCTCTATTCAACAAGAAATAGTACTGCTTCAAGAAACTGACCGCTTAAATGTTCTAACCGACAATGTTTCCTTAGCACATGATGTAGAAAAATCTGGTAGCAAACACAATTTTACTTGAAAAGGAATACCTTTTTTGATAAAAGTTTTGTTAGAAATTCATGTATTTCCACGTAACAAACCTGATCAGCCATAACCATAATTTTGCCATATCGTAGAGTTTTCACATCCTCATCTTTGTCGTACTTCAAACGATACTGTAGACCGATAATTTTCAGAAGTGCATTCACTTCAGCATTTTCCATTATCTGAAAAAAACATGTTTGCGGCACTACGAAAAATAAAATCTAAACATATTACAATGCATATGTCTGTAGTAGATTACCTGCTTATGATTGCCTTCGCGCACGTTAAGCATTTTACCACGAAGAGGAAAGACACCATATTTATCGCGCCCGACAACCCCAAGACCTGAAACAGCCAACGATTTCGCTGAATCACCCTCTGTCAGAATAAGCGTACACTGCGCCGAATTCTTCGTACCAGCATCGTTAGCATCTTCCAATTTTGGCACACCCTATATGAGCTAACATTAATTTGGTTCTATGAAAATTCAAATTGCAAAGGGCAATAGCAATAAGAGGCAGAATAAATGAACTAGTTCATAATTATACACCAACATACTTCTTTGATTAAAGGCACATTTTTTATCTTTGCGTTCAAAATAACATACCTTTAATTTGCTAGTCTTTTTAGACGAACATTTCTTATCCAATGTTTCCTGCTGCTTAAACCGTACCCATGTCATAATTGCTTCTACAATCCCGCATTTCAGTGCTGATTGAACAAATTTTTCCGAAAGCTCACATGTTGAACCAAAACTTTTCGATTGTAAGGTCATGGTTTCTTTTGTTTGAGAATCAAATGTTGGATTTTCGATAAGTGCATTAACAAATATCCACATATGATTCTTGATCTGAAACACATACCAAATAACGAAAACTGTATGATAACTCAATACAATAGTTGAGCATACCAGAATGACTCATGAAGCGTACTACGAGATTATAAACTTTTTTTAGTGCTTGATAACTTCGATTTTTGCACAAAATATCATTTTTCCTTAATTTGCATGGATGAATAAAAGCAGTAATGGAAATCATTGAAAACTAAGTCTACCTGAAATGGTTTTACATTAATGCCGCCACTTCTGCCAATTTTTTTCTTAATCACATCTATTAACTTGCTTGCGATTTGATCCACAACATAATCAACATGTCGACCTCCCTAAAACCAAGAGAAATCGAACACACTTTCTCTTCTTACGTTTTTATTGAAATACATTCTTAACATGTTTCACAAGCTGACACTCAAAATAGAATGAGGGATTCATTAAATGAATATGCAAACATTTAATCCACCACGTTTCTATGAATTTGAAAAACCCCACATCGCCATGTTAGAAGAAAAAAACCTTTGTGGTGGCGATACTATTTGTGAATGAGACTTGTTGAAATCCTTTATCAGAAATTGTAAGTGCCACTTGCCAACGAGGACTGACTGACTCATAAACTACTTTATATGCTTCACCATTGCTGTCTACATTGTACTTCACATACTGTTCAACGTATTGCTTAAAGCCTTGCACCTGGATTTCCATAAATATACTGTTTTCAGGAAAAAAAAAACAGAAAAAGTGACAACATCTATGCCGCATAAGGTGTGTTCGTATCATTTGCAAGTAGTATACGAGAACTTATTCATTTAGTAAAAGCAATGAGAGCTAAATAAGTCGAAACAAAATATTTCTGGAAAATACAGGAATTTGTTTGTTGTTAAGGAAGACTTTCACACCACTCGTTGAACCAGCAATATCATAAGCTCTACGGCACATTAGTGCCACAATATCATCATCCAGTTTGGCCATCTTAAACTTTGCCAAATCCGGCTTGAAGGTTATTCGTGTGAAGTCATCTCTACTACTGCTCGTTATTTTTGGTTCTTCATCTTTTGACATATTATTGATCCATGTCTAAAATTCAGGAAAACTATGATTGATTAACTCAAGATATTTTTAACTCTAAGATGCAGCTTAAAATCCAATCCGATATCTGGAATGTCAATTGGAATGGTGCAAAAATTTTAAGGAAAATCCGAAGACCTGTTTAAAAGCTTTTCCATATTCACTGGTAGAAGTTTCTACAGTGAACTCTTTACTAAATATATTGCAAAGTTTTGCACCATAACCATTTCGGCCTCCTGTAATATAATTTGCAGTTAACTCCATGTAAACTAGATTTTCACTTCACATACTTTCCAAGTTCTCGAAAACAAACATTTTCATCAAGTGCTTCATACATGCAAAAAAAATTTTCAATGCTCTGAAACAAAAACAAATTAACCAGACATAAAATAAGCTTACTCAGCAATCCGACCTTTATTTCCAAATAATCGGTTACTGGTAACAAAAAAAATTTTTTTAACTACCTGTAACTTTCCGTTCACTATCGTCATAATTTGATGATGTAAGCAAAGTACCAAATATAAGTTCGGGGACGTACAATTTTTCAATTTTATGAAGGACGACTGGGATACCTCGGCCATTGTTAAATATGCTTATTTCATTTTCCTCCCTAGAAACTTTCGGAATCATCACTGCTTCATCAATTATTAATCTTTTTACAAAGGAAAACTAAGTATTCATATCGCTGAGCTGCTTAATTTAAGGAATGGGATTTGGACAACAGTATCCTCACTGATTTAGTTATGATCACCAGCCGCACTAGAATAGTCATTTATTATAGCAAATTAATCAATGATTACAAATGTCGGCAAGCGTTCGCTACCAATTGTTTCCTGTTATCCAACGAATATGTGCTTGTTGACGCTTTGTTACTCGTAATCCTACAATGTCAATCGACATTCGATTACCAACTCACTTGTTAATATTGACTTTAATAAGATTCATTTTCGGGTCGCGTTGCTTGTTGTCGGCAGCATTCACCAATATTTCATCGAATATCTTGTATAAACCTGGCACATATGAGATCTCACGTTGAACTATTCGATCACTTTCCGTATCGTATACCCACATTGGCTATAACTCCGAATAACTGCATTTGCACACATTAGAAAATTTTGCAAGTTTAAATTTATTCAGGAAAACAGTAGTCCACATGGATCAACTATATGAATTTATGACTTTTGCAGAAAAACGAACCGTGTCTACTCACTTTTTTCATATCGATTTTCAAAAGCTATTTCATACGCAGGTGTATTCGAAAAAAAATGATGAGATTTCAAACCCGATTTTTTTCTTCCGAAGCAAACTTACAATCCGATCGGTATGTTCTACGGATCCAATGTATGTATCCGGTCGTAGCAGAATATGTTCTAATTGTGATTTTTTTTGGTATATTTTTTCAATGCTTAGTCGTTTTTCTTTGTTTTCTTTCCCATCTTTCTCTAAATCCACGAAAGCATTCATTGGGTCTTCCGAAGCTGTTTCTGCTGCAAAAAAAAATAATAAAACGTTCCTTTGCAGGAATTCAAATTTAACCAAAAACAGAAAAAACTCTAGCCATGTTTATTTGGAGTGCAAAATGAACGCGTATTACTTGCAACTTACGAGGTTTTTCAGCTTTCTTCCTTCCTGTAGATTTTGCTGTTTTCTTAACAGATACTTTTTTGCTTAATCTTGGCGGCGATGGCGATGAAGCAAATGAATCTTCATCCAAATCGATAGACTAAATGGAAGGTGCTCTATTTTGCAAAAAAAGAACTAGTCTGCAGCAATAGATGCAATATTTGTA
The DNA here is from genome assembly GCA_963070105.1 of Litomosoides sigmodontis. Taxonomy (NCBI): domain Eukaryota; kingdom Metazoa; phylum Nematoda; class Chromadorea; order Rhabditida; family Onchocercidae; genus Litomosoides; species Litomosoides sigmodontis. Next base: position 9,381,346 of record OY718807.1, read on the forward strand.
TTTTATATTTCATTATGAGCAAGCGCTTATAAAATTAGCGTCTGACAACCAATCTTAGCTAAACACCAGTTCTTTAAGTAAAACCATTTTGTTACATCCAAAAACATAAGGATGAATAGCGAAGTGCAAAACACAGGTAATGTTGGTTTGATATTAATACCTCAAAGTAAAGCTTCACATTAAAAAAGAATGGGAACAGCACAACTAAAATTAATTTGTACTAATTTTTTACAAGCAACTAACAAAGATTTCTGATGAGTCGCACATTTCTCAGTGAAATGTATCGGCTTACTACAAAACCAACAGTACTTGAAAATTTCAATTCTCCGAAGATCTGAAAATAAATAGGAAGCGCTCCAAAAATAATAATTTTCTCATCTGGCGAAGAATTCTGTTGTGAAAGCACCTGAAATAGGTACTATGATACGTTCAATATCGCCTTTACGTAGATCTAAGTACTTCAAGCACTTAAGTAGATTCAGCAGTTCTTGTAGTACTTAGTAAGTGAGCGGCCACGCATTTTCTCAGTCCGCTTCTTGCGTCTACTTTGTGGGAGTAGTTTTCGTGTACTTTTATCGAAGCAATGACTTGCTGCACAAAGTTAACTAGCGTAGGGTACATCATGAGCCCGTAGGAACAGTTTCAAAACTTCGCTCATGACTTAGTATTTTGCACTGCCTATTAAAGAAGATATTGCTCGAAAATAAGTTTGCAACAAACTTACTGTTATGTTTCAATGGTTATGACTTAATAGCAATGTCAGCCATGCAAACATTTAGAGGTTAGCTCTTCAAGATCTTTGGACAGCCACTGTTCAGCGATATCCAGCAAAATTTCAAAAAATATGAACACCTAACTTAAGCCTGAGCCCGCATATTCATTCCAATATATCAAAGAGGCATTTTCATATACTTTACACCTAACTCGCCTCAACATTTAACTTCTTCGTTAAGTTTTTGATCGCTTTATATGCAATTAGAAACCTCATAATTTTCCTACCGCATAAATTGACGTAATTCTGCATCCTAAATGAGTGGGAAATGTGAACAGAATGCAAATTAAATTCACAAAATGAAATTGTAAATCAACCTCGCTAAGAACTTCTCAGTTCCAAAGTCTGCTAACAATTGTTTCAAGTCGTATTTTGTATTATAGGAAAAGTAAACATTTGAACCAATGCGTACTTCAAATAATTTCTCTCGATGACGACCCATAGACAATGAAGTTAAATCCTTAACCTACACCTGCCCCAGCCAACAAACTGATATAGACTGCGTTTACGCCCTCTCTCGCATGCCCAAGCAAATCTATTCAAATTTATTCAAAAAAAATCAAACTTCCCGCCACGCAAATGCTCATTGTGAAAATCAGAACCACTTCTACAGCTCAACAAATTATTTAAATTGTCACTCACAGGGGAAGCAGTCAAGCTATTTTACAAAAAAAATCATTTGCGCAATGTTCCAACAACTGGCATTAAATCTTACACTGTTACAATGTTAAACATGTAAACAACCTGCAATGAATTCCTCAAAATTACTAATATTGCCTGGAAAGGGAAAGAAAAAGTGGCATAAATGAAATGGAAAAAGTTGCGGTTAGTTTGCAGCCCGAATTTTTCCACGCATTTTCTAGCTCATGTCATACTGCTATCCGAGACTCTCCCTAAACCACTTTCCATCTCCAGTTTATTTCGCTCAACCTAGCAATTCCCAAACAAATTTAGACATGTTTTTTTTACCGTACTAACCATCCTAAGTCATACTAAGTCATCGAAGTTGTTTTAAGCCATTTATTCTACCAGCGAATACTATATTTCTCCTCACGAAAGACTTCCTAATGCTGTGAACTTTTGCTTGTTGTGAACAGGAGCACAAACTTCTCACTATGAAATGTACCAATAAGTAAAAAAAATGGTACTTCTTTTAATGACATCAACTCGTGTTACGGTGTTATCATAGTCAGCAAAAACCTCATAAATGCATGTTATCATAATCAGCAAAAACCTCATAAAAAAAACCAAAAAGCATAAACAGATGGTTTGTTATCACAACACCCGCAATCGCCTCAATACGAATCGAAAAATTCGAAAACGTACTGCTAGTCGGCGTGCCACGACACGACAGTACATGGCAATCACAATGAAAAAAATAATGCTCCAAAACAAAAAGCTACCGCTAAAATTAAATGGACCGTCAAAACTTAATGGATGCATTTGCTCATCGTTATTTTCTTCATTCGCATCAAAGAACTGGACGATTTCATGAGGCTGCAAAAAATTACGATGAAAATTCCAATTTTTAAAAAAGATTTCCTGTATATCAAATGCGGAATTAATAAGCAAATTATAACCTGTACAGAAGAAAGTTCGTTCGAGAGCTGATTCTCATGCGTAAAATCTAAACGATCACCCTTGAAATAATCACCACTTAGATCTCTGAAGCAATATGCAGATATCAATAAATGAAACAGACAAATGAATAGTATGTTAATAATGGATTATTTTTGGATTTGCTGCAATAGAATACCTTTAATTTTATTATCAATAATTCTGAAATATGAAAAATTTTTACTAATTTAAACCAGGTTTCTTGGACTTGAAGTAATTCAAAACCATAAATCAATTTTTTCAGATAAATATTAAAGCTTTGAATTTAAACATGGTTGAAAACTTTTTACTGGTTTAAATTTTCAGCCATGGCATCTGCCAAAAGCTTGTGCCTTGCTCCAATAAAACGGTAAGTTAAACAACCACAAGAATTATCTCTAAAATAATTATAATTCGTATTAATCAGGCACCATTTCGAATAGTACTCCTTTTAATTTGGTTTTCTAACGAAATAAAGCGAGATTTTGACAATGAACTTACGATGGAAGAGTGACGTTGAAGACAGGCTTTGAATTAGTAGTAGATAAAATTCGACATTTAGGATCTTCTCGGTATACTGGTTCAGCATTCCTTGAGATATCCAGCACAACCTAGAACACTTTCAGGAAATTTAAAGTACTGAGATTCAAGAACAAAATAACCGTTAACATAAATTTCTGGATGTTAAATTAATAAATTACTGGTATTTTCTCCCTACTTTCGAATATTTGGCGAAATTCGAAGTGGTCATTCTTTTTGGAGGTGGAGAATTTTGAGAATACTCCCAAGACAACGCAGTACCAGCCTACAAATAAAAAATCGCATTTTAAAACCGTCCTACAAGCTTTCGTTTACAGAAGCAGATGGCATATTGGATACCTGACTAGAGATCAAAATTTTCATGCTAAATCTATGAAATTTTTCACTTACACTTATGTTCATATTCAAACCTTCGATGACCTGCCATCAAATACAAACACGGTAAAAAAAATAACATGTAAATTAGATAACAGCATTACAAATCGGTATTGACAGATGACGTGTAGCGACAGTATCTCTACACATATATTACCTGCCAGTGGAATTATCAGATGCCTTGGAAGACACATCAAAACTGACAGAATCCTCCACTTAGTTGTTATATGCTGTATTATTTACTGGTAATAAAACGATATTGCATAAATCAGAAATATTAAAAAAAAAAAACTAACAGGTACAAGTGATTGACGCAATGTTTCGACCAAATCACCCTCCAGTGCACTTTCAAGAAGTGCCTCCAGTAGAAAGACACAACTCTTTGTATCCGATGTTGTGCTAACTTCAAGACATGAACTATCACCAAAAACTGCTACAAAACCGGACCTGAAAGTAATCAAGCTCCCATTAGCCAAAATGAAGGAAAAGGCAGAGCGAATGAGACGAATGAGACCATATTCTTAACATAAGTTACAAGAACAGGCAGCACCAACTGAAGTATTACAGTTTTAAATAATGCATAAAATAATTATGCACAATTTTATTTCTCCGGCTACCCAGCAAAACAAAGATTTAAGACCAAAAAAATCATATTTCGCTTAAAAAACTGCTGTGTTGTGCCTTTGACAAATGATTTCACCTCAGGCATAATATTGCAAGCAACACAGTAGAGAACTGCACACCAACTATTCAGTGCCTCATATATTATTTGTTTTTTGATGAAGTAACAATCCGAAAGTGAATGCATTTTATTATTCAAGCAAGATGAGCTTGAATAGTTAAAATGATAATACTGATTAGACTAAACGTAAGGCCACATGACATTTATGTTAAAAGTCTTGACTAGTGCTTCCTTTTCAAAATGCCGTTTAATGAACCAGCTTCGAACTTACGTCTTCAATAAAGTATCATTTTTGCAGTACAGGAAAATGGCCTCCTCATACATCTGGTCAACTTTTTTATCTGCTATTATCGCCTCACCCTAAATAAAGATCACTTTAAAATTTTTGTCATAAATTTATTTTATGTTACAGGTGTTTATCGCACACTTCTAGTAAAAGGAAATATAAAAGAATTTGGATGAACAAATAAAGTTTATGGAAGGCAAATTAGTGCGTGGGAAGATAGCTTAACTATACGAAAATAATTTAGCTTGGCAAAACAAGATACTTAATGCTTCTATTCATAAACTTCCTAAAATGTCTCGAACACTGAGAATAAACAAAGGTTAAATCCAGAAAAATAACTCACCAAATCAAACAAGTTTGACAATGCAATGAAGGCATGGGATGGAGCACTAGATATTGATGTTCCTGACAAGTATTTAATCGATGTTTGCCCTACAGTAGCAATGCCGTCTAAAACCTGGAAATCAAATCGATTTCATCACTCTCAAATGACGAAGGATAACAAAGAAAGTTAGGTGGACTCGCTGGTTTGACACGTGATGATAAATCACTTCAGTGCTCAAACATATTTGCATATACGAAAAAAAAATCCTCTTCAGCTTAATATAAAAAAGAATCCTACGTGTGCGCTCAAAGAAATATTCCATTTCTTAAGAAGATCGTTTAATGCTGGTAAATTTGTCCCTCCAGTTTCTGGTTCCCACCACTGTCTGCAAAAATAACCAATTTATTGTAAAACAAAGAAGTCACTGAATTTTTTAGTCGACTTATTATAAACACTTAAAGGACAAATGTCTATTATACTTTACATAAAGTAGCAGGTGCAGCCGATGGCAAGCTTAAAAAATGAACTTCTTCAGTTCGAATTTGAAAAAAAAAAGTATGAAAAACTTCTGTACTTGGTATTTTCATCCATAAATCGAATTTTCTGAATTACAGATGTATTGTACCAATCCGCGAAAATAATCAAATTCAAATTCGCGTTATTTACTTCGTCATAAAGTTTTTGTATTTCATTAGGAAAAAATTCATCCTCCGGATCAACAATTAAAAAAGCTGAATACTGGCTCAAATCCACGCAAGTGAGAGGTTCGCCCAATACCTGACAAACTCACATTTAAGAACTTCAACCCATTTTAAAAAATACATCTGTTTTTCCTCGAAACTATTTAAATTAGATCGACGAAGTCTGCAAACCTATTTATTAAATTACATGTTTTCTTCACATAATTGTAAAAATTTTAGATGGTAAATTTAAACACTCCCGTTAAACAACCCCTTTAAAATTAAATAAGCGCCTTTTCCTTCCTTCTCTCTCCTATAGAGTTCCGTTAAACTTAAGCTACTAAAATTTAATAACTAAATTAAAATTTTAAACTTTGTTCCTACCTCAATGTAGTAGCCACTACTTCGAAGGTGTTGATAAAGAGGCTTGAAGTTAGTGTGTGGATGATCAGCATTCCAGTCTAATATATTTATCTTGTCATGCAAGTTATCACGTGGAATATATCCTGGTGGATAACGAATGTTTCGATATTGATCCCACAGCAATCGTTGGCTAAAACACTCTACCGCTTTCTATTCTTTAATAGCTTCAAGTCACATTGGACTACTCTTTTCCCTGCTTTCTCTAGCATTTGTTTTTATTGCTATTTCATCTTCAGTTTCTTACATTTAGTTTAATCCTCAATTTTATTCTGTTTCTGGATTTAAAAACAATTTGAGAATAAAGCCGTATAACAAAAAGATTAAGTTAAAAATAAAATAAAAACCCAACCTTCTTGGGGGCGTCGGAATGATGCGAACTCGTACTGGTAACAGAGCAGTTGAGTGTTTTTGTCCACCCCGTTCATTTGACTATAATTAAAATCAATTCTCTAGAAAAAAGATTCATTCTTAATATTTAACGATGCTCAATATTTGATTCATATGTTTCTAACTTTGAAATTTAGAAAAGTTTATATACATACTAATTAGTAATTCCGAAAAATAAAACAAAATAAATAAATCTACCGTTACAGTAACACTGATCCGTCCACTTGCAGTTCCATCGTAATTATATCCATTTGGCATAACGCTTATTACAATCGCCATATAACCGGACCATGGCCATAAGAGATCGGAGTATAATATTGAAATATTCAGCAAATCACCGTTTTCTTCCAGAAATGGCTCCCACACTGGCTAAATGATTCTTTTCCTAATTGCTAAAAGACTCATTTAAATTAGTCAACTTTAAACAACACACTTACCTCAGTCATTATTCGACCAGATACACTCATTCCATTGATGATCGTAACCTACAACTTTGCACTATATTCCGATTACGCAGGTTTCCAGATACCTTTTAACTAACAACGAACTTTATTGATTTTTTCATGAAATTGCAAGTCCTATGCCCCGGATTTCTCTCAGATTCGTAACAGATAATTATAACTAAGTTTAAAAAATTGGCAATCATACGTATTTTCCGTATACGATATAGAATAGCTTACGTTAATGACAGTTGGCAGACCAGAAGTGTACAGTGGTTGACTACAATATGGCCACATATAAGGACATTCATTGAAATCGACATACGGCGGGATAAAACTAAAATTACGAAATTATTCTTCAAAACCATTTTTTCATATAATAAAGAAAAAAAAGCAATCTGAAGAAAAGCTAATTTTTTTCATACAGTATAAAACCTGGCGATCAAAGTTTCTATCAAAATTTTTATTAACTATTTACTAGGTTTCGAACAGCACAAACGAAAGCGGAATTATTGAATTTTGCACATTGCATCTATCCTTAACCCCCTGGGTTTTTTATTTTTCTACTTGCAATTTTTTTCTACATAAATTTAATTATACATTATTTCAGAGCAAATGTAGCTAAACAAGTCATTACGTGATTCGTGGAGAGTATCGTCGCATGAACTGGAATGAAGCAAGAATGTTCATCTTACCAGCACCTTGTTCAAACATTGTTGCTACATTGGGAAGCCTGGTCGCACCCTCCACTAATGCCTGCTTCACAACTGCTGGATTCCACAGACGCTTGTCTTCGATACCACTATAAACGCAATGTAAAGATGGAAAAAAATAAAACACTCATTAATCACAGAATTTTTGACTCCTTAGCTCTCACATTGGATCCCAGCTGGAATTACTTGATTTTGAGATATTTACTTCAAACTTGCTTTAAATTCCAAAATTTGGAATTTTGGGACAAAATTTCGAGACTTTCCTAAATAGAAAATCTGAAAACTATTCGCATATTGAGTTTTTGCAGAATACTTCGCCAGAAAGCAAAACAGTCGCTCATAAATAAAATATTACCTTAGCATTACAGCTACCGCTCCAGAAACCACCGGTGACGCGACGGAAGTACCAGAAAGGGCACGACAACCACCGTCTAAGGAAGAACCGTAGACGGAGGAACCATAAGAAACAATATCCGGTTTAACCCGCCCATAACCACCTATAACAAGATCATGAATACTAAACTTGATTTCGGGCATGAAACTAATAATTCCATATATATATATAAATGCATTCTAGCATGTCCAACCATGCACTATTATATCGTATTTACACTCAGTTAATGATTATAAAAGCCTTAGTCTTCTTACACAAATAATCTTACCTGGTAATTCCCAAGTAGTCATTCCACGTGAGGAAAAGCTCGCAATTTTAGAGTCACCGTTTATACCACCAACACCAATAACATCCATTTGATCGGCTGGATTGTTCAAAGTCCTGAAAAGAAAAAGATTCATAAGAGGTAGAAACAAGCCTTATTTCACATTCTTTACTCTGTACTATTTTATTCTTGTTTTGAAAATTCTTCAATACTGATATTAATGAAAAAGGTTTGCACATTTCATCTTGATCAAGAACGTAAAACAGCTGACCCGAATTTCGGTCCATCATTTCCAATCGCTGAAATGAGAATAATTCCATTTGCAGTCAGTTCCCATACCTTATCCATAAACGGTCGATCAGTAAAATCCGGACCACCAATGCTGAAAGCAGGAAATTGCTTCATGCCTCGTTTCACACTATTACTTCTAATTACACTTCGAAATTTTAGATTCTTAACCTAAGCGTATTTTAAATTCCATCAGAGAATATAATTAAGTTACCTCAGATTCAGGACATTTATACCCCGTAATATGGCATGGTTGAAAGCATCGAGAAACCATGAAGTAAACGAAACCTGAAATCATGTACTGAGTACATAATTTTGCAAAACAAAAGTTCTAATTTGCCTTAGAAAAATTCACTTTTGCTGACTTCTTTTTTTAACTGGATACAACAAATATCAAGCGCATGCGGATAAATTTACTAAAATTGTCGTAACCATTATTTTTCCAATTACACTGAGATGTTAATAATACATGGAAATGCTATATGGCAGACTCGAAAATTAACATCAGTGTTAATCAACATTTTAACAAACATATTTGATGAAGAAGTCCTAAAACAAACTTGTTTCTTCGTAAAGACCTTGTAAGCGTAAATGCTAGCAGCAGGAGCAAGCCCATCACATCTGTGATCTGAACTAGCTATTAGACCAGCAACGAAAGTACCATGGCCGAGACCTGAATTGTAAGAAATTGTTTACTCTGTTTTATTTTAAAGTTTACGAAGAAGTAGGCAGGATGAAGATTAATAAATATGATAACCGTCATCAGCAGTTTCTTCGTTTGTCCAATCAGTTCGTTCGACAATTTGCTGGAAATGAGGATGATGCTTGTCAAGACCGGTATCAAAAATTGCAACCTTCACACCTTGCCCTGCAACTCGCACACGGTTTGTCGTCAAAAATTAGAACGACGAATAGCATTAATTTCGTTGCCTAAAACTTCTAATTTATGATACTTTTCCGCGTTACAAAAATCATGAATTTAAAACCTCAGTTCTAATACCAATTTCCTTCATTTTCGTCTTAATCATTCAAATTAGGATGACTATCGCCTCATGTGCTAACACATGTAGAGCAAAAGGCTAAATATCATGTAGGAGCTTTCTATATAACCATGCCTGAAATTTTTATTTGCAAATTATGTCTTTATTTAAGTCGTTTAAAAAATATATGAAAGTTCTAGAACCTTTATATCCCATATCCCACAGTTTATCAACATCAAGCAGCTTGGTAACATGACGAATTTCGGCATCACCGGAGTGACGTCTTCGACTCACTGATAGCTTTCTAGGCAATGCTGCTGTGAAACGATTATTATTTGTAACACGTCTTGTATGAACGGATCGCTGCAGTGATTCCACAAAGATGGTTGAATTGCATGCCGATACCTGAATGTTTACATCACTATAAAGATAGTCAAAATAAATTCACCTCCTTCCACTCATTTAGCAAAAGTTAGTACAATAATTTAAACAACTTAAAGCCCAAAGTCTAAAATTAACTAGGGTTTATAAATTATATTCATTATGATTTAAATTGATAATAATCACATATATTACCTCAACAACATCAAAATCACTCAACAAAGCGGGCCTCGATTCGATATTTACAGCAGTTCTCGACGCTTCCTTAATTATGCTATGACGGACATCCGCTGTATAATATCCATCATACGTTACAATGTATGCTAAAATCGTTAAATCGTTAAATCAATATTAAAAGGAGCTTTTTTTTAATATTAAAAAAAATAAAAAAATCCGTTTCCTTGATTCGACGTACTATAACACATCTCTAAATCCATGTAACAAGCGTTATGATATAAATAATTCACGATTTTCATTGCAATTATTCCTGTCCATTTTTCTGCCCTTTATTTTCCTTTTCTTTTTGCCTAATTCAATCATCGTTTTTCCTTTCGCAGATTAGTTCACAGGAGTAATCCGGCAGCTGTGATTTATTTATGCTGTTCGTTTACGGATCTGTGTTGATATTAAATGCGAAAAAAAACTATCCAATCCGGTTAACTCATTAATAATGCCCAACTCAATTGTACTCAACCTTTTTTCTAATTCCTTTGTCACTTTTACGAAATTAGAATTCACGACATTGAAAATGAAATATTTAGCAAAATGTAACGAACATTTTGATTCGATAATGGAACACGATGATAGCAGCAAATGATTATGAATAAAAATCAATATGATCCGTAGCACAATCCAACAAATACGCATCAACTCCTACCGCAGGAACAAAGTTTTTTCTCCGTTTTCTCGAATCATGAATAATATTTCAATTTCCTCGCCCAAACATTTCAAAATTAAGATTTAATCAGAAATTGTGTTAGCCCTGCAATTAAAACTACTATGAAGTTGTTGTGATTAATCAAATAATCACGGATAAGTATTGTTCTTATGCTAGACAGCTTATTTCGATTTAAATAATAATTACCCTTTCGCATTCTACCGCGAATCATATTTGATTTAAACGAATAGCAGATTGACAATACTTTTACAATCTCACGTCTACACGTTAATTCTGCGACCCTGCTACCACATCACCCATCGGACCCTCCCTAACAGTTAATGGTTGCTCGGCCACTGCCTTCTAATGATAAACGCTCATAACACAAATTATCAATAACTGCCCAACACTCTCTCCACACTTTCCTCGCCGAAACGCTCCCGAAATTCCTTGGGCATTATCCAAAAAATGATAGCGGTCACTTCGCCTTCCCCCGTTATTTCCCCACTATTTAGACTAAACGTATACTCATAACCACCCTTAACGGATACACCACATTTGGTTGCTACTATCGAAACACTGCACGAATGAGGGAAGTTAGAATACACGCACTTTTTATTGAGGTTGTACGAAATAAACACATCCACATACACACGTACACGAACACATACACATTCATATACATATATACCTAATTATATATATATATATACCTACCCACACATTCACATATAAATATAATACATACAATAATAAGCAGAGTCCTGAGAAATCCCGAAAGAACATTTCAGAAAAGCATTTCGTTCATATGAATACGCAATTATTGTTTTTGCTACATCGTTTACTCTTTTCTGCTACTGAATATAAGCCCAAAAACATTTCACAACTTGAAAAAATAACAAGAGAACCTCAGAGAAACTTAACGAGACATTCATTGGAAATCAGAATGGCTAGTTAATCTCACTGCCCCAATATCGCCCGAATATCGTCAAAAATGACAAAGTATTGTTAAATAAAGCAGACACCACTACCTAATGTGATTCAAAGATAAGCTATGCACCCTAAACCAGTGATTCGATTAAACAAATTTGACTATAGCTAACAAACGGAACTAATTACGAAGGCAAACACTCCGGCAGAATGCACGAGATAATCCGAATGACTTAAAGTGACGCAGCTGAACACAGGAAACTGCATCGATAAATCAAGCGTTACTGCATATTAAACGAAAAGAAGCTAAAATAACCAAATAAAAAGGACAAGAATTACAGTGTACGATCATGGAACACTAAATATTAGTAACAATGACAACTTAAACGTGCAAAATGTACGAAACAAATATTTTAGTAGCAATGGTAACTTCTACTGGAAAGGAAAAAGACCACCAGGCAAAGGAGAGTTTTAAACACAATTTTCCTCAATGAACAATACATCGTCCACCTTTTACTATAAAGTGATAGTCTTCTGTGAATATCCATGATATTACACTTGCTGTAAATTTGCTGTAACTGTAAATATCTATGCTCAGAATCGCAGTATCCAAATAATAGTGTCAAATGCCATGTAAAAAAAACCTAAGCCGATGAAAGCTTAGTGATTGAAGATTCCGAAATAAAACTGTCGGATGAATTCCACTGTCGACCATTGCATAGTCAGAATTCCACTTTTTAACAAACTCCAAACATGTCATTACAACTTCAAATTTGCAAGGAAATATTTTAATCTTTCAAATAAGACAATTCACTAGACTGTACATAACAAAAAATATTTTGGAGTGCCCCTTCCGCAATTTCATGTATGCAGAAGAACTAAGGAAAATGAAAAAGATAGTTCATGTTTAACGGGTCACTTCGTAAGCGTTCTCTGAACCTTCAGACATAATTTATTCACCGATACACTGCTCGCTTAGAATTTGCGACATAGCAGCATGTATGACATCTGGACATGATACAAAACAGCAACGACTTTCGTCACCAACGACTTGTTTAACTTCTTCACGTAATGACATTTTCGCACCAACAAATATTGTGAATACACCCTGCAAATGGATCTATATTTATAATCTTAAAAACAGACGTATTCCAATAACTATTCAACAGCTTGTACAATGAACCTCCTTCATTTTTTGCACCGTTTTGCATTTGACCCTGCAAATGCAAAACGGTGCAAAAAATCGAGAAATAGTACTGTTATTATGGATTCACCGCTTGCAGGAGAACGAACATCAGATCTTTTCACTATGCATTCATCAGTTATCAACAAATGCAATTTCTAACTTCAAAAATAACGTCGAAACTAAATTCAAAAGCTCGATTCATCTTTGTTCAATGCTTCACATTTCTAATTTTTCCCTGCATATGTTAGAAGATTTGGAAATGCTCATCAATAAAAGTAGAGATAACAACCTCACGCTCACTCTTTATACTATTATTATAAATATTTCACCTCCCAATTGTTTAAGCTTTAGCATTTTCTCCACATTACAGGACCAAAAAAAGCAAAAATTGAAGGAAATTCTCACGTTCGGATTTTCCTTCGTTGCTTGTCGAACCATAGGAATATCAGATATGGTATCGCCACAAATCAAAATCTTTCCCGGTGCCTTTAGCGAATCACCCAAACTTTTTATTAAACGATCTACCCCATCAGCTTTATTCCATACGATTCCCGAACTGTGTGCAACTACCTCAACTTCTAGTTCTGTGGACGGATCAAATACCAAGACCTTCAAAAGTGACATTAATGCGTACCTGTTCAGGAAAACTAAGAACTGAGTTCTTGGACTTATTAAGTGAAAAAGAAACCTAATGGCACATTACAAACTACAATTTGAACAAGTAAATCAATGCCTAACATATCATATGAAATGTTAAGGAACAAATATTCTCCACTTTATTTGGAGTGTCAAGCTTGAAAGATGTACCTGACTATTAGGATCCACGCGATGCATCCGTTCCTTCACAGCCGTTTGATACCTGTTGGATAACTCGGAAGTTACGTGATGACAAATAGTTTGAACACCTAGTGTTAATCGATCTACTTTTCGCTGCACCCCGCTCCCAACAAGTGCAAATGGGGCGTAATCTGAGGAATGCAGCAAATCTTTCATCTGTAATTTATAAACACCATTGTAATTGTACGAAATCCACGACCGTGAAGCCAAAAAAATAAACAAAAGGGAAAATTAAGAGAAAAAAAAAAGCGAGAAAACTTCGCTGGAAACATCCAAAAAATTAAAGTTGAAATGCGTAGTATACCTCGTCGTTCAAACGCTGTAATGCACTGAAACCCTCATCCGTAATGCCATCTTCATGGACAACACGTTTTCCAGAAAGCCACCATTCACGACCCCAAGAACCGCTGAACATTACGGGGCCATCAATTGGCATAGCTGTTAAATCGAGTATCCCTGGACCACGTAGTGGGCCTGCTGTTAATACTGCGCTTATGCGAGTAAAACAAGCTGCGAACCGAGTCATTCCAACTGCACTGTATACAGGCTATAAAACCCAATTTGATGAAAAGGAAGACAATCATTGGAGCACAATTCCAATTTTATCTTCAGGAAGAGCCACTAAAAGTAAAAATTTTATTGCTCGAATCAGTGTAATATTTATCCCCTTTTCTCCCTACCACAAATATCAACAGCTGTAACAATCATTACTATGTAAAATAATTATGCCAGAGGGAATTACCTGAAGATTCGTTGCATACTGTGAGCAATAATCTTTCATAGTACCATCCCAATCCGTCACGAATATTGGCTTCTTATCGGTAGTCGATTGACAATTAAGAAATGTGCGAAGGAATCTAAAAGCGCACTATTCAAAAATGTTCCGTTTTATATCGACAAATAAAAGACCGAAATAATTTTGAAGAAAAGTCTAAGAACAAGAAGTTCCCGAAACTTACTTCACAGTTTCATCATATTCTTTCACGAACTTTTCTTCACTCTCCGGATGGTATTTTGCAAGAATTGAAATTAAATTAACTCGAGACATTATTACTGACCATGACAAATTCGGTTCTTGTTTTCGAATATTCATCAACGCATCGAGATATTTCAAGTCCTTCTACAAATAAGATGCCTTTGTTAGCTTTTAAATATGCTTTGTAACAGCTCGTAATTGCTTCAGACATTTACGATCTCCAAAGTTAGCCGCGGGAATCGCTTTTTTTACAAGTCTTGTAATAAGCATCATAACATGTTTAGGACAAAAATGCGATGCAACCGAAGCGGAAAAGGATAGCTATGACGTAATGGCTGTTTTCAATTCACAACGGCTATAATGTAGTAAACACTGAAAAAAGACATACTTCAAGACCTCTTGTTTCATCTCTGATATTCACTCTCAATTTTGTTGTAAGCGTACACATTTCACGTTGGAATGAATGAGTCTGACTATCAGTTAGTCTTTCATACGCTCGTTTCAATATTTCAATATCATCTTTCTTCAAGTCCTTTTCATTTAACAATGCTAATACTATCGTACGTCGTGTTTCTTGCATCTGGAAGTACATGTACAAGTGATTTTTACCGTACTACTGGTTAGACCAACAGAAATGATCATGATAAACCACCGTTAAAGCTGCTGATACCTGAGAAATAAAATTTCAAACTCTTGATAATTTTTATCATGTCATTCTAGAAAAAAGCACTATTAAAGTGCTGATAGACCACAAATGCAAAAACAAATGAAGTAAAAGCATGACAGAAAAGCAACCTTATACATGAGATTCTTGAATTCGTCAACGGTTTGAACACCGTCATTATTGACTGTACCAACTTGCCCCAACGATAAAGATGAGTTCTCCGCGATTTTATCAGCTTCTGAAGTTAACAAAAGGGAGAAATATCAAAAACTAAGGTTACTTCCAATTATTCTCGAAATATGAATAAGACGCCCTCTTCTCATCTTCCCCTAACACAATGTCGCAATTCCAATACACAACAGCTATTGCAGCTCTAGATTATTATACCCTTACTCAACCGTTTTTAGATGCCCTTGCAAAAAAAACCCTCTATGTTCCAAAAATATATTAAATAATGTAAATGAAGTCGATTCGGATATTTGGTTAAGCGAAATCTTTGAAAAACCAGTTCACGTACAAGAGAAAAGTTTACGCAAAATAAAATTACCCCGTATAAACAAGCTGAAACAGAAATAATGCAACGTAATCAAAATAAACAAACCTGATTCAAATGCTTCTTTTCCCTTTTCTTCTGCCTGCTCATCTTTCGCCGTTTCATGTTTTTGCACCTTGGCATTTCTTTGCTTCCCTTCGTCTGCAACCGCTTCCGTCATTAAGCACCCTCACAAGAACGTCTTTTGACACCACCCTATAAAAAACAACTGACACCACAGAAAAGAATGAAATCGAAAATCAGTGTGCAGAATTGTTCTGATTATAAAGCACTCCGAAAATATCAAACAATCCAAGCGGCATTTAGCTGTAAATATAGATACTTGCTAAGTGAAGATTAGTCTCACTCCTCCTACAAAGATCGCAAATCATTTTCTGCTTGCATAAATGATTGCATGTTGCGCAACAAGGAAACTCTTCCATATCGTGTTATGAACAAACATTATTAGCACGATTTAAAGAACTGCCTAATGAACACTTGTGCCAGTTTCGCATGGCAGATAATCTATGATTTAAATCCACCGGAAAATTTTTGAATGTTGCTTTATTCAGCAGCGAACAACTAATTTATATCGATTGGAAAGTGATGCTCGCGAAAAAGAGTATCGATGCAGTTATGGCATAAGCTTCAGTTACTTACGTTAGTTAGGGCAATTAAAGCAATAAAAAAAGAGGAACGCAACCACATACTTCGGTCACAAATATGAAAAGCCAAATTCTACAGCTGTATTTTCACTAACCCGTTGATCCACTGTAGTCGCTCGAATTTGTGGTTGGTAGTCTGGATGAAATAATACAACTGAGGTGCCACTTTCTGTGGCAATCACAAACAGAACAATATGTGATACGGAGTGAAATAACGGTAAATAAAGCTGAATCGTCAATTATTTTCCTAAAATGCTTATAATGTTCTAGAGGGAAAAATGCAAAGAGGTCAAACGAGACAACACATATGACGATAATGTGCTTTCCTAACTCTACTGATGACCTAAGCAAGCAGACACTACCATTAGAAAAAATAAAGACGTACTGCGAAAGATAAGAAGGACTAAGCAGCAAAACAACCCCTAGAAATTCAGATGACCTCCAGAACATATGCCATTTATATGTACAAAGAGAGAGATAGAGAGAGCGAGGACAGAGGTCACTTTACACACAGAAAACTTGATGCTAGCTTTAATTACACGTATTAATTTAGGGATTTTACAAATTCCATACATATTCTACTAGTTATGTACTTAAGTGCAGAAATAGACCGACCATACCATAGACATTTTAACGTCCTAAATAAATTTAAATTGCAAGGGTAAGACCTGCGCATAAGTAAGAAATATCCAAACACGAATATCGCTTTCACATATTTTATTGTCGCATGGGAATTGTGCACCACACGTGTAATAATAATTCGTTAGCCATAACAGTGCAAGCAATATTTCAATCGATGATTCCATCGATATATTTCTATCGACAAAAACATTCCTATCGATGAGAGATATTGCTCAGGCCACATGACGCGTTACCTGCTCCAGGTTGCTCCGTGAGAAATCCATAATCCAGCAGTCAATAAAACATAAACCAAAATTCAAAAAAACCTGCAGACACAATCAACCTCTGGATTCGTAGTGCAGATTAATGTGCTTCAAACAGGAGTATCGCTATGAAAAAATCAATACTTGGGGAAAGTAATGCATTGAAATTTGAGGTTTTAGTGAGCTGTGTGTGAATTTGAATTTAAGGCAAGGACCAACATGGAATTGCTTGAAATTAATTCATAGTATGCTATCCGTTTGAAATGGTGAAAATTAAAACAGAATAGCATTTAAATGATAATTAAGTTGTAGGTTAGTATGTGCTGAAAAAACAACAAATGCTGAAATTTTCAGACCCACAAATTAGCAAATCATTCCCTACTCACTTCGTTCAAGTATTTAAGTACATACACTTACGTAGTCATGAACATATGCAAGTACATAACTGAGAAAACTGAACTTGAAAAGCGTTAGGAATTTAGCTTAACGAATAATTATTGGATTAGGGAGTATCATAAATCCATTACTCATTTACGACTTTGCTTTGATCGGTAAGATCAAACAAAGCAGAAAATTTATCAGTTTGAAAATGGTAGGAAACGTGGTCAGTTTGTGGAATGGTTGATGATCATAGTTAGCGATTCAGACTACTTGATTACATTTACTATTCCTTATCGATTGATCGAATTTAACGTCAATTTGGTACTGATCACTTACATTCACTACTTAAATCAATTGTGCTTGTATACTTTTCCAAATTGATTAGTTAAATTTGATGTTTATTTCAAGGCTCGTTTACCGCTATCCTTCATTCATAATTTATGCCCATTCCTCACTGTGCATATAAGAGAATACTTCAAGTATTACTTCGCAACTCTTACTGTATTACATCTTTATTTATACGAAAGGTAAAATCATAAATTAAATCAAATTATAATATCATATAATGTGATTTGGAATAATCAATCGATGTGATTATCTTAGCAGTTCAGAAACTTGAAATGTAACTTACTTAACTAGTGTGAGTTAAGCCATCAATCGATCAAGATTAGCGACACCCAATAAACCATTCAAAATCTCATTTACTAGCCAACCAAATACCATTTCGGTCACTCTCCCAGTCGAAAATTTTGAGGCATAATTTGTAGCAGATGGTTTGAAAGTATGGAGAATTGGAAAATAGCCAAAACAAATTCATATTCAAATTTAAATTTTAATTCCACTGGTTTTAAGAAACAGGATGAAGTGGCAAATTGAAAACACACAATTTGTTAATTAATAATATCAGTTGCAACTGAAAAAAAACGAAATGTAAGCGGTTGTTATCATTGCTGTAAATTAGGAACATACATTCTTTCAATGATTGAATTAATTTTGTTTAAATATTTAAATTAAATAGCTGATTAGTGAAGCCGACTAATTTGCTTAGTAACTTCTCGTATGAAGGACCATTGTCTTATCGGTCGTAACGTTTCCCTGATTCTCTCATAATTCATCACTTGCAATTACATTGCTGTAGAAATGAATGCTTGGCGTTTGCATGAAAATGTATGCATTTTGATCGTAACAATCATCAAACATCAAACAGTTAGTTATTGAAATTACAAATTGACACTTTCGAATTCATCCGAACCTTCAAATTTCCATTAATGTCTTAGCACGATTGTGAAATTTGTGGTAATTTGCCTGATTTATTTGGAATTCGGAGTGTGAACAGAAAAAGAGCGGAGGTTGGATGTTTGGAATATCGTATACTCTTCATAAGTATGAAATATTTTACTTTCCATGCACCTTTGCGTAAAATAATATTCGATTTCTCTCTCCTCCCTCTCTCTCTTACACACATACACTTATGAAGTACTTGATGAATTTTCAGGCGTCACTCACTGATTTTTGCTAATTCATTCTTTTTCGAACATTTGTGAATAAATAAATTGTAGCTTACATTTTAAAATGAAAAAGAAAAAGCAAGCAAAAGACCAAAATTAGACGCTAAATTAAAATGAAACAACAAGTTAATAATTTAAGGTGCCTTCATCCAAAATCGATCAAAACTTCAATGTTGTGTGCGAAAATTTAAGTTTCATTCACGAAAATTAGGTACTGGTCTGGAAAATTTTATCATTAAAAGCATCAGTAGTTATCAACCACATCCATCCTACTTGCTGCTTAGATTGGAAGAATTTTCGCAAGGATCCAATAATACTTAAGCATTTATTGCCGTGAGGTACATTATCACAAACAGTTATCTCTTATCAAACCAATTATGTGCAAATAATTCACTACAATTTGTCTGCAGGAACGTCACTGAGAAGTATATAAAAAATAAACTACGCAGTTTTTCCATTTGATTTGATAAATTCCGCAAATCCCCTTGGTTCGATTCCTAATTCAACGTTGTTAGATAATATTTTTATAAAACTTTTACCTTTCTCCTCCACCCTCTTTTACTTAGAAGTGACAATAATTTCATAAATATCGATAGAAAACCTGAAGTAGGTTTCCGACGAAAAAATGATGACGCAATGTTTGCATCATCTATTCCAAATATAGCATGAAGGTTTGTTGGACAAAAATTAGAATTTCGTAATGGTTGAATAAAAAGTAATAATATTGATATCATTTGTAAATTCATTGCTCATCTTATTTGATGGTACAAAATGGTGCATAAACAGCAGGAGATTCGATTATTTACTTTTTTGGCAAATGTTTTTCCGAATTCGTAAACAAAGGTAAAAACGACACTGTGTAAGCATAATAAATTAGTTCCCTTCATAAAACTACGCAATAATTTCACTAATAATTTCTACAGGAAGTTAATAACAGCTAATAACATATATATTATAACACCGATTAATAACTGATGAAATCAAAATCTTATATATATATATATATATATATATATATATATATATATATATATATATATATATATATATATATGTAATATGTATATAGATATGTATTACCGGTTAAACAGTTTTATGGTAATCACTATTAATAAAATTCACAGCATAGGTAATCTATATTTCGGACATAATAGCAATGTGCAAGCAGCTAATAAAACTTGATATAGTAAAAAAAAAATAAAATACCTAACTGATCATTTTCATTCTTAACATACCACATTATATGGAAATAATATTTTTGAAATGAAAGCTCTTCACAGTAAAGCCGAAAAAACTGGAAGGGAAGCGGTAATCGAATTAACAAAAAAATCGAATCAAGTATTAAGGAAATAATGAAATAAAAAGAAATGAAAAACCGATAAATCAGCCCTGCTATTAATGAGCGTAATGTGAAATGCCTTACTCCTCCAACAACGACGAGTAAACGAAGACATGCAGTTTTAAGAAGTGTTAAATGAAAAATACTCATAAGTTAGCGCTGGAAGTGCTTTCACCATTTGCTTGAAAGCCGGAATCACAAGAACTGATATCAGAATCCGGTGGCATTACAATACCCAGTATTCGACCCTGGTCGTTAACATCGAAATCCTGAAAAACACTACTAAATATCTGTTATGCTTTTTCAACAATTGTAAAAACAAGGAGAAAACTATTACTTGTAGGTACAATGTTTTCTTCGTTTCTGTCTCCCATATTACAATCTTTTCACCCACTTTGTTAGCAGCAAATTTCTTCGGAATAACACGAATTTCGAAATCTTTGATCAGATCCCAGTGCTCGTTAAGCAGCATGTTATAAAACGACAATGGCCTACTACTTTTTCGCTTCCAAATTATCTGCAGAGAACAGTAAAATGAGAAAACAATAATAGCAATATATGCTTACATTATTTCACAAAAAAAAAACACGTCTTTATTCTTTCAAAAAAATATTTTACCTGAAGCGATTTCGAAATCCTGCTTGAAAAACTGGTAATAAAATTTAAAATACCAATGTCTAGCCGATCCTCGCCACAATTTATGAGTGATAACTTCCGCAGACGTGGAGCCATCTGAAAAAAATGAAGCAAATAGTTACAAATTATCGTAACTTACTAGCATCTTTCAACTCACAACTTACTGCGATCTACACTACAATAACTGTAACTAAATCAAACTTGCCTACATGTTACCTTCATCTAGCCCTTTTATTCTGAACAGCATATTGTGTTGGCGTTATTATGAATATTCCCTCAGACCTCAGACTATCAAGACTAATCTACATATATCTTCAAATACACAACATGCTCCCTCAATCAATTTAATTCTTATCACTTCAAATCATAATGCCAATACGGTTCTACTGAATTTCTACTGAATTACCCATATTACTAATTTGCCACCTGCATTGCCTTTCAAAAAATCCAAGATATTTTCATTCAAACAAAGGATTAATTCTTTTGAGTACAGAACTCTATCCATAAATCACAGGAAAAATAAATTCAAAGAATGATACCAAGAAATCCTTTTTCGCTAACCATTAATCTATATTTCGAACTTTATATAGGAAAGTCGATCATATCAAAAGTGATATAGCATTGCATGATCTAGGGCACTGTTGTTTACTAGACATTATTGCTCAAATAATTTGTTGCATTTTGCTTATTTATAACCTCAAAGCTCCTAAATTCTGAAAGCCAACACTTATATTGAAATAATTTTTTGAATAAGCATAAAAAAATGATTACCAAGGAAAGATGCAAGAGAACTGGAGGAGTAATAGCTGATACTTGAATAAATTTAACATCCGTTAAACGTGGTAAAGAATGTGTTAATAGCAAATTTCGTAGAAGTGTTTCATCCGTAAGAAATGATGCTTCGAATCGTCCCAATACGGTACCAAATGATGGAGGAGGTAACTTCATTGAATTCAACACTTCTCTCTCCCTGAAATACAACGACGTTAATATTAGCAAATGTGATAAAGAGAAAACAAAGATTTCAAAGCCTTCATGAAATTAAAAATTCCTTTCATAGTCTGCACGCAACTGGTATTTTTGTGCTTTTAGAATTATTTGTGATAAACCGAGTCGTGATAAAATATTAACAATATTTAAAGACATAATGTGGAGAATTTGAATTTAAAAATCTGCTTACATAGCTTTCGTATCTTTTTGTAGTATCCCAAAATGTAGTGTTAGTTTTCTTGCAGCTATCAATGATGACAAGTCGTAAATTCGCTCATAATTAGTTTCTTCGCTGATTACATTTAATGACACTACCCGCATCGATGAACTAAACATCATAAGTTATAAATATTTTATATTCGTTTTCTGAAAAAAAAACTTCATTTTTCTATGTCACCAGTACGAAAAAAATTCAATACGATCTCATGCCATATTCAAACTACCTAATTTCTTTAGAAAAGGCAGTAAAAATTTCGTTTACTATAAATCTTTCCTAGTTTAAATAAGAGAAAAAATTTCAAATAATGCGAGACATGACTGAAAAATACTAGATAGAAATTCTTTCAAACAACTAATTAGGATTACAACAACCCGTATAGCCGAACTAAATTTCCGTTCGACTAACAAGTTGCCAAAAAAGTTAAAAAGATAACCCCGTAAATGAGATGATCCGTCGGACGACGAAGCCAAGATCAGTATAACACAAATCTAATTTAATCATTTGAAGTGAATTAAGTTTAATGTTAAGTTCGGATACATTTTCATCGTTGGGCAGTTCACGCTCACTGTCGTCATTATCCGACGATCTAATTACAACGGTTTGCCGATGTGAATCGATTTTGCAGTATCGAAATATCTATAAATAATACTCAACGATTGATATTCATCTTTTATATCCCTAAAAACTTTTCCAAGGTTCAAAAGAAAAAGCTTCGAAAAAAGTATTATATCGCAATTTGAAAATTTTAAAAACAAAAGAAAATCGACAGCTTTAAAAAGTTTTCCAGTGGTTACTTATGCCAGAACCAGCTTTAAAACCTTTAAAAAAATTCCAAATTTCATTTTACCATACAATGACACACTGAAGTACATGCAAAAAAAAAGTTTTTCCATGCAATTAAATGCATGAGATACTTAGCAGAGGAGATCACTCCATTACAAGTTATAGCTTCATTCATAACGCGAAAAAAATACCAATTAAGCCCTAACGAAAGCTTTTTCCACTTCAAAAAACTTACAAGATATTGTAATTTAGGTAAGTTTTCCGAACTAATCATTTGAAGAAATGAATCGAATTCCTGTGTATCCAAAAATTCCGCATGTCCTAACATCAAATATTCCAAATTCACCAAATACCTCAATTTTGGCATAATGCGCAGAAATTTGCCACTCCTATCGAGCCATTCTAATGTTGTGAGACTTTCTGGTAGAAAAACTTCTGGTTCTACAAAGAAACTTTGCAGAGAAAGCACATATAAATCAGATCGATCAACATTACATTAGAGGCATGCAGTCTCCATAAAAGATCTCCGAGCACAAAAGTTAATTTACTAATAAAATTACACCTTATATGTCTGGATCAACATTCAATATTTGAATTAACAAATAATCCATTATACGGTATCCCAATCTAGCTGATTTTTCCCTCGAAAGAATAACAACGGTCATCACATTTCATTGATAATGAAGCAACACAAAGGAAAACATTAAAAAAAATGATCAAATTAATTCGTCTGTCGTATTTAATAATATGAATTAATAAACTTCATATGAAACTCACTGATGTTAAATCCATCCAACATAAGAGTGTCCATTTTGGTAAATTTCGGGAACGAATACATGTCCAATCCAGACCAGAAGAATTCTTGACCATGTGGTCGCATTGTCATACCCGTAAGGTCAGGGAATGAACTGAAGGCCTGTTCCAATGCTTTTTCCTAGAACAAACATTACATATATATATATATATATATATATATATATATATATATATATATATATAATTACAAGGTCTTCAGACTTAACCGTAATCGCCTAAATTCTGTCACGAAACGATAAGCAATCGGTGAAATTTTTTATAAGTAATCAATCACACATAAAAATAACATATACGATTTACAGTGTTGTATGGATAGAGGTCCAGACATCTCATACGGATCTTAGCCTGTTTCAGCATCCCTGAAGAATAAATTGACAAGCTTTAACTTTCATTAAATCGTATGATTTAAAATTCTTGTATAAGAAAATCAAATGGCAGAGCTTTCACCATATTTAATTCCATGATTATCAGAATGACCGAACCTTATCTTTTAAAATAAAACAGAAAAGGAGCAAGATACGAACGTATCAAATAGGACCAAATAAAAACACTAAAACTAAAAATATAGAAGACAGACAGAAGTTTAAAAATTTTGACAGCAACTATCCAAACTCTGAATATCGCTCAATTCGTATAGCGATATGAAACAATGTTGTTAGGTTAAATATAAAACCACCTACAAACCTCCAACTGTTTCCATAAGCTTATTTGTTAATTAAATAATTAATATTAATTTACGATCTTGTATAAAATTTTTAAAATTACAGAGATGAAAAAAGACAATCACTGTTTTTGCAAATAAGAATCCTGTAGGCTGACCCATACGGCTCAGTTAATAAGACGTAAAGAAGATAGAGACTGTAAATTGCATTCTATAAATGCAGAAGAATTATTGATATATAATGTACATCAATATATTGATATATATTATTGATATAATGTATATCAATAATATAATATCAACAATCTGATTAGCAATTAATATGAGACAAAACAAATATACGACAAAAAGAAAAACTCACTCAATATTTTGCCAGCAAAACTGGCATCAGCAAACCATATCTTGACGCTACTGATTATTCGGCAGTGTTTCAGGACGTTTAGCAAATAATTATCTTTACCGATATGATAACATTTCAATCTGCAAAGCACTCATTGGTCATATCACTCGTAGTAGCACATTAGAACGTACAATACTTTCTTCTAAAAGTTAAGCTAGTTTAATTATCAATTCATGAAATTTTTGCTAGCTAGTTTCATAAAATATCGGGTATTTTTATAAGCAAACAAATTTGAAGCAGTGACTACTGCGTAAATAATTTTGGTTCCAAAAGGGCATAATTTTTTCCGTTAATCCGCTAATGTGATTCATGACCACGTCTTATGTGAAGGAATCTATCGTTTCAGAAGAAAAGTAATAGATATTGAAATGAATCTTATTGGAAGATTGCTTGCCACTTATAAGTTGGAGTCGGCACTTTCTTAGTGCTGCTTACATCATTAAGTCGAAATTACTAAATAAATAAATTATCGGATGAATAAAATACTTGTAAAAAAGTGTTACCCAATGTTTTTGTTATTACTTATTTTATCTTTGTATATTTGGTTTTGAAAAATATTAAGCACTGTTACATCTTCCATTGGAAATCTGCAAGTCAGTAGGTAGTGCCACCGTCTGCAGACCTTAAAATTGATCCAAACATCTTTCATTATGTTAAGTAAAGGCATTTTAAACTGCCCTATGTCTGAAAACTGCTCACAAATCCAACATTAAATTCAAATAGTTGAAAATGTAAATACTGTTGCAAAATATCCACCAATTTACAGTCCTGTAACTAAAGCAAAGTATAATGTAAGGTATGAGATACCAAAGTAGAATCGCTTGAGGTATGGCAATTCTACTGAAAAACGCATACAGACAATCTATTTTTCTCGGTTTCTAGTCTTAAGTTTGTATTGAGCAGATTTTTGCAGAGATTTTGATGTTGTTAAACAAATGACAGCTTCTGAGAATGGAATGTCCGGAAAACTATCGACATCTTGTGCTTAAAAATACTGTTTTGGCTGATAAGCTAATCGGTTCCTCCTTGTTCTCGAACTAGATTTTTGATCAGGTGAATATAGTAGCCTCACGCAAATAAAAGCGATACCTGAGATGCTATGCAACGATCACGCAGATTGAAAGACTCAAAAATGCATTGCATTACTAAATCCGGCATATTATCCAATGCAAATTCATCGGTGCTATCCGCTTCTTCGTATCCCAAATGCGGAAGCTCATTTAGATGCAGTGAGTCCCATCTTATTTGCGTACATAAATCCTATAAAAACAAAAATTTACTTATACCTTTCATTCTAAAGTCATTCAATTATTTGCATCAATTATATAACAATTTCAAGAAGAATTTCTCCAAAGATTAATTTACTTTCCGTCATATAATTAAATCGTTAATATATTACTGCTTTATAGCGTTGAATAAATCTGAAAAATATATGGACTTCACTACTTCTTTTTGCTTCATAATTTCATAATTTTTTGAAATTTTTCTTTGCGTGTCTGTTAGTGTTACTTTGAAAGAGGCTGTAAACCTTGGCTAATGACATCACTGCAAAATTGGAGTTCGCACCGCTTAAATTAATATTGTTTAATAATGTTATTCAACACTATCTATAGGTCAGCATGAATTCAATGCAAATCTGTGTAATAATTAGTAAATATGAATAATAATACACACCTCACCAACAGTACCACCTTTATCAATTTTTAATGAACAATCATTTTCTCCTTGCAATGATGATGAACATATTGAACTTGATTCGCCCCTTAAAGTACCATCATCTGTCAAATCCATATCATTAGACATACAAGCAGTCGAATACCAAATCTAAATTTTAAAATCATTACTTTGTCGTTTCGCTCACTTCGAAAACAACTAGAGAACAGTTTGTGAAACTTCCAAAATTTCCAAAATTTCACCCTGTTTCCCTCCCCCGTTCTCTCTCTCTATCCCCTACCTGTTGTGTTCTTGACTGTTAACTAAAATATTTGTTCCAAGAGGAGTGTGAAGAAATAAGAGTAAGAAAAATGGACTATTACTACTCTATTAGCAGCAGGAAGGAAAAATGAACACGCTTGTTCAATGTTATCACCATCGAGGAAGAGAAAGAGAGAGAGAGAGAGAAAGTATCGTTATCGATTAATGTTGCTGTTGCTGTCATTGTGTTGTTACGTTGTCCTTTATCGTCACAAAGTTTAATTTCAGTCGTCTGTCATCAGCGACACACTGTTACTGTTGTAACTTTGGATTACAAGAACGATAATAACAGTAAGAGAAAAACTCCATATTCACGTACACACGTCACCTAATAATATATTACTCTCGCAACATAACTTACAAGACAATCAATCATTGTGTAACTCTTACGTTCAATAAGCCATGGCCTTACGTTTCACTAATCTTTTTAGTGAATTTGATCGTATGCGTAATAAATGATTATGTCAAATACAATTTAGAACATCATAACACTCATCTTCCTCTAATTCCTTTTAACCATTCAACGTAAAAGCCACTATTAATCGGCTGACGTATGAATAATTTGACGTACATAATTTGAAGTTGACGTACACAAACAGCATAGCCCAAGATTGTGACAGGAAACTTACTTCCGTCCACTTCGTTACTTGTCATTTTCTGTACCATTACAAAATATTTGCTAATGATGGAATGATTCACAACAAAAGTCTAATGTTTTTGTGGCTTCAGTTATTCGCCACCATACAAAGGAAAGATATATCGCTTAATTATTCAAGATTTCTCTTACAGGCCTTATAAAAACAATTTACACTTCTAATGTTATTCGGTAAAAGCGAAAATAATATAGGGCATAAAGCCCAATATAGTGCTGCATCTTCCTGCAGATACAGGTAACGATTTAATTCCGCCAAAATTTCCAATTCAAACAAAAGGAAACGTGAAATGCTTTGAAACCAAGTCGTTTACTATAAAGCTTAATATTCGAGACAGCGTTTTTAGGAAACATAAGTTCTTGAAAAAAAATAATCTAATCGTCAATATGGAACGAAAATCATAAATACAAATTAACGGTAAGAAGTGTTTACAGTGAAGTCCCAAAGAATTTGAAAATGAAATTGTAATATTTGCAACAATTACTGCAGATAAAGTGTTTAGAATTTAAATGAGTGTAATTCGATTATCTGCAATCATTGCAATATTTTCTGCTGTTAGCTGTTCGAAAGCTGCTTCGAATTCTGCATCACTAAACGGCAGTCGTCCAGCTTGCTCCTGAAAATACTTCAATTGTGATATAACCACTATCAATAACAGTAGGAGAGTTTAACATTCTCCCAAATTCGGGTGAAATTAAAGAACGAACCTGTCTAAAATAGTACAGGAGAATAGACTTTACATTCTTGATAAATATTATTCATTCACACATAAGTTCAGTTAAATGTTAAATAAATGAACCAAAATTTGCTCAAAAAACAATGAGCCAGCAAAAAGCTAACCTGAATTGCATTGCGGATGATGGAGAGTTCGATCATATCATCCAAATTACCACAATCATCGAAAGCTTTTCTCAGATATTTACGGAATGTCTTGTATCTAAATATTTCACTCTGTAGCTTGAAAGGAAGCACTGATGTTAACCTGTCAAATTAAAAGTGCCGCGGAAAATTTCCAAACGTAAAATTAATTTTCTGTGAAAAACCAGAAAAACGTACAACATAAAATCAATATCTACGAAGAAATCATCCCATATGAAATTTTATTAATGTGCGCTCCGAATTTGCCCAACATCAAGAAAAGTTTCATCTGGGTCCGTTAAAATAATGTTTGGCAAATTGTAAGAATGAATAACCGATCGACACTGATAGACGGTGTTTCACGACGGACACGTTTTGGACTGGGCCCACTCAGATCAGTAGTGCCCATAGTATCCATTGTTCTATCCATGCTAGATTCACCCAACTGCGCCGTAGTTGCATCTGAATCAGTAAGGCCAGATATTTGCGTATCCTCACCATACCTAAATACCAAGGCATAATGAATTAGACATATCTGAACAAATAAAAAGAGTAATGTACTAAACCACTCATTATTAATACACTGTATATTAAATGAAAGCACTTTAATAGATTGGCAGATAAAGTGAGACCTTTTCGATCGTCGTCGTGAAGTCTGTGTTGTTGTTCCTTCTACCGAAGTCAAATTCTAAAATAGTACTTTTCAGTAACAAATTTCTACTCCACATTAATCATAAAAATATGCCAAAACCTAAAAGTCAAATCGAGCTAAAACTAACCTCCAAATCTTCAGTTTCCTCATCCTCTATATCGTCCTCATCGCTTTCTCCATTTATTTCATGTTTCTTTTTACGTTTTCCTTCCATTTCCAGTCGTTCTTTTGGTTTTTCCTTGAAACATGCATAATGCAGTAATTGATAAGCTTTCTCTGCATCCGATAGTTCCACATTTTTTGCTAATCGCGCCTTGGCCATAGCTGTTGCTATACGAATTAAAGTTTCCAACTGTCTTACTGTCACCGGCATAGTCTACAAGAGTGCCATTAGTGCATGAAGATCATAAAAATATTACGCAACACGTGAAGTTAATATTACTGCTAACTTCACATTTTTTTTATCTTAATTTTTGGTTTCGAAGCACAATTAAAGTCTTAAGGTGTGTCCCACTTTTCGTACAACAACAATTTGTAAAGCAACTAAGAGAACCGCATAAAATAATTTCTTTTAAAGTAAATACTTGTATCGAAATTTCCAGTTAAACTTAAATATACCCTCTCGCGATCAGTTTTAGATGTATCAAATGAACGCAGCTCAGCATAGCACTCGCTTATGTAAGCAGAGGCTTCTTCTGTTAGTTTCGGTTTCACAGATTTTGCCATATGAATATACTTCCGCACAAACTGCATTGTGAATAGTTTGTCACTGAAACCAACAGCTTTTAAAATTTGAGAAACGACCATGGATTACATTCCCTAAAATTCCATGGACTCATTTTCTGAACTCCTTGCCAGAAAACCTCCACCTGTTGTTCATCCTGCATCTTCATTCCTCAAATAATAGCAAGAGTAACGATTAAATGTGAAATTGCTTGATCTACGAATTTCCTTTCCAGTATTTTAGACAGTTTTTTGAAGCTTTTGACTTTTAATCAAGATTACATTATGCTTTAGAATTACAGCATACCTAGCCTTACCAGCGCACCAGTCCTTGTTTTTTTCGCATATTTCACTTGTTGCGGACACTTCTTCCATATCAAATGTAGTAAGAGTTTCAGTATCAAATCCCATTGGTAACACAGCGCCATCTGGCTCACCAGGGGTGCGGTACTGATGAAGTTTTAGAATATGCCCAGCAACACTATTGTCATGTTTCGGATCGTGCTAAAAAAACAATTCGAATCATTTCCAGTTTCAATCCTTCTTATAACCAAGTTATGCTATAAAGCACAACCTGTACACTACGATACTAATAACGACATAGAACAAAAACTCAACAGAAAAAATATTGTTTCAGTCAAAAACTGATCAAAAAATTCAAATGACTTGACTGGGCTCAATAAGCTACATAAATTATAAGCAACCAAAATTTCAATAGACTTCCTGAAAATTTTCAAAATACTATTTTGTAACAAAATTTTACCTCATCCATAAGTATGAATATAAGATCAAAACGCGACAATAGTGAATCCTGCATGCCAATGTTTTCCATTGGTGTTTTGAATAAATCGTACTATAAAGTATTTTCGTTTACAATAGTAAATAAATTTAAAAGAATACCACATAAATAATGATGACAAAAGAAGTGCGGAAAAGACTTATTGCTGTATGCCTACTCTTCCAAATACGGGATTTGCTGCAGCAAGAACCGAACACCTTGCATTCAATTTTGCATGAATTCCCGCCTTAGCTATTGTTACTCGTCCCTGTTCCATTACTTCGTGTATCGCTGTACGGTCGATATCAGACATCTGTAATTTTCACCATTTTATGATTTCCATCGACAAAATGCTGCAAAGTAAGAAATGAATACAAAATTCAAAAAAGAGCAACAAAATGTTTTAATTAGTGAATCGCACTAATGCAAAATGAGTTACTCAAATTACCTTGTCAAACTCATCAATGCAAACAATCCCTCTGTCAGCTAAAACCATTGCACCAGCCTCGAGACGACGTTCTCCAGAATCGATGTCAGTTGTTACTGCTGCCGTCAAACCCACACCGCTTGAACCACGCCCGGTAGTTGCTATGGCGCGTGGTGCACTGTGCAATACATATCTAAAGAAGATACTTGTCATTGTAAAAGTAATATCAGTGTTCACATAAATCCGTCTAAAACTTCTCTTCCTCCAAATAAGTTATAAGGGTTGCATCAAACTATTAATAACCTTCCCAAAACACCTTAATGATTACCTTAATAGTTGACTTTTTGCTACTGACGGATCACCAATTAAAAGTACGTTAATATCTCCTCTAATATGCGAACCATTTTGCAGAATTTTTTCATTTCCACCAAGTAGAAGACAAAGTATTGCCTTCTTCACTTCATCATGTCCCCAAATTGACGGTGCTAACGATCTCGCCAACGTATCAAATATATTCTTGAAGAAAAAATAAATTTTTATAAATTTTTTATTCAAATATATATATATATATGTAGAATAGTATATTCCAACCTTTTGTCGACTCAATTTTCGAATATTTTTAATATCGTCTGGCAAAAAATTTGGCTGCATTTCCTTGCTTAATAACTGTATATTATTGGAAATAATAATTGACCTGAAACATATTACTTTCAAGGATTGATTTCTAATCTTTACAACTGAGCTGCAATGCAACATCAAGGATTACTTATATTTCTGTTTCTCTGCTCTTAATTCTCTGACTGAATAACTGTTAACTCCTTTGCTTAAATACGCTCCTCAATAACTTCTCCTTATCACATACCTGAAACAGCCACTGGTATAACCATTTTGTTTGTTCGGCAAACACCTGTACAAACCTATAACACGGACACGGTCACCGGGCTTACAGCTGTCTGCTAAGTCGTCATCGGCTACAACATCTATCGAACGTGGCAGTTGTCCCGGTGGTGCACACTCCGGCAACTCCTGAGCAGAAGACTGCTATTCATTTAGGTTTTTAATGTTGCTTTGAATAAAATCTTTTTGTTAAGCTTTTTATCGTTTCTTTGAAAAATACGTAGATTATTAGTCCAGGCGCAATGAATTAAAAAATTTTGAGTTATACGTCGAACAGTATTGCACATGTAATGTCAGATTATTTTCTAAAAATTCGAAAAATAAGCTAATTTCAAGGAAAGTAAGAAATTTGCAGTTTCAAAAATATACCTGTATGGAGAATGTTTGATGATCTCGATATGTACTTAAGCCATATTCGGTTTCAAGTGGATTTTTATTCTCATCCTAAAGGAAAGAAAAAACACTAACCAAGAGCGAAATCATATAATACTGGCGTAAAGAAATCATTCCGCAATACATACCTCTGTAGGATAAAGGTTGCTGCAGGGAAAAGCATCATATGACGTTAAATCGGTATAACGACGTTCAAATGTCTTTTTGGTGGCGGGGCAGTAATGCACACTACGGACTACTTTCGGACGTAGTGCAGAACCTGCAAAAGTCATTTCAACATTTAGATTAAAAATAAAGTGCAATATTGAATACAAATAGAGTATGAACCTTTTTCTTATGTCCATTTCCCATACACTGATGAGAGAAACAGAAGCAACAAACCAGAACAATGAAGTTTACTTCTCCCTTTTTGCATGAACACCATCTTTTTGCGAAATTACTAGCACAACGCCACTATATCGGCTAGCTATACTTCACAATAATTTGCAATATCAGCACATATCCTTATCTTCGACAGTACCTTTTTAACCATACAATTTCTCAAAATTATAACCTACTGTATCAGCTTTTAAAAGTACTTCACTTCTAAATGGAATTCAATTTGAACAACCTCACATTTTGTTACGATGCCTTCACAGCAAACCATACTGCCTAGAAACTGTGATTTCAGTGTTCGAGGATTTACGTGTCGATCACCAAAGCTCCCTTCAAAACCAACGTTGAAATCTCGCATTTTCCCGTATTCGGGATCCAATCGACTTACATAATCCTTCATCGCTTGTTGCAGGCACAGAATTTCAGGAACAAAATCTCGCAGTAGTCTAAATCCCAATTTACAGACTTTAACCGGTAACTTGATAAAAAGTACACATAAATGAAACACTATCGTCATTCTTCTTCAATTTGTCAACAGAAAAATAACATCGATTAAAGATTATTGACGTCTAAGATAATACTTAAAACAAGGAAATCATACCCATTAACTCGCTGGGGAAGCTTTTTTCGAAGTTCATTTAAATTAACAATAATTCGTGTCCCATTCTCCTTGATCATATCTTCGCATTTTTGCATATAAACTTTGTCATCGCCCTTAAGCACATGAACAAAACTTTAATTCAAAAAACTGCTTAATCATAACCATTGCTTCGTGTTATCTTAAACATTATGTTAGTGCCATTTACCCCAAAATTTAGTATATCTTTACTAAATAATTCGTTGTAAATCATATGCAATCAAAAGCTTATAAGGCGAAATTTACCATTTACCTAAAAGTTGAATAACTAATGAATAACTGCTACGTATCTTTCGCACATGTAGAAAGTTAAAAATGTACAAAATGTAACAAAACATACAGAATCGTCCAGGAAATTCAAATACTCCAAAGTGATCTCGCGTGCAAGATTCTCATCTTCATGACTGATTAAATCCATAGTGCGCAGGTAGCTATAAAAAAATTTATTTTGAAGACTTTCTGGTAATCTCTATTAAAATTCACTTTCATTATTATCTATTCTACTTCATGTTGCCTTCTACTCAGTTATCTGAAACGAGAAATAGTTTACAACAAAAATAGTTGGTTCAAAAATTTACTGATTTTCAAATCTAAAGCTTCAAATCGAATGTGCCCCGAAATTTTACAAATTTCATTTCATGCATTATACAAATTGATATCTTTAAATACCAACACATTCTAAAACCTAAACAACTGTTAATCGTTATCGAAAAAACCGGACATACAAACCTTATATTAAAATGGTCAAATATCTGACGTCATTCACGTTATAAATTGCATAGCATTTTAATGTTCAGTGCTATGGATGTTCATAATCTAACACTAAATAAATGTGGCTCAATTAGTAGCTCGAACTCGAGTAATTAGCTCAAGAAACGGCAGCCTAGGATGGCGCACCAATAAAAACTTAGTGCTCAGAACAGAATAAAACTGGCGAAGTATTTTAGAAGATATGCATGTACGATTACTACACTTGATTAATAATGGCCATAAATTTATACTAATCAAAATATCGCTTACACAATCGTTTAGAAAGACGTCCAATAACGTTTTGCCACAGAAATATTTACCGTTACATTGAGGAAAAAAATTGCGTTAGTAAATATACGGGAACATTTCTCACAGAAAACCCCGGAAATAGTTCCACTTATCAAATACTCAATTTTTAACTTATTGCATTGAAAACAAGAAAATTTAATTTCAATTTCGATAATCGGTTCTAAATTAAGTGGATGAAATGCATCAAATTAAAAGAATCTACTGCACTAAAATTCCCTTCAGATGATTCCTCCATTTGATTGTTTCCTTTAGTGGCCAATTTATACTTTCACAAAAAAGTCAACTCAATCACATTTGATAATATGTTTAATCGCAAAAAAATTTTGAAAGAAATCCTTCGCAAAAAAACGCAATTATTTCAGGGTTTGAAATATGAGAGCGCCAAATTCTGTGCAGGACAATACGTAGCACAACGCTCTGAAAGGCCGTGAATAGTGGCCGCGTGACCCTTCTAGCCTATCAGTGGTTGAGAGAGTGAGGTGTGGGTTGGGTTGGATGGTTGTCGTTCGTTGGCTGACATTCGAGGTTGCTTCGAGATCAAGTCGTCACGAGTTTTTTTTTCAAATGGAAGAGAAATTCCGGGAGAAAATAGTTGTAGTTGGAAAGTTTAGAAGTTGCGTTTGGATTTCTGGAAAATAAGATTGCTAGCTTTTCATGCCCAAGCTGGATAGTTGTAGCTCTTATCCAGAACTATGTGGAGGCAACAATGAACGCTTAAAGTGTCGTGGATTAGCTCAGAAATTGTGGCTATTTTTTAGGGGCACCTGAATCGTTTGGCTATGGGTATATCGCGTGATAATTGGCATAAAAGACGTGCTACTGGCGGAAAGAGATGTCCACCACATAAAAAGAGGAAGTTCGAGCTTGGGCGTCCAGCATCAAATACAAAAGTCAACTAATTCATCTTATATCTTTTGTGGACTTTATATCCACTTATAGTGGTTGCATACTGCTATGAAGGGAATAAGGATTGAAGTTATTTATCCTATTTTAAATTTAACTTTTTTAAACTGTGGTATCTATGAAATTCAACAGGGAAAATTTATGGAAGTTGCATTCATGCCCTCGTCATCGTAAAAGGATAAATTGGAACAGGTGTAACCCTCAGTTACTGAGCATGTTTTCTTTCATGAACGAAGTGTGTTTTGCAGATTGGTCCAAAAAGGATCCATCTTGTTCGTTGCCGTGGTGGAAATATTAAACATCGTGCACTTAGACTTGATGCAGGAACATTTTCGTGGGGTTCAGAAGGTTCTTTTACTACCTAGCTGTTTATTTTGTTTTTCTCAGTACTTAAGTGAGTATGTGGGGATGCATTACAAGTTATATATATATATATATATATATATATATATATATATATATATATATATATATATATGTATGTATGTATGTATGTATGTATGTATGTATGTATGTATGTATGTATGTATGTATGTATGTATGTATTATATATATATATATATATATATATATATATATATATATATATATATATATATATATATATATACTCATCGAAAAGTCGGGTAATTTTGTCATTCAAATTTATGTCGCAGCCTATAAACAACGTAGCAGCTATGCTGATTACAGGTTGCACGCGTAAAACACGTATCGTCGACACCGTATACAACGCATCCAATAATGAATTAGTACGTACCAAAACACTAGTGAAAAATTCAATAATTACTGTTGATGCCGTTCCGTTCCGTCAGTGGTACGAAGCACACTATGCCGTTCCGTTAGCACGCAAAAAAGGTGCGAAGCTGACGGATGAAGAGGAAGCACGAATCAACAAGAAGCGTTCAAAGAAGGTGCAAGCAAAATACACAGAACGACAGAAGTTTGCTGAGGTCGAGCCGCATCTTATTGAACAGTTTCAAAGCGGACGGTTGTTAGGTTCGTCTTTTTGTTTTTTTTTTTCGAGCTAAATTTTGAGAAATTGTGAAAGATAAAAGATGTGGGAAGGATAACAAATGCTAAGTCATTCTTAAAAATAGTTTGCTAATTTTTCATGGTTTACTCCGATAAGTCTTCAGTTACAGTTTACAAAGATAGTCGGGTATTTGAAGGTTGAAAGTTGTGTGGTTTGTGTCTTTTGTCTGTGTAGAAATCGTTCGATTCGCCCTAGTTTTGTGATCCATCAATGGCGAAATGTAGTAACTGTAATTAACGGCGAAAGTGCTTGTTAGTTCACTCTCTGACTGGTATCTTCCAGCTGTTGCTAAACGAGAACAGAGTCACAGTGTAGGCCAGTTGTCTGTCTCTGTGCTAAGTGTCTCGAAAATCATAT
Organism: Litomosoides sigmodontis; assembly: GCA_963070105.1. Taxonomy (NCBI): domain Eukaryota; kingdom Metazoa; phylum Nematoda; class Chromadorea; order Rhabditida; family Onchocercidae; genus Litomosoides; species Litomosoides sigmodontis. The sequence goes on from OY718807.1 coordinate 9,417,877, forward strand.
CAGCCTTCAAATGCAGGTTGTCCTACTATTCTGCTGGACGACCTCACCGTAGGCTAGAACAACAATTTTGTTTTCATGAATTTCTTTTTACGGAGATTTCTTTTCAGCCTGCATCAGCTCTCGTCCTGGTCAGGTTGGCCGAGCCGATGGCTATATATTGGAAGGCAAAGAGCTTGAGTTCTACTTGCGTAAAATCCGAGCTAAGAAAGCAAAGTGAACAACACTTCGTTTATTCGATAAGTAGTGATAACTGTTTGTTATGTTTTACTTATTGGTTATAAACAAGCTTTTCTGTTATTGTCAAATAAATGTACTACATATATTTTCTTTGGTAAACTGCATATAGAACAAGCTAAATTTTGGACATGCTGGGGTAAATAGCAAAAATTATCTGGTCATAGTGGCTTGCTGATACGATACCCAAAAAAGCTTCGAGATCTGGTAAAAACAATTTTCTTGTTTGGAAAATAACAATGTGTGTTTGATGATGCGATAAAGGGTCGGATGGTTGGTGCCAGCCGAAGTGATGCATAGCAAATCAGTGTACAATTATTGAGGGCAAGATCGCTGGCTTGCATCACTTAACAAGTTTTTCCTGTCGTGTATGAAAAGTATGTTAAGTGACATAAAGAAAAAGTTTGCTTTCCAGATAAGGAGATGGTGAACATTTCGTATATTTTTTTGGGAGGTTCATATATGTAAAATTTTTTTTCATAAACATTAAAAGTAACAGAAGAAATGGTTAGTTAGTGTTTATTCAGTAAATTATTTTAAATAATACGAGAAATTTGGTTCTTTTCCACTAGAGAAGTCCGTCTTCTCTTGTTTCATTCTATTATGTAAGATTTATCCTTCTCTTTTTCATTTTTTTTTCTCCAAGGTATGTCTATAAATCAATCGAAAAACGATTCGTTCATTTCTCTTTTTCATATCCTTAAATTTTTTCTTTGTTTCTTCTAACATTCAATGTTTCTTCTCTTGTTGATGACAATTTATTGTTGTTGGTATGTTGCACAAACTACCACAAAGTACAGAACTGAGCAATGGGACCGGGAGAAGTTGGAAATGATGGATGAGGGTTTCATTAAACTGGTTTGCTTTATAAAAAGTTTGCTCTTCAAATCTTTTCATTTTAGACTATCCCATAAAGATGTTATGATAAGATAATAAATAGCGATAACCATTAACAGTGATGTAAACAAAGATTTCAATTTATGAAGTCCTTTCCTTTTTTAATTTTATACTTAGCAATTCAAGTTTCACCTGTTGTGACTAGAAGTAAAAAGCACTTATTTGATAATTTGTATTAATAGAGATGAAGCATAGTTCATTACATTTATAGTTGGTTGTTCTAGTTATTAGATGTAAAATACTCTTTAGAGCTAATTTATTATACTTTAGCTACAAAAGAGAGAAAGTTGAAGTTCAAATTTTTCGTTTAATATTTAATAAATGAAAATTTTTTATAGCCTTACTGAATGAACCATTTTTGTAATAATTTAAATTACTACGAATACATTTCCATTCGATACATATAATACTATTTGATTTAATAAGCAGTCCGAACGATAAGGAAAAAATAATAATGAATAACTTTTAAAATTCCAGTATTTGAGAATTGCGAAATTCGAATTTTTCTTCTGCTAATTTAACAAGCAATACAATTTGAGGAATGTTTTTCAAAAATGTTGCAATCTTTTAACGATCGCTAATTTTCTATATTATTTCTATTTTTATTAGTCATTAATCGGTTGCGAGGAATAAGCAATTACTAAGCTAATCACTTCGGCTAGTTTATATCAATTATTATCAAATCGTTTCTCACATTTCCACAAATTTATTGAAACTAATATTTTATATATATATATATATATATATATAGCACTTGAGCCACTGTATATGGAAATGAAACAAAATAATAACAAGAAAACGGGTAAAGTAAATCGGCAAATCGTCCTTCCACGGTCGACTTGGTGAATGATCCGAAATTTGAATCAAAACGAAGTGAGCTTTACAATATTAACATACAAAATTGTTTATTATTCAATTTTATGACTTGAAGAAGTAATCTGATAGGGAATTATTGAAAGAAACGATTTCTTCTAAGCGCTCCTCACATTGTACTATGTATGAGCATACGTGAATTATTGAGAATAATTTTGGGGAGAATGAATTTTGTTAAAAAAAAAATTATGTGAAATTTGCACGCTTTTTATTTTGGACAATTTTGATGACGAAGAAAGAGAAGGAAAATCAGTGATAGTGTAAAGTTCAAAAGTACTGATTATAGTATTGGTAAAGCAGTATGTATATAAGTAATCGCATCGATTAGGTAGCGATGGTACGTCGTGGTGGACATGGACAATAGGATCCACTACTTCCCGGTAGTCCTGGTGGGCCCATTGGACCAATGGAACCTGGTGGACCATCTGGTCCTTGTTCACCCGGCGGTCCAGGTGGTCCTATTGATCCAGGGAAACCTTGATTTCCATCATTTCCATCTGGTCCTGGAAATCCTTGAGGTCCAATTGGTCCTACAGGTCCCGGTGGGCCTGGTTCTCCTTTAGATCCCCTTGTACCACTTCGTCCTGGTAATCCTGGCGCACCATTTTTGCCGTTCGCACCAGGTTCGCCTGAAATACAAAACTGTTGATAAACTTGGGATGCAATTTCTACGAGATTGTTACAAAAGTTTACCTTGAGCACATGTTGCAGATAATTATGCGGAAATTTAGATCCAACTGCTTACCTATTGGTCCAGGACTACCGGGTTGACCTTCAAATCCTGGTTCACCCCGATATCCAGGAGGACCTGGTGGACCATTTTCTCCAGGTTCTCCAGGCGGACCTGGTTGACCTAAAATACGACATATTAAATAACATACATGAATACTTCAATTTTCATTCAAAGCTCATTTAAAGAAAAGGAGTCTGTTGCTGGGAGGTAAGCGTCAGTGAAGGAAGAAGCCATGAATACCTGGGAAACCTTGTGGACCACGTGGACAGATACGGCAGTTAGCTTTAATATCTATATTCACTGCTGGATAATTACCAGGTAATCCCGGTGGTCCCGGCGGTCCAGGTTCGCCAGGAATACCATCCATTCCTGGTTCACCCGGTGGACCAGGTTCTCCTGGAGGACATGCTGTTGCTGCATCACATCCTAAAACCGCCACAAGTAAATCCCAAATCCAAAAAAAGAAGGAGAAGTGATACCTAAAATGTGGTTAGAAAATACCAAAAATCCGAAAATACAAAAAATTCATGGTATTATGTAATAATTAATTTGCAAATAAAAATTTTTCAAACTGTACAAATTATTTAAATGAGATGGAATGGAAGAGGAAAAAATTACGGCATTGTCCTGATAGTCCTATAGCACGTTTCTCGCGGTACACAGTAAAAAGCGAAGGGGCAAATGCATAGCTTTGACCCCTTACTTGAACGTAAATCTGATCTTGCAATCCTCGAAATTCTTCCATATCCTGAAAACTTTTAGCCTAATTAATTTCAATTGTTATTACGGAGTGAGATGAAAATTGATTAGCACCATTACCTCTACCGTTGCCTTCTTACTTGCGAAATGTGCAAAGTTAAAAAATTGTTTTACATTATTCCTTCCTTCATTTTTTAATCATTCAAGAATTTTTCTTTCAATTGTTTTCATTCATTTATTCAGCAATTACTTTGTATGACTTATTTTAAAAATAAGAGAAATGAATTGCTGTTAATTAATGCTAGTTGTGTCTCACTAATTAGATAATTTCTGATTCACTTTTCTCTGATTAATCTTTTTAGCATTTATCCAATTAGTCATACTTATTATCATTGGCAAGTGTAACTAATTCGAATCGAAAGAGAACTGGTGATCAGTCAACAAAATTTTTCAAAGTATTTTTTTCCTAAGAAAAAATTTAATGGGTTTGAAAAATGTTTCAAACGTTCCTATAATGGTTACGAACAAATTTCACTACAACAAGTGGTCAGTAAATTTTGTAGCAGCCAAATAATTTTTGATCAGCAAATATCAGTGCGATATTTTAAACGAAAACAAAAAAGAATAAAGAAAATAAACATCATTACATTTCATTGCAACTATCCGAAAAAATTAAACATTAAAAAAATGGGTTGTTAATTAAATTTTAATTAGTGAAAAATACCTGTAGCTTTCAAGCAATGCGTGAGTGCAAAAAATTTATTACTTATTTGCAATGCGGAATTACGGATGTGTAATGGTTGCCCTCCTCGATACGTATCTTATCCTCGTGAATCACTTTCATTAATCCTTTTCAATTCAGATATTACCCAATTTGCGATCAATTACCCAATTGCTTTTCACAATTTTTAAACTAATTAAAGTTTAAATATTTATATTACACTTACCATTTCCAGATCATATCGAATTTGCGAAATTTTACTGTACAGAGAAGGGAGAAAAATAATGCACACCAGCAAAGCACATACGCTAAGTGCCACAGCCGAATAAGCGGCTACGTGCGCCGACATAACTGTCAGCCTGAAATTACCACAAGAAAATAATAGTCGAAAAGAGAGATTTTGTGAAGAAAATAATTCGCGCAAAAATGAAGCAAATATTTTCCATTATATTTGACATCAAAAATAACCAATCTTAAAATAGAAAAACGAGTGAGAAATTTGGTGAGAAATTTTTTTTTAAAAAAAAAAGGAAGAATTGGAATTAAAAGAAAAAATGAAAAAGAAATGCAAAGTTCAATCATTATAAGAAAAATTAAGAAAATTTTTTTTCAAATTTGCAAATTATCAAGATAAAATGAAGAAAAAATTGTAGCAAAACTGATGACCGACACCATACGCATACAGAAAAGATAGATGGAATGGAAAAAATGATGAAGAGAAAAAATTTCACTTTTTTCATCTTCTTTAATTAATTATTGGTAGTAATTTTTTTAAAGGAATCAGAAGCAAAAAAACAAAGGCGCCATTGCTGCCAAACAAACGCGTAAAAAACAAGATGTCAATTTTAAACAGTTTTGTAGTTATTGAAATATAAACTTTTTTGTTTCCGTTTTTTCAACTAATCATTTCTCACTCGTTGTTTCTTTCGAAATTTTGAAAAAAAAAACAACGAGAAGGTATGAGTGCTGAATGAAATTAAAACTGTCGTCCATTACTTCGCTTTTGTTTGTTCCTTTTTTAAAACAGTCAATAATTTAGAGCGAAATATTTACCTAAAAAAAAAAAACGCTACAAGAAAAGTACATTATTGTTGCTGGGAATGAGGAAAAAAATGAATCGGTGTTTTTTGTATACAATATTTTGCAAATATTCGCTTTATTTACGATTATCACTGGGAGCTTTTAACAATCTTCTTTTTCTTCGCATCAATTATTTCGAATTTACAAAACGTTTTCGTTTTCAGCCTGAAATTTCTTCCACCCAATTTTACGCCTTAAAAGTTGAAACGACAAACACGAGTGAGTGAAATTTCGTTATTAGCAAAAATTAGAATAAATGTTATGAGAAAGGAAAAATAAAAATTCTTCCAAATGGTAACGGTGATAACAGTTAACTGATAGCAGCCATATTCATTTAGGCGCATAAATTGCTCAAAATACGATAAAGGATTATTGAAAAATTTGCTTGTTAAGTTTGAATAACAATTGTTGCAAACAAATACTTGCAAACGCACAAATATTTTGGGTTAATTAGGACTTCAGTTATTTAGATGTAACTATGAAAATAATGAAAGCTTATTTTGAAATGAAACGGATGACTCATTTTATCAGTGGAATGCGAATCGTATAGGATGGGGATGATGACGTATGCGACAGAAGTGATCATTTACGCAATCATTTAAGGTTACGGCACAAATCGGACTGCAACATGTCTATTACGATAAGCGTAAGAATTATTAACTTCTGCAACAGGCTAGTTCACTTCTAAAACATACGATGAAAATTAAATTTCACAAGATGTAAAGCAGCGCAATGGATTCATACATATAAAAAATTATTATAAATTATGTAGCAAATGAACGTCAACAGTAAGTGATATTAGCAGTGGTAGTAGTAGTGGTGGTGGTGGTTGCAGCTGAAAATTAACAAATTACATCAGAACTTTCAAATTCTCATTCTCCAAATCAATTACAATAATTTTTCAGTATGCTTAGTAAACAAATTAACCAAAAGTAATTGGAAATTTTCAATAATAAATTTGACAAAAATAAAAATCACATTTGTCCTCGTGTTCTGCAAAAAAAAAAGGAAGGAAGAAAGAGCCAAAAGGTGATAATTGAGTGGACAGTCAAGGATAGTGGACAAGTAAGTACGATATCGCAATGATGAATTTGAAAATACACTTACTAGCAATAATTAATCAGCTGACTGGTAATGAGAATGTCACATTAAGAGAGCAGAATAATTATTTTGCATTTCATAGTTCACCACAAAAATGATTGAATTTATGAAATGTTACAACACATTGTGAATTCGGAATTCCTTACGCCTTCTCCTACTTGCACGTAAATTGATTCATTAAAATTTTTTTTATTCAAATTATTACAACAGAGATGAATCTACTGAGCATTGGAATAGATTATCATTGGAAATATGTAGTTCGATCATTAATTAGAAGTAATTTGCATCCCTCCGATGATTGTAGTAAATCTTTTGCACGAATTTTCCACTTTATATTAAATATCAAATCAGACAACTTGAAGTAAAAAATTAAATTTAATCAATTTTTAATTTCAATTATTGCAGCACTGATTTTCTTCATTGTCGTACGGATAATTCATAAATAAGTAAAGTCCAGAACCGTTAAGATGAATTGTTAGTCAGCGATAAATGCATCGACGATCACATCTTCCACATTCAAATCACCGACTGCTTTCTTTAGACTTTTATTTCCTGATAAACATGCAACAGGGAAGTAAAAGTAATTAACGATCTAAAAGTTTTAAATTTAATTTAATTTTTAAGCACCGAACAAAGCAGTAAACTTAATTGATTAAGAAAATCCCGAGGATGTTGAAATAGATGAAGTGAGTGAATCACAGCATCACAACACATTCTTTTTTTATGACAAAATGTTCGAAACAAAACCTTAAGAATTTTCGAATGTGCTCCTACTAGAAATACACTTGCCATAAATTCGGAGTAAAAAAAATGAAACAAATTAAAAGTGTGTTTTGTGTTGTGTTATATATTATTAATTAAGAGAGAAGTTAATTGAATGTGAAGAGCAAGAGAAACAAATTGATGAATGGTTTTTCAGAGATTTTTCATTCTAACTAACACTTTATATATGTATTTTTTTGACTGCGAAAAGAAAAATTATTCATCGAAGGAAAAGTGTCCGAAACACTGTTTAATAATGAGGTTGGACTTGTTTCCATACGATTCACTACTCCAATCAAATTAATTTTAAATCTAACGAATAGAAATTGCCTAAAGGCAAAATGACATGCAAATTGCTCACCTCATCTCTCATCCTTAATTCATATCACTATTTCATACTCATTCCATACAGGTCACCTCCGAGGAGAAAAACAAAATTTCAGATGAGAGAACAAATGGAAATTGAAAAAAAAGAATAAATTAAAAAAGAACGCTTGACTTTTTGTATTAAATAAAGTTTCTTTTTTCACTGAATATTATTCTTATCATATCTAACATTATTTAAAGTCATTTTCCTCTCTCTATGTTTAAAAGTATTTTTGAAGAAAAAAATGGAACGAAAAGTTCCGCAGTAAAATTTTCGATGGCGTCGTACGAGTGAATTGCTTAAGGTATAATGCAATTATTTGTAATTAAAAAAACAACGATATTGTCCATCTCTTTGTAACTAATGAAATTTCATTACTACAATTAATAACTTTGTTGTTATAAATTGATTGGATGAGCTGTGATTAAAATATAAGGTGGACATATTTTGTTGCAAATACAAAAGTTTTATGCCGACTGATAAGTTCAGCTGATTTTGTGAACAAAGATATTTATTGCTTATTTGTTTGGAGTACGTTAGAGGGATTTTAATGAAATTAGTAATTATTATCCGTTGACTGGCACTAAAGAACTATCAGTGAATCCGAAATTGAAGAGATAATTCCTCAATTTCTGTCGGATTTTTTTTTTAAAGCATTGCTCACAATTTTGTTGAACTATGAATTAAAAATTGAAATCTTATATTATTTTACACTTCAGATAGTCTAAAACATATTTGCTTAATTAAAATAAAAAGAAATGAAATAAAGGTTAGGGAATTATGAAGTATGAAAGTTTATATTGATTTGTCGTCGAAGTAATCATTTTTAAAAAAGAAGCAAAAAAGTAAAATTAGAAAAAATTATTAAATAAGAAAAAATAACAAAGAAGAGTAAGATGAATGGATACGACGAAATCTATGCATTAAAATTATTGATGTCTCCAAAATGACAAGGTTTCTACAGTTGCGCTTTCCTTCCAATGTATCGTAGCTTAACAGAAAGCTGAAAGCACTATCAGTAATGAGTAATGACAAAAGCAGTAATGATGAACGACAGTCTATCACCAGTGATAAAGGGCAGTGATAACAGCGCCAATATCAGTAAGCAGTACCAATTGATGGGAAATTTCAGGAGATAGCACAAAAACATCGTGCATTTGCGAGGAATGACATCACTGACACTAAATAACAACAACAACAACGACTGAAAAAATGCAGCAAATGACTCTCGTCCACTTTCTTCTACACAATAAATTTGTGTATGAAATTTGAAAATTTTTAAATCGTAAGGAGTAGAAGAAGATGAGTTCCAGTTGAAATGAGTTTCCACTGCAAATGAGGCATTTTATACGGTGGTGGTTGCTGATCCGATTCTCTCCCTCTACGGACATTAACAACATCAACCCTTCCAGACAGCACTCCCTCACACGCACGCATATGACAGACAGCATTCCCTCACACGTAATGTGTTCGGTAGCAAAAAAGCAAACATGAAAAATGAGATAAAAATATGGGTAGCATTTTCAACGTTTACTTACTATCACCACCGGCCTTATCACTACTGCACTTTCTTATCGGTTTATCAGTGCCGTGCTGTTGCTCTTCCGGAATTGTCTCGAAATTCCGAGAATTCTCTCTCATCGCTCTTGCAGATCACATCAATTGTATCTTCGGAAACAAATCCTTCTTCACTTCATATTTTCTTCCTTTTTAATTGGTGCATTGATAACAACAACAACAACAATTATAAAATGGCGCAAAATTGCGTGATATATCATATAATTTGTTGTAATTTTATAACTCATCTATTTCCGGTAATATTCTTGGTTTGAATTTAAGTTAGGTATTGCAGCAATGACAGATTATTGGTATGAACCAAATAAAAAAAGTCAAATGAATTACGAATTTCACGAGTAATACAGTCTATGATTGTTTTTTATTTCATTTTGCTGCAAAAATCCGGTTTTTCGATCTTTCTATCGAAGTGAGTTTGGAATAAAGGCACTTGTAAAACATCAACTTCTTTTTTTTGTCATCTAAATGTGCTTCAAGGGCAGTAATGATAATAATAATAATAATGAAAAATCCAGTTTCTTATTCCGTTACATGAATGAGGTTTAGGCTAATAATATCTCAAAGAGTGACAATTAATTTATGGCTTATTCAATCATTCATTTTAAGAGCTTCACAAAAGTTCCAACCATTTGAACGAAATGAAAGTTTTCATCGTATTTCACCATTAATCTATCCAGTATATTACCATTTAAATCATCACTCCTCTGTGAGGTACACGTCATGCAAAGCTCATTTAACACATCCTTTTCTAAGTGTATGGCAGTTTAATGTAGTGTAGAATACGTTACGTTGCAATCAAGCCAAACTCCTGGGTACCAGGATAAATAGGCAAGCCAGTATAACACTGTATCCCGTTCGACAGATTCATCTTCTTGCCTTGTTTTCGATTTAGTTTGTCTTGAAGAGTCGTTGATGTAAACATTGAAATGTTATGCGATCGCTCGAACCAGTCCATTTAATTTAATGAAATTTTTGTAAAAATGCATGGAATCCATCAATCCTTTGAACTATATTGAAAAATAACAATATCTTCGACAACTAATAGAAAAAAACGGTTAGACAACATGTACGGTGGACTTTTTCTGAGTACGAAGTATACGTCATATCCGATGTGCATTACGCTATTTCACAATAATTCCTAATCCCTTTCCAATATTCTGTCAAATAAGTATTCATATTCAATTATTATGGTGTGACAAAAGCAAACCTGATTTTTTTTTATTTATGAAAAATGTTTGCTGCAATAAGACATTTACATCTGTATGATGACATGCTGGAAGTCTAATTTTAATATCCACACATTATGAAACATCACATATACATTAAGCAACAAAACTACTTGCAAATTTTTAAATGCCTGGCTGGAAACCAAAACCAGGAGGTTTTGGTGGTGTCGTAAGCGTAGTAAGGCCACCGACTGGTTCCGCAGCTGCACGACCACTTCGTGGACCAGGTTTCGGCCGTTTACCTGCTTTGAACTCATCCAAAATATCGCTTATATCCTTCGGTGTCAAATCTTCGTAATAATCATCATTGATCTAAATTCCAATCATAACTGAATCCTTTGCACTCACGTGAAATCTAATTCAAATATAATTCGCAAGAAAAACGGTTAGAAGTGTAGCCGAAAAAATCCAAATCAGTGCCACAACAATCATAATATGTCTAGAGTATTTATGCAAAAATTTAAACAGCGAAAAACCCAACCTGAACCATAGGTGCGTTAACACATGCACCAAGGCATTCAACTTCAGCTAATGAGAACAAGCCGTCCTTTGTTGTTTCACCCACTTTTATGCCTGTAATATTTAGTTTTCTGTCCTATAAAAGCAGTATGAAAATGTTTCATTTCTTGCCATGACATTAAATTTCCTACAAAAGGTTATTTCTCTGTCTACAATGCAATGCTTAATGCTTAATAACATGAAAACCGTTAAAGGCGCTTCACGTTTTACAAAAAAATGATAACCTAATCGCTTCAAGTCTCGCTTCAAATTACCATCACATACCGTTTTACGAATAATTATAACAATAACTGAGACACGAAGCGTAATAGCCATAAGGAAAAAAATAGAATCTAAGAAAGTCACGTCAAATAAATAGTACCACGACAATGAAATTCTTCGCTTTTTCTGTTCCGCAACAGCATGAAAAGGTAACAAGAAACAGATAAGGCTATTCCACCGAATAAAACAAACCAAGTTTTTTGGTAATGGCTTCCATAATTGATTCAGCACCTCGAAGCATACACGGAGTTGTCCCACAAACTTGCACAAAATTTTTTCCCATTGGTTTCCGATTGAACATTGAATAAAAAGTTGCTACTTCGTACACTCGCATTCGTGCAATTCCTGAACAACAAAACAATTTTTTTTCTTTTGAGATGAAAAACTTCATGAAAAAATCTAAATGCAGCAGAAACTTTGACATTTCAGTCGCATCGGAAAAAAACTGACCCAAAATACGGGCAACTTCATGCATTGCTGAAATGGGTAACCAACCATGCTGTCGTTGCGCCAAATCTAACACAGGAATAACCGCACCACACTAAAAGATGTCATAAATTAGCATAGCTTGCTCCGGAACTGAAACGAAATAAATACTCAATGATGTTTTATGAAATAGTGAACCAAACATAAAACAACCCAATTCTTACAATAAGGTGATTTCATCTCAATTCCAAAAATGCAGATGTACCCCAGTTTACGAAAGAATCCTAACGCCAACAATTACACTATTTCATTCATAGATCAAATTACTCCTGAATCAGCAGCACGAATTACTGGAGGAAGCACGAAACTATGTTGATATCGATTATAGTTTTTCATTCTTTTACCAACAGATAAAATATCACTTTATATTCTGGTGGATATTTTGAAATTATCACTTCTATGCGTTTCATATTTTCTGGCGTAAACTTGAAAGGTATTTTGCAGTTATTAATTTCACTGTCACGATGGACAACTACACCATCACCTGGAACAAATGGTATTCAATATCGGATAAAAAATATTAACAAAACAAAATGAAGTAAACAGGATGGAAGGAGTTGGAAATTTTAGAATCAATACCACTGTTTCACATCCTCCCAAAGCACAAATAACCATTTTTTCTTCTACTTTCCATAAAATTAAGTTGCCATTTTTTCACGTATTCATAAAGACAAACTGAAAGTAACATCCAGAAAAAAATGTAACTAGAAATGCTTACTTGACCATCGTTTTGACAATGAAAAAATACACTTTGTCAGATGTCGTCTGGAAACCGCTTGCATGACTTCACCTGATGCGATTGAAATGACTAAAATCTATTCATTTTAGAGTTAGAGAAAAGAACGATGCAACACTAAGTCAATTAATAGTAATTACTGGGCGTAATAAGGCAAACTTTACATAATGCAATACCAAACATTTAACAACACGCACCACCATGCTAAAACCCAGCTTGTATTTGCATCGCCACTGAGAGATTGAAAAATATACTAAACTAAATGACTAAAAGAAATTTTTAGTTTTAATTTTTTATTACTTAATGGTTCAAAACACAGTTAACAGTCAGAACTCACTGAATCAAGTAATTTCAAAGATATTTTTTAAAAAATATATAGATTTTGTTCTGCAGACGTAATTCATCAAGAAAAAATTTTAATCATAACCATAAAATACATGGCAAACAAATAAACTAAACACAAAGCAAAGGTAAAATGAATTTTCTTACAGTATTAACATGAATATCAATTACAGTAACTATATTAATGCAACAGAGTTATTGATTCAGCAGTAACACAAGCACACACACACACACACACACACACTTTCTTGCATCTTCATTGTATGCTCACTTTGTATGGCTTATTTTTTTGAGGACCTTTTTCTCCACATAACAAGTAAATGTTGGTGAAAGTAGCAGTGAACTTATAAAGAACGAAAAAAAGTAAGTTAAAGAACAGGATTAAACTTTCAGATCCTATATTCATAGCAGATCAACTATTCAAGCAATTTACTAGTTTTCAAACGGAAGTGATAAAGAAAGGTCAAAGGAAAATGACACCAATTATCAAGTACGCCATATTTGGAACGGAGAAGATGACAATGAGAGTACAAAAATTCATGAATGAAATGTTCCTGATAAGAGCAAAAATTTGATTCCACACGCATTTGTAGTAAAAATACTTCATAAGCGCAAAAAAAGGCGCAAAAAAAACGGAACTGAAAACTATCAGTCGAATGGATAAAATAATAACACATCAATTGAAATATGACTCAATAAACCACCAAACCATCCAAATTTACGCATGAAAACAATTGAAACTGAGATATGTTATTATTTTATCATCTGATATTTTGGAATAACAGTCAGAACTCACTGAATCAAGTAATTTTAAAGATATTTTTTAAAAAACATAAAATTTCACACTAGCCCACAAACTCAGCAAATTTTAAATGCATATTTCTCTTAAAAAAGAGAAAATTAGATTAAGAATAGAAACATAACCACGAAACTTAGATTTGGAAAAGAAACCGTAACCACAGGAAAACTGACAATCAAAATTTGGTTTTTCAGAAAGTGGACTAAAACTTCAGAAAAAAATGAAACGATTTAAGCAAAATAATAGTTGTCGAGAAGAAAAAGAAAACCATCAACAGACAGAATATGTGCAGGTGAACCCGCGATATCTAATCTCATCGATACAGTCCCTGAATTGAAGCATCAAATATCACGGGGTAACCTGCTTTCTCGCTTTTTCTTCTTCCGGGTTCCCAGACATCCTTCGTGCCTTTGTAAATGCATTTACCAATTTTTGAAAGTTGCCCCAATATTAGAGGACTTTCAGTTACAATAAACTTTACCAAAAGCCTAAATTCATATGAGTGAACAAATTTATCTATACAGACTGAAAGAATAGAGAACCTCACCTAAAAACAAGCACCACATTGATAAATCAAAAATGTAAGCAAGAAACAAAATAATCCCTTCAGCTCATAATCAACTAGGAAGAAAACAACAAATATTTCAAAACAATAACAAAACACTTCGAAACAATGGAATTTTAAAGCAAACGAATTGTCAACCTAAATCTAAAACAGACTCATTCAAGGACAAACTGACAAGAGTGATCATATCGACAACTCTCTCCAAACTTCATTTTGAACACACTCTTCGCCAAGTAAACCTACATCAAATCAGAACTGATTCCTTGAAAGTAAACTCAAACCAATGATGTACCTTTATGCGAAAAAACCAAAATGGATTTCAGCTCAACAATTCGTCATGTTGATTCCAGCAGTTTGTCAAGCATTAAATTTTGTTCCGTTCGTTTGCACGACTAAAATAGTCAGTGCAGTCAAAAAGAAAAACAGAAACACGCCTCAGAAATGATTAGAGAGTGATACGAATAGAGAATTCATGTACAGCCGATATTTAAAGAAAATCCGAGAAATTACCGCGAATATTACCAAATTATTCTATTAAGATGTAAAAAAGTTCAACATTATAACAAGAAAAATGTAATGAAGTATTAAAAAAACAACCAGCAAAAAATGAATTCAACGATCCGGATTACTGTAACGAAAGACATTAGAACAGACGATAATGAAATATTTTTCAAGAACAAAAACCATTTAGTAATTAATTAAGTGCGACAAGAAGGGAGAAATTAAAACGTAACAAAATTATAATTTTCCTCAAAAATTTTTGAAACATGAACTGTAATGACAGATATGTTAACTACCACTACACCCCTTTTGTTACTGTTGCCTTTGCTGCACTTCTGCTATCTGAAAAATGAGTAAAGTAGGAGATAGTGTATACCAAACTATACAGGACCTCGCCCATATACAATAGAAAATTATACTGTACCTTGGGGTACATTTTTTTATCATTGTCCCTTTTGGCCATATTCCAAAAAATGAACTTCAAAAAATAGTAACTAGGTCTATTTCGACTAATAGTGAGATGGATGATTTATAGAAACTTTCATCCTTTTTATTCAACAAATAAACCCAAAAATTTACTCCTACTTTTTTTTTGTACAATCTCTCTTCTTCAGAATCTTCTTCATCGGAATTGAAACTGTCGCTATCGTGATAACTTTCCGAAAGATGATTATCATCTGCAGCCTCATCTGATGGACTCTTTGTAACTGATCCACCGAAAGAAGTCAAAGGTTTTAATGACGACAGTCGACACATCCTAGTTTCACTTTCTTCGTCGATATGAGGTTTGCTTTCCACGTGAATACCATATTGCAAACTAGCGAATTTTTCTGAAAAACGCGCATTTCCGATCCATTTTCTTAAATAATTCGCTGAAATAAGCTCTAAAAGAAACAATCCCATTTATAGTCATACTCATACGCAACTTCATAAAGGATGTGCCACGGAATAATGACCTTTGCCAACAAGTAACATACCATTTTCGGCCACCAAACTTTGCACACTTTCTGGATTTTGGTGTAACTTAGACTTAGTTGATATCAATGGACTTTGGTCAAATGAGCAATTCATATCAATCGAATTAGCTGCATATGGAAACTTTCGCTTTCCTAAATAAACTATCTGGTAACCATCCACTGACTAGTAAGGTATCAATAAAATAAAACCTTAAAAAAAAGAGATACCCAAAATTCTTAAAAGCTATATGACTGGCCTTACGATGTGAAAAAAAAAAACACTCTCCTATCAGATAAATCATTTAAAATAAATTCAGAAACCAACTACAGAAACGAATAGGTTATTCGTATATTCCTCAAAATTGGAATTTGTAAATTACAAAAAACACAAAGTGATGCTTCTAATTTAGAGAAGCAAGAAACAAAGTAAAGTTAGGACATATAGTGATATTTAACTTGTATGCTTTATTAATCCATATTTGTAAACTCAAGATACGTTTACGAAGATAAAATGCATGAAATTATTATTTTTACTTGATGTAATCATAGATTCCGGCATTTCCAAACCAGCTAATCGTCGTATTTCATAATCTGCAATGCGTAAATTAGCCGAAAGCACCTTGATTTGTTTCTCGTAATTCACGCACCGTTCACGCCAGTGACCTTCGATAAGTCCATTTTGATAAGCAGAAAGAACCGACGTTGTCTGTAATGAGCAAAAAAGTGTTGCATAGGCAGAAAAGGCTAAAACAATAGAATTAATCGTGAAGTAAACTGCCTTATCGGGTCTTTTTCAAGAATTATTAGAAAGTGACGAACAGCAAGCGCTTCATCTGCCTAGCTATGAGAATGCCGAACCAGGTTGTACAGCTATCTAGAAGCCTATCTCAAATTTTCAGAATTTTCAGAACAGATTTGACGTTCACAATTGGTTAAGAGATGATGACGAGAAATTGGAAATACTTCCAACAGAAGCAAACTTTAAGTAAATAACAATTTAATATCTTTTCTTGAAAGCAAGCAAAAAAATAAGCAGCTCCAGCTCGTATACTTTGATCTCTTACCATTTGGACTGAATCTGCTGGTTTCAAAAACAAATATCCATTTTCCATTTGACGCCTTCTCCTTTCTCTACTCCTTTGTAAAACATCCAATCTGAAAATGATAGGACGATCTAAAAATAATCAAGCAAATCCCAATACATATTAACAATTCAAAAGACCGCCACCACCAAAGACTGCAAAAATCAGAAAAAAATTAATGTGTGCAAACAGTATGGGAATATGTCATCCCACACGTACAACATTAAGATTAAATCAATACATTTAACACTGACCTCCTAATTTTCAAATCCGAAGGAAATACATCGCGAGATTCCTCTTCGTTATTTTCCGATTGTGCAATATTTTCACATTTTTTGAAAGAAACTTCTTGCGTTAGATTTACTCTACTACAGGAATTAGATGCATCAGTGGCCATTTCATCATTTGGTCTAAATTAAAAATTTTATAATAATCACACCCTAATTAATCATTTCGATCTCATAAAAAAGCTGCACTGAAATATGAAGCATATCTAAATCAACCTCGCATACATGCGTTACGAAAAACATTTATGAATTATTGCTGAAAAGCTGCTAATAAGGTGCACTAAATTTACTTCTTTCACACTTCAACATGTAAGTCTACTTCGATACAAAACAAAAACTGTTTAGTTTTTCTTATGTGACCAAACAAAATACTTATCAAACCACTAATTCATGTCTTAATGACAGATAGTTAACAAGACACAACAAACGCATTTCACCTATGTCAGAAATGAAATGTGACATGGAGTTTCTGACACAGGAGTTGTCTCGACTAAAAAATCAAAATCAAAAAAAAATCTTACTCTTGCTTTTCCGTTATTGGCCCAAATTCTGAGTATTTCACCAAAACAAATGGATTCAATTTTTCCCGTACTTTCTCAATACCAATCATCCCATAGCCACAAAAGCCAGTCAACACGTAGACGATAACAGTGGCAAATGGAAGTGACGGGAAAAAAAGATAAACCAAAAATATAGACAATAACTGATCATCCGCACTTGATGGCAATTCGCAACCAGGAGCGCTTAGAAAACTACAACAATTCAGATTCATAAGTATTGTGTATTGGGATATAAACACTCATGAAACGAAAATATTTGTAGCTTTTCACGTTCACAAACAACCTTACAATAAGAAGTCCCCAAACAGGCGCACCAATGGATTTGAATCAGAAATAAAGTTGTCGAGTTATCGAAATTGAATTTCTTCATTTTTTTTCAAATCAAAAAAAATTTTCCCAACGGAAAAATCAACTGCCAAAGATTCTCTACAGATATAAACTTGTTCGGAACATAATAACTGTGTACCTATTCCCGATTGATGCTCGCCTCGAAAAGGCATCCGTTTTTAGATCACGCGTTATTCCATGTAACCAGTCTGTCCGTCCTTCCATAATTGTTGTGTTCAGAGAACATCTGCATGCAAAAATAAAAAATATTTGTGGTAAAAATTAAGGGACTGAAACTGCGTGTCAATGAAGCATATTTATGATAAATTGTAGCTACATATGCCCGGATGTTTAGCAACTTAAGAAATAAATTTAAATGCAAACAAAAATTTAAACCTATAAAAATGTAATCAGCAATAGGAATAATAAATATTGAGGAGAGTTCACATCAAAAATTAAAAAAGGACTTAGTTGCACTAAATAGTCAGATGTTTCTGCTATATGCAGAACCTCTATTTTTAGACTATTAGCTTCATCGTTGCAAAAGATCTATGCTGCAAATTTATCAAATAAATAATAAAATAAGAAGGGCAGAAGCAACCTTATGGATTCCAGAATAACTTCTTCTTCCAAAACAGCGTCATTAAAAAAGCTGTAGTGAAGCAGTATGATAAATGCGATAAACGATACACTGGTTGTAACGCAGAGCAAATCTGAAGGTAACACAACCAGTAGTTGAAGAGTTTTAAGTTCATACTTATGCTATTCAAAATTTCACGTACACAAAGAAAACATTTCCATTTCAATACATATTGTAAATATTAAGCACTAATTTTTGTGAATTTGACTAAGTAGCTAAAAACATAAACACAAACAAATAAAGAATAAAGATGAGTATAGAATACTTCGCCAAAAGAAAGTCATTTGTAGGTAGCCTTTTCTGTCATCGTCACAATCAAATAACCCTTTGTCATCACCAACACGATCTACCATAAGTGCTACTTGGCAGTGTTTCTCCGAATCATTTAAAGTTTCGACCTTTGTCCCGTCTGAAAATTATTTTAGACATAGTGCGCAGAGTAAACAGTTTTTCGTCCATATCGTTCTAAAGTTGTATTGGTAAAAAAACACCATTCGTAAAAATATGTGGTACCTTGACTACATTTGCGAAAACAAACGATCGCAAGTAAGAACAGCATAAAAGTGACTAGGACAGGACCGCAGAAGTTCACTGCACTTCTTGCCGTATGGAATGCGAAATAACAAACACCAGTAATGCCATTTGTTTCAACCTAAATCTTTGATTATCGCGAATGAACAGACTGCTTCCACAACGATTAGCAGTGGACACTGCAAAGTAACAGTAACAAATTTCATGACAATCAAGTGGATATTAATCCACAGAGCGATTGTGGAGGGGAATTAGCTTACTATTTGCTAACGGATAAAGGAATCTTTTGTAGACATGTTTATTTAAATAACTTTAATCGCAATTTATATCATCACTCACTGAATGTTGGATTAATAAACTGCAAAAGAATACTTACAGGACCTGCCCACAATGCAATCGTAGCCAATAAACCAGCGAGCAAATAACAAGTAAGGAAAAAGCAACGCAAATTAAGGTTGTGATGCTTATTCCATTTAAGCGTTTGATCAGATCTGAGTTTTGGTCGGCCGATTTGAATTGCTAATGCAATCAATAACCAAAAAAAACCAGATAATATTGTAGTATGTAAAAGCCAAAACTGAGCGCTGCACCAATCTAATAAACCCCTGAAGTTTTCCAGTGCATTATTTGCTAAATTTTTAAATTTAATTGATTTTTAATTGATTTAATTGATTAATTGATAAAGAACTAGCACTGAGAACTCTCCAAAGAATTATGAACAACTATCGTTTAAAAAAATAATATTTTATCAAGCAAAAATTTTTTTAAAACGGATTTTTTCGTTGTTCGTCTCATCAGTAGAACCTAACGACGTCTCAGAGGCCAAAGCTGTTCACTGCTCAATTCCGAAATCTTAAATTTCGCAAATGAGCTCGCAGAGCAAGGATGATTTTCTCATCACTGACGTTCATATCATCTTCATATATATAATTTAAACAATAATCACAAACAGGAAAAAGACGAAGTTATTGAATAAAGATGCCTTGAAGAGTGCTAAAGTGTTTTTTACAAATATTGGACAAAACTGTTAAATACCTCAAAACCTTTGCATCACGTCTTAACATATCAAAACACATTGCACGTTCTGCGATCCGATCAGCATAACTTAGTAACCATATAAACCAATGGATAGATGCACATAACAGTGCATGAGTTAACGAGTAAACGCAAAGATCACTCGTAAATAGAAGTGAGAAAATGAACAAATAAAGCTGAAAACGACGTATTTTTGGCATAGGAGTAATTTCCTTCCAAATTAAATAACTCGAAATCAGAGATGCTACATTGTTAAAACCAGTCGAAAATAAAACATAAGTGATTGTCCTTACTAATAACTAACGCCTTTAACACATGTAGTTACCAATATAGAATCCAAATTAACTCGAAATCAGAGAATTATTCGATTGAATAATTCACTAACTACAGCTACATCTAGAAAAAAATACAGCTAGGAATAATGAATGTAATGTTATACTAATTTAATTTCATTATAGAATTTCGTTATTAGCTATTGTTAAATAAACATTAGCTATTAAATATTAGCATTTAGTTTGTGAAATATAGCATATTAAGCATGATTTGATCATCTAAAATTCTCTGGTAAAGAAACGCTTTCCAAGCAAATTCAATCCTTACCGAACAAACTAGACCGCCAACAACAACAAGTAAAGAGAAGGAGAAAATCAAAGTCCTGAAACCATCGTATATCCATTGCGAACTGATTAAGGGTGACCTGTAAAAGATCATCACATATTATTAGGTACACGGACTGAATTTGGAGAAAACATATTTTCAAGAAAAAATACTCACCTGCATGGAAGATAACAATCATCGACAACTGGTAGAGCCATTGGTTTACTATGACTTATTCCAACAACTAACGGCCACAAGCACTGCTTTGGTTCCATCTTTGACGGTTCTTTGTTGTAAGCTATCTAAACGAGATAAAATTTCGAAATAAATTCAGTACCAAAAGCACTCCAGCCTTCAACGTGCAAAAAATAATCTTTCCCAAAATTTTAGGAACAATAGGGGATTTAAATTTAGTCGTAATTCATATAGTGCAATTCAAATTCCGCGTTCGTTCTCGCTTATAGTAAAACGTTGACAGCTCGATATTCTAAAATCAGTTATCAGCACTTTAACGGTTGTAACCGCGAGTTCTTTCAAGAGTACAATAATTACATCATTTTA
Organism: Litomosoides sigmodontis; assembly: GCA_963070105.1. Taxonomy (NCBI): domain Eukaryota; kingdom Metazoa; phylum Nematoda; class Chromadorea; order Rhabditida; family Onchocercidae; genus Litomosoides; species Litomosoides sigmodontis. The sequence goes on from OY718807.1 coordinate 9,438,930, forward strand.
AGGTAATAAAAACTGTTTCGGAAAAAAACTTTGAAGCGCTTAAAAACCTCATAAAATTAGTTGTGATGTTGAGGCAGTTTGCCATTACTGCTTATAAACAAATAAATTCAAAGTCACAACTTTCATACATTCCCGGTAACACATTTTAAATCAGGATTTTCTTTTTTCTTTGAAGAACTACGAAATTTTTTCTTTCAGTTTTATCATGTAAACACATTATACTTCCCAGTTGATAACGTGCCCGCTATAATTCACACTTAACGCTTTGCACTAAGCCAAATTTTATTTAAAATAATTTACCGCACAAGATCCATCCGAAAAAATACGTCTTCCATCTGCCGATTTTATCGTGTCCGAGCAATTGACAAAACTAGGCCATAAGTTGTTTTCCAGAAGAAAATTACACTTTTCAACTGCTTGTTTGCACATGTCTTTCCGGAACACTTGCCATAACTCCATTTTGCCTGGCTGTAATTTTCCGCATGATACTATATGCTGGCAAAGTTATTTCCTATTTCAACGTCAAAAATTGGATCCCTCTTAACAAATGTGAATTCTAACACAGTAATTTGGAAACCACGGTGAGACAAAAAAGCAATTTGCCAATGAGAATAACATATCTTCTTATGCGTGGATCACTTCAAAAATGCTCTAAGCGCAGCTGTGAACTGTCACATCAAATTACGAAACCGATGAAATTTGTATAATAAATTAGTTGTCCCTGTGTTATAATGTAAAAATACCTTATCCATGGAAACCTCGAAATATGCTCGATTAGAACATGGCCTATAAGCCACCGCACACAGCAAAGGCCCCAATGCCGACCAACATCTATAAATCGGCTGCCAATGCAGATTAAAACATGTCAAAACCGATGAAATTTGTAAAATTTAGTTAATATCTTTCATGAATATATTCACCTCTCTTTTCTTTTTCGTCCCATATTGTAAGTCGAAGAAAATGCGCGAGGTGAAGTAGAACTGGACCGAATTCGGCCACCAAACAAAACATTTCAGATTTTTTAAAGAAACCCATTACCTACTGCATTTTCATAAAATATACTCTATGTGTGCGCTAAAAACAAGCATTCATACCGTGGAAATTTGCTGAGAACTTCATATTTCGGCAAGGCAGCTATCACGTTAGCAGTTTCAAAGGTGTAGTTGTAGCGGATGGGTATTCCGAAGCAAGTTTCCGTTGGAGATGGTGGAATGCACAATCCAGTAGAACGATTTACATATTCTAACCGGCAATCCTGATTACAAGCCCAATCCGTATGAATACAGCTTGCATGGTTATAAAATATCTGCAAAATTCGATACATACAAATCTAAAAATTTCATCGGTTCTTCCCCCCACTTGGATGTCGATGGTATGTGATAGAAACATTACACTCGATATTCCTGCAAGTAAAAGAGTCAGAGAGATATGCAGTAGATACACACTACTGACAGAATAAAAAGAAATGGACAATAACAAGTTGATAAAAACAAGAATAAACAATAGGTAGAGGATAAATAAAATAACTGCACTAATGAATTCTTAGGAACGTAGCAGAATGAATAATGATTCCGCTGAAATACAATTTTTTTTACAGAAATCATGTATCTTAGTTGCAAGGACCTACAGATTTTATGACACTGCTGAGCAAAACAAGACCTACTAATTAGTTAAACCATCTACTCAAAATACAGTAATACGAAACAGGTTAAGTAATTCTTTAATGCATAGGAATTCTCTTCCTATAGATGAGGAAAGATTTATGATAGCGTCCTGTGAAGGATCCATTTCAGAATCTTAGCATGTTCAACTTCCTGCTTCTCTACATATAATTATACCGGAATACCGAAAATCGGTCAATTTCTACCTTTAATAAAGTTACAAATATGACAGAATCACAAAGGAACTCTCACCTGTTTGATATACTGTTCGCTATTACCTACGGCACGTTCACTGCGTACGGAATTTCCCTTAGTGGAGAAGCATAATGGTGATTTATTTAATACAAGCAGGAAAAGCATGTACAAAAATAACATTTTTTCCGTGTACGGATAACCATATCGCTGTGGACAATCAGCACTTCCTGAAAATTTTTATTGCTGAAAGACGCTACAGACAGATCGAAATAGGGGAAAAAACATGAAAGAAAACATGCTATAATTTAAATTTCTATTAAACGATGAAAATAAATCAGTTAATTTCTTTTGCTTGAATTAGACAAAATAAAATTAGTTCGAAATGTTTAAGTTTCCGATAAGTAAAATTGAAACAACTACACTTCTAGAGGTCGCTGTTTAAATTTTTCTAGAAAGAGTGACTAAACTGACATTGCTGTAACGAGCCCGCTAAAATTCAACAAATTGAAAAGTAGATGTTAAACATTTCCATTCCGTACTAAATGTTGCAAATTATTTTGCTAAATTCAAATTTGGAAAAAAGAAAAGAGTACCTACCACGTTCCATTGTGCTTTTGACTCGAACTAACACAAAACTCATCCCTTAACCCTCACGAAGAACTAACTTATGGGCGTGTAAGATTACGTTACGGTATTCATAAATCGACATCTTTCCCTATCTCTCAAATTCAAATGCTCCAATCGCACACCGCCATTCATCACCAAAGGTCCTGACCTCAATGACTCCTCCCATGCTATGTATGACAACACGAACGAAATCTCTAGTGGAACAGGTCAAGTTTCATAAAAATTCTTTCCGCAAGATATATACCAATACGCGGAGTAGCAGACGAATAAACATGCCCAAAATGGGGTGGAAAAGCAATAAAAATAAGCGGAAGAATATTAGACTATCGTCTACATATTATATGCAGCCAGCAAAAACTTGAAATTTTCGAAAGCAAGGACGAACAAAGCAGATAAAAAAATATCACCAGTAAGCTTTCGAAATTCACGTAGTGGTAAAATTGACCGACGAATGCACGAATCAGGCTTTTCAGATCAACAAAAAAGAAAGCTATCCAATTGTTCACGAACACGTCAAGTATTTCAATTACCAGATTTAAGTAGTTCTTTTCCAGTTAGTTATAAAAATTGCCATTCTACGTCTAACATTTAAGAAAAGACCCATCGATATTCTTGCTGCACATGCATTATCTCAGGCACACTGATTCAAATGTTTGCTGAATATCATCTATAGCAATACGTTGCAGACGTTCGTAAACAATCATCAACATTTAACCAAATCCCATCACTGCTTTACTGGTTTTAAATTAAATAAACTGGTATCTTAGATCAGTTATTATAAGGACCATTTCAACTATAATATGACTGACCATTTTCCAAAGCGTAAATGAGACTGACCATTTCCAAACACGTAGAATGGAAGGAAAACATTTTAATTAACAGTTCTTTCTCCCTTTTTCTGTTCGATTACTTATGACTCAGATTTTTTTCTTGATTACTTATATATCAGTCATGTGTCAGCAATGAAGCCCTTAACCTATCGCTGGTCAACTCTTCACAGTCATTCACCTCCCACCCGTTCTTACACACAAACTTTTCGTCATTCCATGCAATAAGAATTATCTAGCTAAGTCAAAAAAAGCATGACTATAATTACTTTCATCTTTTATAAATATTACAACGGATGTGCGGCTGACGCAATGACTTATACGCTGATACACTGTAGCAGTAAGTACAGGTGCACCGTGATCGTTGTAAATCTTCACATAGATAAAATTTTCGTTAATTATAATTGATACCTGAGACTTACCACGCAAAAACGTGGAACTTGAAACGTGAAAATACGTACAGTGTGCAGTGAATATGGAAACAAACAAAAATGTACGGCGTTTCGAAGGGTGGTGTAATGAAAAAATTTAGTCTCAAGATGTGAGGAAGAGATGGTAGTGAATGTGGAGGTATCAAGTGGATGTGACGTAAGTGGTAGTATGACGTGCTGTCTTTATTGGATATCCTTTATGTTTTACAAATATTACGCTTAATGAATGCTGTTTCTTTACATGGTTTAAGCAATATCTATCGTATTTCTAGCTTTGGTTATCATATTGTAAGGATTGGCGTCGGCGTACGCCTGCATGAAGAATAATGTCACGTTTTGTCTACATCATCTTCGTTCATGTCATTTTATGCAATCCACGTCGCTTGTATGAATTGCACGTGGTTTCACGGGTTTACTTACATAAATTATATTTTTAAAGGTTGAGTCGGCTCTCTAAAGTAGGTGGCGCAACAGTGCAATAAAAGTGCCTTTCTTTTCATGATTCCCGTGCTGTAGTAGTTTTATAGGTGATGGGAGATGTTTGCGAAGAAATGTCAACTCAGCAGCAGTCGACGTCAGAGATGAGTGAGAGTGAAGCAATCAATAAAAAATCGAAAATTGCGGAGGAATCAAGAATACAGGCTAGTCATTTAGTCATACGAATTTGCTAATTTATCATTTACTAAATTTAAAAATGATTTTATCCTTATTGATTTATTAACTAGTTGATTGAAATTGCGTTGGTAATTGATGCTGCCTCCACGATGAGAAGTATAACTATTGCAAAAGTTTATAGGAACAAATGGGACATTGCTATCTCGAAATAAAGGGTTAATTCTAGGCTGCTCTTGACCAGAGTTTTATTTTATTTGAGCGGGGTTTCATACGGTGCAAATTTTTCAAGTATCGCCTATTTCACTTCTCTTTCCTCCATATTTGAATCAACTTCTTCGTTTGTTCTTCATTTTGAGCGTTGCTGTATGACAAATAAGTAGCTGGGCTGGGATAGAATCGCTGCAAGAATAAGAGAACAATTTTGCAGTCAAATAAACGACACCTTTCACGATACCGTCATGCAGGACAGGGCACTACAGTATCTGAAACTGTCGATAATGCAATGCATGGTATGTTTCTGTTTGTTAGAAGTAAGGGAATTTTTTCTCCAATCTGAATATTATGATAAACTGAGTTCACTTTCTTGTTTTTATAATGTTTTGGGATAGAATATTAAAATATCAATTTAATCACTTTGTTTCTGAATGGAGTTTTTATTTGATTATAAAATGTTCTCATCAACTGAAGCGGAAAGAAGAGCTTTTGTTTTATTAAGCTAACAACTTATTTCAGAAGAAGAACTGTTTGTCTAGAATAAAACGTTTGGAAATCATATTTTTCGTCTATAATTATATCATAATAGTAGCTTAGAAGTAACGCTTAGATTATTTGGAACAAGCGAAATCCGGTTCGGATGCTTCAGTTGTGTAATTTCATTGCAGTCTGTTAATTTATAGACACTTCAATAAGTGAAGGACTTTTGCGTTTGAATTATAACAGAAACAAATCCCCTTTAGCACATGGGTTAAAAGGTTGGGTACTGCCGCTTATTTGTAATTAACTTTCCTTCCGTTGTTCTAGAAGCGAGCGATGATGAAGAATCTGAATTCAAATACGGCATGCAACATGTTATTCATCTCTTTGTTCCGGTCTCCATTTGTATGGTGTTCGTTATCTTTACGATGAACACCGTGGGTTATTACAGTCGCAAAGATGGCCAATATTTGTAAGATTGTTATAAATAAATTAATGTAAAAGTGCATTAAAGAATTGGTCAGTTGATATCTGTTTTAGGAAGTATGAAAAGGTCAAATTTCTTATATTCCTAACTATAAGTCATATAGAAGTGTTTCATATTTGGTACAACGGCAGCGTATTTCATATATACATATTTCCTAAATTCGAATGTTGTTTACAAAACAATCAAAAATACTGCTTTTGAGTTTGATCTGCCACGCAGAAGTGTCTCAATTTTTTAGCATCATAAAACAAAAGGTGTTATTGTCAGTTTTTGTAATTTCCGACTTATTCTAACTTATATTGCTTAAAAATCAAGACAATAAAAATTATTGGAAAGTTTTATCTATCGAAAATTATTGCTTATGCCAAAATTTTTAAATATGACGTACAACAGCGCTGTGACACAGTCAACTTGTGAAATTCCTCCTTTTTTAGTATTTATAAATTTGTTTTTTTAGAATATACACTCCGTTCACCAAGGAAACCGATAATACAGGAGAAAAGTTAATAATGTCCTTCGGAAACGCTTTTATTATTTTGGGTGTGGTGATGACGATGACTGTTTTATTAATTCTTCTTTACAAATTCCGATTTTATTGGGTTTGTCCTACTGTCTAATTTTGATTATGAAAGAATGAGTCTTGTTCTGTGATCTGTATCCGAATGTTGATTTTATTGTGCCATTAACGTTCCATATGGTTCAAAATGTGCGATCTTCTTGTGTAACAGTTCAGAAGTTTTTCACATTGTAATTAATCTTAAATTTCAGGTCATCAGTGCTTGGTTGATATTAAGCAGTCTGATATTACTGTCTGTTTTCACATTTATGTACCTGCAGTAAGTTTTTCATTCACTATCCATCTACCACCAAGTGTTTTGAAATATTAATTAACCTAATTCGTAATCGGTTAATTTCAAAAACGACACAGTAAAAGATGCAGTTATCACTAGAAATCAGAAATATCAGCAAAAAAATAATCAAGAAAAAATTTTCCAGAGAAGTTTTCAAGAGTTACAACGTACCGATTGATTATATATTAATTTGTATTTTTATTTGGAATTATGGCGTAATGGGGATGATTTGCATACACTGGAAAGGCCCTTTAAGAATGCAGCAGGTAGTCGTATCAGTTTCTTTACCTTTTATTGATTAATGAATTTCCTCTGGAAAGATTTGATAATTCACGATAGGAAATTTGAAGTCTTTGGCATCCTAACTTGTTTCGGTCGAATGATAGTGACTGCGTATAATATCCATCCGCTCTACAAGTCGTTTGATTGTAGGGAGTAAACAGGCAGTCCTTGTAAAAGGCATATTTTTTGAATTTTATAGTTAAGGCCCTTAAACCAATACAGAAATGAAAAACGGATCTGATTTTATCATTGCTACTAAACTTCTAGATCTAAAAGCCAATTTAACTGCTAAACCCACCAAATGGCTCATTAATTTTTGTTTTTTAATGGGAGACTTGTTGTTTTAACTTTTCAGGGCTATCTAATAATGATGTCAGCACTAATGGCGCTCATTTTTATCAAATATTTACCGGAATGGACGGTGTGGACAGTTCTTGGTGTTATCTCTATCTGGGATCTTATTGCTGTACTCTGCCCAAAAGGTCCATTACGGATACTTGTCGAAACTGCTCAGGAACGAAATGAACCGATATTCCCAGCTCTTATTTATTCATGTGAGTGTTAATTGTAAACTTTAGAAAAGCAAAACCGGAAGGATGCTTATCCACAACCGTCTTTCTCAGGTTGACGTGCGATGACAATTTTTTTATAATTTTGCAATCCTTTACGAAACATACACGTGTTAGCGAGATTAAATATTACCCTCAATTTATCAAGCTTTAAATCTTTGTAAATAGTCATATGGTCATATATCAAGTGTGCAGCTTATCTCCAAGTTAATAGTTTCTACGAAAGGATTTTTAGGCTGGTGTAATATTGACGTTTAGAAAAGTAAATTAGAATAACTAGAAAGTTGTTTACATTGCTTTACGTTAGATTTTGTTCTTTGGAGTAATTGTAGCACTGGAAAATTGCAGTCTAGTTTTGTTTGAATTGTTTTTATTTTGAGCTGGTTTACTTTACACTTACACACTGATTGGCGCAGTTATGATGGAGCAAGATACTTCATGCGTTGCAAGAAACGCCGCTCATTCTGGTAATCCCGGTGCGCTTTCTGTCTCCTATTTATATTCTTTTGGAATAATACGTTTATACCATATTCATATTGCTGAATATATTGATTTACATGAAGTATCAGAGTTTTTTTCCTTTTTAATTACTAGAGTTAATTTGATACGACGTAGGGAGCTCAACCAGTTCAACGGAAAGTTCAATGCCATCAACGGCTGAGCTGCTTCCAGCCAATGACGATAATGAAAAACGAGGGTTTTCACAAGGAAAGATCATACGACGATTTGCTCCGACGCGTGCTGTTAGCGGGACAGGTGTTTTTGAAGTTTTGTGAACTTTTATTTATATTGTAAGACTTTCTCAATGTAATTTCGATTCTTTTTGCTAGAAATTCTACTTCACGTTGTGGGATTCAAAATTTTAATATGCAATTGAGGGTAATATTAACCATTTCGATGCTTGTGGTTTAGTGACGAAGATACATCATGTGCTAACTTGTTTTAGATCAGGGTGTTGCAAATGCTGGCTTGGACACGGAACGAATAAACGATAAGTACGTTATTATAACTTTCCTTCAAATTAGAAATTACGAGCCATTTCTTCCTCGAAAAAACTTTTGAATGAAAAGGATGCAAGTGTATGAATTGGTTCAATCGGGCGGATAAGAAGAGCCTTTCCGAATTTGCTTTCAGTTCGAAGAACGTCGGAAAAGATGGGATCGTTCCGTCACTCGGTAGGACTGGTGAAAGTAGTAGAACACACAGGACAATCGTTGATAATGCTGAAGTTGGTCCAGATAGTCTACAGAACCGAAGATTTCCCGATGAAAGTGAGGAATTGTAGAATTTGATTTTTATAAGTCAGTTGCTAGTAGTTGGTATACTTTATATTTAAATGTTTATTCAAAATTCTGCTGAATAGTTTCCACTTTTTCTTGTAGTTTTGATATTTTCATGAGCCTTAAATTGTAGTCTAATTGTCTAGTTGTTGCAAAAATTGTGTTATTTTTAGACATCTTAGTGTGCAGGAATTTTTTTAGAAGGTATCAAGCTCGGCCTGGGTGATTTTATTTTCTACAGCGTGTTGGTTGGAAAAGCAAGTAGCTACGGTGATTGGAATACAACAATAGCTTGCTATGTTGCAATTCTTATTGTGAGTTATTTGTATTATGAATTTCTCGATGAGTATTTCCACTTCAAATATACCAAATACATATATGAAGTTGTCTGATTTTCTTGCTAAGTCGTATGAAAACATTGCCTGTACATATTGTTAATAAATATGGGAAAACGAAGGATGACTGTTGTGTAGTTGCTTTAATTACACAAAATTTAAGAGCCAAATAATGCTTTGAATTTTACAATACAAATGTAGCATATTTTTGCAGGGTTTATGTTTTACGCTGATACTGTTGGCTGTGTTCCGTAAAGCACTACCAGCTCTTCCGATTTCAATCTTTTGTGGATTAATCTTTTGCTTTTGTACTCGTGACATTATTACACCATTTTGTACAAGCTTGAGCTTACGACATTTAATATATTAACTTCGAAAACTATAATGAAAATTGCTTCATAACGAGTTTTTTTCCTATTTATTAAGCAATCTCTCTTCTCACTTCACAGGTTCATTCCATTCCGATGTGTTTTACGACAGTTTTTTATTTGTATGGTGAAGTAATGAGTAAAATTTTTATCCGTATCTTTTATGTTTATATTTCTGTACAATCTTTTCCAGTAGATCTTTTACCTTGTGAATCCGTTCCGTCAACAGGTATTTCTTTCATCAACAATGCTTTTACTGTTATTGGTTAAGGAAAACAATGCTTAAGTTTCATTATCTCACAGTTTGATCAATGTGTTGAAAAGCTTTTTCGTTTTCTATTATATTAGTGTTGTAATGTTGTGCACCAGCCTGATGTAACCTACCATTTCTCTTTTTCAGGAAGTTTGTGGAAAACTTCGTTTTAATTCTTCTTTGTTTGTAGTGTTCATTTTAATTACTTTTTTGTGAGTTAAGTGATAACAGTCTACGACGCAGAAGAATGAGACAGGTAATGAGATAAAGAAAGCAAAAATAATGGAAAAATTAATGATATCATTTGAGCAAATTAATTGCAACTAAAATATCAGTAAGGTACGTCGCTCGCTGAAATACCAGCAATAAACTTGTCGAGATTAAGTTCTCCGCATATGTACTATCATCTTATTACCTTTAGACGTAGCGTTTTCTTTCAATAAAGTGTTTCAATTTTTTGGCCTAACAAATCTCCGCATGCATTTATTTGAATAGCTTGCGTTTTCATGCAAATTTCGAACGTATTCAAATCATGCAATGTTTCCGAAATAAGGAATACATCCTTACGTAAGCGCTAAATAAAAGAAATCCTTTAAACAGTCTGTTTCTCTTCAGCTGCAGCGTTATCGCCAATCAAGTATGCATAAAAAGGATAAATCAAAGCACCAAAAAGAGCAGTAACTACAGTAGCATTTAAGGCAATAAGCTTAGGGTCATAACCTTTAGGGACTTCACACAAATAAGCCTTCATTTCCGCCAGATATTTGGTTGTGTCTATTCCAAGAATAGGCTTAATAGCAAAGCCCAAGTAAGTCTGTATTATATCCCCTGATAGTGCACGACCAATTAATTTTTGATTCTTCAAACTTTCAGTGATTATACCATGTTCCACCCGTATTCGATCGTTATAAAGTGATAGAGTGAACTGTGGTGTTCTTCCATAAATCCATTCCCAGTTGTGTAATTCTTTCTCATATTCTGATACACCCGGAAATTGCTGATCATTCGTTACATTCGGAAGCGTAATTACCTCGGTATGCTGCAAGGTTAAATCTTATGCAATCAGTAATGGAATTCAGATTGGGAAAATTGATAAATTCCTTTGTGGAAACAAATCATAGTATATATAACTCTCACCGAATATTGTTTCTTGAATGATTCCACAACAACGTTCTGCACCTTTTCAACTGTAATATCAGGAATTTCGTGGACTAAACATCCAACAGCTGGTGCTTGCACACTTCGCGTAGCATTTGTTGATATTGTCTCCTTAAATAAAATGTTTCAAACTCGGACATATATTAGATTATGATGTAACGGCTCTATTAAATTGGACTTCGACTTCTCTACAAAGAGGTTATTGAGTATACAATGTGATTACGTATATAACTAAAAGTTTGATATGTCATTTTTAAATCCTAAAATAAGAAAATTGAAACATAGGAAATGAATTTTATCAAATACAGACATCAGTTAGTATTTTAAAAATTTATACTGCAGGGAAAGGAAACTTACGCGAAAAGGAGACGATAACGATCGTTTTAAGATAGCAATATCAGCATTTACAAGTAATGTCAAATGGTGATATGCTACTTGACGAACAATTCGTGCTGCCGTTCCAGATATTTTCCGCTGACCAGGTTGTAGCCACAGATCATTGCGATTATTTGGCTCTACCTGAACAACATACATCTGTATTTTAAACACAAGAAGTGTATATGAGAAAAGAGAGGTCATTAGGAAAGCATAGCTTGTAGTGCTTATTAATTGGAACCATTTCTCTCACCAGCCTTTTCATCCATTTTTTAACTTAACTATTCCTCACTTTATTCTGGACTCTTCTTGAATTTATAATCTCTCATCGATAATTGCTTCAAGTAATAAAAATACTTTGATATTAAATTCTTGACTGAGCGCTTCAGCTATCATGCACAAATTTCTTTTCCTTTCATGCCTTTGATGTGATGTCAATATGGATATGTTAAGATTACCTGAAAATAGCACAACATGAAACAGGACATTGCATATTAAGTGAAGGTGAATATTCAAACCAGTTTTTTAAAAACTAACAGTTAACTTTCAAACAACTAACCCAAATCGTGGTAAACAGCTCCACCACCACTGTGACGTCTAGCTAGTTCAATATTGTTAGATTTTAAAAAATTTAAATCCGCTTCTAGCCATGGATTCTGATGTCGACCAATAACTACTGCTGGTTTGTTGCTAAAAATTTGCGGTTATTTCTGAGATGAATAACGTATTTAAGGATAAATTATAGTAATTCACCCAACTTGAGAAGTTAAGAAAATTGATAGTAATGACAATTGTTCCTGAATATAAGCATGACTAACTAAGAAAATACTATGTTTTGCTGATTTGGCATCTTAGTTAGCAGTGAAATTCAAACGACCACAATTATCAGCCCCAATCGTGTGAAATGTCTAAATTTTTCTCGAAATTTCATCAATGAGCAAAATATACCTCCAAATTAACATTGATTCCTCATCGGGTCTATAATTCCGAAGCATCCATTCTTCTAATGCTAAATTCTCGAAGATATTTTGAGATCGTGAAATAAATACCCTTCCAAGGACACCAATTCTCATATTTCTTAAAATTTGCATGACATAAGTGTTAATAAATATAAAACTATTTCTCCATTCATCGTTGCTTCACACTTCAACATAAGAGAAATGTGCTGCTATATCATAACTGTTCCTTTGATGTTTACTCAGCTAAATGTAAATGATTGCAAATGTCAAAAATTTTAACCAAACCAAAATTTAAACTTCCTCATCGAAATATCCAACACAGTGTGTTCGCACAAGTGCATTATATCACGTCAAGCATAACTATACATATGACGTAGGCAACAAAACTCTGCAATACCCGTGAATGGTAAAGTTGTTCCATTCAACTCACCTATATGACTGTGTTGCAAGATGCCAATTAAATCATGCCTAACAACTCACACTACTTGTACGTCTGCAGTGACGATGCATCTCAACAAATATAGCTTGGAAATTGTACAATAAGCTTTCACAATCTTTGATAAATATGTAAATTTTATTTTTCAGAAAGGAATTCTCACAACTGTTGCAAGTAAATCCTATAACACCTTTTGATTGCAGCATAATTGTCTTACAAACTGTTCATTACTTAGAGATTTTAAGCGTAAAAACCACGAAACTGAAAAGACCTGAATTAGGACTTAATTCTATGCAAAAGAATACACTCCTCAGACCGACACCGTGTCGATTCAAAACAATATAATCAAATCAATTTTAAGAAGAAAATATGCATTATCAATTTATAGAAATACAAATAAATAACAGTACAACAAAAAACTGCAATAACATGAGGAGATCACTAATTGTCAATCTCTCCAAGGTATATTTTCTTATCACTTCCTGCCGATAACACTGAAATTAAAAGGTTCCAAATGATACAAAACAGACCGATAACTTACAAAAGGTTACATACTGTGGTTATTAAGTCGTCTCATGTGACCTAGATTGGGCAGCTTTACATTATACAGCTATAAAAGCAAATAATTCTCAAATTCATAAGTCACTCCCGCGCCATTTTGTAAACGTACACTAAATACTACCAACCTTGTTCAAGAAATTAATGAACTGAAAATTGAACGGCAAATTTTAGAAAAGCGACACATATAGGAAAACTTACATATTGGCTCCTTCGGATGAAAATCAGTTGCATTAACCGACCCCTGATGACCGGGTAATTTGTAAAGCACTCGTCGCGATGAAACGTCCCAAACATAGACGTAACGATCACTGGAACCACAGCTAATACGGTTACTATCAGGTGACCAAGCGCATTTCAACAGATTCTGCAAGTGCAAACTACAAATTCTGCAGAAGACTCCCAGATAGAATTCAAAAATGAATTCTGAGTAAATGCTACAAAATTGACTGATGCTATGATACAAACAAAGTTACCAAAACAGGAAAACAATGAACCTTTTCAAAGTTATGCTGATGTCCAGCAAACGACTTCACACATCGCTGTTCCGGGGCAAACGGTCTGATATCCCAGATTTTCGCTGAAATAATCACAACTAGCTTCTTCTCTGCCTTCTTTTCTGCATACTCAGCAATTAATTATCAGAAATAATCATTTTCAAAGCTCATAAAGCATATCTAACCACAGAGTTCCAGATTTCTATCTTCGCCAAACACACCCTTTGCTTGGAAATTTCATCACTCTATCTCCTTCTTCTCTAACTGAGTGAGCAGTTCTTAAGCAATAATCATCGTATGTCAAAATTGAAATATAAAAAGTTAAAATTACAACTGCAATCCATTGCATTCGAGAGAACATGTGTCCCGTCTGGATTTAATGATAAACCAGTAACCGTGTCAGTATGACCGCGCATTACATACACCAATTCATTCCGTCTCAAATCCCATACCTAAAATTGAAGCAGGTAATGTATAGCATTAGTTAAGAACCATCGGAAAAAATCGGATAATCATTCTCTAAGTTTGTTTAGAAACCTTAATATCATTATCAATTCCTCCTCCAATGACTTGTTCAGCTGTGTCATTAAAGGTCACTGCTGTAATCTGGTACGCATTCTGTAAAGTAGCCACGGGATCTCGTCTGCGTATGTCATGAATCTGAAAAAAGATATGCATTTAATAGCCTATTTTAACATGAAATAATTTTGATATTATAGTAAAACTTACAAGTACAGTACAATCGTCAGAACCACTAGCAACAAGTTGTGGTCCACGCCGTGCAGGATGGCAACTGTTCACAATATCTTTATGGGATTTGAATTTCCTAACACATGTTCCTGTATCCATATCCCAAACACGCACGGTTTTATCTGTTGCTGCCGTAAACAGGTAACTGAAAGAGGACAAATCCAAAACAGAATACCGCAAGCATTTTTGGTTAGCAATCTCAATAAACGGTAAAAGAAGCACTTCACATATATCACATTAAAAGCTTTTCTCTTTCCGCAAGAAATATTCCTTACCTAGCATCAGTACTGAAATGAAGATCCATTACTGCTCCTGCATGTCCTTTTAAGGTTGAGAAATTTTCACATTCACCATACACGTTCCACAAAACTGAAATCAGTCAACGTTTAAATATAAAAATATAATCACTACTACTTGGAGATAACACTACTGTTAAAGCAAACGAGAGAAATGAAATCCTCCAGGCACAGAAATTTAAGAGTAAAAAAAATACAACTCACAAATTATCATGTCGAAACCAGCTGATGCCAAACAACTTCCGTCCGGGCTAAACTTAGCCGCGTAAACTTCACCATCATGACCACTAAGTAGCATTATAGGCGCCATCAACTGTGACGTACGTGGAATGGGCTGCGGTCTCCCACCCGAAACAACTTCCAAGCGTGGCTTTTTCGGTCCTTAAGTTTATAAAAAATAGATTATTCAAACCGCTGCTGCAAGTTTCATGTTTACAGTTATTCCCTGCAGTTTTTTAACCTTAACAAAAAGAGATCCCAGATAGAACCAAAGTAATTCATGCGTACAGGAACAGTACGCAAGTGTGATCAACGTCATGCAAAAACTACCATATGAAATAAATTCCTTGTACTCACCAACAACAGCCAAAGGTATCGATGGCCTTTTGAACCCATCGTTATTTTGCATAACATCAGCCATCTGCAAAATTGAATTGTAAGATTTTATGAATATCTGATATTACTCCGAATAGTGCTTTCTACGACAGGTGTTATAGCAATCCACAGATGGACATCCCACAGATGTTATAGTAAGTTCCATATTCTTGAAGATCTCCAAACCTATTGAAAACCGCTTTTGATTCAGCTTATTCGTTGCGTCCTACCAAAGATACAACCGAGGATTATTAAGACGAGAAAAAACGAATCGCCATTACCTTGCTATCGAAATAAAACGGTATACGTCTGATTCACATGTAGAATACAAATATTAACTTGACTGACTAAATATTGAATTGTCTCAAAGTATACAATCGAGTGACTTGTTCACTACGAAACTTCATATGCACAATAATGTAGCAGATTTTCAAAAACTGAACACTTTTATCAATCTCAAACAGTGAAATTAGAGTAAAAAGCGATGAACAAAAAACAAAAAAGCATAAAGTAAAACTACAATTAGCCAAATATTACTGCTTCTACGAGATATAGAAAAGAAAGTGTAATCCTTATCTAGCACAAGCAAGCACGAAGAAACAAAAGTTTAAATCTAATACTGACGTTAAAAAGCAAAAAGAATACTATGAACACTGCAAAAGACTTGTATTAGGAAGAAATCGGAAGATCTAAAACTTCGTTTAATAAATCGCATGAAATATAAATTTTACGGCACCATTCCTCACTTTCAAAAATTTGCCTGCTATAACAGAGAGAATATGGATTCAAAATGGAGAGAATTTAAAACGTACTAATAGCAAATGAGAGTCACATGAATATAATCACAATTCTATAATATTAAATGCTCCAGCATGACAACATCACTGTCTAACAAGGTCAATAAAAATTCATGATCACTGCAACTCCAACTGAGGTCGTACTAACTTGGCCTCCACTTCATTTGTCGAGGCAAATCCTGAAAATTTTTGAAAGTCTACTTACTAATGTGAGCTGAAACTTTCTTCAGATCATGTCAAGCTAGTATTATTCCTCCTCCTAATTTCTTTTCGTCCAAGGTTCCATTACTCTTTACATTCGTAACATTTCATCGCAGCACTCTGAGCTCTTTTGCCCTACGCTGTTTATAATTCACAATCTCCACCCATTCGATACTTGCACTAAACATGTCTCCTTCAAATAGCATGTTTCCCTTCTCGGACATCATTCAGACATCCTATCCTTTCGTTCGACAACACTCACTTTCTACAGATATTCACTTCAATTTCTATTGAGATGGCAACTAAGCAATTTCCTACCTGTACCACCTCGCCGTAACTCGATTATATCATCGATCTTCATTGATTTTCCATTCAATGGATCTATCATATCTTTCTTAATTATTTTCTCAACGCAATCCATCGTAACAACACTTTGGCTAAAACACTTCCATGTATCAGTTGGCAGAATATTAGATATTCATAATATTCCGAAATTCGTCTAACTTTATTGGAAAAATAAAATTTCACTGAAAAACAAAATTAAGAAACAAATTTTTTTTGGAAAACCATACGTAAAATTTCACTTAACTTAGCTCATTGTCAAATATTTCGGCATTTAACACCTGTGATCAAAAAAAAAAACTAATGTTTTAAAAAGCAACCACTACAGTAATAACGGAAAAAACTTTACAATTAAAAAAAATAGACCAATGCCGTAGTGAGATTTCAATCACGACTTAATACAACCAGTAATGCACCCATTATTTTAAACGGCTACTATCAGTACTTTGATAATCACCTTGTTTTCAAGTATGCGCATCGAGTTGTATTGGTGAGTGCATCATGCGTGATAGGACACATATACCGCACCTTCCGAGCCATCAAACTCTTATTACCGCTGTCGTCTGGTAATACGGTAAATTTCACAGGCATTAATTCCTTGATTTTCAGAGGTTTGCCGGACAGCGGGCAAAAAACACGTTGCTCCTGAAGAGTCAAACCTGCTGTAATATATCGAGGGTGACACTGTGGTATACCGAAGATGAAGAACCTTGCGTTAGCTTCTCATAATAAGTAAACTGAAATTATAAAGTAAAACTTGCCGGTTTTTCAATTTTGACTTCAACAGTCGGATTAAGTTGAGGAATCCAAAAACTTGGATATTCTTTTGCCTTATCGCCTGCCACATTTGAAATTTCCTCTCTCAATCGTTTATTACTCGATCGATCGTTATCAAGTATTTTGCGTTTGTTAATCTGAATATTTCTGAGAAGTTGGAGAATATCAGAAAAACGGGACTGTAATCGAACCATCAAGTGTCATACCCTAGATCCGGAAGGGGTAGCACCAGCAGAAGTAGTCGGCCAGTCAGTGTCCGCATCTCGTTTTACTCCTGGATGTGCTGGTGTACCTTCCACTTCTTTGAATTTCTTCAATTTTAGCTCTTCATCCAGATGTTTTTCCTGCAAATAATAGTGACACTGGTTATTTCCAACTAAACTTTATCTAAAGCAAGTTTATGATAAGAAAAACGTACTCTTTCCGCTTCCTCTTCCTCTTTTTTACACTGCTTCTCCCATTCTTTTAATTTCCGTGCATTTTCCTTCTTCTGCTCTAAGTAATATTCCAAAACAGCTTCTCTATCGAATACGTATCCATATGGTGATATTACTGGATCTCTGTAATTGTTAAAATGATGAATGCATCCATATCTTTTATGAAAAACATGTAGAATGAGAAACACATCGACATCAATAAATCCATGTTTATATATGATTCTACAGTTGGTTCAAGAAAATTCTAAATAAAAGACTTATCTTACAATTGCATGTTGAATATCATCAGCATTCAACTATTGAGATCAACTTGCTATTTGATATGTATTTGGAAAATATAACTGATCCTCGTAACAGTTCTTTTCAAAAAACAGATGAAATGCCTTAAGAACCCAAAAGACTGAACCCAAAAGATGTGAATGTTCCACACATGAAAAGATTTAAATACACATAAATACAAGTGTTAGGACATTTCGTAGATAGGGAAAAACTGACCTATATCCAACAAATGACCTACACCTACATCAGTACACTAAAAAGAAACATTACCGACAAGGTTGCAAAGTGATCGAACAACAATCAAATTCCTTAACTGAATCAGCACCTAATCTTTGATGCAAAGTACCATAGCCCGATTCTTTCGCATCTTTTCGCCTTTCTGAATAAGAATATACTGCTGACGCTGTAGCATTTTTACCATGACGAGTCATTCTATAATTGCACATAGTGAGAAACATCAAAAGCACAGCGTAACAAGTGAGTAAACCGCGTAAGGTCAGGCTATTTACAACTTTCAAAATACCTAATCTCACACCTCCTATCCTGGTTCCCTAACCCCGCACTACTTCACTGAGAATACGAGGTCCACACGCGAAGGAATTTCATGAATTTTTTCATCTGTGCCTCACAGACTGGCCATGCCCACGATAGGTCACGATGACATGTGTGGTTTGTGATATGAATATGATTTTAACGAAGTGGAAATTCGAAATTGTCAATTGTAATTACTTCTTCTCGGCTGTGGCATTACCTGTCGTGTATTATACTTCTTACCATTGTCTGCAGTATTATTGTTTCACATCCAACGAAGGATTATGTATCTTTTCTTTCGCATATTTCAACAATTTGTGCTACGATTTGCTGCACTATTTCGATCGTCTAAATTTTTAACTTCATTAATACCACCATTTCCGATCTTTGGGCTTATCACTCAGTTCTTGTAATTCTCTCATTCTAACAATTATCGCATAATATAAGCGATATCCATTTCTTGATAGTACCGTCAAAGATTCGCTGTAAGCTCTGATTATTCTTTTTTAAATATAAATAGTGTTTCTGAATATTTGGTTATGGCATGCTGCCTTTTGAAAAAGATAAATCAGTTTATAGAGTTACTTTTTTTGACATAAACAGGCGGTAGAATTCAGGAATTGCACAAAAAACAAGCAGTTAAATAGTACATTACATACGTCATGTGTTTGCATTTTTTGCGCTATGTATGCTTTTAATTTCAATACTGTGAACGAGGATTTTACAGACTCAATGACGTCAATAATCAAACTGGAGGCACTGTCAGGTGTGCAGGACGATGGCCCATTGTGCTATCTCTTACAGGTAAGTAATTTAATCAGGTCCTAGGAAAAAATGGACAAAGGAAAGCTGATCAGTGCAGTATCAGTCTAACTGGCTCGTTGCAGTGAATAATATTGTTTGAAAACTTCAGTGCATTATGATTCCATTTTTGAATTTTTGTTATCTTTATGTGTTTGTTATTCCTCCAATATTTGGGGTCAGTGCATGTTTCGCTTTTTTAATACTTGTAGCGGCGATGTAACAATTGACAAATACCTAAAGACAAATCAAGTTACTTTGTCAATAATAAATGGCTGAGTGTCATGAATGTGTGATAGGAGTTCAAAGATACGAATTGTAACAATTAGTAGCCAAATGCTATACTATCCATATGTGTGAAATTTGGAACTACAGTTGTTTTAATGTGATTTTTGCTAAGAACTACTGTTTTTTATTGGCAATTTACAGTCATTATTCTTGCATTTTTTATGTTTTGACTATTAATATTTTAGATATTGTATTTTAGGTTGATCAAGTTTATTTTTTATTGGATTGTGGTTGGGATGAACGATTTGATATGGCATACATAGAAGCTGTTAAAAGGCGTGTTCCTCTTATCAACGCTGTATTACTGTCATATGCGGATATACCACATCTCGGTGCTTTGCCTTATCTTGTTCGAAAATGTGGCCTAAACTGTCCTATTTATGCTACAGTAAGTATAAGCATGCTTCACACTTCATATTATTATACTTTTTGGAACTTCTTGACCAATCCATCTTTTATCATGGTATTGGTGAATTTCAAAATTGGCATTTATTGCTTTATTCATCTGACACTTATCTCTTCGTCATAATGTTCCTCGAAGCATTTTGCAATTACGTAAGACAGGAGAAAAATTAGTATTCTGTGCTAATTCTAATGATGTTCACTGGTAGACAATAATAGTCTTTTACAATTGTAGATCAAATTTGTTAATATCAGTAATCTTTTGCATGAATCCTATTAGTAAGTGTTTTCCTAGCTGTGACTGAAAGAAAATAAGAATGAAACACATATTTGGCGCGTAATTAGGGATCAGCTATTGTATCGGTCTTGAAAAGCTTGTTAAGTTCAAAATTGAAGGCATTTACGACTTAAAAGGTCTATTTTGAAAGTTAAATATGGTGCTCTTTCAACTCGGCATAGTCAGTTGTTTTTTTCTATTTTATTTCGTGTAATATTTCTGGTAGGAAATAAGTTGTACAGCAATTTGAATTTCAAGCGAAGTTGCTGCCTTTATAAGATTGAAGTTGTTACTAAGTCTTCTAAATTTTTTTAACCAAAATATATTGCTACTTTATTAGGTTCCCGTGTATAAAATGGGGCAAATGTTTCTCTACGATTGGGTTAACAGCCATACTAGTGTTGAGGACTTCAACCTATTCAATTTGGACGATATTGACGCAGCATTTGAGCGAGTTCAACAAGTGAAATATAGCCAAACCGTTCGTTTATTTGTTAAAATATATTTCTGTATTTTTTGGTAATAGTGCCAATATCATGTAATCTTCTATTGTGAAACTTCCTTGCTTTTATCAGTGTAATCGTACTTGGGATACGGTCACAATTTAAGGACTTTGAATCGCCTTTCTTCCTATTCCCACTAATCATTCTTCTCTAACATCTCTTGCTTTTTTTCACTGAAATGTCTGATCACCCGTAAGAAAGCTAACTATTTAACTTTAAATTAGCTAAACATGAAAAGAACATGAATATTATATGATCGAAAATATAATTTACAGTTTTCATTGTAGTTTGGAGTTTTTTTTTTCAGATTTTATTGAAAGGAGATAATGGCCTTCAAATAACGCCGCTACCAGCTGGACATATGATTGGTGGTGCGATATGGCGGATCACAAAAATGGGTGATGAAGAGATTGTCTACGCAGTTGATTTCAATCATAGGAAAGAACGACATTTGAATGGTTGCACATTTGAAGGTATTTGTTAGAAATATTTTATCAGATCTTGATTCAGACAAATAGTCGACTAATTTAGGCATTGGACGACCAAATCTGCTTATTACTGATAGTTTCAACGCACTGTACAATCAGCCACGTCGGAAGCAACGGGATGAACAGTTGGTAACAAGGCTTTTGGGTACTGTAAGAGATGGTGGTGATGTTATGATTGTAATTGATACGGCAGGACGAGTATTAGAAATAGCACATCTACTTGATCAGTTATGGCATAAGTAAGTTTTGTTGCTTCGAAAGAGTTTTTATTTTATAACTGACCAAATAGAAAACGAGAAATTATTTTTTTCAAAACCATATATTTGTTCTAGCTGTTGTATCTTCTCAACCGTATCCCTTTGTTTTTTGTGTGTCGATTTTTTATGAAGGTCTTTCTTCTGACACCATAATGATTGTTTCAACTTTAAAATATTTAATGACACTATTAACTTGGTTAGTTTTAAAGAATCAAATTTTATTTGTTCTTCTATTTTAAGCGCGGAGGCTGGTTTAATGACATATAATTTGGTTATGCTAAGTCATGTTGCATCATCGGTAGTTGAGTTTGCGAAGTCACAAGTGGAGTGGATGTCTGATAAAGTGTTAAAGTCCTTTGAAGTTGGCCGTTACAATCCATTCCAGTTTCGACATGTTCAGCTTTGTCACACTCATATAGATTTGATGCGAGTACGGAGTCCAAAGGTTTCTAGTTATAACATTTCTAGCCAATTAGTTTCTCCATTTAAAAAATAACTGGAAATACATTTATATGTATGTACATCTATAATAGTAAAGTGTTCATTTACAAAAAAACTTTTAGCCACGTTTATTTTTCACGGCATGTTGATCATTCCATTTTAGGTTGTACTTGTCAGTGGACTGGATATGGAAAGCGGCTTTTCCAGGGAATTATTTTTAGAATGGTGTACAGATCTAAAAAATTCTGTTATTGTTACTGGTAGGATTTATAGTTTTGGAAGAAGTGGCATAACTTTGTGTGCATTTCGGATTATCATTTTGTAAGAGAAATTGCCACAATTTTACTTCGGATTTTTTTGTAAGAGAAATTACTGGAAAATTATTGGAAAATAGCATACGCAATTTTTAGGACGCTCTGGTGATCGTACTCTCGGTGCGCGACTCATACGAATGGCTGAACAAGCAGCAGAAAATCCGAACGGTACTATAAATCGTAATTTGACGTTAGAAGTGAAGCGAAGAATTCGTTTAGAAGGAGTTGAGTTAGAAAATTATCGAGCCAAGAAGCGAGCTGAAGAGCGTGAAGCAACTCGAATTAGGTAATAACAATAAAGACAGAGTTTGATATCTCACTACTGCTTGTTCATTAAAAGAGAAATTACTGGAAAGTTATTGGGATAATAACTAATAGCTTTGAATGTTCGTAGACCTCGAAAACCTGGTTGATCAGACCATTAATGTCTTCCTCAGTCATTTGAAACTTATGTCTCGCTTGCTAATTTGTTTTCGCACTACCGACTGTTTCTGCTAATGCTGCAATGAGTTGTTTAATTGACAGTTGGTTGAAATCAGTTATTAATCTACTTTTATTCTGGATCATGAAATATATTGAAACTTGAAATTGGCACATTTTTGGTATATCCAGATTAGAGGCATCACGACGAAACGCTAGACTCGAGCAAGCCGATTCATCTGACGACAGTGATGACGATGTTGTCATGGTTGTTCCTGCGACAGCTCCTGGCCTGCTAAATGGTAAAATGACCATTTCGAAACGCAACATTGCGACATCTTTTAGCGCTTCGGCAATAGTTTCCACAACTGGTTCGAAACTTCATTCTTTTAATAGCTATTTTTATGTTGTCATAAATGAGAATCTTTTCCATTTATCAGATGCACTTGATCATCTATAGTTGATTTAATTCCAGTCTTCTTATCAGTTACTCACTCCAGACATATTCTAGACAAAATTGTAGCAGTGTATGCAATAACTTAAAAATCAGAGTGTTGTTTGTTTAACGTTTCATCTTTCTATTAACGTCTTTCGAAAACAATTTTGAATCGTTCAGAAATTTCATTGAATTTATTTTTAACAGATCTCTCAGCTGCCCAAATAGCGGAACAAAGGTCACACGATATTATGTGGAAGTGGGAACAGCAGCAGAAATCATCCTTTTTCAAACAAAGCAAAAAATCATTTCCCATGTTTCCGTATATTGAGGAAAAAACTCGAGTATGTTTTTCACTTCTCCACTTTTATGTCTTCCGTGCAATTTAGAATTCTAAATTTCTTTTTTCCCAATATAATTTGATGAATCTAATGGATTTAAAAATTTTGAAGATCTTTTCTTCAATCTATACGGCTTTTAATAAAGTCGCGGAACAAATAGAAATTTGCTTAGTTTAGTTAGTAACTCGTACTGTAACAAACTGATTACTGTTAAGTGGGACGATTATGGTGAAATCATACGACCGGAAGAATACATGATAGCGGACACACCTGTAGTACCCCAGATACCGGCTGAGCATAAGGATGGAACTATTGACGATTCTTTTGATGGACAAGTAGTACCTCTTTATGAAGAACGGGAATGGCCATCGAAATGTGTTAGTCAAATTATGAAAATGGAGGTAAGTTTAATTTGATAATGTATCTTATCTAGTTTATCGTCAAATCTATGTTTTATTTTTAACTACCTTTCGCGTCTGGTGATGCATGTTATGCTTGTCCGGCACCACTTTTGTGTACAGTCTTCCATAACAGTTAATGTTTATAAGAATGTATGCATTTTGTAATCACGGTATTGCAGGTACTTTGTAAAGTGGATTTCATCGATTTCGAAGGACGTAGCGACGGCGAGTCGGCAAAAAAAATCCTATCACAAATAAAACCGAAACAGTTAATAATTGTTCATGGTTCATCAGCAGCTACTCGTCATCTTGCACAATATGCTCAGCAAAATGGCATTGTTCAAGTAGGTAATTTAGCGACATTTAGTTTAAACTAGGAAAAACCTATCGGTAGTTTAGCTCTTTCTGAGAGAATGTCACTGTATGACTAATTTAGTTGAGAGTTTTAGCCATTAGGTTATTCAGGGATGGCGAGTTGGTGCGTAGAGGTTTGACGTACAGGACATTGTTTAATGATCAAATTTTGCTTATTATATTCTACTTTTTGATGTTACTAATTTCAGTCATCCCTGTCGTTAACGTGCAATGTCTTCTCTGGTCTAATGAGCAAGCGCTAATTAATCAACTCTTTTGCAGGGCAAAATATTCACTCCACGACTGGGTGAAGTTGTTGATGCAACAATCGAATCACACATCTATCAAGTAACATTAAGTGATGCCGTTATGTCGTCATTAATTTTCCAAACGGTTAGCATTTCGGTTCCCTACCTTTTATTGTAATTGATTCTTTACTTTTGATTTCTGGTCAAGTAAAAGTCTTCGGAATTTTGAAATTAAGTATCAGGTTCCAGCTAATTCAGTAAGTCAGTAGAGACTTCTAATGTTTCATGGTATAGGTGAAAGATGCCGAGCTGAGTTGGTTGGACGCTCGGATAGTAAGAAGGAAAACGGTGACACCAGGACAAACACAGAGGTTAGGTGAGCAGGATTCAGAAACGAATGAAAGTAAGGAAGAGGAAATAGATGAAATGGAACAAGATGATGATCAGGTGGAACGTAAACGTTTGAGCAATTTGAAGGTTGCAGCTGCGGATACGTTTTGTCTGGAACCAATGCTTTCATCTAATATTCCTCCACATCAGGTTTATTTCACTTTTTTTAGTATCAATTGAAAATGCGAGAATAGAGAGTTTCATTTCGTTTCACAATTTCTGAGTTTGTCGCTGATTTATAATCATAACTTTTTCCACAAATATTGTTCAGGATGTTTTATAATTTTAAGGCGTATGACAATTAAGCCACCTACGTTCCAGTCAGCAAAATATTGGTCATTTGTGAAATTAAATGCGTATTTTTATTTTAGGCAGTATTTGTTAATGATCCAAAACTTTCTGATGTGAAGCAGCTGTTAACTTCGAATGGTTTCCGAGCCGAATTCAGTTCCGGTGTATTATATATAAACAATATTGCGAGCATTAGACGTAATGAAGCTGGCCGCTTTCATGTAGAAGGATGTGCATGTGAAGATTATTACAAAATAAGGGATATCGTTTACGCACAATTCGCAGTTGTATAATTTGAAATTACTATTACTGATTGACCTCATGTTGTCTTTCTTAAGGGTCGGAAAGGAAGAAAAGTCTTGACTTAAATTGTTAGCGAAATACGCAGTAAAGTTGATAATTTGATGGACATGAAAAATTGTTTCTTTTTAAGGAATTTCAAAGATTTACAGCGGATTTAGATATGTAATTTTTTAAGTGGAAAACAGACATTAATTAGAAACATTTGAAATCTCTCTTATGTTGTTTAAGTGAGTGGCATAATTCATGTTAGATAATAAGATCGTATTATTAAGTTTTAAAAGCTGTTTATGCGTAGAAATACCAAACAGATAAGTTGCTGATGCTGATGTTTAAATTTAATTTAAAATATAATGTGCTTGAGTTTCTATTCCGGTCGGCGAGTAAGCTACAATCAGTTATCCAACCAAATTACTTCGGTCCAGCAATGATTTATTTTATTTATTAGGTATTGGTTTAAAATTGTATTGTGACGTAGACTCACAAACTGACATGAGCAATTTTGCTGTCAAAGTGGTAGACTAAGGCGGTATTTTCACATCATTTTAGACATCTTTACATCATTCTTTAGACAGGAGAAGAACGTTTCAACCGCATTAAATATACAGCATCTCCTTAAAAATGAATGAAGAGCGAACGAAATTAGCATTCTTTCCCGAATTAAATTCAATAAGGGGAATAGAAAGAATGAGCGGGACTTCAGTTTTTGTTTCTCTTGTTGCTTAGATAATATGGAAATATTTCATTATGGCATGCTAATTTTTAGTTTAGCGTACACATATGTATATATATGTATGTACGTGTATCTATTGTATAGAAGTGCGCAGCATATGCTTGACTGAACTTCCTCATTTATGAGAATGGTTGTTTTGTTTGGTTGTTACAAATTTCTAATTGTTGGTTTTTATTTTTTCAAATTTCATTTAAAGTTTAAAAGTTTGACAGCTGTTAAATTGTGAAATAAAACACTGGCTTAATTTTGTTTTAATAATTACACAAAAAAAAAAACATCCAGTAAAGTAAAACTAAGAGAGAACAGGTTAAAGGTTGTTGTTATCGGTGATATGATAGGATTGACAACTGGTCTTCTGTGTTATTCAAGTTTTTTTCAACAACAATACGAAGAATGTGGTGGTGGAGATTATTGCTTTTTTCTGGAAGATTATTCAATGCTCGATCCGACGAATAAAAAAAATCATACACGAAGTTGTGAGCGAAAGGGTTACTGCAAAGTAATTGATTGAAATGACACGATATCACATCAAATAATTAAATGGAAAAATAAAATACAATAAGGGCAGCATGTATTGCTGTACAAATGTATGTACATATGTATTATGTGTTTTGAAAGTTTAAAAATTCAAACAGGAACTAACAAAGTATACCTTTTAGACTTTGGTAGAAAATTTGAATGGCAAAATTTTGACAAAATATGGTTTGACACACAAATGTGGAACTTTTATGGCAACTGAGGAAACGTACACAGATTTATGTTGCTGTAATTATGATTGGTGCAATAAGCTAATTGCTAATGAATTACCGATAGTAATGGATAGGGAAAAAAAGAAATAATGGAATTGAATTTTTCTAATTTGCAATTAATTTTATGATCGAAAATATTAACATTTCCTATAAAGTGTTTTTTTTGCATTATTGAGTTTTAAATTTGATTTATGAAATTTTATGAAATTTCATTTTTAATTCAATGTCATTATTGCAGCTGTGCTTAATTTACATATATTTTTTCTTCTGCATTTAATTACTTCTCTTTCAACTAATAATATCAAAATATTTCATAAATTCTAAGCAATCCCCCCACGAAATAATGAAATATTCAAATGAAACTTTGTTGAAACAAATAAAATTGGTAAAAAAGAGGAAAGGATCTTTTACTCTTTTGAGATAGACAAAAAGATTTTTGTCGCTCCTTTCTTTGATTCCTTTGCGGAACCTTTCATACAGTTCGTTTTTTGTTTTTTATTCAAATATCAATGATTCCTAACAATTAGTTGGATTGCGTAATTAGCATCGATGCTGCCATTCATACTGATGCAAGCGGTGGTGAAACGTCCACAATTGTTCCACTCTCATTCAGTGCGATGGAAATGTGTTCGAAAATTTATGCGACGTAGCCATTTAGCAATGACACTTGACACGTCACAAATTATACGTCTTCATCTTGCATCAATCATCTCTCGCAACAGCAACACATCACTGAACTCATCCTACAACACTCACGCAACACTTCACAATAGACACGTATTTTTTTTCTACAACACGTACCATCACGTATTACTTTTCTGACTAATATTAGTATACGACGGTAATCGTTGCATAATTCTTTCTTTTCAAAATTACTTAATTTTATTTTCCTCTTATTTATCCTAATTTTTCACAAAACCTAATTTTGGAGACGTTTTATGATTTGAAATTTCCGACTGATTTTATAAATGTTAGTGCTTCTTTTGTTCCCTTTTTTAAGCACTTTTTTTGTAGCAAATAAGCGTTAATTTTTGAGTTTTCTTTTTTATTGTTGATATTTCGAAATATATTTTCAAATACGAGCAAAAATCATTCATTATGATGTATCCTTTCTTTGCATTATTAAAATTAAAAGTTAAGCGAAAATTAAAATAGTATGAGATCCCTTAGACACACACACACACACACACACAGTTCACGTATGGCACTAAGATATAATCAGTAAAGCCTGCTCATTAGCAGAAATACACGATGCGATCAAATTAATTAAAGCTAATGCAAAAGATTAGGTACTACCGAAATATGCATATTTATATTAATCAAACAACTTTAAGTACATAATCATTTGCTAATCATAGGCAGAGCTTTGCTAATATCTTTCATTTTACCAAATTGTTTATCTGTTAAGATTGTTTGTAAAAGATTGGAATGGATGAACAGATAAATGAACAAATGATTAAGTTCAATTTAATTTTTGAAATTATTCAAATATGTTTTTCATTTTTCAGTCAAATGCGAATGTAATAGGTGCATATATAAGGTATAATTAGAACGAATTATTCCCCTCATTTTGCTTCTCAATAACCCTCTCTTCTCAATAACCTATAGTTTAAAAGTCCCTCTCTGTCTCTCCCTCTCTCTCTCCCACTATCTAGATCATTTGCTTAGTTTAAGTTCATGTTATCTCTTTTTTGTCTTAATCTATCACTTAATTAATTGAAATAATGCTAAATTTCCAAGACATTGTAGAAAGTTGCTATTCGATTCGTTTACAATCATTAGAAGTAACTAAATAATTTAAGGAATAATTAACTATACCTTCTCTTTTTTCATTTAATAATCTTTTTGAAATAATAAATTCGACGATAAAAGTGAGATTTATTGATTTTTAATTTAATAATTCGTTGTGAAATGCTTGAATTTCATTATTGACATTTTTCTTTCACAACGCAACAAATGTTCGTTTTCGTTTTCTTTTTGTTTCTAAATTGCGTTCAAAAACAGAAAAAAAGAACTTCGAAAATGAAGGAAAAAAAATCCTCCCTCCCCCTCTCTCTCTCTCTCTCTCCTCCTTCCTCTGCTAAATTTGCTTCTATTTTTTTATTTGCTTTTTTCCACACAGTTTTTCTCATCGATGGAAAAATGATTTAATGAATGAATAAGATTTTCAATTCTTTTTTCTATCTTTAAAATGATCGGTTATACTTGCACTTTGTTCATTCTCCTTCCATATTCCATATCAATTTGATCATCGTTAATTTCATTTCGAATCGAAAAAAAAAATGACAAATGAAGAAAAGAGTAGTGGGAGAGAGAAAAAAAGCTGAAAAACAAGTTTATGTTCGAAAACAAAGAAGGAAAAGGAACAATTAATTTCATATAGAATTAAAGGATACATTCATTGCATTTATGAAACGATTTCTTAACAAGAATTTATAAATGTGTGTGTGTGTATGTGTATGTGAGAGGGAGAGAGAGAAAGAGAGAAAGAGTAAAATGTTTAAAAAGGAAAAAAAAAGACAACAGCAACAAAGCTGATGAAAATATTGAAAAGCGGAGAAGAGGAGGAAGAAAAGGAATATGACAGAGCTGTTTTCTTCTACTTCTTTCATTTTAATTGATTCCTCCTTTCATTCATTCATTCACTCATTCAGTTAGCCATTCAGTATTCAAAATGAATGGATGGATGAGGGAGTGAGGAGTGGGCGCTAATTGTTCGGCGCTAATTGTTTGCCGTATCAGTGATGATCCTTCTGAACAATGGATGGCGCTTTGTGTGTGTGTGTGTGTGTGTGTGTGAGAGAGAGAGAGAGAGAGGTCGAGGAGAGTTGAGAGGATTAGAAGAAGAAGAAGCAGAAGGCCTTTCAGTAAGCTCTCTTCGCATTCATTGTTCCTCCTCACTTTGAAAATTTCGTTTTTTCCCCTCTCCCCTCCCCATTGATTGTTCGGAACCAAAAGGGTCGGATAATTTAATTTAGACAAAAGGACGAGGAAGAGAGGGAGGAAGGACGGAGGGAGTTGTTGCATAAATTGTGTGAGAAGGGAAATGACACACGTAAAATCCAGCGATTTCAAACAAAGGAAGGGACGATGAATGAGTGCAAAATCAGCAGCTCTCATTGTCCTCGGAATAATTACACTTTTGATGTTAGGTAAGCTATGTGTGTGTGTGTGTGTGTGTGTGTGTGTGTGTGTGTGTGTGTGTGTGTGTGTGTGTGTGTGTGTGTGTGTGTGTGTGTGTGTCTATGTGTTATTACTGCTTATTGTTACTGTTTCATTTGTCTGGTGAAATGTGAAGAGGCTATGGTGTTGTGGTATTTGCTTACACTCAGTTTCAATTTGACCTTTTCGATGCGAATTGCTTTGACCCTTCAATTTGAAATTCTTGTTCGATTTCAATCGGTCCTCTGAACGAAGTACGCACACCATTGTTGCTGTTGTTGTTGTTGTTGTTGTGTGTTGTCTGTTCCATTCTCAAATTGTTTAATTTGATAGTTAAATATGAATTATCGCTTTGAATTTGGTTTAAACTTTTCCTGTCGACGAGTGTCTGATGATTATTTTTCTATTAATTAACAGCATCGATCGAATGATAACATTTATTTTCAAGTAATTATAGCTCGCTAATCTAACTTGCAGGAGTAGCTAATTTTTTCCCTTGTAATTATGAAGCAATTTGCATATGCCATTGTTTACTTATGCAAGGTAAGTAAACAACGCGAACAACTAACAACAGTGCTTTTTATCATTTCTTCTTTTTTCATTAATGAAATGATGAGAAAAGAAGGAAAATGCTTTTACATTTAAAATTTCAATTAAATTCGTTTTTAAAATTGTATTCTTCCTTCTCTCTCTCCCTTCTTCTTCTAAGAAAATTGCTGTAAAAGTGTGATATTTCGCTTTTTTTAAAAAAAAAGTGCGAAAGCAATATCCTTCTGTTTTATTATGCGACAATACATATAAATGAAGGGAATGTGTTAACTGAGAATTTAAACAAACTTTTTTTTCGAAAAAAAAGAATTGGAAAAATTGCATGAGTGAATGAATGAATGTAATGCTTTTTTTCTTTTCTTTTCACCTAAATTGCTTCACTCAACATTTTTAAAAAGTATTTTCAAGCAAAGTTTGCTTTCGTTCTTTTTTCTCTCTCTCTCTCTCTCTCTTATTTTCCTTTCATTTTTTTCCTTTTCTTCAATTATCAAATATGAAAAAAAATGATGATTGTAAGTTGTTCGTAAACAGCGGTATGTTTCTTTGTGAGAGAGGGACGAGGGAGGGAGAGAGAGAGAGAGAGGAAGTGGAGGAGGGAAAGAAGAAAGAAAAAAACATTATACTCCTCTCTCTAATAGGCTATCATTCATTTTCATTTCTTCATCACCGTTTATTCCATTCCATTAATGTTCATTTTCAATTTCCTTTTAAAATGCTTCTAATACAAAGCATTCATTCATCCACTCGCATAAGCATTTGAAATGTGTAAACAAATATGTGCATATTTGCACATATGCATTAAGTAAAACAAAACTAAAAGTGACGTTGAATAAAGTAACTTGACTAATTAATTAGGTCTAAAATTGTTCGCGAAATGATAATTTGCAAATAGCAGTGCATTATGCTTAGTGTACAGCTCGTATAGCATACACTTTATACTATAGTCATATGATATCATACAAGTTTCATCATACGATAAAATACATACGATATTATCGTAGTGTTAACTCTCACACCGTGTTTCTACAGTATCCTTTACAGCATAAGCAAATCAAGTGTATACGGTATCTTGTAAATTATACATCATATTTCCAATGATATCTTTACTGTTCGAAAAAAAACGAAGATTTTTGTTTGTTATTAAGATATTCCGTGGATTTCTATAAAAATGCTTCTCCGTGGTAGTCAGCGATAAGGATCTACAATTACGCAAACTGATATTATCGTTTATTGTCAATGTTTTTATTTGTTCCTTATTTTTAGCATTATTTTTACAGATTAGAGATTATTAATTAGGTGTAGAAATAATTTTAGAAGGAGAGAGAGAGAAAGAGAGAGAGTTGAAATGGTTATAATTGACAACGATGATTTTCAATTCACTGTTATTTGTCTTCGTTATTTTACGAATCGTTTACAGTTATTTTCTCACATAATGGAAAACAATTTTTGCTTACTCTCAATCATTCACTCTTCAAAACACAATGAACGCATAGATATTGTTACAAAGAAATGGGCGAAAAAAAGTGGTAATGAAAGAGATAAATTAATTTTAAAAAAGATATTTGTTAAAAAGTTGAAGGCTTACTTTTCTCATCTTTTTCAAAATAAATTTTTAACATTTTTCATTTTTCTCTTTTTTTATTTCCAATTTTCCTTTAGTGAAAGAAATAGTTTCTTGTCTCTAACATAGCAGTATAAACAGGCAGCTGTCTCACTGTGTGGTGTGTGTGTGTGCGTGCGTTTCGGTCCAATCTCATCAATAAAAAATTTTTTAATAAAAGTGTTGAAACGAAGAATGAGAAATGTTTTTTCCTTTCTTTTTTGGTACCGTTCAAAAAGTTGAATGGATGGATTACTTGAAGCGTGATAAACTGACGCACAACACGCACGCACGCACTCTTTAACATTGCCATCTTTGACATATTCTGTCCATTACAAGTAAATAACACACTCATTCCATTTCATTAATTATTATCAGTTTTATGCACAATGCACACGAATAATTTCTATACGTTCAATAGCGTAAGTCATGCATGCATAAAGGCGAATAAAAAAGGTTGGGAAAAAATTTCCATTCCTTTTTTTTTTTTGTTTTATTAAATTTGACGAAATTTCATGCATGCTATTTCTTCTGTAGTTTTGTGCATTCATACAGTACCATCGTATAGCACAAATTTCATACTATACTTATATCACATCGTGCTCACTTCACCATGTAAATACAGTAGTGCCAATGCAGTATTTAACTTTCATACTGTTTCATGCTGCATAACATAGTTTTCACGGTGTATGCAGTCAGTATGTTCGCGTAGCGGAAGATCGTATGGATTGTTGGTGTGGGGAAGTCCGCGATGAAAAGTACAGCACTCCCAGCAGACTTCGTCATTTAATTAACAAAGGAAGGGATTGTTTACAGCAACACTCAGCCATTGTTCTGTAGCGAATTTCGTCATTTTACTTAACAACAACCATTGTTTTATCATCCATACAGCCTCGGCCTTTGTGCTGCACAAGCGCACCGCACAAGGTAATTACGTAGGTGTTTTGCAAGCTTCCTCTGCTATAAGCAAAGCAGCGCTCATCCCACTCTGGGATGATCCTTCTTGACAAGCTTACTCACTCTTACAACACCCTTTCTTCCCAGTCAATTTCATCAATCAGTTGTGAACTCTTCCCGACATTTCACAACTCACAGTCCAGCTCCGAAATACTCCCTCCCAATTATTAACCGCGCTAATCATGATTTACTTCTCTGCCTCAGTGCTGTCCAGCAACAAGGCACTTGGAAGATTTAAATTCTCAGGGTACCGAACCTTTACAGTTACAACTTGTCGTGGATGAGATCCACAACTAATACAAAATAACAGACCTCTTTTCAGCTGGGTTCCCTCCATAAGTAGAAAATTTCATAGTGAATTTTGTATCCTAAACATATAGTATCCTCGTATAGTGTGATTTTTTTGTACGGTACTTACAGTGTAGCTTTAATGATATATAATTCGTTGATTGTAGTTCTTAGCGAAAGAAAATACTTCTGTTACTCCTTTTCGGGGCCTAGTTTTCTGCCACTCTTTCGCTTTTTCTCCGTTTCTCTAGTATGTTTGTTTTTTAAATGTTAAGGAAGTGGACATTATGCTGTCTATTGCTATAATGATTATTTAAAACTTGGATATTTAAATTAGTTTGGTAGGTGTTTATATTCACACTAAAGTGAAGTAAGCTATAAAGCAAACTATAGAATTAATGTAGCGGTGTAAACTACCTGTTACCATTCGAGGAAGCAATTTTAGAATTCTTGCAGGAAATCTAATTCCTCTGCTTCTTTCAACTGGTAAGTTTTTTTTTTTTTAAATTCATTTATTTGATTGAAACCAAATGGTACTTACGCAAAGTGTTTCTTCCTCTAAATTCCTACATTTATTATTATTAATTGTTATTGTTTTTCGTCGTTCCTTTTCCACGCATTGATCAGAATCGATGAATGATTTGCTTAAAAAGAGAAAAAAATGCGAAACAATGTGTGACAGTTCCATTGATGTAAACGGGAAGGGATGATGGTGGTGGTAATGCTATCATATTGAGGTTATGATTATCCCATCCTTGATGGATATGATGCTTATCGATAATTGTCGTCAGATCGGATCAGAGAGGTGATGGTTGAAGGAATAGGAAGTGGAAGGAGAGGAGGTGGATGAAAGGATGGGATGAGTTTGAGGATCAGTGCGATCTATCACAATGAGAAGTTGAAAGGATGAGAATATCATTTGGACTGTGAGGAATAAGTAAGTAGTAGATAAATTGCGTTAAATGAAGGAATGAATAATTAGAAATGGAAAACAATCATCGGATTATCTCTCTCTCTCTCTCTCTCACCATTCATTCGAAAGGAGAAGAAGTGATGAAAATAAAATTAAAATTAAACAATACAAACAAATAAAAATTTATCAAAAATACTATCGAACAATATGTAGTAGTAATTAGCAATTAATTTACCGTACATATCTCATTTTCAACAGCTTTTCCTTCTCTCTTTCACGTAGAGAAAATGTTTTTCTCAATTTTTTTTTTTTGTTTTAACTTACGCGGCAATAAAAGAGATTGAAGTTAAACAATTCTCTTCTATCACTTAACTTTATTTCACTGCAATGTCTGTTTCGTTAATTTTATTTTTTAAAAATGAAATTTTTATTCATGTTGGAAGCACTAAAATTAATTTTCCATTTAGTTTTGACATTTGTAAGACATTGTTATATTGCATTTCTTGTTTTACTTTTCCATTTTCGTCAATTACTTCAAGCATATTACGTTCATTTTATTAGCATATATTTTTATTTAGGAACTTATCAGAGATATTTATCATATCATAGCACTGAAGATCCTCATCGAATAAATGTAGAATAATACTTATTTTGAACGTCTTATTCACTTACTGTTTTTTTTTGGAAGTCAAATAATTTTGAAAGTTTGCGTCCGTCAAAAGGAGAATTTTTTGACTTGCTAGCAAAGCTGTCAATTTTAATTTCCCACTCATGATTTAAATCAACTAAAATTTTGAATACGTGTTGTAATAATAGAAAAAGTTTGATTTCATAAATATTAAATAACTGTTTTTGCAAAATTTTCATTCTAAAACATCAAAACATACATATGTCATGCACATATGTCATATCATGTAAATTTTAATAAATTTATTTAATATTTTCATTTAGTAAATCATTTCTCTGATGTTCGTTATCAGTGTTTATTCCACACCTATGTGATAATTTGATCTTATCGTAAACATTCGATGAATGTATTTATTTAGTCATCCATCGTCTATGAAGTATTTTGTTGAACTAGTGACACACACATACATAGGTATGTGTATATTATTAATTATTGATTTAGCAAGTGTAAAATATGCAGTTTTTAAAGTGTGACATGGAGAAGATCCCTCTCACCCCCCTCTCCCCATCTGACCACAGGCCCCCTAAACCCCTCACTTTATTTAACTCATTTTATTTAACTGCTCATTTCATTTAACTTTAAAAATAGCTTTTTCCCTGCGCCAACTTTTCAATGCATTTTTTTCAGGTGAACCAAAATTAAATTGACCTTTAAGGTTCATTTTTTCATATGGTACACAATTACTGCATTTTTTTTTACCGTTTTTTTGCTTGTCCCATTGATATTCCCAATAAATAAACGCTGGTTAGCTAATCGAATCAATGAAGTTATTAGCTGAGCTAACTGAATTATAATCTTGTTACGTCAAATTCCACGCAAACTTTTTTTCTTCTTTATTGACTGCAAACGAACATTTAATCGCATTTATCGATCTTGCCGAATGATAAATACCTGTTCGGAGGAATGAAATTAAAGTTTGCAGATAGGCAAAGGAAAGAAAGATTGTCTTTTAAAAAAGGAAAAACGAAAAGGAAAAAAGGGAGTATAAATAAACAAAGTAAAGAGATGCGTTTCAGTTGTTGTTGGAAAAGAAGATGGTAACTTCTCATTAATACAACACATTTAAATAATTTATTTCATTCCTTTTTCTATTATTTCCTATTTTTAAAGCTAATAAGCTAATAATTTTAGCTAATTGTTTTTTTTCTCAATTTATTCATACTTTTCATTAGTAACACTGAGAAGTGGCGGAAAATGATGAATGAATTTGTTAGATTTTATCAAGTAAGCCAATTTATTGCTTCTGCGTTTCGATCATTTCGATATAATACATTTTGCTATTTGCATTAGTGCCGCATGTAAGTGAAAATTTTAAAATTCAAACTTTGCATAATTGTGATGATGGTAGCGTAATTCCCGTAATTTTCTTTTGAGTATTAAGTTTTACTACTTTTTGTTCTTGTATGTGTAAGTAAGTTTGTTTGATATTAGCGTTTCAGACATTCTTTTACACATATTTATTTCTAGCGAGTAAAAGATATTTTTGATCTTAAAGTAAATTATTAAATAGAGTAAAAGATATTTTTGATCTTAAAGTAAATTATTTTGAAATTGAATAGGTTTTTTTTGTAAAATTTAAGTTGTTGAAAAGCATAACAGAAGAAGCTTAATAATGTGATTTGCAAAAACCGTTGTTGTAATTAATTCATTTTGATGAACAAATTTTTCCTGTCAGTCCACCCTTTCTTTTCTTCTTTTTTTTCTGAACTTACGTTTCCCCGAAAAATTCTAATTACGACAGTTTTTCTATTTCATATTATTGCTTAACCGAAAAACTTTCCACCTGTCGATGATGGCTTCGAGAATCGAAATAGTTATTGATTGAAAATTAATGAACTACCGGTACTTTTCCTAGTAATGTACTTGGGAATATCTCAAGTCATATTTACATGCCATCTTTCCTTATGCCTGAAGAAAATTTTCCCTAATTTTTGCTTATATTTCAAACAGTCCACCGCCGCGTGGTAGTGGGTTAAATATTTGATTTTCACAAAAAATGATGAAATTGCAACGAATGCTAATAATATATTATTTGTCCTATAATTTTCACCTTTCTTCAAATTCATTTCTTCATTTAAAACAGTAACAATTTGGACGAATTTATAATTTTCATTGAAAAGTACAACTCTTCAAAAGTTTTATTTTTGGAACGGAAAAATAATATTTGTTCAACGTTTATTACCATTCGTCTCGTTTTTCGATTGCATCTGACAGAAAACCAACCGATAGTTTAAATTATTTTTTATTTGTTTATTTACTCATTGATTTCGTTCGTTCTATTTTAAGCAGAGGACGAGTGAAATGATCTGAAACAGTCGGTACTTATCAGAGCTGTTTCTTATCACCTTATGATCACAGTGTAATCATAGCTTATCATCGAAGTACGGCATTTATCAGAACGATCTATCCTCAAAGATAGTATCGTCTTTTTTTTTGTCGTAGCCTTGAAATATTTGCTTTTGCTATCATAGCTGGAACTATACATCCTACGTCACGCCATATTTGCGCCGCGCTGTTAGCAGTAAAAAGGGAAAAAGTTTTGCAGAAGAAATTTTTGTTCTTTGTGCTTCAGGTTATGCTTTGAGGATGTAAATTTAGCTTTTTTTCCAACTGTATTTTCGCCCATAGCTTTTGATCTGGAAAGTTGTCAATATTAATTACTATTATCGTTATTGTTATTATGATTAATGTAATTAATTGTTGCTACTATTGCTATTGTTAGTTTGCCATACAAGTAGGTCAACAGAATTTATTGGTTGTTATTTCCCAGGTATGTTAAAATTACACAAAATTAATGTGTGAAAAGTTTTCTTTAGCATAGGAACAGCTGCTTTCTTTCTTTCACAAAACTTTTGATTGAATTCTTTTTTTTTCTTTTCAAAAAAAAGCCATTGTTGACAACTTCGACTTATTTTCATTATTCTTAGTGCTTATTTTCATGAGCCTCTAAAAAACTTGTTCTTAACGCGGAAGTCATAAATTTTGATTTTACAATAAGAAAAAAAAGAAGGAGGGAGGGAGAGAGAGCGAGAGAGAGAGAGAGGGACAGGAATTAAAAAAATTCGTTTGATTGACGTCAAAGTATTTAAATATTGATAATATATGTGTCAAGAGCAGTAGCTGCTAATTCGACAATTTAAAAAATGAAAATAATTGAAGAAGCAAAACGAATAATTAACATTGGTCTGTGTGTGTGTGTGTGTATGTATGTGTGTGTGTGTGTGTGTGTGTGTGTGTGTTTGTGTGTGTGTGTGTGTGTGTGTGTGTGTGTGTGTGTTTGTGTGTGTGTGTGTGTGTGTGTGCGGTGCAAAAAGCAGGGGAATAATCATAAAATGATATCATTCATTTTTATCATCGATTGTTGATAAAGATTAATATCATCGTAAATAATTATCTAATAAGATCAAAAATTGCTATTAGCCGAGGAAGAGAGGAAAAAATTAAGGGAATGAAAAATGAACCGAACGATGATAATACAAAGTGCTTTTCCTCTTCGTCGGCGGTTATTATGCTAGTAATTTTGCTTTTTCTTTTCACTTCTGTTCGACTAAGATAACAGCGAATTCACTGACATCCCACGAAATTTCCATTCCATTCATAAATTCACAAAAAAAGACACAAACAAACAAACAAACGAAATCTCTCTGCGATATGCGTGTGCATGCGTACATTCGTGTGTGTGTGTGTGTGTTTGTTGCGATTATTACCGTTTTAAAAATTCATTTTTGTTTCTTAAATGTTTTGCAGCATTGAGAGGAGAAAAAAAGTTTATTCCAAAAAGTGCTAGAACCATGCATTCATACCACTTTTTGGAAAGGAAAAAAATGAATTTCTGTTTTTCTCTCATTCAACGCTCACTCTCTTTTCCATTTTCTTTTTGTCTTTTTCATTCTTGTTATTGTTGTCTTTGCAACATCGCTTTTCGTCACTTCCAATTCATCGCTTTTGTTTAATTTAATTTTCAGTGAATTAAATGAAATAGTAAATTGTAAGTGAATGAAATTAATGAAAGCTTATAATAAAGGGTTATTAAATGTCCACTGGGATAACCGACCGAGTGAACTAATTTGGTGTCACATCGGTCATTTTCATTGATAATAAATTGAAAAATAAGATATTTCTCCTCTTTCTGTCTCTTTCTCTCTTCCTCTCTTTCTCCTTTCCTCTCCCACTTCATTTGTTGCAAATGAATTGAGGATGGAGATTGAAAGTGAAGTAAAAAAAAAACAAATTTAATTAGTTTAACTAATTTCAATAGTAGTCGTATCAAAACTACAATTAAAAAAGTGTGCAAAAAATCAGTTCTAAACGAATTACCAAAACAAACATTCCATTTCACGTGGAGCAAGTTAAATTTAAAATTTAACTTTTACGCATACAACAATACATCAATTTAATTGGTGTAAGTATGAGCGAAATTCCAGGATAGACTTGTTGGGAGAAAAATGGGAACATTTGATTATTTAAACATTAAAATAATTTCCTTTCACTTTTTCAATTCGTTCTCCCGCCCTCCCTCGCTCCCCCCCCCCTTCCACCTTCCCTTTCCTCCATTTCCTCTTCCACTCTCTTCTCCCCTTTCTTACTTCTTTCAAAAAAAAAACAATATTCAAATAAAAGTTGAGCGAATTTTGATCGTTTTAGTTTTTTTGTAAAAGGAGAGAGAGAGAGAGAGAGAGGGAAAAGAAAAACGAGACGATTCATATCGGCCAGTATTTTATTAGACCCGACCCGATCGTGAATTTCATTCAAACATATGGTAGTAGCAGTAGTGGTAGTAATGGTTGTGATGGTTGTTTAGTGTAAAAGATAAATTGAAGATACTAATCAGCCATTGTGTTAGGAAAAATAAAGAAAGAAAAGAGACCGGTTCTTCCTCCTCTCTCCTTCCTTCCTCCTCTCTTTCATCTGTTTATATGCTTTCAGTCGCAAACATCTTTTCAAACAAGTACCATAAAAATTGGCCGACAAAGTTTAATTAGTAGTCAATGTTTGTTTTATATATATCTATCCGCTGTCCTTCCGTCTTTCCGTCCATCCATCCATCCATCCGTCCGTCCGTGTGTGTCTGTGTGTCTCCGTCGGCATGAGTGTGTGTGCGTGTGTTTTTCCAAGGTAATTCATTCACTCATTCATTCATTTAGTAATTTTTAAATGATAAATAAACAGGCTTTTCTAGGATTCATTCATTCAGTTGCCCAACTAATTCTTAGAAATAATATAAATAAACAACACTCTCAGCTCAAATTCATTTCCTCTCAACTTTTTTCCTCATTTTTTTCTCCTTCCCTCTCTCTTCTCCCCTCACTCACTTCCTCTCACCTCTGCGCCTTCCTCTTCTCTTTCCTTTCCCTTCTTTTGTTTTGTTTTTCATGAATTTTAATTAGATTTTAACCTAATATAAATTTTAAGAAAGTTGATATCCGTGTTGTCTGTTACATTCGTTTCATTCATTTCTTCTTCTCTCTCCCTTTCTCTCTCCCTTTCTCTCTCCCTTTCTCTCTCCCTTTCTCTCTCCCTTTCTCTCTCCCTTTCTCTCTCCCTTTCTCTCTCCCTTTCTCTCTCCCTTTCTCTCTCCCTTTCTCTCTCCCTTTCTCTCTCCCTTTCTCTCTCCCTTTCTCTCTCCCTTTCTCTCTCCCTTTCTCTCTCCCTTTCTCTCTCCCTTTCTCTCTCCCTTTCTCTCTCCCTTTCTCTCTCCCTTTCTCTCTCCCTTTCTCTCTCCCTTTCTCTCTCCCTTTCTCTCTCCCTTTCTCTCTCCCTTTCTCTCTCCCTTTCTCTCTCCCTTTCTCTCGTCTTCTTTTCATTGTTTTTGTTAAAAGATTATTTTAAGAGTTTTATGTTGCAACAAATGATTGATAGTAAAACTGTGGTTTTTTTTCCATGTCATGTTATGTTCTAATTTAAACTTTTATTTGACATCTTTTTTTCAATTTCGTTCCATTCCATTAAATGGTTTTTGATAACAAATTTATCACATAAATGATGACCGCCTGCCAATACTTCGTCTTTTTTTGCAGAAATATGTTCAATTTCGTTTGATAGCAATATATTAAGTGCGCTAATATGCCAATTTGAAATTATTTAAAAGTCTTACGGTAAAAAGTTTATTGGAGAGTTTTCTGTAGCATTTTTGATCGCATTATCTTGCTGACTGCAATTCTTCTGGGAATTCCAATGTGTGGTTTAATTTTTAAAAAATTTTTATCGTTTCATTTTGTGTGAGAAAACGTTTAACTAATAGCACAACTGTTAGATAGCAATGAATAATGAAATATGTTTTCATCATTTAAATTTATATAATAAGTATGTTTTAGG
Organism: Litomosoides sigmodontis; assembly: GCA_963070105.1. Taxonomy (NCBI): domain Eukaryota; kingdom Metazoa; phylum Nematoda; class Chromadorea; order Rhabditida; family Onchocercidae; genus Litomosoides; species Litomosoides sigmodontis. The sequence continues at coordinate 9,480,297 of OY718807.1, forward strand.
ATTTATATAACTGACATGGACAGTAATATAATGGTTAATGAGAGAGGGTGAGAGAGAGAGGGAGGGACGAAGATGGATGTGTTAATTAGTAAAAAATTATTTCACAAAGTTAATTGGGGAAATTTTTGCTGAGATGAAGAATTTACAGAAACTAATCACAAAGTGTAAAACTTTTAATGAGAATTAGTTGCAATTAATGGGTGACGAGAAATGAAGAAGAAAATGAGGGAGAGAGAGAGAGAGAGAGAGAAAGGGGAAGGAAGGCAGATAGATAAGAAGTGAAAGAGCCAAAGAGGAATAATGTCATCAACATATGTACCGATCGTTTAATTAATTAATTTTTCGACAAACCTATTAACAATCGTAAAATTAGTCAACCGTTTAAGGTGCTTTAATGGAAGATTATTTTTCGGATTGATATCATTGCAGTGGTTAATTAATTTTATTTTTATTCCTCTTTGTTATTGTTATTATCAATTACTATTATTATTTTCATTATTGTCATCACTTCACTGTTATCATTGTGATTATCGTTGTCATTATCACCAAGTATATGATATGTGAAATATTTTTTGTAACTTTTTTTCAACTAATTAAATTGAAGTAAGAGATTATTAGATTTGATGGAACTTCCAGGCTAACTTCTCACTTAACATATGTTCATAAATTTCAATTATTAATGAATCTTTGGATGAGGTGGACGATTGTGTGACACATTGATGAATGGAAGAAGCAGAAATGAAGGAGTCAGTGTGGACAGATAGATGTGACAGAGGTCAGCAGAGGTGGAGGATGCTTCACTTCAGTTCACTTCACTTCACTTCACTTCACTTTAAACCGAAGGTCGTTTAACTAGATCATTGCTATGATCTTTATGACAAAGTCTCTCTCTTTCTCTCCCATCTTAATACTTCCTTCCACTCTTCCTTTCTTCTCCTCCCCTCTCCCTCCCTCCTTCCCTCCCTCTTTCTCTTCTTGTATGTGTAAATATGATAACATATGTAATATATATTATTTTTCGCTTTTTTTCAATTATTTTCATATCGATTTCTCTGCTATCTCTCCCTCTCTCTTCCCCTCCCCCTCTTTTGCGTATAATTGATCTGAATGAAGAAAAAAATTCTTTTTTTCCTTTCAAAAATCCTTTTCTATAATAAATAGCTTTTATTTCAATAAAAGAGAAAAGCAATTTAAAACATTTTATATGAAAAAGAGAACGAAAAAAAACGATTGTTTGTGTTGTTAGTTCTTATGCATTCTTTTTTTCTTTCCGTTTGTCCTTTCCTTTCTCTTTTTTCCTTTCATCTCCTCCCACACCATTTCCCTTTATTCTTTTTTTTTGTATTTTGCTTTTTTTTTTAAATTGGAGCCATAAGAGATGTCTACTCTCCTCATATCAATAATATTATAGCTGAATTGTTAGCTGTCAAGCAAGCATTCCATCCATTTCGTTGTCCCTTCTTTCTTTTTCTCTATCCCTTTCTCTCGCCTGACGATCTCCCTCTGTGTTGTTTCTCCCTCCTTTTTCCCTGTCATTTCCTCAGTTTTTCAACAAAAATTTTATTTTCAAAGAAAACAAAAATGAAACGAATGAGTAATTAGTTTTTGTTGATAATGTTTGAATGTATGTTATTTTGAAGGTAAATGAAAGGCGAGAGAGAGAGAGAGAGAGAAAAGAGTAAGTAATGAAAAATTACGATGTAAAATTTATCGGATTATCATTGCATGTGTGGGTAAATTTACATACTAATCTTTCCAATGGGATTGAGCATCGTCGTAAACTGAATGGATAGATAGGTATGTTAAAATTTTTTAGAAATGAACACCTCACTTTTGTTTAAATAATTAAAACTTTGATACATGACGTATTTTCCTCGTCTTCTTTGGTACTGATCAAAGAGATTTTGAAATTAATATTGAATTGTAATTTAAATAATTTCACAATTTCATTTAATGCAACGTTTTTTAATCAATCATTGCAGTTCGTAGAGTTCTGCAAGAAATAGTGGAAAAATAATTTTGAGGGGAAAGTGCTCGCCTATCGTGCAGCACCAGCCATTCCTCATTTCCTCAACGATTAATTTTTCTTCCAGTATTTTTCTTTAATTTCTTTTTTTTTCACCCTTTTACTTCTACACGCACACGCACCACACCTTTACTACTTGTTGTTGCTAGAAAATCACAATTTTTTCCTTTTAGATATTTTAAAAATTTATTTTCTTAAAAAATTCGAATTATTAAAATAATAAAATATATCATATGGAATTTGCGGAATTTGAAGTATTGCAAAGAGAAAAAATGAAATTTTCGTCTTTTTTTTTCTCTCTTTGTAACACTTAAATATTTTCAACTTCTCCTTCGATGTTAATTTTCATTTTCATTTTGTCGTCTTTCCTCCTCCTCCTCCTCCTGTTGTCTCTCTCCTTCTTTCTTCCTCTGACAATGTTTACAGTTTTCCGAATTCTTACATTTTCATTTTTTTTCCTTCTATTGTTCAATCAATACATCCTTACATAAATACGTCTAACAGGAAAAAAAGTTTTTAAATCCACTAAAATAATGTTGTTATCGATTTTTTTTCCTTCCTTTTCGAGAAGCTCGTTTTTTTGTTGCCTTTTTCTCTAATTTCATTTGTTTTCTGACAAGACGAATTAAAAAAAATAATTCAAAAATGCTTCATTAATCATTCATTTCGAAGGAAAAATTGAAAATGTTTTTTTTGCAAATAGCAATAACATATGTATTTTGTTATTTGTTTTTTTAATTAAATGAAAATTACATTTTTATAATTATATTTAAAAAAATATAATTTTCGGTTTTTTTATTTTAATTTTTCGTTTATTCAATTATTTTTTGGAATTAAAAAAAAGGAAGGGAAAATTTATTCCAAATTTGCCATTTTTCTCTCTTTCTTTTCCACTATTTTGACAGTTTAATTATTGAAACTAAAAAATTTTTTGCTTATTATTTAATCGAATAATATCGCACAAATGCATTGAACACAGCAAATTGGAATGCAATCGTTTTTTGTTTACTTGTTTGTTTGTTAACTTTAGCGTTCACAACAATCATTACTTTGTTGAAAGCGTCTGCACTGTAATTCGACCTGTCCGATCGACGGACTTTATTCACTTTTGTTGAAACCGTTATGTAAACTGATCTCATTGATTTTGCCGCAATTTTAACAAATTAACTAACTTTTTCTTTCTAAAAAATACGCTTTAAAACGAAATTTGATGTTAATCTTCACATATAACATTCATCAAATGTGTTTTATAGCCTAGGAAATCTGTCATAATTGATGTACGTGTCTGTGTGTGTATGTCTGTGTGTGTGTGTGTGTGTGTGTGTGAGTGTGACAGATGAACAGAGAGATACATTATGTAATTGTAATTGCAACAGAATTAATGTACTACGGCAAAAGATAAATTTTATAAACAGTTTGTTGGTGGGGATGGAAATGTTCCATTAGTGGTGCGTGCGCATGGCATTGTAACAACAGGACACTGAAATGCTGTCCCTTCTCCGCCCACGCGTCGACGATCATTCTCTCTCCCTTCCTCTTCCTCCCCACGTCCACCGCGCTTCCTTTGTGTGTATGAGTGTCGTAACTATAGTTCCTCTACCGTTCGTCCCTAATAACTCCTCTCTTTTCATCTCTCCACCATTTTCAATGTAATACAATGTGGAAATCAGGTCACGTAGTTTAATTAAGGAGAGGGAAAGCATGAAGGAGAGAGAAATAGGACAGATGATAAGATAGGATAGGACAATCGTCTAGTACTGTTAGTATTATTGCGAGGAATTAAATGATGAAATAACATTTCGGAAGTGATTTCCGGAATACTATTTCAATTTTCAAGGGTTGTCGTACTTTACGCAAGTAGCGCATGCATGATAGGAGCAAACAAACAGATTAATTATCGCAAAATGATTCCTGCTATTTGGCCCATGCAACACACACACACACAAACGTTTATCGGAACAGAAAACGATATCTATAAAATTCGTAAATTACTCAATTCAGCCATTACCGCTGTAATGAGTATTATTTTGGGATAATTTAAGTATTAAAAAATCATTCAGTTGTAAGATGGTTAAATTGATGATGAGCATTTATTTCGGTAAAATTTTGTACTGTTAATTTTTTATAATTTTATTGGTACGGTAGGAAAAACTGAAAAAATTAATTTAATTGCAAAATGAATTTCATTTCTGTCTTGTAACATAATAGCACGAACTTTAAAAAATTTTTGAAAAATTTAAGAAAATTTTTACTTTAAACTAATGCGCAAACAAACAAACAAATGAATCGAATGTCTCTTTTTTTTTAAAAAAAAAAGAAAAATTCTTTTTCCACTGAAAAGAAGTGAAATAGGTGAGAGGAAGAAGAGAAAACAACAAAAATGTTTGATCATTTGAAATGTTTTTTTTAATGAATTTTTTTAATTCATAAAGTGAATTGAGGATGAACGAAGACAGTTAATTATCTTTTAAACATTGTGAAATTAACTATATATATATATATATATATATATATATATATATATATATATATATATATATATATAGTGTATATAAAAGAGACAACCAGTCATGAAAAATGATTCGTTTGATTTAATTTTAATTTTATTATTTTAAAATTTTAGATTTTTCTTCTGCCTATGACTTCAATTATTTCATAAATATTAGCATTACATTTATAAATGTCATTTTGTTGAAATATTTCGCAATTTCAAAATGAAAATTTATAATAGTCATTTGAATGTGTTTACCCTTTCATTCCTTCCATCTCCCTCTCTTGCATCGTCTCTTCATCCCCCTCTTTGCAACACTCATCTCTCTCTCCCCCCTTCTCTCTCTCTCCGCCTGTGTTCATTAAAATAATCAGAAGGAATTTCTCTCTCACTTATGTAATTTTAGTCTCAATTTATCATCGTCATTACCAATGCACTAAAATTTCCATTCATTTATCTCCCCCGCTCCTCTCTCTCTTTTTCTCTCATTCTGTTTCCTTCTCTACTTCTCCTTTCGCTTTCCACTCCTCCCGTCGTTTCTCCTTTTTTCTCTTTTTAAGATGAAATGTTGCATTTATGTGTGGAAAGTTTCTTTGAAGTATTTCCGAAATACTGAAAAAAGAAACGACGCGAAACGAAAAAAATTCGTCCAAACATTTTTTTCTTTTTTTTTCAATTGATTAATTAGTTAAATTTATTTATTTGTATCTTTTTGAATGAATGCCGTTGAATTTGATTTGATTTTGTTGTTGTTGTCGTTAAATGAATAAATTAATTTCTTGCTATTTCCTCCTCTTCCTCTTTCCTCGTTTTCCTTTCTCTCTCATTTGGATTGATTGTATTTAGTTGTAAAAACTGTAAGAATGAAAAACCAGGAAGGAAAGGGTTAGAGAAAAAAGAGAGAGAGAGGGGAAGGGAGAGAGAGATTGTTTTATGCATTTGATATGATATTGTCTTTTTTTTTTGTATCGGATAGTTCAGTTTAACATTCAGTGAGATGGATGTGTAAGTAATGAATGTATTTCGAGGAATGAATTGAAGTGGAATGGGATGGCAAATTTAGAAAATGAAATTTAGAATTAATTAGCTAATGAATAATAGCTTCTTCTCTCCTAGAGGTTAGTGAATTTTATTCGCTTAAAAAATGATAATGTCTTTGAGAAGGAGAGATTTTCAGTTGTTCATTTTTCTTCTTTTATAGCAAATTCGCTAGCTAACTAACTAAATAAGAAGGTAAATAAATGAGGGATGAAAGAGACAGATGAAAGAAAAGACTGAAATGAATTTAAATTTAATAAGGCGAAAAAGCGCGAGAGAGAGGGGGAGGAGTGGAGGAGAGAGGATTGCCATCGATTAAATTAGAAAGAGAATGTAATGAATAAAAAGGTTGGCCATAAGTGAGTGAGTAAATAAAATAAATAAAGTATTCATTTAATGCAAGACAAATAAAATGTTTACTTTAGTTAAATATGAATGACACAAACTGTTTGCTTTCATTCCTCTCATCCTTGTCCAATCGGTTTGCGGACACTTATAGTTCTGAATGAATTTTGTCACTAATATGGCACGTAACCGCTTGCTTATTGATACTCGTCGTTATCATTATCACCGTTTTCTAATTATCTAAGTCACATTAGAGGTAGCAGTTTATTGCTTCCTACTACTACTACTACTGTTGCCTCATTTGAGTATAGAATGTAGAGTGTAATGGGCGAAGTGATTAATTAATTAATTAATTAATCGTTCCATTATTCCTCTTTTTGAATGTATGACTTGCCTGTTTTTTGAATCTGATGTTTATTATATGAAGTGAGTATAATTCAGAGAGCTATCATCGCATCAGCTTGATATTTCATAACGCAATATTACTAAGTGTTTGTAGCACTGAAGTGATGAGAAATTAGCAATTTGAAATAAAATGGATTTCATTTTTGGCTCGTTAATTATTTATGAACAGGAAGAGGTGTGTGTGTGTGTGTGTGTGTAGTTAATTAATTTACATATATATATATATATATTTTGTTTATCAAAAAAACACAACCAAAGTATTTTGTGCCCACTTTCCTCAACGAAATGAAACGAAATTGAAATGGTAATGAAGTATGTTTGATCTTTTTCAAACTAGTTGTTTATGCATTTTATAACTAATTTATATTTTCAATTTAAAAGAAAGCAATTTAGAGAAGAAGGAGAGAGGGAGGGGAAAAAGCGAAGTGAAAATAGGATGATTATAAATCAATTATTATCCTTCAATCACTCATTAACTAATTTATTTACTCTTTCTTTTTACAACTTTATCAAATATTTCGTAATAATAATAATAATAATAATAATAATAATAATAATAATAATAATAATAATAATAATAATAATAATAATAATAATAATAATAATAATAATAATAATAATAATAATAATAATAATAATAATAATAATAATAATAATAATAATAATAATAATAATAATAATAATAATAATAATAATAATAATAATAATAACAATAACAATAATAATAAATGATAATAATAATAATAAAATAAATAATAGATAATGGACGTTGTTTGTTAATGATCCCATCAAATTCCATCATTTTTCTATCGTCTGCTACTTCTGTTGCTCCTGCTCCTTGCTTTTTTTTTATTTTCATTTTTTTTTTTGTGCAAAGTGTATTGTGTTGATTCAGCGGTGTTTACGGTATCGATGGAAGGGGAAGAAAGTAAGTGGAAGCTATAGGATTTTTGAAATGTGAAAAAAAAGACGAAATGAAATGAAAGATTCTATTGTTGTTGCGGGAAATGTAAATCCAAATGGCATTTAGATGAATCATTACCAATCGTTATTGTCCATTCCAACTCTAACAGTTGAATCGACAACGATCAATCCACCACAACAGATATCACAACAACAACAACAACAACAACAACAACAACAGCAACAACAACAAGCGATACATCAACAGCATCAGTCAGTTATAATGAATAATTTATCACGAGCGGTTGGCGAACCGTCGTCCTCATCACTTACGTCCGTTGCTGATCTCCACGGTATCACGGAATGTTGTGCATCACGTATGCTACTCCTCTTTTTCGTTAGCTTTGGATTTAAATTTGTTTAAAGGAAATTTTGCAAGTTTTAATGTTATTACGAGTTTAACAGGTGGTTGTTTATCTTGCCGCAATTTTTATGTTATAATTGACTATATACGTATCACGTGGAATATTAGTAGGATTGATTCAGTGAATGAATACAATAAGCGTATCAAATTTCATAGGCCAAAAAAACAGTGCTGCATTTGTTTATTGTATTATTATTTATGTTATGATTATTAGTATTACTTTTTTAATATTATTCTTGTTATTGTAATTTACTATTATTTATTATTTTATTGTTTTCAATTATTATTACTAATAATTATTATTATCTAAGAGAACTGGAGATTAGATGTCATGAATAAGAAGGAAGACAAGTAATTAATTAACGCAACGCAAACAAACAAAACAAATGGGAAAAGATTTCCTGTTTCAAATTTTAATTTATATAAAAGATTTCATTGGTTGTGATAGGTTCGCCAAATGCGCAGTTTACAACGAAAAGATCGATTGACGAGGATCACCGTGGTGAAATGAAAGAGATGAATGAGTACGATGTACAAAAACGAATCAAGAGACCGATGAACGCTTTCATGGTTTCTTCCTTATTAGTTTTTTACACATTCCATTCATTGGGAACCTTCTTCTACGTAACGTAATCCTGGTATTTCACGTATTGTAGGTGCTTGTTACGTGAAAATGTATAGATATGCTTGTGTTACTTGTGGAAATTAGGAACAAAAGATAAGTAAAATAGGAATGTGTAAAAGTGTAAATTAATCAAAGTAATAATTAAACCTTTGACAAATACCAAAAAGCATAATTGATTAATACTAAATGATTGATTACGAATAGCGATTGAAATAATTGGTTAAAGTTTTAAATTAAATTTTCTTCAAGGTATGGTCTCAAATGCGTCGAGCGCAAATTGCAAGCACAGATGTCAAGATGCACAATTCACAGATTAGCAAAGAGTTGGGTGCTGAGTGGAGGGAGATGAGTCTTGAAGAAAAAGCGCCATATGTTAAGCGGGTTTGTGCTTCCTCCTCTGTTCACTCATTTCATTTAATATTTGAGAAAATTGAAAGAAATGAAAAATAATTTCATCAACCATTCCATTTCATTTTTACTTTAATTCAGTCAATCGTACTTTTATTTTCGAGAAAAAACTTGAAGATTTTTGCTCATGTTTTTTTTAAGTTGAATTTTCGATGCTTAACGAAATAATAATAATAATTAATTATAATAATTAATAATAATAATTAATTATAATAATTAAAAATAATGATTAATAATTAATAATAATAATTAATAATAATAATTAATAATAATAATTAATAATAATAATTAATAATAATAATTAATAATAATAATTAATAATAATAATTAATAATAATAATTAATAATAATAATTAATAATAACAATTAATAATAATAATTAATAATAATAATTAATAATAATAATTAATAATAATAATTAATAATAATAATTAATAATAATAATTAATAATAATAATTAATAATAATAATTAATAATAATAATTAATAATAATAATTAATAATAATAATTAATAATAATAATTAATAATAATAATTAATAATAATAATTAATAATAATAATTAATAATAATAATTAATAATAATAATTAATAATAATAATTAATAATAATTAATGATAATAATTAATAATAATAGTTAATAATAATAATTAATAATAATAATAATCATCTTAATATAATGATAATAATAATAATAATATATAAAATGATTTGCTTTTTTTGAATTTTTATTTCAAGGCTAAAGAATTACGGGAAGAATTAATGCGTCGTCATCCAAACTATGTTTATCGTCCAAAACGTCGATCACATGGTACGAAAAATTTACTAACCAAATCTTGTGCGGTACTTCCTGCAACCACCGGTCCATCAATGACACAATCATCATTTGAACAAAGGTATCATTTCAAGTTCATCTTTTTCCTACGTTTATTTTTCTTCATTCATTTTTATTTTCAAATTTTTGCTACAAATTTTGCAATTATGGGAATTTGGTACCAAATATGATTGATTGTTATTTAGCTAAATTCGTAAAATTTCCAAAATTCCTTAATAGAACTGTGAACGCATTATGTTATTAAAGTAATTGCTGCTAAATTGGTTACGATCAGAAATTGTGTGATCGATTTTAATCAATGCGATCAATGAATTGATTATAATGGAAATTCATATTTTACTCAAAAAACTTGCCTTCATTTGATAGCGAATCTATTTTAATTTTAAATTAAAATCTGCCCTTCTCTCATTCTTTCCTCACCAATTCATCTTTATTATATCTATGAATACTGTAGGTATGTGTAAGGTGAACGAGCACCAGTACTTTGATAATATTGATAGAAAAAATTATGCAAATAATTGCATGCTTTTTCACCACCACTAACGTAGCAAAAATCACATCAATTAAGATGTTTAAAATTTTGTTTATTTGCTCATTGTTTATCGCATTGTAATTGTAGGAGTATGAGAAGTACTGTTAACGAACAGCTCTGATTATTATTATGTTATGTATTTTGTGACAGTACCAATTGCCACCATTAGCATTTACAGATCGCATTCACTGTCATCGGTTCCGACAGCTCACGACATTAGACGATTGTTCCTAGCTCGCGTGATGCAGGAGCAGCAGAATAGCATGCTGTTAGCTGCATACCGTAATCATCTGCTTGCAGCTGCTACTACTACTACTACCGCTACCAATGCGACGACACCTCTGAAAGATTCGGCTAACCTGGATTCGGTCGATCAGGAGGTGGGTGATTCCCTTCATTAAAAAAATTCATGAATATATGTGGTGTTGCATTGTATTCATTTGAGTTAATTTAATTATCAAATTCATTTCATTAACATTCTTGTCAAAATTTTGTTACAACTTCTACAGAAATTACAATCAACAGTGGGAGGTATTACAACGGGTGCTACTGGTACTGTTGGTGATGTTTCAATAGCAGCTGAGCAATTTAATCCAATTTCATCATTGTCCATGTTGCAGTCGCCGTACAATTCGATCAGTCCATTGCTTGGTTCACAGTTTAATCCATTTCTCTTTAGTTAATTAATCGCTTCCTTAATTAACAGGGTATCTGCTAACCTCTTAATTATTGCAAAATAATGAATGAATAGAATGAAAATGCAAGAGACGTACTTTTTTCCGTTTATTTCCAGTATATTGTTAAGAGTCAAGTGTATTTTGCTTGTGTGGGTGTGCGTGTGTGGGTGGATGTGTGCATACTCTTCCAACGCAGTTTATTATGCTTGTTTATTTGTGTGTTTCTTTGCTTGTTTGCTTGCATTTTCTTTTTCATTTTGTTTTTCATAGTGTGCTTGATAAATGAGACTTAGTATTTAATTGATAATAGTATGCTAAATATGTCTTATTATTTGTTATTATTAATTTTCAATGATCGATTTTAATTTGATTAGATTAAAAAAAAAACATTTATGTGTGAAATAAGTAATACTTATAAGAGTGTTTAAGTGTAATAGCAGTAATTGTGTCAGTGAATAATTATAATGAAAGGAAAGACGTCACATACATATTTACGTGTGTGTGCGTAAATGCGTGGAAAAATACACTTGGCGATTAGTTTTGTTGTTCTGATATGTTTGCTATCATGTCGTTTATTATATATTTCGTTGAAATATTTGCATTATTTTATGAGATATTTGCCGGACATTTAGATATTTGAGTGATTAAAATAATGGGAAATTATAGTTTATAGTTGACATTTCTGCATTTAAATCTACGAATAAAACAAGGATTTCGTTTACCTCAACAAATGATATTCAAAATTTATGAATCACAATCTCACTTGGAGTATTTGGAAGGTAAGGGAGTGGGAGGAGATTTGAATATGGTAATTTCTAATAGTTTAGTGCTTTTTTATTGTGTAAAAGCAGTGGTAATGTCTGCTTTCTCTCCTCCCTTTTTCCTTTTTGTTGAAATGAACCAGGAACTGAAGAGGATAAGGTAGTATTTTAACGGGTAATTAATAAAATCAAATTTTATTTGGTGCAGTTAATTGAGAAGGAACTGAAAATTAATCGCCGCAAAAACAAGGGAGAGATGAAGAGATTATATTCCGCCATGGAAAAAATTTTTTTTAAAATGATTAATTGATAGATACATTTATGTGTTGCTAACTTTCGTGTAATGTTTTTTTTTCTTTTCTGCGAATGATTATGTTGTTGATGAATGTCTTTTTTTCGCTAATTAATTGTCAAATATAAAGCATTTGAATTTTGAATTTTTGCATACACATCCCGCTACAGTTCATTTTATTAATACAGTTAATATATTTTATATAATGCATTTCATATATCTTTCTTTTTTGAAAAAATTTATTTAGATAACCAATTTTCGCATAATTTTTCTCCTTTCGTTTTTTCCCAGTGACGCCTCCTCAGTCATTAAAGTGTCTTCATTTGTTTACCATTTCACCATCTTTGTTTACTCACTTCATTCATTCCTCACAAACGGAAAAATTAAAATACAAAAATATTTTAGAAAAAGAAGTGTTATTGTACTGTTTGAAGAAATTCATTGAATTGTCATCGAATAGCTTTTGAAATTAATGAAATTAGATGTTCGGGGAAATGTGTGCGTGCAAAATTGATTGTATCAAAAGGAAAGAAAGATATTCACTCAAATGAGTGATAGTATGTTAATAGGAGGAATGCTATTGTAATTGCAAATGTATCGAATCAAATTTTTTTGCGTTAAAAAATTGGTGCGAAAAGTTGAATTGGCTGCTACTGTAGGACAGTGATTTGTGTGTCGTCCGTATTCAATAGGATATGATTTTTACCAGCACAATAAGCGATCATTCCATCGGTGATAACTACCTGAAAAGGACATTATCAACTTTGCTATTAGTAGTGATAAGGCAGGAATTGTCGGTCAAAATGATTCGTAATTGTAATTGGACGCAAAATGGCTGATTGAAATTGTTTGCTTCAATTTTTCGAAATGAAACTGTCACCGTTCCACTCTACCTGTATGACATCATGAAATTGTTGCTTCACATCGGCGCAATGGATAATAATAATGTGTGATTTGGGAATTTCGAATTGTTCGCTCGAAATTGCCGTATGTTTCCTCCTGCCATCTTTATTTGTTAGTTTGCAACCTTGGCCAAGATATAATTTAACTTTTTTACCCTAAATAGACAATCATCAATTCAGCAAGCGGACAGTAATAACAAACGTACAGTACGCCATCAGGAAAATCGTCCATACGGTATTTTGACGATGAAACGTAAAATTTGACTCTCCAAGAAGAATATTATAGAAATGAAATTTATGATGCTATTATAACTGGAATATTGCTCGCAGATGATAGCCAGCAATATTATCATTAAATTAGCTTTAAAAAAGTGGTAAAATATGGTGCATTAAGTGAAAAAATTCGAACTTGAAATTTTAATTATAAGTGGAAGAAAATAATGGTGATTATGTGATCGTTATTTGCCAATATTTAAAAAATTTTAATTTTTTTCCTGGAAACACTCCTGTTGTGTATCGTTGTTTATTAACTTAAAATTTTGAATATTCAAACTTAAAATTTAAATCGAAAAAATTTTAATAGTTAGAGTTACATCGACGACAATGTTTGTATCGAGTGGAATATAAATGGGAGAGGAAGATTGTGCAATAATTGATGTCTGATGATTGAGTGTAACAAACGACATTGGTACCACTTCTCGAATTATCTTAAAATTAATTGAAACTTTTTTTTCATACTTCCATATTTAAAACGAATGGAGTAGTGAGGGAGAGAGGGAGGAGAAAATGATAGAAAGTACACAAATTAAACGATTAAACAGAGTTGTCGTGTAACGGCGAGATAAGCTTGCCGAATCAGAAGATTGCGCGCTGCTAAAGTAACCTGAATTGCATAGTCAGTTTTCTCCCCTTTTTCCCCGTAGTACCAAATTGACGTCGGACCTTGCGATATTATTTCATAGGAGCTGTTAGTTGGAATAACCGGGCACTTCAGCAGCTGCAAATTCTGGCTTCTTCTAGCAAACATCCTGAAAAGCTCGACGTGAAGTTAAATTAGACGAGAATTTTCCATCCTTATTAGTCAGTTATTAGCTGCATAAATTATCAGTCATCGATATAAGCTGTCACTTCGATGCTGCACCTAATTATCAGTTCTGTTGACGGTTCTCATTTATCTATTTTTCATCAGTGATTATTAGAATCATCTTATCACCAACTTTCTTAGTGAAGAAACAGCTACAAGTCAGTTACATTACATTAGTAGCCGAAATTCCATTACACTAGCAAACAAGCAATTAAGTACAGTCGTCTAATTTGAAGTGACTTAACGACCTTCGCAACGGAAAGTGAGAAACAGAAATGAAATCGGAAACCTCATCCTTCGGGAAGATGCTGGGATTACTCTAAATTAGACGACTATACTGCACCTAATTATCAGTAACCTATCAACCGACCGATAGGCTTCCCTACAATCACTAAGAATAAGATAACAAAGTGACAGGTCGAAGTTAGATAAATATTTTAAGGCAAATATGTAATATATAATTTAAATTTAATCTACTGGCATATTATTATTATTATTATTATTATTATTATTATTATTATTATTATTATTATTATTATTATTATTATTATTATTATTATTATTATTATTATTATTATTATTATTATTATTATTATTATTATTATTATTATTATTATTATTATTATTATTATTATTATTATTATTATTATTATTATTATTATTATTATTATTATTATTATTATTATTATTATTATTATTATTATTATTATTATTATTATTATTATTATTATTATTATTATTATTATTATTATTATTATTATTATTATTATTATTATTATTATTATTATTATTATTATTATTATTATTATTATTATTATTATTATTATTATTATTATTATTATTATTATTATTATTATTATTATTATTATTATTATTATTATTATTATTATTATTATTATTATTATTATTATTATTATTATTATTATTATTATTATTATTATTATTATTATTATTATTATTATTATTATTGTTATTATTGTTATTATTATTATTATTATTATTATTATTATTATTATTATTATTATTATTATTATTATTATTATTATTATTATTATTATTATTATTATTATTATTATTATTATTATTATTATTATTATTATTATTATTATTATTATTATTATTATTATTATTATTATTATTATTATTATTATTATTATTATTATTATTATTATTATTATTATTATTATTATTATTATTATTATTATTATTATTATTATTAATAATAATAATTATTATTATTATTATTAATAATAATAATAATTATTATTATTATTATTAAATTATTAATTATTAATTATTATTAGTATTATTATTATTGTTATTATTATTTTTATTATTAATCATCGCTAACTAGGCGATAATTAGCAAATATCAGGAATCGCTGCGAAATTATCAAAGTTATCTCTTCATATTTACTAAAGACATCAGACTAAAGCTGTGTATCCTCTTTGTATGTTCCCTTATTATCAAATAGTGCAAAGGATGTTTGTTAATATCATATTTAAACATCTAAACTTTTAAATCTTACTTACAGTGCGCATAGCTTATTAACAAAATTACTGTTTTTACCTTTAGGTAATCTACAGTATGAGATATATAAAGCGCATGGATCACACCGTGTGCATAGCCTCAGTTTACCGTACTTTCTTTTTTGAATGTTGACGCTGACCAAGTAACTGTCTCTTTTTAAATCTCATTCTTCTGTTTATAGATATTCTCAATAAGTTAAAGTAATAATTATTGAAATTAATCAGATGAAACGGTTTTAAAATTTGAAACAAAAATAAAATTGCTACAATAAATTGTGACAAATGACTGGTTAAATTAAAAGGAAAAAAAGTTGCCTTAATCTTTGAAGTTTCCTCGCTGCGATAAAAAAGAAAAATTCGTTTTCATTTCATCAAATGAATTGTTGAAATGAAGGAGAATGAAAAATGGTGTGTGGAAAATGAACAGGGCATATTTCTGGTGAAAAAATTTGAAGAAATGCAGCAAAGCAATACAAATCAAGCACACTGATCCAAATCATTGTGATAGTTTAAGAATTTAATTTTAAAATGCAAATCTTAAAATATTTAGCAGAAAGTGCAAAATATTTTTAAACGAAATAGCAGCTTTTATTTGATAAATATCCAGTATAACTGAAAACAGGAAACTTTTTAATTTAAAAAAATATGAAAAGAGGAAAAAAGGAAAATCAATGAAATTTCTGTGAAAAGAGGAATCGTCTGAGTGAAAAATTAAATCGAAATTTTGTTCAAATTTCATTATAATTTTGCAGCATTTACATCGTCCATATACAGTTCACTTTTATGTCACCCGCTTAATTGGAAGTGAGGAAAAAAATGGATGTAAATATTTGATGGGAAATGTAATATCTTGCTAAAGTTCATATATTTGAAGTAAAATGAAATGAGAAGGTAAGTGGAAAAAAGAGAAAAATCCCAAAATTTTATTTTCATTCTTCAATTCTAATACATGCAAAATTATTTATTTCTGTAATTGGAAAGATAAATTTTGAGTAAAAAGGAAAAAAAATGGAATGCAAAATTGTTTTGAATTTCGAGGAATTGAATTCGAAGGAAAAAATTCCACTTGCACTGCGCACAATTCATCACTCCTATACAGTTACCGCTCATTCTTCATTCCCTCTCAGTTTCAACAATAACATTTCATTTCATAAAATGGCAAAAAGAAGGAAAAAATTTTTCATTTTCATCAAAGCGAGAAAATTTCAAAGATTTTAAAGAAAGTTTTTTTTCTGTTTTAAATTCACCAACCATTTGTTGCAATTTATTTTTTTTTCATTTTTAAATTAACTCGATTTATTTTTCGTGAACTTTTAATCTTACTTGCAATATCTAATCTTTTCCAATTTCTTAACATTAATTAATCTATTCCACTAAATTTACTAATTTTTGCTGACATCACTTTTTGTTGAACTTCTTGAAAACATCACTTCATTTGTAATATTTATAAGTGAAGAAAGAAAAAAAGGATCGTTACTGCGGCTCGTAACTTTTCAAAAACGGTAAGTGTGGAATTACTGTCCTTAAAGTATGCATACCATATCGTTCATACAATACTTTTCATGCTTCATACAGTATCTTATTTACATAGCATATAAGTGTGCAGAAATTAGCTGCAGTTATATACCTTATAGCATAAGCCTAATTATAATTATCCATTAATTACGCATTTATTTAAGAAATCATTTATTAATTATTTTATTAATAATTAATTTATGCACACCGTAAGACTTATACAGAAGGATTTCGATTTTGCTCTTGAATTTTTAATTCAGATGGCTGCTAAGTGACTTCGACTTGGACAGCTGTGATATTTACTTATTAATTACTACAATTATATATAACGTGATTTTCAGGCATAATTTTCAAGTTATCAATGATTTCCTTTTATTTGTTACGGTAATGAAATGAAGTGGAAAATATAGCCGTTGTCCAGGACGTCGATGGATGTAAAATGAAATAAAATCATAAATTGACCGATGGTTGACCTTGTTGGATGTCGTAAATTCGTTGTGGCCACAGTTATAATAATAATATTTGCTCTTTGTAATATTTACTTTAATCATATCAGTGTCGGCTTGGATCAACGTCGAGTCGGTGACACCGATTTCGGCTTGCTGTGATATGTTAATTTTTTTTAATTTAATTATCTCAAGTAGTTACGCTTCCATTTTAATTCACCACTTACTCGACGTGCAAAGAAGATTGAACAACAAAAAAAAAGATTGAACTAAATATATGAATATGTAAAAAAAGTCAAATAGCAATAATGGATGAATTTAATTGGCAGAGGAAAATTAATTAACGATTGGAAGATATGTAATTTATAAAGCTCTAAACTATAATATTTTCTGTGTTTAAATAAGTTTTATTTCGTTCATTTTTATTGCGCTACTTCATAAAAATATTTATTGACAAAATATTAGTGAAATAATTATTATTAAATTTGCACTACTGTTCGATCGTACTAGGATATCCCGGATCAGTCATGATGCTCAATAAATCAATAATTTGCACTCTGACAAAATGAAAAAATTGGACTTCTTTTTTCTAAAAATTTACAATTAAAGGATGAAAAGTGTGAATTTTAAATTAAACTTAATTTTTCAAAAACTCATATGTTTGCATAATTTTTACATCTTGAGAGGAATGCCGGCATTCAAATTCACAACAACTACAAAGCTAACATTAATTGCAAACATTTCGAGCAATCTGTCATTTTCCGGCTTTTTTTCACTTTTTCATCTGGCGGTTGGCTGATTGCACTGAACGATGTGAACAGTTTAAATTAGAAGGGAAATAAAATACGAAATAATTTCTCCATTTTTATTATTTATTTTCCAATAGCTTTTCTAATGGCTAATTTAACTGTGCAAAAAAACCGACGCATAATTTTCACTATGCAACCTCCCAGTGGGACAACACAATTACAATGTTTCTTTTTTGCGAAATTCTTGATTATACTGGAAATGAATAAATTAGCATGTTAACAACTTCCTCCTAGCATGAACGATAGTATTATTAAATTTTGCTCTGTCCCATTCAATTCATTTTTTATAACAGT
Source organism: Litomosoides sigmodontis (assembly GCA_963070105.1). Taxonomy (NCBI): domain Eukaryota; kingdom Metazoa; phylum Nematoda; class Chromadorea; order Rhabditida; family Onchocercidae; genus Litomosoides; species Litomosoides sigmodontis. Next base: position 9,498,637 of record OY718807.1, read on the forward strand.
TGAGAAGTTTTCATGCAAATTTTATGAAACATCAAAAACATATTCGTTCTCAAATCACATGCACTAAATGATCGAAGCAAATAATAATCTGCTAGAGAAGATAATTTCTAGAGGTTTTATGCTTTTATCTTTTTTGTTGAGCTTATTTTAATTCAAATTCCAACTCAATTCAAATTATTTTAACACGCAACACTATTTTAGCACCACTTACAACATATATTGCCCAATTTACCCTATGTAAAAATGTAAAAATCATGGGGATGAATAATTCGTAAGTTTAATTAAACTTTAAAAATTTTTAATTTTTGTAATATAACTGGAGAGAAATGAAGATTTAAAGCAGAAAACTTGTAAAATTTACTGCTAATTTGTCATTTTCTACACTAAATTTACTGAATTGTTAAAATTTCATTAGCAATTTGCTCATTTCTCATGCATTAACTCATTTATTGACACAATAAAACACATTTGTTTGACAAATTTCACGAAAATTCGACGCTTCTTTTCGTCAATAATTGAAAAAATTAGAAAAAAAAAACGGATGAATTTTGGTTTTTCCCGAATGGAAAGATATTCGACGATAATTATCTGTCATTAAAATGAAGCAAACAAATAATTTGTTCTGCTTTTTTTTAAAAGAAAATCTTTTAAGTAACAAAAGTGTGATCGATGTACTTATGCTATTTTACACTTTTCCATCTTTTAAGCTATTCGTAGCAAATTCAATTCTTCGCATTCCCCACTACTTCCTCCTTTTTCACTTCTTCTTCTAGCAATAATTCATCCTTTGTGCTATTTCAATCATTTCTTGAACTCTTTCATACCATCGTTTAATTACCATAAACAAGGACATAGGAAATGTAATGGACTCTAACAAATAGGCCGATTAATTAGCAATTAATTAAAAGCAGTATTTAAAGTAATGGAGGAAATCTTAGCTGTAATTTATATTTTGCAGCTAATTAATGCTCACTTGTACTTGTAGTTAATTACTTACCTTACTACTTGACTTAATTTGCCAGTGCGGTATGTTTTCATTTTGTTAACTATGCAAATCTTTAATTATCGGAATATACACATTGTAGTTAAGAACTTCTAATAATAATATTAATCGTTTGTTTGTCTTTTTTTATTTCAAATTAAAATTGCTTTCATCACTTTCAATCGATAAATTAATTGGACACCATTAAAGGAAGAATCTGGGAGTTACACTTCTACAAGCAGCAATGTAAGATAAATTCAGGTATTACTGTTATTGTTCGCTTAACGATATTTTAGTAATAATTGCTAATACGGAAATCACTGAGCAAAGTAATGGAAAATTTCAGTTGAGGAAAACCAAATCGATTAATTGAATTATTTAAATTTAAACTCAACCTAATTTATGAATATATTAATGATTACTTGTTTGTTATCGTTATTGTTATTATTGGATTGTTCAATATTTAACGTACTAATTATATCGTACTAATTGCTAAATATCTTTTAATTTTACAAGCAGCGCTACTGTAAATCAATAACTGGTATTAGTGATATTGAATTCAAAAAATGTGAAATTATTATTAAAATCTGAGCGATCGAAGTATCAATACGTCCAATTATTAATGTATCACTGATAATTATCACTTTTTAATTGATAGCTACGTAAATGATTCACTCATTCCTTTCTTATCGACCCGATTCGTTGATTTTTCAAATTCCCTTTTGTTCCTTCGTGGTTGGTATCCGTCCTGTTAATAAATGATTTCTACGTTATCCCTCTCTTCCTCCCTCCCTGCTTCCCTCTCTTTCTCTCTCTATTTACTTCAAATGTCGTCTACTCGACGATCCATCGAATTCGTAATACTTTGTATATTTCAAATGCTTCTTCACACACCGCCACTCAGACCGAATCTTGGCCCTTCCTCTCTCTCTGTCTCTCTCTCTCTCTCTTTAGCCTCCTTTCTCTTTCTCTTCCTCCCTCTATCATAGTCATAGCCATCAATTTCCATTTAATTTTTCTACCCAAATTAATCGTTAAAGATGTGTTCTGCTGTTTCAAATTTCATATGTATTTCAATATTTCTAACGGTAACCGTGAAAATGTCATTAATTGCAGTTATTTAATTAAATTTAATTTTTTTGTCATTTGTCTTCGTTAGTTTTCATTAAACAAAAATTTTTTGCATAAGTAAGCGGAAGGCATTTTAAATTGCAAAGTTTCATTTAATTAGTGAGCATCGTACTGTACAACGTTGGGTTGTGTTTTTTTGTACAAAATTCTTTTCTGGAAACTTTTCAAATTTTATATTTTAAAATGAGAAGTTCGGAATTTATCAAATTTCTCGGATGAATCATTGTGAAATGTCGTAGTTCAAATCATCTACGATGATAATTTATGCTAATTGTGATAAATTCCTAAGCTTCTTAACCATACATCAGGAACACTGATTTATGGTTAAGAAGGAACCGACGAGTTTAATGTTGTGATATTCCTGACGCTAATAATGAACAATTCCGGAATGATTTGCCATGCTGTCTGTTCCCTCTCCATTACCATTAATTTTAACATTCAAAATTTCCATTCTCATTTTCTAGCGATTAAAAGTTATTGGATGAATTATTGCTCCTTCGGGAAAACGTAAAACTGGTTCCCCACTTATTCATGTGAAGATGACGTTACCACCCATTCAATGCAGTAAATCATTTCAATTCATTTACTTTTACAAATATTATTTCCAATATTTATGAAACATTAAGGGAAACCCCTTTGGATAGTTTGTCCGAAGTAAGTGCACGAATTTACAGAGAAATTTATAAGTTTAAAAAATTTAAAACAAATACATATATATAGCAATTAAATGAATTAGGTGTGACTGTTCAATTAGTATATATAAAATTAATAATTATTATTGGACACATATCTGAAAATACAAACAAAATATCTGAATTTACATAGAATATTACTAACGATTACTGTAGCAATAAGAATTATTATCAGTAATTATAATTATTATGACATCATTCAGTGAATTTCCGTGTGTGAATAAACAGTTGCATTGGAAATAAACAAACATTGCCTCTTTTTTCTTTGTAGTTCATTAATGGTTTGAAAGTCTACTTCTAATTTAATTCTGATATGCAATTGCGTCATTGAATTTAAATGTTCTATTCGATGACAACACAATTGAGTATTTGAGTGTTTTATAAATTGGAATAAAAAAAGTAGAAAGTTCGATTAGACTGTGAAAAGAGAATGTGATTACCGCTGTCCATCATTGGTCATTCACGTGTAAATGAATGTGACCACTAAAAATATAGAAATGAATTGGAATTTTTTTTCGACATTTGCATAAAATTTATCTATCAGTGTTCACATCAATATCATGCATGCATTAAGGTTATTTTCGTTTGACCTCGATTCACGTCAAATCTATTTTTAAATATCAATTTTTCCTCTCTCCCTCTCTCCCTCTCTCTCTCTCTCTGTCTGCTTCCCTCTTCCCTCCTCTTTTTCCGCTCCAAATTCCCTTTTTTCACGTGCGGGTATGATTGAGCTGAAATCGCAATTTCGTGTTCGATGAAATTATATGATGCAATTGATATTTGGAATTAAATTAATTTCTAAATTAATTTTATTTTACATAAATTCCTTTCAACGAAAATATTAATTTTTAGCAATAATATGCTAACAATAAGTCGTTGTTAACTGTCAAAGGCGCAATCAATCAAATTCGTTAAAATTTGAACTGAAATATTGATTTATTGATGTTGCAAATATGATAGTGCCGTAATTGATGTGTCTGAAATATTTCAACTATGTCCCATGGGCTTCCCTGTTTGCCTTTATCATTTCCGTTGTTGGCTGTGTGACGTTTATCATCCTCTTCGATACTGCCTTGCAAGGATTCACTCAACAGGCCTGTTTTCTTTTCGCAACACTTCAGCCTTACTAATTTCAGGCTGACAGTTTCTCGCCTTGTTGTTCTTCCATACAACAACTTTATTTCTTGTTTCCTTTATTTTGCAACTTAAAATTTTTCCAGCTAATTAAAGTTCGAAATGATAGCTAAATTTTAATTGGCCTCTAAAATGTTACATCTACGCTTGAAATTCAATGAAATGAACTGAGAAATTTTAAGCATTCATTAATTTGCACTTCTCGACAATTGTCGAAGCAATCGACACTTTCCATTAGGCAAAAATAAATTGGAAGAAATAATTAATGTAAATAAGTTACAATATAAATGTAAAGACGAATAACCTGCGGGAAGGCCTATTTTTCATTTGACGTATGTAAACAAATTACAGTGTAGGATACTGGTGGGTGAATAAGTAAACAAATTAGAATAAGTGACTTAATCCGTCGTCCGTCGCTCTCTCTCTCTCTCCCTCCCTCTCTCTCTCTATCTATCTATCCAACCAATTTTGAGTGTAAAATAGGTAAACAAGATTGAATTTCAACTCATTGTAACATCCATTTTTGATTTAAAATTTAAATTATACAAACTGAAAATACCTATTTTTAATCTCCAAGAATTAACTCAAAAAATGACTTAAATTTTGGGTAAAATAATTTCTAATATAATTATTTGCAGCTTAATGTACTGCTCCCAGTAGGAACATTTTCGAAATTTCGATGGCTTCTCATTGCAATAACTTTATTGCTTATTATAACCGTTGCTGGATTCCTATTTGTTGGAGCAATTGCAACATTCGGTAATTTTGTTTTTTTTTTTTTTAATCAGCAAATTCAAAATGAAACAGGAACTTTACTAACAAAGAGACAAGAAACGATTGGCCTTTGATTTCTGAAATTTGAAACTAGCATACAATTAATTTCAAATGCATTTCCACCGACAAAAATATAACTTCCAATCAATCATTTCAAGTTTTTTCTCGTCCAATTGAAATAGAAATACATTTAGACGGATTTGGATGGCAATTTAAAAGTGGATACTTGCAAATTTAGCAAATTTTTAAACGAACTTTTTTTTGCCATTTTAATGGTTTACTTGAAAAAAAAAAATAAAACCAGAAAATTTGACTAGGCGATGATAAAATGAAGTTATAACAAGAAATTTAATTGTCTAACGTGCGTTTTATTCAAACTTTAATTGTCATTAAATAAAATGCCACCCTTTCCTTTAGCAACAATTAACAGTTTGTAGCACATTTATTTGTTTCACATTGAGCTAAATCGAGTAAAAAGTAACTTTTCTTCTTGCCGACTTTTCGATATGACTTGACGTTTACTGATAAGAGGAATGTGATGCGCTTCTTTTCCTCTTATAACTCTATGGCACTCGTCCATTGACATTAATTTTTATTAAATAAAATTTTGCCCTCTCCTTTAGCAGTTATTGATTAATCTTTTAATCATTCAAATTTGTCAGTTATTAAAAGATTAATCAATAATTGTTGCATTTTACGATCATTCACCTTCTTTTTTTTGCCTAATTTTTTACAATAATTTTTGGAACAAACAACTTTCACATTTCTTTTTAATCAATTATTGCTGAATTTTCAGCAATTAATTGCTATATTTGTCAATTCTAAAAGTAAATTTTTTGGCATTAAATATGCTACGATTAATATATTTTTGCGATTTATATTAAATCGTGAATTTGAGGAAAGAACAATTGGAATAATTTAAATTTTTGCTCATTTAAATGGATTAAGTACGTAGAAAACACTAGCAAGAATAAATAAAACAATGAGGCCTTCTCACATAAAACCAATGAAGTTTGATAGTTCATGAAAAAGTGTGCAAGTATGAGTGACACAATTACAATTAATTATTTCTGATTGTATTAAATCATCCGAGTAATTGTGAAATTTGGAAAATTTTTTTTTTAATTTCCAACGAACTGAAAGTTTTCAGTATCAGCTCGCTATCAGAGAAAGGGCGATGTGCCAGAAGAACATTCATTTCTCGTTCGAACGCTCTCATCACCATGCATCCTTGGCTTACTATCATTGGCACTCAGTGCTTTAGGTGCATTTCATTCCTAAATTAATTTAAATCTTTTAAATTTAAAGAATGACTCAAGTAGTTCGCCTTCTTCTTCTTTGTATGTCTGATGAATCGGCGTAGTATTTGGGTGAGCCATTTTTTTTTCGAGTCTTCCAGCTTTATTACGCAACGCAAAAGGTCGTGCGAAATGTGGCGAAATGAAAATTTAAATAAATCACTGAGTAACAATTGTGATATTACAATGTTTTACACGAAGAGAGAGTGGACGAAAAAACTTTTTTTCAGTTTAAAATTATTTTAATAAAAAAAAAATTGTTGCTCACACGATATTTTAGTGATATTTTGGTGTATGATTGTATCAATTAATGCTGTATTTACATCGTTTTATATCGTATTCATTGGTGCTATCTATTCCTTTTGTAATTTGGTTGATAATCAGTGCTTTGATTTCACCGTCTTACTACCAGCCGTTATCAATCTAATTGGCAGTAAGGTAAGTATGTTTCTTAATTTACTTTCACTTTTATGATATCTCTAGCATCTTGGCATACGATAATGTAAGAGGGAAAGGAAAAAAGCAACAGTATTATTAATTGTCGAATTTTTAAGTGAGGAAAATTTTTTTTTTATTTTAATCTTTCGATTTTTCGTCCAATTCATTGTTTGTTCATTTCAGTTTTTCCTTGCAATATAATAATATCTTGTCATATGGTTGTTAATCAATTAGTTTCAAGCATTAGCTAAAGAGGTAGCAAATATTTCCGCAATATGGTTAAATTCATCCTTTTGAAAAAAAAACTTAATTTAATTGTAGAAAGTGGAACTGAAATTTTGCAAGGACAAAAAGGAAGCATTATGCGCCGCGGACAATAATCAAATTTGGCCATTTATTGGTGCTTTATCATTTTCTTGTCTTACTCTTGCAGGACTGGTCTATTTCCTGATGTGTATGAGTGCTAATTATACAAGGTTTGTTCATTAACTACAAATGAAACTAATTTAATTATACAATTAAATTTGAAATTACAAATTTTTTTTACAATCTACAAGATTTGTTGTAGGATTTTGTTCCTTCTACCTTTTCATTTGCAGTAAATCAAGGAAATTTCAGTTAGAATAGTTTTGTTATTAAAATGTAAATTTTTAAAAAGTGAAAAAAAATTCAGGATTCGTTCAGAAAGACGAGTACGTAAGGGTGACCATTATGCGATGAATCAGGGTACCGTTGATTCCAATTCATTCATTCTCACAAATATGGGTAAATAAACCAAAGGAAATATTCCCATCGTCCGCTCTATTGCATTCGAAGGTGTCATCGGAAAATGTGATGATAGCTTATCAAGTGATGCTTATTGTTCCATGCTTAAACTTTCGCCGCTTAATATGACATTCAGTGAACAGTCTGATAAAAGAACGTCGAATATCTCGACAATCTGTAAACACGAAATTGTTGTATGATTTGAGTGATAACGAAATACAGTTGAAAACGGATGTAAGCATGGAAGAGAAAAGGGGCAAAAAAGGTTTTTCTGTTTAGCTTTGGTTTGGCTTATCTCTTAAGACATCTCATCAGCTCTGTACGATTCAAAAGAAAAAATGGCCGAAAGGAAAGTTAATGGAAATTTGTCACTTAAGAAGAAAATATGATATGAATATATTGCGATCAAATATTGTCATAACGAAGAATGCAACATGCTAATTGATAATTGTTATGTAATCAACATGAAATACCACGAGAAATGATACATTTAGCCAGGCGTGAAATGCGTGAATTATATGAGAGCAAGCAGTAAAAGCACGTGACGGAACAGTTGTTCTATTTCAATAGTTTTGCCCCATTGCTAACTGTCATTTTTTTCAGTTACATTCTACACTATACCTATTCCATGCAATTTTCGATTGTTAAACTCACTTGCATGTAGCATAATGTGGCATAAAAGAATTGCTGACAGAACAACTTCGTTTTTTTGAATTAATTTCACCACTGAAATTTTTCTTCTTAACAAAAAAAAAAAAAAAGAGCGAACAAATAGTCGTCCCTCACAGAAAATTCCACTTGCAATGGATAGGAAGAGACGGAATTGCGCTGCATCCTACGATTTGCTTCCAAAATGGAATTGCTGACTATTTAAATTTTTTTTTGCCGGCTGAGTGCCGGTTTAACGCTACGAGGATGCTGGCGAATGGACATGGTATAGTGTGCTTGTGTTCGAGTTTTTCTTTTTACTTTGTTCTGTTTCCACGCATGGATGGCGTCTTTGAACGTAAAGAAGTGTCTAGACGTGATACTGCGTGTTATCTGGTTGAAAGTGAGTAGCACGTTATGGCAGAAGATGAATTCCGTAAATCGATAGCGTGAGTGGTCTGGTGGATTCCATCCATGCTGGTTGAAAGTTCATGTAATTCAGGGAGGGTTTTGTTACTTGTAAACTAACCTCATATGAATTTTAGTAGTACTAACTAATCTGCAGATTCCCTCGTCCCTCAGGATTTCTCGTGAACGCAATTTTGCTCGTTTTTTTCAGAATGCCGACATATGTTTTGCCGTGCATTTCCAAAAAGTCATGCTGTATTTTACCGTAGTTCTGTCTATCCTAGTGAATCCTGCATGTCTCTATAGAAACAAATTTACGCTGATCGATGATTAAATAATGAAGATAAGCTGATCATCGATTTGTTGTTCCTAGCATCTTACCATTTTTTAATCGTTTCGATAGTGATGTTTTAATTGTAAGAATAGAGTTTAAGCTTTGTGATCCATGTTAAAAACGCGAATATTTCCCTATTTAAATGTTATTGGTTAGAACAGTTGCATACATGTGTTGATTATGATCGAAACATAATTATCAAAGTTATAGTGATTTTCACAACTATAACTAAACTTCTTCTAAAAGTTTCTTTTTCACTTGCTGCATTCATTTTAATCAGCATAATTAAGCGACGGAAAGTATCTTCGTTTGTTTTTAATGTTTTTATGCATATAATGAAGATATGAGAAACTTTTCATAACGATCGTTATCATTTTTCATGATTATATTCCAATCGTAATTCCTTTTGAGGATCAGCGTGACATAATTATTGGTAATTTCTCCTATCATAATTGAACACGATTAATTTCCTTATTTTCAACTATATTTTGCTATCGTTTTCGCAGTGTTTTTAATAATAAAATCACGAACGTGATTATCGCCTTCACTGCTTTGTTTATTTCCGATATTGCTCGACACTTCGGTGAGAGAAAGAACAGTTTTGAACAACGTTCGTATTTTGTGACGTTGTGTGTGAGGATTCCACTTATGATAAAAACGATCAGTTTTGGTTTGAAAAAAGAAAATCAGGTGTCTTAACCGAAGCTTCGAAGAACTTGGTTTTGCTGTACATATATATCATATATATATCACGATACTTAACAACGCAGTGTGTATTGTGTATCATCGTTATGGACGATCACTATGATGGACAGATGCATGAGGATGATTCGGTAGAACTGAAGTGGGGTTCCGATAGTAGTAAGAAAAGACGATTTGCTGGAAAACGTGGTATGCATGTTTTTTTTTGCAATTTTCTTACTCTTATAAGTAAATTTTTCTGGAAGACAACGTATGCTTTATTTGTTCTTAGCTTGCGAATAAAAGCCTTTCGTTGTACTAAAAGAAGATACGTTACGAAAGCGTTCAGTAGATTGAAAAAAATGCAAAAATGAAGGAGGTCAATAGAACCACTCAGAACTAGTGATGATACTTTGTCAGGCATCATCCATGACTATAGGTGATGAATTGTATTGGACTTCACATGTGGTTGTTACATGAAGTAAAATATCAAATTATGAATATTAATAGTGTGAGGATTAGTTTGATGACTTTCGATAAAGTGCATTTCACATTTACCAACAGTTGGATTCAACAATTAATGCTTTTCAGCATTTTTAGTCAATGATTCACATTGTTCTGCACCGTCTTCATCACCGCATTCGAGCCCGGTAGACGCATCTATGCTCACAGATTTTAACTCTGGTGAATTGAACAACGCAATTCGAACATACAGTCGTTGCAAGAAGTTGAAGTTTTACCTAATTTATAGATTTTCTTTTGTTTATTACAAAAGTTTGATACAAGAAGAATAAGAATAGTGCTAAGAGGTCAATATGGTTGTTTTAGATAGGTTAAGTACAGTAAAGATTTATTCATAATTATGTAACAAATAATAATATACGAATATGCAGAGGTCAGTATGTGTGACCTAAACAGCTTAATATTGGTGATTTAAATACCAGATGAGCTTTTGTAGAATTAACTGAATATAATTTTTATATCTAGATACAGCTAAAAGACATTGAGCAGTTAATGAAATGTTGGTTTCTTCAGAACGGTAGGTGGGGCTGAAAGCATGAATCAGCTCGGTGAAATTGTTTTTGAATTGAGATCTTCTTGTGAAATTATAATTCCTTTGACGAAACGTTTTACTACCGAATTTTTCGAATAATTCTAATTGTTTTTGTAGTAATGCACGACCAACAAAATCCGAAGATGAAAACGGAGATTGGTGGATACAACTTGACGAATTACCGGCACGAGATGAGGAAAGCGATTCGCCGTTACTGGTAATTTATACATTGGAATAATACATTGTCTTTCCTAGGTTTTTAGTGCGGCAGATCTACATATTGCATGTTTAACCATACCTACTTTTTTATGAGAAGTTAATGGGTATCATCGTTTTTTTGATCTGTTTGATATTTTTCTTTATTTTTGCTCGTGAGATGTTGTTAGGTAGATAATATATTGCAGTTTACCGTATGTATTCTTTTGAGCTTATCATCAATTTCACAGGAGTTTGTAAGCATGACTAAAATCAAAAAAAAAATTAAATTGGTGTTAACATAGAATTTCTGAGAATTATGAACAACATGCAAAAGTGTTGCTTGTATAGGCTATCCAACAATGTTTATTAGTCATAAGGGAGTTTAGCGGTAAGGTCGGTGCGCTTCAAAGAGATTTTTGGTAATATCCAGAACGAAAGCACGAGAATGATCATTTCTGGCAATGTCCAGAACGAAAGCGCAAGAATGATCACTCATCGAATGAATGGAGATTAGAGGTCTAAGCAGCTGCGAAAGATAAAATCAAAAGGCATCATTAACTTCTTATAAATTGAAAAATTACAGATTCGAACATCAGTGAGTCCAGTTTTCGCTGAGTCGATAAGTTCTAAAAGTGAGCTAGAAGATGTAGTGGAAAGTGTAGAGAGCCCGCAGAGTAAACTTAATGTGGATGAAGATGACGGGCAAACACCATACCCATCGACACCATCAAAACGGCAAACTGCGACTTATCAAAAATTTGGTAATGCTCCTGAAATACCACTTCCATCAGTTTTTCATAGTATGTTTACACTCTTATTAATTTTTTAAATCATATTCTGATACTTTGGGTAATATGTTTGACTTCTAGAAAGATTGTTATGACCGAAATGTTTTTGGTTGTTTCAAGTATGTCTTCTATAGGGGCCTGACATTTTAATGTCTATATTCCGCGACGCCAATCATCCCTCTACGTACATTTGGCATTGACTAATTTTCTTAGTTAACAGTTGCTCTGCAATCACATGTGGCATTAAACAACGTAGTTAACAATCAGTAACCTATAATCCATCAGCTAAGAAATTGTGAATTGGTTTGTAAATACACACTTACTGTTAACTGGATCGTTTAACTTCCCTCCCTTATATCTATTTTCTTAGTAAATGGTTGGGGGGAGTGTATCGAAAATTCCGGAGTGCTTGCTTGTAGAGCAAAAGTTTTTTGCGGTGCTCTTTCATTCTTTTTTATGCTCACGAGGTGTAATCGTAATTAGTTTGTCCCTAAAGATTGCAGATTATGAATTCTTCCATTATTGTTTGAGTAAATGTTCTTACTTATTAATTTCGTGGTTCTCCGAAAATTATACGTACATTATAACTATTTTTCTATGTCCTAATTCATATTCAAATTCGCGTTCCTTTGGATATTTTAAGTCTCGGCAAAGTAGTACTATTTAAGATAATATTGCTATTCTCGTAGTCTGATTTTTTCTTGATGATTTTACTCGTTAATTTACAATGTATTTTCAGTTTTCAATTCAGTAAATGATCAACCATTTTTTAGTAATTCTAAATAACAAAAACATGATAACTATTCTGACTACTTTCAATAGACATTTTTATTACATTCGAAATTACCTTATTTCTAAATAGTTTGGAGAAAAGTTATCAAATGGAGATTAAAGTACTAAAAAGGTAAATAACGATCGAATAAGATCATGCTGTTTATTGTGGCTTTTCAGATAGTTCAGCCGGTAGGACAATGTCAAGCTCGGCTCCAGCTTCTACCATCGAGACGTCATCGTTAAATATTGGTGATCCTTTGCAACGGCCAAATACCTTTGACGTCAAAACATCACCATCAGCGCATGCCGAGTTAAATGCTATTGCAAGTGAGAGACCAAAAGAGTGGGAGGATTTCACTGAGTTACCATCCGGGATGTTGACTCGATTATTCGATCAGCTACATCGGACAAGGTTGTTTTTGTTTTTATATCAAATACTTGAGATCCTTAGTCTAACGCGAGTTTTCTCAGGCAAAGGACAGTGGAGGAAATTACAAGAAGATCGGAATGGATAGAAAGATATCTGACTAAAAATACCAAAGATGTTATAGAATGTATACCACGTAAATGAGGCTTGTTGAATGAGGCTGATGAATTGGATAGTTGAATTTTATAAATTTTTCGTAATTTAAGAATTTTGAAATACAGATTATGCACTATTTACGTCTTTCGTCGTGTTCCTTCAGGTGGGTAGTACCCGTTTTACCTAATCAAGAGTTAGAAGGATTGATGGAAGTCGCAATTGTGCTCATAAAACGAGGTAACCATTTTTTGTATGAGATTAACGCTAAGTGACAAAGTTTTTTTTGCAGTGTGGTTGTAAAACAGTGGTAGTGAGAAAAAAAACGAAGGGGAGGCACTTTGGAATAAAATACTAAATGTATTCACTTGTTACTTTCGTAGCTGTTGATTAAAGTGTATTAGTTGGTTTTTGAAGTAGTGAAGTTGGAAAATGTAAATATGAAAAGAAGAACACAGAGGAGTAGTGACGTTTAACATTTAGCAACATTTCAGGAACTGATAGAACGTCGAAATTTTTCGAAGGTTTTCTCGAAAAGGGGCTGCAAGTTGCTTTCGATAAGTTGATGAATGACGAGGCGATGAAAGACTGGAAGATCGAAATCCATGTAATTTCTCTGAATAAGAATTACTTTTTGAAAGTATTTTCAAAAACAAGTTGCGAAGAAGTTTATGCAATATCAATCGTCATCGATCCTCAAGAAAAGATTGTTCTAGCGTTATAAAAATTGTGAGAAATAAATGCTTTGCATGGCGGAAATCAATTCTCCTTACACATTTTCAAGCAGGAATATTTTTGTCTTCATGACTTTGTGTACTAGGTTAAAGGGAATGGATTTAGTTTCTTTAATGGATAATGATTTGTATACTAGATTAAAGGTATTGGATTTAGTTAGAACAATTCTGCAGTTAAGTCATTCTTTTTCCTCAGTAAAAATGCCAAATTCGATCTTTTAGTTACTGCAAGGTCTTATCCCTGTCACTGTGTTGAAAAAAGTGATTACAGAGATTTATTTGGTTAAGTGTTGCACGATTCCTCGTCATGTTCACAGAGAAAATGCGGCAAACGCTTGTAGCAGAAGATTTTCATCATGCATATTGGAAAATACTGCAATACGCCTTATCCAGCAATAGTCGGTATGCTTTAAAGCTGCCGAGTTTTTTGTTCAGTTCTGTGAAGTATGTTTGTTTTTTCTTTCTTGCATTGCTTTTTATTTCATGACATTATAAGGCGGCATTTTTTACACGTTTCGCTCTTGGTCAATCATTATCCGATTCTGTCATATTACAAAATAGTAGAAATCCCAATATCCGATTTCATTTCAATGCATTGTAATGTAGTTTTCAATTTTTGGAAAAAGTAAGAAGATGAGATGTAAGAAAAATGCATATAAAGTTAGGATACAGCAGGGAAATAGTTCCTCGTTGATGTGATAATTTTTGTGGCACTAGGCATTTGGAAATGGTTGGATAATTGAAACTTTTAGCAAAGAAGTTGGGATGCCTTTTAGATTTACATTTTTATGATGCTTTTTTTGACCTTTTTGAAGTCTGGCATGGATTTGTATTTTCTACTTATATTTTTCTTATTTTGTTTATAAAGGAATGATTACTTATATTTTAGTTTTCACATGCAAAATTTTGGGTGTAAGGCTGATTTCTTGCAAATGGAATTTGATCCGAGTGAACTATTACGCTACACCTCGATTAACACCGTTGATGAAGTGTACCAGGTTGGTGAACTTTAGTCGTACTTTATGATGCTCACGAGAAACTTTCACTTTATGATAAAGTGATAGCTAGGAGTCGCACTTTTGCCAAGACTTGAAGTATTCCAATTTTTTGGCAGAGCATTTTCTTTCAGTTACGCATATAGTTCTATTACTTCGCACTTCTCAAAGATTTCTAATTGGACTTTAATGGTGTCGTTTTTGGAATTCGAAATCCTTTAGACTTGAGTAAATTAAGAGAGCTTTGCACACTTCTGTTAATCCATGAAGATCAGGCATACATTGTTGTTTGTTCCTTTATTTTTTCAAGCTCTTTAGTTTCAGAGAGTTTTGCAGCTGTGGCTTTTGCTATTACTAAGTTACTTCGGAAAGATTGGTGGCTTCACACTGATGAAGAGTTTCTTGGCGACAAATGTTAATGAAACAACAGAAATTACTGATTTTATCGATTGGTTGCGACCATTTGCTTCTTGTTCGCTCCTATTAAAACCCGCACTTATTACAGAAACATTTGGTCCAACTATTGTAAGTATCTCTTCCTTACAGATTCTGGAGTTCCAGAACATGTTAAACTTGCAGTGCTTTGGATGATTGCATAAACAGCTATATGGGATTAATATGTCATTCTCAAAATCTTTTTCTACAGCAAGTAGCAGTGGCACGACTGGAAAATATGGACGATAAAGAACTGAAATGTGAAACGGTAAAAGGTGATTTGAATGAGTCACCATATGTCGAATTGGCAAAAGTATTACAAAGCCTGTTACTGATTAATCCGGAAATGATACATCTGGGACGACAAATGCAGTTTTTCTCATTACGATATATTTTACGGTATGAAAATATTGCTTGCGATTTTTTCGTTATTTTTTCATGAATGCGTTATTGAGTGTTTTGCATGATAAAAATTAGAGTTTTTCGAAATCAAACGGACACCAAGTTGATGTGTAGCAAGTCTTTTATCAATGAAAGTTATTTTAATGCGAAGCAATGCTGTCTGAATGCTTATAATGATAAGTGACTTCAGAGTACTTCAAGTGGCACCTTTTGCTGGACGCATAGCAGCTCTTGAAGAACTGCATGTGGTTTTGCACAATACGGCTTCGGAATTTCGGCAGGTGCACAATTTTCCCAAAATTTAATTGCCCGTTATTCTATTGCCTCAACTAGTACTTTTACGCTACTCTATGAGTTCAAATATTTCCGTAGTTATCATATAATACTCAGATCTAAAGAAATACGCAAAACTGAAATTTATTTATGCAAAAGTTGGGTGGTTAGTTTGTACATATTATAAGCGTAGTTTTTTCAGGATGTATTCTTACCGTTCTTTCAGCAAGAGTTAGTAATTTCGATGAATGATTTGACGGAATGGTTGAGGAAGCAGCATCTTATCGAAATATTGGTTCGTGATAATTTGCATCATCCATCATATTGCGAAAGGTTTCTGCATTTATTTATCTTTACTAAGCTTCTA
The DNA here is from genome assembly GCA_963070105.1 of Litomosoides sigmodontis. Classification (NCBI taxonomy): domain Eukaryota; kingdom Metazoa; phylum Nematoda; class Chromadorea; order Rhabditida; family Onchocercidae; genus Litomosoides; species Litomosoides sigmodontis. Next base: position 9,514,462 of record OY718807.1, read on the forward strand.
TTGGATTATTTTTCTATTGGTAAATGATGACTGAAAACGGAAAATGCTCTTTTCTTTAAGAATAATTTGATAATTTCAGATTGGAAAGAGTATTCCGGGTGCTACTAGAAAGAAATGCTATAACAATTGACGATTTGGATATTTTATGGAATGTACAGCGTGAAAAACATGATGTAATTCAGCGAAATGTTCATGACTTAATAGCGAAATTGGTTAATGGATTGAACAGTCTATTACAAAAGCATTTGTTTGAACGTATGAAGGTGGGACTTCAAATTTCCCTTCATTCACAAGTTTAACTTTTAGTCATGAAGAGATCTGTTTATTTAGAGTTTTAAGTTTGTAAAGATTTTATAAACTCGGTTAATCACTTCTTGATTTAACTAACTTTATTAGCAGTAGGGATCTAGGTTTTTAAATCCAAAATTTAGAAAGTTGGAATTGAAAGTTGAGAAGCAAAATTACAAGTAGTCAATCATGCGAATTATATATATTAAGGAGAGTTGGACAAAGTCATCATCAAGACAGCGAACACTTTTGCTCGATCTTATACGTCGAATTGGTGTCGATTTCAGCAGTCTTACCGAAAAGGCAAGTTATAATTTATTTGCATAGAACATTTTAATGATAAATAGCGATATGCAGTTAAGGACAAGACAGAGAGCTTTCATTTAATGATTTCTTTTGATTCATGTTAAGCGTATTTCTGAGAAAAAATCGAAGGAATCAAAAAACAATCTGCATACTCCGTCTTTTTGTAATCAATTTTTACTATTCTATATCCAGGAATAGCAGTAGCTAAATATATATTATATGGAATTGCGGGATGTCACAATATGTCACATGCTACAACTAAATCAGGAAATTATACTGTTTGCCTAATAGCGCATTGCAATGAATAGTCAACGTTATTTCCATCATTTTTTTTAATTCTCTGCTACTTCAAAATTTGCAGGAATTAACTACAAAATCCCTTTCGCTGCTGTGGGATTTGTTCCATGATGAGCGGTTGCCTGTAGAAATGATTGATGCAGCTCTCGAAGCACATTTTAATGTATTAGAAAGTGCAGTACCCGCAGAAGAATTAAGACGACATTACATCGAACGCTGTATTGATGAATTACTTCTGGATTCAGGTAGTCCGTTTAAGATCGTAATGTAATTGAAAAAGGTTTTGGTATCGAGACTGTGAAGTGCAGGGAAGTAAATCATATAAAACGTTTTGTTTGTTCTCAAAATAATTTGTTTTGGTTGAAATATGTGGCTTACTAATTGATTTTGTTAAGCAGAAGTAGTACAATGTCATGTAATTTTCTGAAATCAATTTTGAGGAGTTCACAATCGCCAGATTTTCTAGCTTTAGGTGATCGGCAGAGTAATCTTTTTTGAACATTTTTTGCTTTAGTACAATGTATTTTAATCAGTGATAGATTGAAATGTCACGTTGTTTTTGAGATAATTACTTTTTCAAGGAAGTCGTAGAAATACCAATAACTTTACATCTTTTTCAGTGTTCGTACTTCCGGCATTAAAACATATGCAGCGATTAATGACTCTAATGCCGGAATGTGACTATAGTACAGGGAGAAAAGTAACACGGTAAGCTATCGGATACTGTTACTTAAAATTTTTTTACAAATACAAATAATTTTTTGTCTTTCTACGTTAAAGCATGTTGGTTTATGCAGTGCTGGAAAAGATATGCAGCGTTGTAGATGGTGCAAATAAATTTAATATATTTTGAAACTCAATAAACTCGCTTATTTGGGCAGTACTGGAAAGATGATGTAAAGAGAATATACAAAAAAAGATGAATGAGTGATAGTACAAATGATAATTATCAAGGATGAAGTCGGGAAGAGATAACGAACGATAAAGCAGTGTTTTTTATCTTTGTCACTTTCGTTGTTTCAAAATTCGTAACGAATATCTGGAAATTAATGTTTCCCTTTAAGGGCTGAATATATTGCAACTGTACAACAAGATACAGAGCTGTGCTCAAGATTATCTACAAATGTTGCTATATATATGGAAAAAGTACGCAATGTCGTGGTATGCATCTTCCATAGCACTTTTACTATCTTAGGCATTGTTCATTTTTCACACCAAGAGATATAATTTTTTAAGTTCCCCCTCATAAGTTGTGATTCAGCGAATGTGTACTGCAGCTGTTTTTAAATTATTGATCATATTTTGCTCCATTTATCGTATCTGTCTGTGTTAATACTTTCAGAATGATCGACCTCATGTTTATGCCGTTGTAGACGACGCAAGTAGTTTAGTGTTTGTCGGTCGTTACACGCATGGAGATAATCTACGAATTCGGCTGAGCTTTTTGCACTTTCTTCTCTCTGATGGACAGCTTTGGCTTATGACACCACAGGTTCACTGTGCTTTACATTCGTCATAAAGTTTGATGTGCGAAGTTCTCCAATGAATAGTTACAGGCAAATGAATTATGGGATGCTCTCATTGTCCGATCAGTATTTGACTATGAGCGTACATATGGATTCCAACTATTTGGTACAATGCAAGATCAAGAAGACATCGACCCAAAAGCACTTGACCAACTTTTTACATGTATAATGCTTGAAGTCGTCTTTAACTTTTAGGGATTTAAATCTTGTAGCTGTATTCTGAACGGTAAAGTCATTGGATGATCTTGAAAGTAATGCTTCCAGTGGAGAGAAGGAAAGGACAACAAATGTGTCTGTAAATGATAATTTTTAAGAAAAGTTTTGAGCCAGTTGTTACTCTGTAACCGACGCGTTCTGTAACCCAGTAACACAAGGCGATTATCCTAAGATGGTGCTTCATATGATTGCTCACAACTTATTTTTAATCTACATTTGCAAATGCCAAAAGATTAAGTTTCAGCTCGAATTCTGAAACTTCCAGTTGAAATGCTAAACGAAGAAGGTTTTTCATGCTTCAAAATCTTTTGGACTTCAGTAAATAAAAAGCACAGTAAGCTGTTTCAACCTACTGAAGGAATATCGCATTATTTGATGTGTGATTTTGATCTTGAGGTAAGTAAACATACAATTTTCGTTCACATAAATATAGAAACGTGGGAACATGTAGAAACACATGAAGCAAAACACAAAAAATATATCACTAGTTTAAAATATGTTTGAAAAGTAATACTGTTTGTATTTGAAACTAATATTGGCAAGTGGGTTATGCCAATTGATGAAGGACAACAAGTGAGTTAATATTATGAGCAGCAATTTTTTGAAATTTATGAAAGTTTCTTTTCGTTCTGTGCCACAGATTTACCATTTTATTCCACTGTTGATGGTTTTTTTTTTAATTTTAGTTAGAATTTCAAATGCGATTGTAAGCAAAATCCTTTGAATAATAAAACAGGATTTGAGAACATGAAACTAATTTTTTGCAGTGGTTTCTTTCGTACAGTTCGTTTTAAATATTGAGTCTATTTCCGATCGCATTTGCTTCTTCTTAAGCAAGTTTTGCAAGCTGGATTAATGTTATTCATAGAGCCCGAACATTCCCTTAAATTTCGATTTTTTTTTTAACATTTTCTATATTTCCAGGGAATGGATTATTTATGGGAAATCATGCTGCAAGGTCGTGCCGAAGTATCGCATTTAGCAATTTCATTGTGGGTCGAAATTTTGGCAAATCCTCATACTGCAATGATCTCTGATTTTGCTCATTTGATTCAAATTGTAGTTAATAAATGGTTAGGTTCTCTTTCAGTTTAGAGTGTAGTTGAAAGGCATTTTCCTTGCTTAATTGCTGTATTTGAGAGTAAATACTCCAGCAAAGCTGTCATGGAAAAAAATGGAAGTAGATTCGGGTGAGGTAAGCCGAAATCTGAATAAATAGGAGATTAAGGTAAAATAAAAATATTGTTTTAGTTTCGTAATGCTGAAAATGAAACATGACGACCTCATCAAAGGCGATTATAGTGACGACAAAAAAATGAAAATGCTCGATCGTATGGGTAGAATCTTAACGGTAACTTTTTAATTCAATAGGTGCATTTATTAATAGCAATGTTAATAAATGGATGTATACAGTGAGAACTTCTGTGTGCATTAAATATCCTCTTGATCTTTTGTAACTAGCTCAAGCTAACTGCATACTTTATAGAAAATATGTTTTTAATACTACTTCGTCAAAGTTTCAGGCTCTCAATTCGTATATCTGTGTATTCGACGATGATTATTATACACCCGAAAGATCTCAACAACCACTTCGTAAGGCGGGTTTAGGACGATGCTTTGTATTACCATTTGTTTTATCAGGTATTTTTTAAATCCGATTAGAATAAGAAGCTCTATTTGAAGTTTTTAAACCTGCGCTTCTCTCTTTTAATAATGAGCTCTTCCAAGTATCGATGCCCAATTCAGCCTTTTGTTGGCTAAAAAATATAAACAATTAGATTATGAAGACCGATGCTATTTACATAAAGGCAAATGGTTATTAGGTTATGTTAGATTTGTCTCTTTATTATTTAACTAAATATCGGGAATGCACGATAAATTTTGTTTTAACACGGATAAAGGATTTTTTTAATTGTGATCAACACAGATAATTTATTCAAAAAAGAAATTCTATATGTTTGCTGACATTACTAGATCAAGCCAATTTAACTTCTGAATCATTTAGATGAGAAACTGCTCAATGGAATCGACACGAACTGTGAGCTCATATTCATTTAATGTTTAAGTTTATTCTTTGTGGGATTTGTTTCTTTATTAGAATTATCAACAACTTCTTTCTTTTTTGTTTTGTTGGCATACGTTTAAATTTCATTGCAATCATCCGCGCGATGTTTTCAATTTTGTTATTTTTCCACTCATTTTCAAAGCCATAAAGTTAAGTGCAACTGTACTTCAGCATCAATAGTACAAGATGAAGATCACGGTATCCCAGTTCACTCCACTATGCCACTTTCAGCAATGAAACTCAAGGTTTATAGTAGTTTTTTTTTTTTAAAAAAAAATGGGATGGAAGCAATTTACTTTCATCTTGGAGATGATTTAAGTGCTTTATCGACTCATTCGCGGTGTTTTGAGATTAACATTAGGATGCAGAAAAAGTCGGAATTTTCCGGAAGTATGATCATGAATATCATAAATACAGCATTTTCTGGTTTTTCGAGGTCACCAATTCCAGATTGATGATAAATTACGATATTTGGATGGCTGCAGTATTGCCGGATTACTTGTACCAATGCAGTTAACAATTCAGTCGTTTAATCCACCAGAATCAAGAACACTGTACCCTTCCGATCGTCGTAAAACACTTGATGAATTAGGAATAGATTCCAATTGCCATATTATAATTCGTTTTCAAAATCATCCATGTACGTGGAATAATCGGCTAGCCAGCGCTGATTCGAGTCCTGATCAAACATTTGCTTGCTGGTTTGGATTTCTTATTTTTGAAATTTTATCTTTTAAAAACAAATTAGGTGTTTTTTAAATTGATTTTTTATTTTAAGTGGTGCATGTTGAGTAGTGTTCTGTATTCAGGAATGAAGGGAAAACAGCTGGTAATGAAGAAAATGAGCGTATTTTACCAGGCGCTGTAATAGCTGCAAATCCAGACCATGTTCGATTTCTTTATACCCTAGCGGACATCGGTTATGCATATGGGAATGATTATTTGAGGAAATCTGCCACCGACGTGTTAAAGTATTTTTTTTGCCTTTCGATTTTTAAACCCCGAGATTTTTTATACTTAACTCATATTTGTAGATTTTCTCAGCTAAATCTTGTGAAAATTTTCAGTCAAATACCGCCAGACACGATGTCGATAACGGTGCTGAAAGAATTAGTGGAGTCAAGACGATTGTTTGATCTGCTACCATCCGAATCATCTAACAATGTATTGCATCTTTTACGCGTGCTGCATTCCTTACTTTTGCCTTGCAATGGACATTTCATGACGGAGGCTACAGAGTTCCAAGTTTGCTTTTTGAATATTAGTTTTTTATCTCAGAGTTTTGTTGCGCTCCAAGGTCAATGTGAAAACGGCTGCAAAATGTCATTTGTGGCGGTCACAACATTGTTAGTATGGGGCTCACCTATTTTTTTCCCTGTTGTGAAGTGTTTTGTTTCAGATTCTTTTCCTTACATCACCAAGTTGTTTGGCAGTGTTTTCATTCCTAGAAGATCCGCAAATCTTATGTCGATGGGATGAATATGCTTGCACTGCAGCTGTTTGGTGGTTAGCAAATATAGCGAAATTTGTTCTCTTCGTTGCTGCACGCTTAAAAGTATTCTCATTTATTTTCATTTCTAACACAGTTGCCCCTTCATTTGTGAGTATTCCGTCATAATGATTTTCTTCCTTCAGGGGATGATGTCATCTATGGTTTTCTTCTTGCTGTTTTAAATTAGTCTAATTAATGTCTTTTTAGTATTTAAGAACCGCCGATGGGAAAGTAGATAAGTGTTTTGAAACGAGTCGAATTATCGATCGTGAACAAGCAATTTTTAAAGAGGTAGCATTTCATATAACGTCATGTAAATTAGCGGTGCTTTTTTTAATTACTGAACTGCGAAGAAGTGAAATTCATGTTGTAATACTACGAGCTAAAGAAATTGTTATTAGTTGTATTCAAGGAGATGCAGTTCGAAATGAAATTTATTCAATTAAATTGAATTTTTATATAGTGCTGTAGAATATCATTGCTATATTGAGTTGAAAATTTTAAAGTTTTCTATTTTATTTAACACTCCCTCACTGTCTTTATAGCTTTGCTGTACTGTTGCGCGTGATCTTAGTAGTCGTGTCGACGAGAATCCTAAAACGATTGAAGCAATTTCGCAATTATTTAACGCAGACATCAGGCGGATTGAATGTCTCCTACGGCTCGCGTGGGCTGTTGGTTCACGAAATATACCTTTACGTCCTATGTCAGGGGGGTTGGCAAAAGATTCATCTATTGAAACAATCCGGCTTTCACAACCTGCAGCTTTCATGCTGGTGATTTATTTCGCAAAACTTTGGATTTTTCCGTGATCTAAATTAATTTTTTTTTCAACCAAAAACAAGCTATTAGTTTTTACTCTTTACGCAGCATTTCATGAATAACGAATTCAGAATGTCATTTTTTAGAAGTGTAACGATAAAATGATTGCCAGTTTTTCAGGAAGAACCAACAGAATGCTTGTTAGATGCATTTGCCATAGAGGTCATCAGTGGAGATGCAACATCGGAAGTTCTCAAAATCATCCATCTATGGAATCTTCTCGTATCAGATTTGTTGTTTTGCAAAAGCTCGTATGTCTTATTGCATTTTTAGGAAAGTTCATGCCAATTAATTTGACTTCCTCGGTTGTATCGAAAATTCTAATTTTACGCCGGTACAAATTCGTCATTCGCACTATAGATTTAGCAAAGGAACTCTGTTAAAATTAGGGATATTTATATATTTTTAAAATTACGGTGATTTAGTGATTACTTCTTTCGAAAACTTCCATTATTTCAGGGTAATACGGCGCTATTTCTCAGCCTTAGTTGGACGAATGGTATGTCGTATGGGTTTGGCAGAGCAACAGCTTGCATCAACATTATTACAACTACTTTTCAACAAACTGGAAGAGAGTGATGAAAAGCTGATGAAGAATGCAGAATTTTTTATTTTATTGTGCAGGTTTGATGAACATCTGGATTATCTACTTCAATAGTGTTCATAGAAGAGTATACAGGACTCATAAAAGTGCTTAAAGACTTCAGATTTTAGTAACAGCAAAATTCGTCTTAGATCTATTTCGTCATACTGTTTGAAGTTTTGTTTTACTTTATCAATAAATATATGAGTTTTTTAATTTTAAGCCTGCTGGATCACTGCAGAAGCAATCAAATTTACGTTGGCAATGTAATGCAGCAAACAGAAAAGGTGTTGGATTGGTTAGATCGTGCAAAGGTAGCACATTTGAAAGTTGAATTTTTATTTTATCTCAAGTGTTATTGAAACTGAGCTTGATATCTTTCCAAATGGCATTCTACATACGATTTTCAGTCACTGGAAGTAAATTTATACTTTCTAGGTGCTTTTCAAAGATACTTTTATATTCCAACCATTTTAGCAGCACACTATTGCAAATCAGGAAAGTTACCCTGACGATAATTCACTAATTGGACGACTGGAGGTATGTCGTAGCTTACTGGGGTTTCTTACAAACGAGGAGAAAGTTATGATTGGTTCGGAACCTAATGGTACACAGCTGGTGAAGGTAGTTCTTTGATTTCCTTGACGAATGAAAATCAATATTTCGTTTTCTTTTGAGAACTTTTAATATGTCGGAGACAATTTTATGAAGCAATTAAGTACTTTTCCGTTCTGATTTACAGCAATTGCTCGATGAGTTTATTTTACCATCTTCGCGAACTTACGTGAATTTGATGCGGCAAAGAGATAACGATATCGATATTCATATGCAGCGTTCAGTGACACATTCAGCAATTCCGAGAGGTGATAAGTATTAAAATGATGAGATTATTTCACTTGCAATTCAACTAATTCACAAATGACGAACAATAAATTTTCTTTGAGATCAGGTTAAGATTCGTAATCAAGATTCAATAATTAAGCAGGGTTTGTCACATCGCTGTGGATTGACTTATCAAGTTCTTCATTCGAATTTTGATATTCTAATCAGTTATTAACACTTCAGGTATAGATGAGTCAGATAAGGTCTTACCACGTTCAGAAACAATGGGACCACTACTTTCCTCTCGTTCGATTCCAGTATGTGGTACCAATGAAAGTGCCAAAGCAGCGTACAGTCTGCTCGTTGCCCTTTGTGACACAACACCGCTTAACTATCGATGCATAGTTGAAAATCTTCTTGAGCTTTTCTACTCAGGTGCTTTTCCATTGCTTCGTACCATTTTTTTTATTGTTTTTTTTTTGTTAGGCTTTATAAATGATGCTGGCCCGTATCCTGTTCGCTTTTAAGTTCAATAAGTACATTTGTAGAGCTAATTCCTACAATGAATATTGAGTGGGAATATATGCCCGGTTATTCCATTCGTTCACCGAACAGTTATGTGGGACTGAAGAATGGTGGAGCTACTTGTTATATGAATTCTGTATTCCAACAGGTATTTTATCTTCATCAAGATATGTCGAATGAATTCAGTTCTTATGAATTCAATTCAATTCTTATCTCTAGCTCGAAAGCTGTGTGTTATTATTACTAAAATGATGTGAAAATGTACTTTCTTCTCCTGCTTCGACAGCTGTATATTCAAATTAACACAGGAGTCAGTCTTATGAATATGAGAAGCCAAGGTTCAAAATATCCCATTCTAGCAAGTTTATAAGTATTACTTCAGCCTCGAGCTTGGCAGTGTCTTGACTCCTCTTGTAGTACTATCCACCATATGAAATATGTTATTAAGCAGTTTCGTTTTATAGATATTCATGATTGAACCATTGCGCAATGTTGTTATCAATGCTAATTTCGCTGATGATATGAACGTCGATGAAATGGTTACAAATGTAAGCTCATATTTTTCAAAAGGAATTTGCTATTGTTGATAAGCAACCTTTAATTCACTGTTTTTCAGGAGTATAATGTTTCGGAGGAGCACTACCATGCAACAATTTTGAAAGCAGTGCAATCAATTTTTGCACATTTACTTGGCTCTGAAATGCAGTTCTACTCTCCAAAATTCTTCTGGAAACATTTTCGGTTGGCGAATTATCATTTACGTTTTCATGGACTTTCAGAATTCATTTAAATGAAAAAGCCATATTTTAGATTCTATGGTCAAGCAGTAAACGTAAGAGAGCAGCAGGATGCTTTGGAATTTTATAACGCTCTTTTTGATTCTATAGATGAAGGTCTTAAGAAGTTGGGGGAAGCCCCAATTTGTGAGAATTTATTTGGCGGGACATTTGCTGACCAGAAGATTTGCAAAGATTGCCCACATAGGTATTAAATCTTGTTTTATTTTTCTATATTATAGTGTTTTTAAAGGATATAAGCACTTATCCTACATTGTAAATTCGTAATATCGTTTTAAAATCGCGACTTCTGCATTCCCCTATTGCGTACAATTTCATATCCGATTTCGGATGGGAGAAAAAAAGACTTTTCTGTTCTTGTCAATGCTTTTTTTTGTTTTATTTTTGTATTTTATATGATTTTTTGGTGGAAAATATCTAGATATCAACGCGAAGAACCGTTTACGTCAATCTCAGTTGACGTGCGATCTCATAATAACCTTCTTGATTCCCTCAAAGAATATGTAAAAGGAGATTTATTGAACAACGATAATGCGTATCTGTGTGAGGAATGTAATAAGAAAGTAGGTTTTCCAGACCATTTTAAACTGCAAATTTAAGTTAACCTTTCAGTTTTTCTGCAGTGAAGGATGATGATAAAACAAAGAGCAAAAAAATGGGATTCATTTTTTCGTCATGGTGCTATTTTATGTGTAGAATTCAGAGTAGGAAGAGGGGTAGTGATCGCATTAAATAATAAGCTGACGACTAAGACTGATGGTCAGTGTTTTATAGGTAACAGCAGTAAAGCGATTATGTGTTGCTAGATTACCGCCTTATTTGACGATACAGCTGAAAAGATTTGATTTTGATTGGGAACGTGATTCATCACAAAAATACAACGATTATTTCGAATTTCCAATTGATCTGGATATGATGCCTTTTACTGTTCATGGATTAGCTCAAACTGAAGGTTTTTTTTTTTTGCATTCGTACTTATTCTTTCTGATCTTTAAAATACTTTAAAGCCTAACAACACTGCTCAAAAATAAATATTTCGGACTTCTATGAGTATCAAACACATATTGCTAACAATATGCATTTAGTAGCACCAATCTTAGTATGCTTTTTTTTCTAATTATTTTTTCCCCGAATACGATATCACGTCCTTCATTGCTTATTTGCAGGAGAAATTTCGAAAGAGGAGTTGATGCATTCATCGGTAATCGATAGCGGTCGAGGTCTTTTTTTCTCAATATTTTCTTGGAGAATGTTTATGCGGGTTTTCATTAGTAGAAAATATAGTTAGGGAAAAAAATAGTTGCCTTAACAGCATACATAATATAGAGGATCAGTTTTACAACTTGGAGGCTTGATTTTCTTTCCTTTGTGATTAGAATGTATTTTAATTACGATTGTAGGCACGTCCGAAAGAGCATCACCGGAAACAAACGATGTTTATGGTGCTGCGAGCACGTCTACGTCAGAAGTCAGGCTGGATGATAAGTTTGTTATTATTTTACGGTGTTTTATTAACTAGTTTTGGATGGCAATTATAATAGTACGAGTTACTTTAGTAATACGAAATATGGCTTACGTGGAGTGATTGTACATTCTGGACAAGCTAATGGTGGTCATTATTATTCATTCATTCGTTCTGAAGAAGATGGTGGCCGTTGGTTCAAATTCGATGATGTTGACGTAACTGAGTGGCATTTGAACAAAGAGGTGAATTTTTACAAAATAGTTCGTGAAACAGTTAACTCTCACTATATTAGCTGAAAGTTGATGTATGGTTAGGTTTTTTACTGATTTAAATTGTTTCATTACTGATCCCTTGTTGTTCATTTTTTCTCATTTATTTAGGGCTTGAATTCTTAAAACAAATTAAAGCTTATGTATTGGCGTCAGTATGAATTTAGATGATAATTTTTGGGTGCATACTGACAAAGTTAATTGGATGTTTTAAATTCTTGTATGCTTTTAGGAAATGCAAAATATGTGGTTTGGTGGTGAGTACATCGCAGATGGATATGAGAACAGCAGCCATTACCAGAAAAAACGACAGAAGCGCTGGTGGAATGCTTATTTACTCATTTACGAAAAGGTTTTCGCATAATTTTCCAAATTTCAAATTTCTGTTCAACTGCTGTTCCACTTTGGAATTTTATTCCTATAATTTCTTTATGGAATGTTAGAAGATTAACTAATACTTTTTATTTTTTGTAGACGTCAACAAATGTTGCTTCTGTGGCGTCATCATCAGCGGAGCTAACAACTTCTTCCACACAGCCATCACATTCGTCCTCCAATAGCCCATTCAGCTTGGATAAAAAAATAAGTGCCATGTCCATTAGTGAGTTTTGCCTTTTTGTTGTGATTTTGCTTAATTCTTTAAAACGAAATACTACCTAGAAGTTGTAACTATTCGGGATCTACTCACTTTGAAGACAAAATCAAGATATGTAAAGATTTAAGATTGATTTTGCACCATCAAGTTGTTCTGAGACTAATACCGTTACCATATACCTTATAAGGCACCTTATAAAAGTAGCAGATGAATGAAACAGAGAGTACACATTTGTTTCAGGCACTCGTATCCGACAGATGCCTCCAAAACTGGAAGCGTTGGTTCGTGGTAAAAACACTTATGCTATGCATGAACGCTCTCAGTAAGTCGAAAATTTTTGGAAAATTGATTTTTAAATTCAAGTAAAAGAGGTTTCTCTGCTAAAGTTTTTCCCCTGTACTTTCAACTTTATTTCCGATCGGTGTCGTTCATGTAAGCACATAGGAAGCTTTTTTATATAGCAATATATACGGACGAGTAACTAAGAAGTACATCATTGGATAACTTAAAAGCATATTGTGTAAGATCATAGATCCGAAGGTATACCAGTCACTTTCTTGAATCGATATATGATTCGAGTTTGAGAATATGATTAGTATACTGGATATTATAAGCTGGATACCGGCGTAGATTATTAATTAGAGATACTTCAATGAAGCATTAGGACAGGTTAAGTTTTTGAGATGTAAATTATTTAAATATTTAATCAAAAAAGTTTTGTCTGCAATAGCTAATAAATTTCATGTGTTTATTATTGTAAGAATTTTGGAGCATAAAGTAAAGTACAACAAATTTCCAGGTATACTCCGAATTACTTCCAATTCATTCGGGACATATGCTCACGAGCAGTGCAAATGATTTCTCGAATAAATGTCGAACTTCAGGAGTAAGGCTTTGCAATCAGTATTCTTTTTGTAGGCATTTTAAGCATTGAAAATCTGAATTTCCGATCAATATTACATTTGTAGAAGCCAATGTATTGCAAAATATTGTTGTTATATCATTCATTACTTTTCTGCAGTGATTATTATTTGCTAACGACAAAACTGCTGAGCAAGTTTCTATTTTCAACTGGTCTACGAGCAAAGAAAACATTACGGTAAGAGATTTAACCAGCCAATGGAGAAATCCGCATCTGCTTCGCTCGTCTGTATTGTCTTCGGTGTTTCTCATTTTTTGCATGCTAGTTATAAAATTTTTAATCTTCTAAATATTTATTTTATTTTTATTCGCTCTTATTTGCCGTAAAAAATAAATTCAGCTCGGGTAATGTGATAGAATGGCAAAAAACTTATGAAATATTGTTTGCATCATCAAAGTCGTCGCGTGGATGGTTTATTTGTAATATTATGTTTCAATCTAAAATGGTTGTTTTATATCTTCTTACCGCGCCTTCGACTGATGTAAGTAATAATTTTTTAACACCTAAAATTCCACAGCTGTGGAGAACAAGGATTACATTCGTAACCTATTTCTTTTGTGATGCGATGGATGTCATTTAATTATGTGCATATCGTTAGGACATGTTGGGCAGATGCAGCGAGTTTCGTTTTCCCCCAAAATTTAGCTAGTTTATGCAAATAGTTTTGTTTACTGAATACATAGTTATATATAATTATGTGTATGTTTGTATCTAATTATGTTTTGAATTTCAACGTTCTTCTATATTTCATTTTAGGTGCGATATTTCTTCACAAATATATTTGTAGCACTTTTGAATGCAACGGCACATGATTATTGTGATGTTATTCGGCCGTATATGCGTAAGTCTTAGAGCGATGGGTGGGAATCTTCTTTAGAAAGGAAATCTAAATGTTGGCATTGCGAACTAAAATCGTTGTTGTTTTAATTGAATACGTAGCTTGCACTTTTTTTCGGTAATTTCTAGTCTCTTATTTTGAGCTAATTTGAAAAAATTTTCCCTGTGAAATATTTTTTGCGATTTAGATAGCAATTTCAAAAACATAGATGTTAATTATTGTAACATTTCAGTTGCAGGAGATTGCCCTGACTTCAAAATTGAAGCTGTTTATAAAGCGGGTGATACTATATCTGATATGTTTATTACCTTGTTACTTATCATTCCTCGCAACTATTTCACCGAATTTAGCACTCATCCTACGCAATATATAGCTTTGTTCAATCTTTATGCTTTATCGGGTTTAGAGCAGGTATTTACGTGTTTTTGTGTTTTCCATTTCCGTGCTCTTACTTCACCTGAATTTTCAGGAAGTTTACCATTATTGCTGTTTGACCGTCACGAATTCTTTTTCTTAACAAGTGGACAGAGTGCACTGTTTACAAAATCCCAATGAATGCCGTGCTGTTTACTTTTGAGAAAGACTCATTTCAGAAACGACAACTAGTGCGAAAAGGTGTCTTGCATGCATTATTAGTGCTCATTTCGCGTGATGATTACCACATCAAAGTGATTTATCAAGATAGTTCCAAACTTTATGAAGTCATTTCACTACTTCTGAGGATATGCAAATTTGAATGGCAAGGAGAGGTGAGAAATTAACTAGTACATGAAGTGGTTTGTGTTTGTATACTAATATCCTACGTATTCTTTCTATAATTATAAAACATTCGCAAAAAAAATATTGATATTAAAGTCGATTTTTGCTTGTTTTGCAGAATGCTGATTTAAATCCATATGCTATTACATTCGGTGGCCTTATTCAAGCACCGGAAGAAGTTGCTCAATGGATGGATGAACCGCTTTTTGTTAATAGGTACTTCCTTTGCAGCGATTTTTTGAATTTGATTTAATTTGTGCAATACTTTTGATATATTTATGGGGAAAAAAGAATTTGTTGAGCAACTCATTAAGAAAATGAAATAAGACGATTAAACATATGGCTAGCCTTAGGTTGCTGAAGCAGTTGATCGAATTGCCTACTGATCGTGCAGTTGCGCTTGATACTGTATTGTACTTGTGCTGGGAGAATCTTAAATTTACAAAAATTCTTCTCTATCATTTTTCGTTCGAGGTACCTATTTGTGCAGTTTTAAATAACTTAGCACTATAAACGTTTCTAAACGTATCAAAAGGAAGTGAATATCTTTGCTTCTGTCCTGAATTTTATGGCGTGCTGCATAATTTGGGTGTTAGTTTCACTTCCTAAACATCGTATAGTAGATAAAACAAATTTAAGAAATAAAAATTGTTGTAGTACAAAACTTTTGACCCAACTTATGCCATAAAATATTGGCAACTGAAATGCAGAGACTTAAATCTTTAGTTTTGCATTAATTCATGGTAAAATTGTCTCATATTTTAAGTGCCTGTTTACACCGAATGAAGTGAAAAGCGCAGTAATAATCATCGAAAGCATTCTTAAAATTAATGATTCTGTACGGAAGGAACGGCAACGTCTGGTACTTTTAGGTTTTGGTAAGTTGCAGTTCGTTTTTATGGATTTTTGAGAAATTTGTGATATTTAGATGAGATTTAAAATGAACTTTGAATGAACAGATATATTAAGTGGAATGCGAACCTGTGTGCGGACGTTTAAAACATTAGCATTTAAAATTTTTGTTTTATAACTGCCACAATTTTTACAGTGATATCATTGTAATTAATTAAATAAGCGGATCGGATTTCTTACTCATCAGTCTTATTTCCCTTAACAAGAAAAACCGACTACTGATATGTGTCGAAAATTTTTTAAAGCTTTCAAATTTATTTTAATAACATTTGATTTATTAATCCCGCAATACAGGTTGTCATTTTTAGAAAATGGTCCTCAAGAATATAAAGGTTTTATTGCAATAATGTTCGGTCAGAGGGATATTTATTCGTGGAAAGCATATCATTTGTTGCGAACGTTAATCGATATTGCTTCTTCTAATGACGAGATTGTTAAGGTTTCTCCTTAGAAGTCACGGTTTCCTTCCAGCTTCACGTTTTCTTTTTACTAATGAAGTGGAGATAGTTATGAAATGTTGGTGATTTTTAGTATCATTATTGTTATTAAGAATTTAGCATTTCTCATGTAATATGTAATTAAGATGTTGGCGGAAACTGAGCAAGCTCGGAACAATTTGTACAGAATGAAGGATTGGTTTAAATTGCAACTTGCTGCCAATGTAAGTCGAAAATTTATTTTACAGAATTGTCTCCTACGAAATGAGACATGTTGGAATTATTGAAATTCGTGGCTCGTTCGCTGTGTGAACAATTTATCGCTTATTCTTTTGCATTTGATACATTGATATAGTTGGATAGTATCATTGATTACAATATTATGAATTGAAACAATCATTTTTATTGTTATCGATTCATTGCTTCAAAATAAGTGGCATATAGCAATATGTTTTTTCGCATACGGAAACCTACAAGGGACTGAAAATTTTGTTAAAAGATTTTTCAACCTTGTCTTTGCTCCATAAATTGTGATTATTTTCAGTCGGCTAAATCAGACATTTATGATTACGATAATCGCCACGATGATTTGGATAAGGTTGCTGAAGCAGAAGAAATGGATAGTTTTATTGAAATCTATGAGAAATTTCAAGATTTACTTTCGAAACTCAAATGTTCATCGTGTGCTGTTTCAAACGATGGTAGTTCTTCAAGCGATGACGATAATTTTTCTAGGGATAGCTTTTTTGGAGTGAGTTTATTTAAAAAAATACAAATTCGTGGATTTTGGGGGCAATGGGGATGGATTTTACAAAATTTTTACACTATTTTTATTTTGCATTTTTTTCATTTTGTATTTGAAAAACTAGCAGTGCATTATGGAGGAATGAAAGGACCATGTAAGGTTTAAATTTTTCCGAAAGTTATGCGGTACCATCAATCTCTTTAATAAAGTGTCTGTTTTGCATTCTATGGCAAGTGATAAAACATGTCGCATTCTATTACTTTTTGGTCTGTATTTATCATTCTCTACCCTCTCATTATGTCACCGATATATGGTTTTGAAAACTTCAGGATATCTCGAGAGATGTTCCACCAATTTCAACTGAAAGACGTTCATCGCATGCTTCCGAAGGGCGTTCGCGATCGGCGGAACAGTGTTCAATGGATTATGGTAGAGCCGAAACGTCATCCAATATTGATTCACCAAAAAATGTGGTTTCTCCTATGGAGTCGAAGTTGTCCTTGAAAACAGGTTTATTTAAGCACTATTGAAGAAATAGAGTTTTAGCAAGTATTAACTCTTTAAGTATAAAACATCTGTAATCAAGTTGTGATGAAATGAGCTGTGCACAGGAAGGAAAAGTTTATTGTGACCAATAAAGAAAAGTATTTTAAGGAACCTCTGATGAAGCTTTAACTCTGGGCACATCTGTATCACTGAGCGAGAGGCTTTTAGCCAATGTCGGTCTTCCACCTCCGCCACCGTATTCAGAACACGATTCAGCTGATATAGTTTCACAACAGTAAGATTTGTTTTTTATTGATTAATTTCTTAGGATACGTCCTATTTTTGTTCCTGAAAACTAGCTTTATGGTTTAAAAGCTTATGAGGATAGTTATTTCCCGTCGAAAATTTGATCAAATTTTACAGATATCGGCATGTTCAACAACCTGTGTCGTCTGTAGGTATACCGCATTCTTGGAGGATTTCACTGACCACCAGAGCAAATCGTCCAGAAGATGACTCATCAGTTGAATCCATGTCCACGGGTGTTGAAATGGAGGATGTACCGCCACCATACGAATAAATGCTACTAAGTAGGGACAATGTAAAATCATTACTTCAGTAAAGTTGGCCATTGTATGAGCAGTTTTATTTCATAAACAAAATATCATGTGGATCATTTTTCTGTCTTATTCAATCGAATCAAGTAGAAATACAATTGTTTAATTGAATCATCAATGTCGTTATGTGTACATGTTTCTTTCTATAGTTTCTGAAGAGTATGCATGACATATTTTCATTCAGTAAGCTATTAGTTAGTTTCAGTCCTACACAGTTGGTTGAGAGAAGCTCACATTTCCTGAGGCTTTCAACGTGTTCCTGAATCAAGTTTTACGAATGACTTTGTTGTTATTGCTGCTCAGGAAAGTGTAAGTGGTTATTGTATTCAATTTTGTGCGTGTCTTTTAATGGTCAATTTTGTTATCATTTATCCATGGATTTCTTTTCGTGTGAGTTCTTTTGATCATAATGTGTGTTTTTATATCTGATTAGATTATTGTCACTTTTTCATTATGTTCATCCCTCACACTTCATTTCTGAGTGATTTCTGTCATTATCACGAGTTGTGGTGCATTTTAATTTTTAAAAATCGATGGTAATTAATGGTTTTATATTAGTAGTATTGGTTTTACTAATACTATTAATATATATATATATATATATATATATATATATATATATATATATATATATATATATGCTATGTTTGTTACTGCTGCTGTACTATCATCACTTGTTGTTGCTGTTTTCTTTAATATTATAGCTCTATAACCTCTCGCTGCTTTTTTTAGCTTACGTAAAGTTCATCTTTCCTTTTTTATTGAACATCTATTGAACTTGTTCTAGTTTTCTAGAATTACCGTAATTTTGTTCGTCGTTCTATAAGCTATCATCAGTTGCTTGCTATATAGTGTAAATATCGTTAGTGAAAAGTGATGTATTATATGATTAAGTATAAGCAGCTGCAATTTTTTTCAAATGAAGGTATGTTGTGTAGAATTGATTTCTGTCTAAGCGGAACTATGGTAGAATTTTGTTTTATCACTGATTTAATGATGAGCCTTTAAGCCTCGTTAAATTCATAATAAAACAAAAAAAACTTCGATTGTACTGATGCATTATTTGTTTTTGTTTTTTTAATCTAAAATACATCTTTATTATAACGTTACATGCCAATAGATCTTATCGATCTTATTAGTTGATTATTCGGATGTAATTATAAATTCACTAATGTCATTTTGAGTCTTTGAGATACTGTCGTTTTAAAATATGAAAACGGGAAATAATTTTCTCCTTTCCATGAAGAGTTGCATTTCTTTTCTTTTTTAAAAATATGATATGCAAACTGTTCTTATTCATCACTTCTTTATTATCTTACCTACTACATTGTTCGTTGTCTTTTTTGTTTAAAGTTTGAAATTGCGAAATGAAAAGCTTTCCATCTTTCTTTTATGTATGTGTATAAATGAAATGAATTTTATGGACATTATTTTCATAAACGCACATACTTATTATTATAAATTTGGAAAATTTTTGGGAATTGTTTATATGTTATAATGGATTCGTAACGGTTTTTTCTCTTAGGCAGGTTGCTTGCTTTCAGCAACGCTTATTTGTCAGACGGCATGGTATGGGGGTGTGTTATGATTCGTTTTGGTACTTACAAGCTTATTTTTATGTATCCTGGAACAAAAAAACTGCCGGAAACAATCATATCCTGAATTAATGTTCCTGATCGTAAAGGATTCTTTCTTGCGAAGAGTCTTGTTTTTTGTTTTCAAATCTGGAAATGGCGAATAGTTGGGAGTGATTTGCAAAAAGTAGTTTCACAATTTTCTGAACAGTTACTGGCGGTAAATTTAGTAAATTTGTGCTGTTAAATTAAATCAAACAGTCAGGAAGAGAGATTCTCAGCGCGTAGGGTTTCCAATTTCTACTCATTTATTGAAGTGTACTTATTGTAGGCGTAAAGAAAATGACGAAGTAAATCTGAAATTATTTGGTCGGTAAATGTGAGATGAAGCAGCAGGAGAGTGTGAGAGAAGCGTAAAACAGTTGAAAGGGTATTGTTGTTCTTAATTTAATAAACTTGCAAATTTTGCTTCGACGAAAGATGACGTATCGATTTATTTATTTACAAAGATGACGTAGAAAACTGTGGGAATACGGGAGAAAAGAATAATATTCCAAAATGTGTATTATCCAAGAAACATATGAAGAATGCGGAAGCTTTCATCCTAGCAGCCATCGTTGAGGATATTTTTGAGGACATCAGGAGTGAGGTCAGGACATTCATCGAGTCCGTCATCTGTTTTTCCTCCCTTTTCATCAACACACTCACTTCCTCCTTCTCCTCCCCTTCCTCCTCCGCCTTCACCACCTTCGCCTCCTGCTCCTTCTCCGTCTGCACCTTCTTTTCCTCCTTTTTCATTTGCAACTCCGACATCTTTTGCTGGCAACTCTTCCGGTTCTCTACCCTCTTTCTCTTTCTCTTTCGAGGTACTTTTCTAAAGTTACAAAAGTCGGATTTTAATGAAACGGGAAAGAGAGAGAGAGAGAGAGAGAGGAGAAATGATTAAATTAAAGAATTTCAGAAGAGTGATTAAGCTATTGATTGGGTCAAGATAGGCATAGACTGGAAATGATGCATGACTGATGAGTCATAGGAAATGAAAGGATGCGTACGACTGGTGAATTAGCTAGGGGAAATATAATCGAATAAAATAATCACTTAGTCATTTTCGTATTCAATGTTGCTACTACTGTCCTGCATAGTTTCAAAGAGAACTGAATTTAACTTTAATTAATTTCAAAATAAATAAAACAAATTGAGACGACGAGAAAGAGCAGTAATATGGATGACGAGGAATTCATTCATTCTGAAATTTCTTACTATATTTCACTACGTGTAGCTTCTTAGTTTCCCATACTTTATTATTCCCACTACTTTTTCCAATCATACAACGTTGTTTCGAAATATCGCATCCCAAAACGATTATTTTAGGGTACAATGATGTAAGCTTTAGCAGTACTGTAGCACGGATATCTCGATTATGGTAGCTAGCAAGTCTCCGTGATTATGTAAAATTCGAAAAAAATTTCAATCAGTTTTTGTCTTGTTAACCAAAAGAATGCAAATTTTTTGCACTATGAAAATATTTGAATGAGAGAAATGATTACTTTAGTATCGGCATTTAATTCTTGCGGCGCTGATAGTTCGGTGGGTGAGGTAGCAACAATCGACGCTTGCGCATTCGGCCGCAGTAGCGCAGCAGTGGGCGAATTCTTAGCATAAGCTGGCGGTGGCACTATCGGCGCTGCTTGTTGTCCTTGCGTCATTGGTGGCGCAACGCTACGCATCGAATTTGTTATTTCGTATGTTTGCTTTTTTTGAGTGGCACATTCCACTTGTAAAATGATCAATGGTGCCAAAAAGACCACTGCTGCAACGACGTAGTGATTGAATACTTTTCAGATTTATTAAATTCTTTGCAATGTGCAAAAAAAAATAAACGAAAATTTCACAGAGTAATCATCGTCGACCACAGGAAAAAGCATCCCTTCCCATTTTTTCTTCTCTTTCTTTTGTGCTTCAAAGAAGATTGTTTCTCTCTCTTTTTGTGAGATTATCACTTTTTCATTTCAATTGCTAATTGAGTTATCAATTACGGATTAGTTAGCTTTGCAAACAAAAGTGCATTGCTAGTAGCATACCTGGCAATATGAAAATGACTAGATAATAAGTGATAATATTTGATAAATAAAATACCATATTTTTGCGATGAATTACTCTCCCTGTGGAAATTCACTGATCGGTGTTTCTCTTTCAAATATTTGTATAATTTGCAAAAATCCCCTTTTTCATTTTTCAATTGCAATATATATAATTAAATACATATTGCTATCATAATTAATCGCTGAGCTGTTGTATTAAAAGAATTGAAATTTGCTTTCACCCTAATTTTAATTTATATTATCAATTGCTTGCATAATGAATCAAATCTGGTTTTATCAACGAAATGATGAAGGAATTGAATTGATGATTATTGCTGCATCTAACTGTATCGGGTCAATATTGTAATTTGTTTGAAATGGAATATCAAATTGCAAAGCAACATTTCCATTATCAAACAAATTGAAATGGTATTATGAATATTACCTCGTAATAGTATCTAACAAGAAGAAAGGAGAAATATGTTTTTTAATACTTCAAGATATTGCAAAATCCTTTCCAGAAATTCCTAAACAAATTAGAATAACAATAACAGCAATAAGAATAATGATGAAAGGATTATTTGTTTGCGATCCTGAAATTTATTTTGTATTTAAAATTTCAACAAATGTTAAGTAAATATGACTCTAAGTTACAAACAGCCAATCCGTTTTATTCCATATTAGATAATATTTTTTTATCATTTAAAATATTTTGGAAAGTATTTGGTAAACAAAAGATGAGGAAATTTTTTTTCCTGTTTTAATTATCAACATAACGAGAATATGCAAATTCAGTTAAAATCATGGCTGTATTGAAATTTTGTCACTTAGCTAAAATTATTTTTCTGTATAACAGTTATTGAAGATAAACAGATGAGAGTTGAATGTCATATTTAAATATTGTGATCGGATAGGAAACTTTTGCTTGTCTCATTGCTTTTTCGGAAGTAAGCACCATCAATTATTTGACTGTGAATTTTGACATACATCAAAAGTTCAATTTAGACAAGTAAATTATACATCAGTATTTTCATCTGGAATGTTTGAATTTTTTTGAATGAAAAGCAAAGCAGAAAAATCCCACATTTAGCGATCATTAATTTTTCGTTTCGAAGTGGAGTGAGTGAATGAACAACCGCTTACTGCCTACAGTTCAGTACTAACAACACATATCAGAGTTCGTCCAGACGAATAAATAATCTCATTTAATCCGAATTGTCAGATTACAATGATGTAAAAATTGTTTATTCATTAAAATCTTTAAATTTTGCAATTATTCTAGCATAACTGAAAGGCACAAAGAGTTCGAATTTCATGATTATCGATTGATTTTGCCTCTCAGAAAACGTGAAATGAATAAGCTAATTGCCGCTCGCTGTTCTGTAGTCTGGAATAATATATGAAATTTTTGAAATATTATCACCACGTTTATCTTCATTTTTCTTGCAATGGCTTTCCTCTCACATTTTATCAGATAACAAACAACGTGTTGTAACAAAATGCAAATCCAATATTTTTACTTTTACCACGTACGTATGTGTGTTGTTGTTGTTGTTGTTATTGTTGTTGCTACTGCTGTCTTCGGTGGAAAATTTCACCGTAGTATGTTGACACTTCTATCTGTCACAAGTGTTTTCCACCACTTCTCATCATTCGTTCAACAATAACAGTAAGAGAAGAAAAAGCACTGAATGAGATTCATTTACAATGTACGTACCGTTTTACAATTTCATCACTAACTGTTAGTAATTCTATTATCATAAATTTCGAACCTATGAATTTCATCAAATTAAGCGGATAATAAAAGTTAAACATTTAGCAATAACATCAACAGGCACTTCAGTTCAAAAGGCTAACGGATGTTTGATCTTGGTGTTTGTGTCACTCGCACTGATTAATTTTGGACAAAATTTTTTAAGTCTGATAGAAAAGAGAATTGCAAAAGTGAAACAATATTGGAATTATTTCGAACGAATAGCAAAAGTACACATCGAAAAGCAATTAATAAATAACCAATCCATTTGAAACCAGAATAATATTATAAATAATTAATCTGTTTGAAAAGAAACCAGAATTTGCAGAAAGAAGAGAACAGTCTACGTGTTACGACTATTTCGACGCGTTTGTCATTTATACGCAGTGGATCGAATTTCATTATCCACACCATCGATTTACTCAATCCCAATATTTATGATCAAAGTTTTTAAAGTAAAATATTTACTTTTAAATAAAAAGTTATATGATAGCTTTAAATAACTGTTAGCAAACAAAGGAATGTCGAAATGAGAAAAAAAGTACGACGAGATTATACATTTGAATTATTGGACCAATTATTTAACTCAAACTTAACTGATCATTTAAAATTCATGTGGTTAGAGTTTGACCTAATGGAAATTGATTAGACGTGGAAAGTACATTCGTTAAATATCATACAAGTCAGGTTTAAAAAGATCGTACTCGTTCTTGGCACAGTTTAATCAGTCAGTGTTGGTGATGTAACGCCACCAGTGACGTTATTACGTTTCACGTAGCTCTGCGAAAACGATCCTTTTAGGGATCGCTTAACGAAAGCTTAACAACAAAATAAGAGTTGTGTAAAACACTCACCAGAGAACCTAGCTCGGTCTAGCACCCTTAACTCATCCGCTACTACCCTCTAACAGCTTATCGACAACGATTTCAGAAAAGCCATTAGAGATGATATATCGCACACCGCTTGACCGAACTTTACGCTGTCATTCTCCGAAATTATACGTTAGCATTGGTGGAGCAGACTGCTGATGATTGGTAGTAATAAATTCGTCGCTATGTTCTTGGGATTCGCGGTGAGTGAGTGGTGGTTTGAGAGGTAAAAGCTAAACCACTGGGATATATCTGTGGATGAGAACTTTATCGATTTGTTGTCATTTTCCGCGATGTTTCCTTTTTCCCACTTATATTGCTAACTGTGTCACCGGTAGTATGGCACTTTAAATTATATAACAGTTTATCAAATATATCATGAGTACCGTTATTGGTGGTACTGTATTAAACTGTTAGATGCTGCGTGTATTTCATTAGTAATATTGTTACGGACGGGTTAAGTTACAGAATTGCATCCTACGTTAAAACATGACGTAATTTTAACTATCATATTATTTGTATAAAATTTCTCCAGTTTAATTTAAGTTATTATATGCTAGTGAATGACATGAATTCTGGACTCCAAATAAATTTCCTATTATTTTTTTGCAAAAACGGCTTAAATTGTCACATGTTTAGTGAAATGCAAAAATAATGAATGGACTGCAGCATCTTTTAAACACAATAAGGTGTAGTTTAAAAGTGGGAAGTTTATATTTCACATGTCAAGAAATCGAAAATGTTAAGGCATTCTTGCACGTAACATCGTGATAGATATTTTTTTTTAGCGTCACACGTCAATTTTTCCCGCTTTTCTCTTGATCAAGCTTAGCTTAGTAGTTGCATAGCTTTAATTGCTTACACGCATAATTTTTAATTCATATTTCATGCAATTTGTGATTTGAAATTTCTGCAGAAAATTCATAATCTCATTGCCGTTGTACACAGCATTGGAAAGTAAGTATTTTCAATGCTGTGTAGAATATATTTTCAATGCTCTGATATATAATTTAATTTACACATTTCTCTCTGCAGCATCTAGCCCTACTACGTTATTTATAATGACTCGTTAAGTTCTGCTTTATTTCATTAGGAATGGTCATTTTCGATATACTAAATTGCATTGCATGTACATCTTCATATTGTTAAAAGTAAATGCAGAATTGTGAATCCTCGTATTACTAAAATCAAAATTCGAGAAAAAGTATATCTTGTCGTAATTCGCTGCTTTTTCTTCATCAATTTCCTCACCAAAGTTTCTGCACTGCTTTTTCCATCGAATCGTTCCATTTGTTAGACTATACATCTATCGCTGTCAGCCCAATGCTCAATTTTAAATTGATGATTTTAATTTTTGCAGGACAATTATCTTAATCACTCAAACGCGGAAAATACCTGTGCTTTATACAGTAAAGCTATTCTGTCTAATTCATTTCTGACTTTACTACTAATTGACTATAGAAATTTGGAAAAAAGTAATAAAATTAGCACATTCAAACAATTCCAACAAAAGCACTGTAAGACAAACAAACGAAAGCATCGTAAGCGTAAGTTTAGGAGAAAGCAATCTGAAAAAAGGTTCTATTTGTTTTAACGGATCAATATGCACTCCTATTTAGTGGTGTTGCTAGCTGGAAGACATTTTCATATTATTTAAAAATTTCACTCATTTCTACCAATCCTTATTGAAGCAATGGTGTTTATATACACATATATGCATAATAAGAAGTTTTGGTTGCTACTATTATTTTAGGTGTTATTTCAATTTTTTCTCCGTTTCTCTCTTTCCCTCACTGTTATTCTTCGATGGTTATGTTTGCTAACTTTTGCTTTATTTAATTTTAATTTGGAAGAAGTAATCATTGCAGGACAGTTATCTTAATCACTCAAACGCGGAAAATACGTGTGCTTTATACAGTAAAGCTGTTCTGTTATTCTGTTTTTTTTTATTCTATTTTTCAATCAGTTATTTTTTTACTCTTTTTTATGCATGAAAGCATGCGAAATGTGTCCATTGAAAATATTCTGTGTTTTTTGAGAGTGTTTATAGAGGTACATGATTTTTCTGGGTCTAATACAAAGCTGAGGAATAAGTATGTAATCTTTTTTTCACTTGTTTACAATTTAAGTAATTGATCTTGGACAGCTGTTTCGAAACTTTCTTTCACACAACTAACTTTAGGTCCCCCATTTGTTTATGGGCGCTATTTATGGTTTGTTTTTGTTTAAACATTTAAGATTAGCTGCTACCCACTTTTCAGTGGGTGGTGCATATGTAGTGGAAGATGCGCAACATTAGCTTATTTTGATTAATTTAATTAGAATGTTTGCTATGCTTGCCTTGGAAATCTTGCTCAGTGAAGTAGAAATCTCAGTAACTGCTGGGATGCGCATTGTATGAATCCATGTCTCTCGCCTGTAGTTGTTTGTTATGAGAGAAAGGCATTTGCATTATTGTAATTTATGAATTTCGTAGTAACTTGAAAAAAGTGTGAATCTTTCTCATTCATTCTCTGCTTTTTTGAGGGAAATTAAGCCTCATGAGATTGATTTTCAATCAATTATCTTGACATGCTAATCTTTTAGTAAGCTGTGGTCGAAGAGTGGAACATATCGTTGTAGTGCGTTTAAATGTAAATATTTTTACAATATTATATGCTATTATAAAATTTAATGGGTAAATTGGGGCAAGAAGTTTTTTCCAATTTGCAGCAAAAGAGGTAAGAAGGTGGACTAACACTACTGACGAGAGAGTATTTAGGATAGCTATACCCGTTTAATTTTTTTTTGAACTTACTTTTCCAAATTACTGATGGGAATCGAAATTGTTGAATTAATTTAACACTTAATCAGTAATGTTAATTCCAGAATTGCAGAATATTAGCAAGATAAAAAAACTGGATTATTGTTATGCGATTTTTGCACTTTATCCCATCAAGTATTAAAGACTAATCCTTCCAGTTCATTGGTACTTATTGCTTTTTGTAAGCTCGTTTTTCTTCTGTTATACCTGTACGACGGCTACATTACCAGCAAGAAAAATGGTGAAAACAATGGATAAAGTTAAACTTAGATTAAATTAGACAAATGATAGTTTTATATTGATGGTTGTTTTGAAGGGAGTTCACTTCAGCCTTCTTTCAAGCACCTCTGTTGCAATGCAGTGCTAAGTTTTTCTTGTTTTTTTTGTTTTAACAAATAACTGCGTGAAGTTTTAAAATCCCATGATGAATGTTTTTACTGATTCAATTTTTCTTCTTTTTTTCTATCTCATTCTTATTCCTAGGTGTGTAAATTTCCCCTCGTTCTCTTTGAAAAAGGCAGAGAGAAGAAGAGAAAGGCACATTGGTAGGTGAATTGATGCGTGGAAGATGGGATGGATGATTGTCATTTTGCAAATGGCGGCGTCATTTTTCTTCCTCTTTTTTTCTTTTAGAAAATTTTTGAAAAGTCTAATGAATGGACCAATTTATTGATCGGTGATGTGATATGAAGCAAAGATAAGACGAAAAATTTGTTAAAGAGGTGATTGGTTGAGTGTTATTAGACCACTTGCTTGCTTTATTAATTGGTTATGAAAGTGATTTCCTTACTATTCTTAATTTATTCACTAATAAAACGAAGGTCGTTCTATCTAGCTTCATTAGTTGTTGCGTATTTTAAATGGTTGTACATTTCACTGTTTTGTTACTTGTTTTTCCGTTCCGCATGGTTTTCCCAGTTTGTTTCTTTTTTTTTGTAATACAACTTACGTATATTACGTATATTCTGCAGAGCAATATGGAAAATATCGACTATCGACCGGTTTGATATCTGTCAGGGAGAAAATGCAGCGGTTACAACAGCCCATCTTTTGAAAATTCTCGTTCAATCGGGAAAAATGTTTTTATTTCGAAAACTGCTTCGAAAGCATTGACGGTGTGATGACAAAACGAACATTTTTTTATCGGTAACTTTGGAAGAATAAATGAACACATACACACCCACATATACACACCGTACACCGCACACACACAAACATACACACACACACACACACACACACACGCACACACACACACGTACTACATATATTCATATATTACATCTCTTCATCTAACCAACTTACAACACCAGAAGGCCGGTGGTTTTGAGAAGTTAACTTTGACCGAGTGGGACTTATTTTCATCTTGCGCGTTTACGCTGAAAGAGAAATAAAGATTGCTTTGTTCGTTTTTGCTCCTGACGTTTTTATTTTTCGGGGGCACCTCTCATCAATGGTATCTATCAATTCCTTCACTGACCTATTAAATCCTTTATTTTCTTGATGATCATTTTTGCATTTATCGCACTTCCTCATCCCTCTTCTCTCAAGTCCAGATGTTTTGACAGCTGATATTGTGGGCTTCTTCCAAGATATCACGAAGTTTCGTGATGTCACAGCTACACTGTCATGCTAAATGCAAAACCTCAGCCATTTTCGATCATTGCAAGGCCTCGTTTATTTATGTGCTTAATAGAAGTTACTCAGTTGTTTCCACTGTTTAAATTACTAAAATTAGCAATGTGGAGTCGAAATTATGTCATTTTCAGGTGATTTTATTACTGCACATTTTTTTTCTCTCTCTCTCTCTTGCCCATATTAACCTTTTGCTGTCTGTGCGCCGTCTTCAGTGATTTGTAATTTCAATTAATTGCCATGTCTGGAATAGTTTTCATTCGTTTTAGCCATTTATTCCAATTCAGAAAAACAGAAGCTGTATTGTTGTGGATTTCTGTTTTTTAAATTTCATCGTGGATGGTGGTTCCCATCGTGTTCCAGCACCGCTATCCTTATTGCCATTGCTATCTATTCCTTCTGGATACTTACTGATTTACTTGTGTATATCGAAATTCGAAGGCGTATACGGTTCTCGTTGCTAGGCTCAAGTAATTTTTTTTGTTCTACTTTCCTTTCCACACTCTTTTTCTATTCATGTCATGTAAATTTTCTTTCTTCCTTTCTAGTCCGACCATTTATACTTTCATATTTCTACTTTTTCATTTTATTTAAAGCAGTCATCTTTCTTCTTCGACTATCACTGTAGCATAATGGCTGATGTTGCTCATCCGGATCCAATTGCATGGCAACATCCCGTAGAATCGAGTGATGGAGATCCATGCAGGTATAAGTTTTCGGCTATTATTAAAAAAATATTTTGTTTATCATGTTAATTTTTACTAAGAATTTTGTAACATTATTAGCCACTGGTGTTTTTTTTTATTTTTGTAAGCTTCAATTTTGTTGAAAAATTTCTGTCGTACGTTAGACTTTCTTCTATCACAGTTTTGTCTTACAGCTCAAATGATACATCAGTACCAGAAGAGCTTGCTCTGCTCGCCGTTAAATATGCATTCAGTTTTGGTGAGCAAAAATCGCTACAAAAAGATGTGATTGAATTAAAGAAAAAGATACGAATTTCATGTAATAAACAAATGCGCATTAAGCAGGGATACGTGCAAATGCAGGTAAATCTGATTTGGAGACCCCTTAATTATTGGAATTAAGTGCCGAACCAAATGATTAAGCATTCAGTCAAATAGTCTCATGTGTGACAGTAGTCATGAAGTAAGAATTTACCGCGCAAGTATAATACCTTTGAGAAGTAAGAACAATTTTTCGAGCAATCTCAAAATGGTAATGTCAACCTTTCTATTCATTTTTTTGTGCTTTATTTTGACTAAGAAGTATCATGTGCGTATTTGTCATGTAGCGTGAAAAAGTATGTGGAATGTACAGCACGGAAAATTCTCAATATTACCGCAATATGACTGTTTGGCTTGACGCCCAGTAAGGATTAAAATTCCCAACCTCTTTCAGTTTAACATTGTTTTCCACGCACCTACTTCCAAAAACCTGAAACGTTACATAAATAAGGCATTTTGATAAAAATGATCCCATTACAGTAATCTCTTTCTTTTCTATAACACCCCTAGTCTATTTTTTAACTTGAGTAAAGACTCCAAATTTTGAAAAAGTACGCAAAAGTTGGCAGAATTTCTTGTAGAACATTTTTGAAATATGTAGTAGAGTATCAGAAATTTTATTCTTTTTCTCTAATTGGTGTTTGTAGAAAGTCACAAAAGAAAAAAAGCAGTCGGATTTTCTGAAAAAAGAAATTCGAGATTTGAGTGATCAGATCAGCGATATGAAAGACGATTTGCAAACACTGGACATGTATGACAGTGGCGCATTTGGTAAGTCTCATATAACTTACTGCTTTATTACTGCATTATTTAAGGACATGTGAAATTAGAAGATAAGTAGTCAAGTTTGGTTTAGATCTCCTCGAGGAATGAAAGGCTATATACATTGGTTTGATGCTTAGATCTTTCTTTCTTTATCAAAAAAAGTAGTGAGCTGTTTGTGATTAAATTTGAAATAAACGCAATCATAATTCATAGTAACTCGTTCATGCATTTTTAAAATCTGTCTTTTCTCTACAAAAAAATGAAGTAGAAAATATTAAATGGAATGGAGAGGAAAGGTATATAATAAGACGTGTATTATGTATATTTTGTAAAAGTATATTATGTGATGCCGTTGGGATTTGAAATCTTGGTTTGTGGATTTTCGGAGGTTTTTGTTTAATACTGAATTGAATTTGGAGATTTTTGTTTAATACTTCATGTTAGGCCATTTTTACCCACATTTTTACTGACACATACAGCTCCATTTCTGATGTATTAGTAGTTTTGAAGTTTAGTAAAGGAACAACATCGGAGGAAAGAAAGTTATATTATAAAACTTCATGCAGAAGAGATAAACTGAAACCTAAAAGAAATCCAGAACAATAAATTAATTGTGTATATGTGTTTGCGTATTCAGTATTTAAGACTTTAGCTGTTGTAGATGATGGTGATGATATAAATGGTATTCCAAATTCGCCTTCAGAAGATGCTTTAACGGCAGATGGTTCGTCTGATGGTGCGGGTCTCGAATTGGGTACCGAAAACGTGGAAACTGTGATAAATAGCCGACTTGCTAGCTTACAGGTCGAGCTTCCTTCTTTTTTGTAAATTGACAGTTCCTTCAGTGGTTATTATTTGTAGCGAGTAAATAATGAAGGAAAACTATGAGAATTATCTTCAGCTTCGCTTCGTTATAGTCTTCTAATTACCATGTTTCGTATGGGAATGAGCGAGTCGGTTGTTGATGTGTGATAATAATGCCAGCAAGGGAAGAATTATAAATGATGAGATTATTGTAAAACATTTAATAAGACAAGGGAATTGGACAAGAATAAGACATAGATAAGAAAATACTTTTAATAGGGCAAGAATTTAATGACGGCTTCCAAAACAGTAATAAATAGTGTCAGACAGCAGATGGAAAACTGAAAAGTATCAGTTATTTCTGTTTGCTTGCTAAATGCAGCTAAACATTTTGTAATTGTAGAAAGAGTTGGACAAAGAGATGAAAGTGAAAGATGGCCTCGAACGTTTCCTTGTTATTGGTCAAACAAATCGTAAATTGCAAGAAGAATCAAAGAGTATGCTATTTGATTCGAAAGCAAAAATTGCACTACTTCGAATGCAAATCGAAAAAATGCAACGACAAGAGCAAGTTGATGCTGGCTTGTCCGGTATGTAACATGACGAGACACTTTCGTAAATTTCGTTCTCCTACATATTTAGAAATATGTCCTCTTCTAAATGCAAGTAATTCCTGATAGTCTCATAGCCATTATAAAGTTTGTCTTTTTCTGTTTCCACATTTCTGCTCTCGTAGTGAATGGAGGATTATTAGGAATTTAGAAATTGCCGTATCTTTACGATCCCATTTTTTCCAGGTAAAAGAATACCAACAAAGACAGAAATGATCGTTGATGACCTTTTGTTTAGGCTTCGTAAGGAAGCTGCAATTGCTGAAGGAGCTCGGAATATGATCAGGTAGATTAAAACACAACAAAGAGCTAGATCATCTTAATTCGGGACTTCAAGAAGAAGGCTACTTTTCCTGTGTATTTCATGAACTGATTCTCATTTCAGAATACTGAGCAGTCAAAGGAAAAGCGATGGGAAAAGCCTTTCGCAAGCTTTCGATAATCAGATGCAATCTGAGGAAAAACTTGACCTTATAAGATTAGCTTTAGCCAAATACAGGTTATTAATTATCTTCAATTCTTGGCATTACATTGTAAATGTAAATGATATTAGATATTCTTTGTATTGCCACGCACTACCTAACAGAGAATTTCATGTTTTCTTATGTACATAAACTCTAGTTCTTGGCATTGTGCAGCTGATTTTTGAAATAAAGTCCGCGCACTGCACGGCATAGTTCATTGGTTATATCAAACCCCAGCTATTAGTCGATTGCATTTTTGTGACACTTGCAAATTTGATTTTAAGAGTGTGGAACTTTTTTCTGTGTTTTATGTGGTGATATTTGCGATAAATTTAGAAAAATTTTTTTCTTCTCTAGTGCGCGGTTACCAAACGATTCACCAAAAAAGAATGAAATTCGTGACGCCATTTTGGAATCGGAGCGTTTGCCTCTAACTGGTCATCATCATCATCGTCGTGATGGAACATTTAGTCCACCGAGCTCTGCTCCTGGAAGTCCATCACAGGTTTCGTTTTATTCCTTCTCAAGCATACTTGTTTCTCATGCCGTAATGTGTCTTTTCTCGCTTGCAGTACATTTTTTACAACACAGTTATTTGTTGTGTGTATACACACACATTCTTTATATAATATTTTGAAAATTGGAATTAATTCCATTATGCCAAGCTATGATTATCATTGCAATGTCTTCAGTAACTTAATTGCATATTGACATTAGCTGTTTCTATTTTCGAAGACCACAAACTAATAGGGAAATTGAGAGGTTGATGTTGTGAGTCCGCTTTCTTGATCATGTCACGTATGCATTTAGCTTTTCATTTTTGCGCTAGAATGTCCGAGATGTATAGATCATTCATGTATCGGCTAGGAATTCTGAAGTTATTCAGTGTTGATCAACGAACTGGTCTTTTCTCTGTTTGCAGGATGATTCGAAATCTGCAAGTCTACCACGTCTAGCGCTTTCACTGAAACGGCTCTGTGCATTACCCTCACTGGCTGTTAGCGGACGTCTGGAAATGAGGTAAAAGTTGCCTTTTTTCTTGGTTTTAGATGGGAAGGAAATAAGAATAATAGGGAGGAGAAAAAGATGGCTCTTAATTCTGTAAACTAGAGGAGAGGAAGATAGCAGATTTTTTTTCTTTTGAACGTATTCGTTTTTAAAATCTGATTTTTTTTAGATTAATTGGTTGTCAAAACCTAATGGTCGACATACCTCGTCGTTTGCCGCGAACAGAAATCTCATCAGTGGTTGCGGTAGCTGGTGATAGTTTGTCAGGTTTAACACAGAAAACACGTAGCACACGTGGGAGTGGACCACGCACATCAAGGTATTTTTTCATTTTTTGATTTGAAGGGGCTAAAACTACATTCAATGGAATGTATGATTTATATCTGTGGTGCAAAATTGTAGACGGAAACGTGTGTCATATATGGTAGAATTGCATATAAACTGCTCAACTATTGAAGTTTCATCTTTTCTAGTATTTTTGTTTTCTGCTTCTTAAATTTTCAAGGAACAAAATTTTTTTAATTAATTTCAGCTAAATTTTTTATGAGTTTCAAAGGATATATTGTTAGAAATGTCAGCGTTATAAACACAAATCTGTTAGTTGAATGAAAAATCTTTAGCCAATGAGCAATTACTGGAAAGAGTAAATTGCTTTCTTGAAAACAAGTTAATGACCGACTCATGATTTTGCTTTAATTCGTTTGTACCTGTGAAACTTACTGATATCAATTTTAAATCATAAAAATTTCGTGAAGCACATTTACGAACCTGCCTTTGCTTTTTACGAAGCGAAAAAAAATCAGCTGAAATGTCGTGTGACTTTATACGGTAGCATCGGCTTGCAGTATCTCCTTGTTATGGAAGGAATTGAGAGCAGAATTTTTAGCAGATTCCTCGAAAATTTGCTAAATCAAATTTCTTTCCATAACTTTAACGCGAAGTCCATGGATCAATAAGCAGATGATTCGGTAACTAACTGCAGCTTTTTGTGCAGAAAACGACACGAGATGTTTTGCTGCTGCTGGTTTCTGCAATTAACCATCCATCACTTTTTCGTTATTAGATTGTACTGATTCACTAATGTCCACTTATCTCCTTTTCCCTTTTTATTGACTAATTGAATTTGTGTGCAGAATTTACTAACCTGATATGTTCGTGTACTACAACCACACATTTTTTATGTTGTTTTAGAACAAGGTCGTCATCAGTTTGGTGTTCCTCGTCAGCTACATCGACAGATTCATTGTACGTTTTTCTTATCACTTTCCACCTTTTTCGCTTTCACGTATTACCACTAACATTAAAAAAAGAAATTATATAGTGTTTGAATTAGCGAGGATATTAATGCTTTTAATTGCTGTTGTAGAAATTACGATCATTTTCGTATGAGCAAAATGATATTTTTTCTCATCACTCTAAATGTAATATTTTGGCATCCCGTACTGAGTAACGCCCAAGCATGGCGGCTTTTTTGCTCTTTTCAGTAGTGACAGTGTTCATAACACATGTCATTATTTGAAGGAGGATCTTGTATGCACACATTTACTAAAATGTTTCGAAATTTGAAGTTTGAATTAATGCATCGGTAGGGAAGTTTCTAGCACGAAATAACTTATCTGCGTTAATTGTCAGAAGAACTCAGTGCACTTGATAAATGTTTGCTTGGCACATTGCAGTTTTATGCTGCAAACTTTTTGGAAGATATTACCAGTGTGAACTTTAATTAGGTTGTTCATTTGATTATAATATATCATCTATAGTATAGAACTGAGAATTTGCATTGTCTATTTCCTGTAAAAATTTCCTAAAAGAATTGAAAGTCACAAAAAAGACGACGCGAAGGGGTTAAAAGCTAATTATTAGAATACAATTAGTAGGCAGAGATGAAGCACAATATACGTTCGAGAACATGTATAAAATTTTCAAATTCAGATATTCATTAACAGTTCGTTTATTCATTTCATGTAATATTTTCTGGACATCAAAGTTTTTTCTTTATTCTTTAAATTGAAAGCTGTAGTTAATTCTTGGTTTTTTCTGTGTTTTATTTATTTCCTCTAATATTCGAAACTGAAATTGTGATAATGAGCAGATCAACTTATATTTTAGCGGAACAGCAAAACTCTCGCCAAATGAAGTTACAGCAACAGTTCTGCTAGACAGTCGTGAAGTGGCTAGTACCGATTCACGACCAGTATCTCAACAAGCATGGGATCAACATTTTAGTATCGATTTGGATAGGGTTTGTTTATATGTGGGGTGGCTGAAATTTAGGCCTTCAAAATATGAGAAGACTTAAAATAAGAGCTGAAAGGTAGAATAGACGGAGGTTCTTGATAGGTGAATGAAAACCATAATTGAACATGCAAGTCAGGATCAAAATTTGTTCTGGATGGGTCAGTTAGCAATCTTCTTCAAAATTTTTTGTTCCACATTGATGCATTTTCAGTCAAAGGAACTGGAAATTGAAATTCGATATCGTGATTGGCGCTCCATTTGTGCATTTACAGTTGTCAAATTAGGCGATATAGTTGAGCCATCAGAACGAGCTGGCATGGTATTGAACTTGGAACCTCAAGGAGATCTTTTTGCTGAGGTTTGTATTAGACGATTTTTTTATTTTATAAAGTAATATTTTGCTTGTGCTTAAGCATTATCATGTGCATTTGGTAGGTCATATTGTAAAAGCAATTACTAAAGCATTGCAAAAGAGTAAGAGATCTCATATTCTTACTTTTAATTTGTAATTTAATCATCCGTCTATTTTATATTTTCAGTTCAAATATTTGAATCCAGTTGTCAGTAGGAAGCCTAAGCTTGAACGACAAAAACGTCTTTTCAGAGTGAAAGGTATTTTAGAAGCTCTTGAATTTTTGTCATCATGTACCTTTTCATTCTTAAGTTTTCGAGTGCATCTCTACATTTCTGCGATAGTGCATTCTGTTATTTCCAAAGAAGTTAATGTAAATTTCTATGATTGCACTTCACTAAGTAACTCGAAATTCTGACTGTTACGGCATTTCATTTCATTCTTTTACTTAATTGCTACCTTGCGGAGCTATATTTAGACTTACCAACGATAGCACTTGATTTATTCAAACCTTCCAACGGTTCTGACTGTATTTTAACTTTATTTGTTCTTTTTCCATTGTAAGTTTTTCATTTAAATGGTTTGTAGTAGAAGGCGGTGGAGAATGAAATGTTTGAAAAATGATTCTTTCATTTTTTTCAGAAAGAAAAGAAATAGCGAGTGTGAAGAAGCAGCTTGGTGTTGCCGCATGGAGCCGCTTAATGAAGCAATTCGGAGGTTCGCAGTCGAATGAAAGTAGTGAGCCGGTTTTAAGCCCGACGTACGGTGGTTTATATACCGCTGCTGTCACTAATGCTTCTGCCACTGGTATTTATTATTGTTTTATGTTTATAATGGTCAAACTTTTGTAACTTAAGTTTTATTGATTCGGTTCTGCTACGGTATTAGTTGGAGTATTTCTAGCTACAGTCCAACTGATGTGTCTGCTCTCTTAAAGACAGTAAGTCATAGGTTGCAAGCTTTAAATTATGTGTGCATCTGCAATAAATTGATAGTCTAAAAATTTTTGCTTACAGCTCTTTTACCACCAGTTTCAAAAACTGCTCACACATTGCCAACGCGTCTGACTGCAGATCGGGCTCTAATTTCATCGGCTTCTGGATTATTTGCACCAGAAAGTAGTAGTCATATGCGCCCAGTACTTCCTCCTTCTCTTCCTAGTTCTGCGCGTTTTGGGGA
This sequence comes from Litomosoides sigmodontis, assembly GCA_963070105.1. Lineage (NCBI taxonomy): Eukaryota > Metazoa > Nematoda > Chromadorea > Rhabditida > Onchocercidae > Litomosoides > Litomosoides sigmodontis. Next base: position 9,551,389 of record OY718807.1, read on the forward strand.
TGTTTCAGAGAAAGAAATTTCGAAAACAAAGCAAAACCAGCGGTTCTGTGAACAATCAAAGGTATATTGATTTTTTTTCTTTCTTTTCTTTAGTCATGTCATTTGGAATACTTATTGCTATCAAGTTTTCAGTCTCAAACAATTGATAATTAAATATGCATGTGTTTCATAGACCTCATAAATTGAAAGGGACTGCAGGAACTTAGAGGATTTTTGACGACTGAGCTGCATGCATTTACTGAACAAACAGTCGGAATTGCCAGTTGAAGCTCAAAGTGATCGAAATTCAAAAGCTGCTTTACTAAAAAAACTTTTCAGATAGCAGCATCCTCTCGACCACCTTCTAAATCTCAAGCAACAGTATCGCGCGTCGAATCACCGCCGCCTTTACCATCATCAAAACCGCCACCCCTAACACATAAAATAACTTCACGAATCACTTCACATACATCCTCCAGTCTTACGATCGACAAATTTCAACTTATTTCCGTTTTAGGAAGGGGACACTTTGGAAAAGTTTGTTTGCAATATGCAAAATTTAGTTTTGTAGTAATCGGAATAATTTACATAAAATTCATACCATAATACTAATTAAAAAGAGGTAGCGCATGGCCAAAGTTACTACGAATGACGAGAGAAGTGAAAAAAACTGTAGCTGATATAGGTTTATCAGTTCGCTAAAACGATATTCAGTTTGAGCTTTTTAGAGAAAAAATTTTCTACTGCTCTCATAATTCTACTGCTTTTTGGAAATCGTAAATTTTGCTTCCTCGCAGCTCGTCCTTCTTTTTGGTTTCTGTCAATGGAACGAATCATCGTAATTTGAAAAATTTTAATTGTGTTGTAGGTTATACTTGCTCGTTACAAAGGAAATGGAGAATATTACGCGTTGAAGGTGCTGAAAAAAGGTGATGTGCTTGGTCGTGATGAAGTGGAGTCATTGATGGTTGAAAAGAGGATTTTTGAGGTTTCCTCTTTTTTAATCTGATTTTTCAGTATATTATTTCATTTTTTAAACACTTGTTTTTTTTTGCTTATTTTTAAATACTTTACGGCTTGATTAAAACCTCTAGATCGAAATTGATACTGGTGAGTCGGCGGAAGCAAATTATTTGTGCAAAAATTTTTCGAAAAGTTTCCGAAGTTACAAAACTTGTTATTTTTTGAACATTCATTGCTCATCTCATTTCAGATTGCAACATCTCGTCGTCATCCTTTTCTCGTGAATCTTTTTGCATGTATACAATCGAAGGAACATGTTTTTTTCGTTATGGAATATTCGATGGGTGGTGATCTTATGCGACATATTCATGATGACATTTTCACTGAAGAACGAAGCTGCTTTTATGCAGCATGCGTTTTACTAGGACTTGAATTCCTACATGCTAATAACATCATTTATAGGTGAGGATAGTTGAATGGCAATTTTTTGCTCTTAGCAAATCAACACAATTCATTTATGGGTTATAACTAACGTGTTTGGGCGTATTGTAGACAACTAAAAGAAGTAGAAAATTGCCATAGATTCTTAGAAGGGATGTCAGCCCAAATTCACTTCATTTTTTAGGGACCTCAAACTGGATAATTTATTGCTGGATCGAGAAGGTTATGTGAAATTAGCTGATTTTGGTTTGTGTAAGGAAGGCATGGGACCCACGGACAGGACTTCAACATTTTGCGGTACTCCGGAATTTCTTGCACCTGAGGTTTACTCTCTGTGACTGATTTGTTATAGTGGCTTTTTAATAAATAAATTTTTATAATGTTGTTGTTATAAATGCTTAATGTTTCTTTTAACTGAATTTCTTTTCATTATTTTTCTTTTTATATCTTGTCTCGTACCATAACTGTACAGGTAAGGTGTCTAAAAAACTTTTCATCATTTAGGTACTTACTGAGAGTAGTTATACTCGCGCAGTTGATTGGTGGGGCCTTGGCGTGCTCATTTTCGAAATGCTAGTGGGCGAGGTAAGTGTGATCTATGATTTTTGCAATTACAAGCAAAGGACTGATTTCCAAAAATACAAACCAAATGTCTTCCCACGTTAACTTAAAATTATTGCAAATCGCAAATATGCAAAGACGCATAATTGCAGCCACCGTTTTCTGGTGAAGATGAGGAGGAGATATTTGATTCCATTGTAAATGATGATGTGCGTTATCCGCGCTTTCTTTCTATTGAAAGTATTTCAATTATGAGAAGAGTAAGTTTTTCTTAGCTTAGAATTTTGCAATCTACATTAAGAAGGCTTTTATTAATGAGTGAAATACAAAAAATTAAGCATTGCATTGTGCTGAGGCTAAGTAATATAATACATCATTAAACATTGAATAACAGCGAAATTTTAGAGAAAATTTTTTTATTCCTTAGTTTAACTTTTGTAATTTCTAGCAGTAACCCAATCTGTTGTTTCTTCTTTGTTTTAAAAATACTTGTAGGAATACTGCAAAGTGTTGCTTTGCTAATGTTAATGCGGTGTGTCAAACGTAAAAGAAAGTGTTGAATGCAAAAATCTTTAGTTTACCCGTTGTTTTTCAAATCTTGAATATTTTCGGAGTTTCAATACAAGTTCACATAAAATTTTGTTTATTTCAGCTTATGCGGAAGAATCCTGATAAACGTTTAGGTTCTGGACAAAATGATGCCCTCGATGTAAAGCAACAACGATTTTTCAAAGTAGTATTTAAATTCTTCTTTTAACATAGCAAGTGCAGAAATTTTTTGAAATCTTTTTTTCGATGATTGCTTTTTTTTTAGTTTTCGTGTCTGAAGTTATGAGTGCCATTAAAAAACAGGAAAATACAATGTGTAATTTTACTTTATAAACTTTCTAGTATATATCTAGAATGTTGAATTGCGAAATGGAAGTCATTACATCTTGAATTTTATTGTTTTTGTTTATTAGCTTTAACATGCATACGTCTTATGCTTCCTCAATGTCAAAAGTAATTTATTTAAAAAAATTACAGCATGTGAATTGGGATTGGGATAAACTTTTGAACAAAGAAATCAGACCAAAATTCGTTCCAGAAATCGTATGTCGATCTTTTTTCTTATTTTGCTTCCGTATGGATTTTCAAATTGACTTAATAAAGTGTGCTGTCAAATTAGTTTCGTGAATTTTCTTTCATAAAAAATAGTTTCAGAAGAATTTGGAGGACGTTAGTAATTTTGATGATGAATTTACGAAAGAAACGCCACGCTTTTCATCAGCAAAGGACAAACGACCAATTACTGATGCTGACCAGATGCTATTTAAAGATTTCGATTTTTCTTTTATTCGTTAATTACAATCTGTCCCTTCGTTCTTCAATTTCATTTTTGTTTATTTTTGTATAGGAGTTAGCAGAAAGTGCCTTTTTTCCCTTATCTTCCTTATTTCCATGTGATAATAGAAAGGAAGAAGAATTCATATATAATTTCAAAAGGAGTGGTAATCTATTTTTTTATAGCTTCGTTTTTACGATTGATTTGTTGCCTATGCCTTCTTCTGAACTTGTGGCCAAAATGTCAAAAATTGTGATTCATGGCAAATGCTGTATTTAATTTTTCTTGGACACTTTAATTTGTAACATTAAGGTAGTGTCAAAAAATCATCGCATAATATGCCGATCGCATTTGAGGAATTTGTCTTGAGTTCATATCTCAACATTTTGCTTCTTTATACTTGATTTCGTCATTTTGCTTCATGTGCTTTGCACTCGATACCTGTTACCACATTTGCACTGCTGTTTCTGTTTCTTTAGATTCTAGCGGAGTGGCGAGTTTTTGTTTTGGAATTTCCTCAATCACTAAATTATTTCATCAGTTATTGTTTTTGCCATAAACATTAGTCTTCAAATTCTGTTACAAGAAAAGCTCAGAAATATTTTCTTTGTCAACTCGGTTTAATATCATTTCACGGCTGTTTTCTTCCAGGACTTCTCGTGAACTTTTTCCTTATTCATAAGAAGTTCATATTTTTTAAAAAAAAAAAAAACGATTTAGTACTGTGATGACTTCTCTGTTTCTCGTGTGATAACATTATCATAAAGAAGTTGAAAATGATTTCTAATCTCTTGAACCGCCTCTTTGCTTGCAGTTGTTTTTCCGCATGTTATCCAGTCTTATGATGGTATGTTGCTAGAATTTCGCTTTTATTCAGAATGCAGAGGAGAAAATTTGGTCTCACATCCTATTTCTAACAATTCTCCATTTCTGGAAAAACCAAGAAGAATTCCCTTTTTATCTGACATGCATTTGAAATCGCAACAGTTTTCTTCTTCCATCGATTGAGACCATGGAAAACATGTTATTTCTTATCTGAAGCTGTTGCGTGCTACTGTAAATCACACCTGCAATTACGAAAAAGACTGTTGAAGTAGGAAGCGATTTTGCTGCGACGTTCAGTGGTAGTAGGGTGCTAAATGAGCAAAGTGTACTCTTACCCGAGGATATTCCCTTGTTAGTCTTTTTTGGTTTAATATTTGGAATTTTTCATTTGTTATTTGGATGGAAATTTTCGCCATCGTAGCTGTAGTATGCTAAGATCAGTCAGGAGATAATGCAATAACTTAATGGAAATACTTTCACCACTGTTCGAAGCATTATGCTTTTGTTTTTTTTTTTAATATTATGTTTACCTATTCCCTTTCAGTAATTTATCAGATAAAAACTTTGTGTTAGTTTAAAATAGCTAGACATTCAGTAGAAGGCCAAAGATATAATGGCATTATAGATGCTTTCATATTAGGAATCAGTTTATCAACATTTTATTTGGAAATGTAATTCACGTGGTTCTTTCTTGTTGTATTAACTGGGAAATTCTGTAACATATATTCATTGAAAGTTTTTGTTAGTTAACGGTTTGATTTGTTTCATTTTTTATAAATTATCATAACTTTATTCGAGATTGCAAATGAATGTCCTGAATTAAACATATGAGTTGGTTTAATCCACTGTTATTTTTTAAAATTTACTATTTTCTCTGTGGAAAATGTACTGTGCGATAAATGTTTGGCAAATGTTTTTTGGCAAAAAACAATATTTGCTAAAAATTGTTAAATTCAAGGCCTATCACATATTTTGATTTATTATGATGAAAATTAGGCTTCATAGCTTCATAGTTTCATAGTTTACAGATTTCTTTTTCGGACTGTGAAATGTTGTGAAAGTTTTTAAGAATGACCGAAGAAAATGATCAACTCGCGAAAGATGTACAACCTCCACGTAAGATTGGCTTAAAGGTGAAGTTTTTTGATTTTAAAACTGTAATTCAAAAGCGGAATATATGAAAGCAAAGGAGTGCTACAACAATGAAACAAACATCTATTTGACAAATGTCGTTGGATGATCTTTTCGATATCTTTAGGAGACTATTATATAATTAGATAACATTTACAAATTAAAGTACATGAGAATGTTCAAAAGTCCTATCCAATAATTATTAACATACATTGTTCAGGAGAAACTTCTAGCTGATCCAGGATTTCCGGTTACGATTGTGTCATCAATGGTGAACTTTACCCTGTCCAGTTTGTTTGTCTACGGTATTACAGGAAATCCACGGGTTGGTATGTAAGTGTTTAGCGTTTTTTTAATGGGAGCAGCAAATTGATGTTCTCGATAAAGTTTCGCAAAATTTTCAAACTGTCAGTAACACTGCGGTGCTTCTTATTTCTGATGAATGTAGTAATTGAAATGATTGCGTTTTTGAATATTATCTGTGATGAAAGAACTCTCAGGAACGGAGGCGAAAGTGATGCAGGTAGGATGATATTCAACTATTATAGGCTTGCTGGTTTGGTATCAATTCCATTATGTCTCATAGCAAATGTTGTGGATACGGAAAAGGATTATCAAATATGGAAGGAGGCAGAAGGAATGAGAGCACGTGGTTTGCCGGAAATATTGATTAAAAAAAAGCCGAAATATGACTGGAATTATTACGAGCCATTACGGAAAGAGATCGAACGATTTTACAACAATGATGCTGAGAACAAACAAGAAGCTGGTTGATTTTCATTTGATCGTTCCCTTCCAAAATTAGATCTCTACTTAACCTGAACCATTCGTTGCATGTTATGATTACCATTGGCTCTTTTAGGCATTAGGACTAAAATAAATCACCGTTTTGTTGTATCACATATTCAGTTGTGCAGAATTGAATGTTTTGTTCTTCTGTTAATTAGTTTTTGTAGTGCAAATTCCAATCAATGATTGTGATGATATGTCCGATCATTGTAGTGGGATTGTGACACAGCGCTTCAGCTATTACACGGGTTTTGTTTTGTTTTCATTTTCTTCCATGCAAATCTAAGTTCTGGCAGCGACGATCAAACCTGAATATGATGAATTTTGTTTGACCAGAAACTTACGTTAAATCAGCAGATGGTGAATAAGCTTAATGAATTATAAGCATGAATAAGAATTATTCATTATGAATTGCTCATTTTTCACGTATGTATAACTCTTAATTTAAATATATGTCATTTTATTTTTGTTTTCAAAATGCTTCATTGATCAACTTCTATTCAAATGTAGGGTGGATTGAAATATATCGTAAAATATTGAATAATTTCTTTAGATCAATAATCTATGTCCGTTATTTCTGTGTTTATGTATCAGTTTACGTCATATGCATAAATTTTTTTCCATCTACGTTACAATGAGAATGATAACGTTGATGTGTGGAAAGAATTTTGAAAGATAATGAATGAAAAAAAGATACTTTCATGCATTTGAATTTTAACATTTACGGTATCGCTAGAAAACTACAAATACTCTCTATGCATACGTTAGCAGTTTTTAAACGCGCTATAGCAGGACGTGGTTTGCGTGTAATTATCGGATGTCGCTGTTCCTCTGTTGCATTTAGAATTCTTGTATTGAACTAAAGGAGAGAAATCGCTACAAATTTCATGTATAGTTTTTTGTTCTCTGAGACAGTTAATTCAATACTTGAATTGGAAATTGCACCTCGAGAATTCAAATGAGCTAACTTAATTTGATTGAATCACAAAACTCACAATTATATTTGCGCATTAATTGCTAGATTATAACAATTTGTTGCTGTATTATCTGTTTGCTTGTTTTTAAGCGAGAATTGGCCGATTTTTATTGCAATCTAAATTTCAACTGCTTTTGTGTTCCCGAGTTTCCATCGGAAAAAGTTCCCAATTTTAAATTTACTTGTCATAGTTTGCAAGGTACTATCAATGAAAAGTTAATGAGTTCTCGGTATATTCTGCTAACGTCGTTCAGCTCACAGGACGACAGTCCTGCTTTTAGCACTTTCCGAGCTTCATTATATGTGTCAACATCGTTATTCAAACTGACGTCATTCAAGTTTCTTGCAATATCAAATGTTAGTGATATGATATTATCAAGGTATTTCAATATTTCAATCTTCCAATTTATTAGACGAGAAAAATAAAGCTGAAATTCTCAGCATTTCCCTCACTAATAATGACCACGAAAACTACGCGAAATGTTTTCGCAGCCTCTTTCGTCTTCCTCTCTCTCTCTCTCTCTCTCTCTCTCTCTCTCTCTCTCTTCTGTTTTTGTTTTATACTTAAATTTTAGCGCATAATATAAATAAGAAGAGAGCTATCTAAAACAGCAATGAAAAATGGAAAGCTTACTTCAGTTGCAGGAATGTACGTACGTATTTTCAATGTTGCGACATTAATTGAGAAAATGAAAGAAAGATTTGAAGATTTAATTAACAAACAATTTGCAACGATGCATTTTCCAGACGATCATTAATTACAAACTAAAACAATACGATTGGTCAACAGGTGAAAAAAAAAATTGGATCTTTCAGTGATGTACGATAAATTTTTAAAAAAAAAAAAAAAAAAGAAAAGAAAGAAACTTTTACTTGAGAAGTGGACTCATTCGAACTGCTTAGAATGCTTCCTTTTTTGAAAAAAAAATTTCCAATACTCTTCACAATATTTCTTTTTGTTGCTTAATAAATTTTTCACCAAGAGAGCCGTTACATGAAATAGGCAATTTGTTTTTTCATTTGTATTTCAACAGTAGGCTGCTCGAGATTTTCATCAGCCGTAGTTTTCAGAGCTATCGAACTATCATCCTTCGGATAGCGTGGACGGAAGCATTTGGATACTTCCGTTCCACTCCAAAGATGAATTGTAATTCAGTGGAGGGCGGACTATCTTTTGACTTTTTAATCAGAGCTTCTGATCAATTCCTAGCTCACCGAGGTTACACCATAATCTCTTAAGCGATCACTTTGAGACAAACTGTTAAATAAGTTAATTTTTGCATATCTGAAATGTTTCGCAGATCCACTGTGACATCGTTAAAACTTCAAAATTTCGTCCATTGTTTCACGAATCGCTAAATGTTGATTGCTGTAGATGGTGTAAATTCACCGGCTAGAAATAAATTTTGGATAACAGGACGTTTTCTTTTTTTTCCACTTACATTTTATTTTATTATTTTACAAAAAAAAAAAAAAAAAAAGGGTCACTACTAAACGGACACCGTTGAGCAAAGTCGAGTCCGCTGTCCTATTTTAAAAAAATGCACTTTTCGGAAGTGTTTTCTTTGTTCGTTTCATTTATTTATTGTTTCCTTTCTTTTTTGTCGTAAATAGTAGAAATGCATAAATTTCACTTCTTCGCGATTCAAAAGGGAAAAAAAAGGAGGAAAATAACTGGCAATTGTTCATTTATATTAAAATGAGTACCGTTGAAATCTCATAAATCAAGATGAAATCTCAAATTGAAATCTCTAATCTTTTACCAACGAAATTTCATACTTTTTTGATTCAAAAAATGCAATACTCTTATTTCATATTCTTTTTTTTCTAATTTTAACAGCAATTTTTTGCAGTTTCATCAACATTTAACAAATTGTTTGATTGCCTTCTACTTTGTTTTTGCTTTCTTCCTTTCTGTTTACGGAAAAAATTTATTTTTAAAACCGGTAATTCTTTCACAACTTTTACTCCACTTCTCTTTCATATTTCTCTTTTCCCTCATTTTCAGCTAGCGCTTTATTGCCAATAAACACTTCTGCGTTCCTTTTTTTTCAATAAATTGAATTTTAGGCGAAATTCAAAAAAAATGAGGAAGTGAATAAGATGAAGCGAAGTAGTGGAAGACAAACAAAAATGAATCAGATATGCATGATTTAATCATTTGATCCGATTTCATCGTATCCCTCCAATTCCGTTTTGTCAAAAACAAAGATGCGGAAGAAGGAGTGAAGGAGGACGAGCAAAAAAGGTTAAAAAAAAAGGGGAAGGGAAGAGAACCGGATCGTTGATACAATTCAGCAATTCAGTATTTATAGGCGATATTACAGCGTGAATTTTGCATCTCTGATATTTTAAATTAAAATTTTAGAGTAGCTTGCCACCCTTAATTTCTTGCACTTTTTTTTTTTAGGAAAATGCAAAAATATCAGCTACATGGTCCTGCTACCGTTGCCGCTTCCGTATGTGGAATAGCATTTGTTGCATTAATCGTAACATTTCCGATAATCTTAAGTGATGTCGCGGAAATGGAGGAAGAACTGACAATGCACCGTGATCAGTACCAGACAATGTCTAATACAATTTGGGATTACTTAATGCGGCAAAGTCAACAATTGCGCCTAAGTCGTTCCGTACGACGTTCCGCACAACGTATCCTTGCAATCGTTGCATTTGGAATGGATAGCTTTAGATGACTTTATTATTACTATTTTTTTTATGCGATTTCACTGAAATTTTGTTTAAAATTAACTCGCTTATTGTTTTCACTAATAAAATTATTCGTGAAGAAATATGAAACTATGAAATTTTTTGAAACGAAAATATTTCTAATTTTTTTTGTTTTTTTTATTAAATTTTGATCTAAAAATTATTTTTATAGATGGAAATAGTGAAGAAAATAGTGGTAGAAATAGTGCGGAAGAAGGTGTAGGTGTATACGGTGAAGTAAATGGAAATGGAAATGGAAATGGAAATGGAAATGGAAATGGAAATGGAAATGGAAATGGAAATGGAAATGGAAATGGAAATGGAAATGGAAATGGAAATGGAAATGGTAAAAGGCATGGACATAAGAATGGAGGCATACCAAATGATGTGAAAGGCCGGAATGGATGTCCGCGAGGACCAGTTGGACCACCTGGGGAACCTGGTGAAAGAGGTTATTAAATTTTCATCTTTTGCGTGCAGACTTTTTAGGTTAGCATTGATTCTAAAAGTTAAAAAAATTTTAAAGAAATTCTGGAGCATAAGCGCACAATAGTTGACAAAATTTCAAAAAAAATAAACGTCGTTTAAACTTTGATGAAGCTGATCGAAAATTGTTTTAAATACTTCGTAATTACATTTCAGGAAAGAATGGTATAGACGGACTACCTGGCAAAGAAGGTGTCGCGGCAATGTATGAAAGCCCGAAAGAGGGTCCATGCGCGCAATGTCCACCGGGACGACCTGGTCTGCCGGGATATAAAGGAAGAAGAGGACCACGTGGACCAATTGGCAAAAAAGGCGAACCTGGCATGCCTGGTAGATAAATTTCCTTGCCGCGAAAATTTAAAATTTAATTGAATATTAATATATCACACTGGTTTATTTCTGTTCAACTATCCAGTACTTATTCGTTTTCAACTGCTGTAACAGATCATTTCACGCTGTACGTGAGCGTGATAATTCAAAAGGTACTAATATATTAAGAGCAAGTCATATAGGTATCACTTGAAGTGAGGATAATTATCCTAGAAAAGTATCATATTTTATTTCAAGGTCGTGATTTACATTTTAAGGACGTGATGGAATGGACGGTGAGGAAGGTCCTGAAGGTGATGTTGGTCAAGCTGGACCACAAGGACCTCCCGGTGAAAATGGTGAGCAATTTGAGACATATTTTCAGTTTTCCAATGCGATGTGATAAAATAATTTTTATATTTTGTGTGTAACAGGTGAACCAGGACAAGATGGTTATCAGTATGCTCGTGGACCACCTGGAGAAAAAGGTGCAGTAGGACCAAGTGGACCGAAAGGAGATCAAGGTCCTCCTGGAGAACGAGGCGATGAAGGTGAAATAGGTACACATAAATTTGTTAATAAGCTGGAACTTTTACATTAATGATTAAAAGCATTTGAGAAGTGTTTGTTTACTAAGGACTGGTTGGAGAACCCGGACGTCCAGGACCGAGAGGCGTAGAGGGACCAATGGGAATTTCCGGACCAACTGGATTGCCAGGAATAGCAGGTATGCCATTGCAAATTTCAATTACGCGATTACATGATTTCAATTATCTTTCACAATTAATTAATTTTTAATTCTTAGGTGTTGATGGGGAGTATTGTCCATGTCCTGCACGAAATAGTAGAAGAAACGGTGCTGGGCAAAATTTCAAACAACCATTGGACAGTAAATCTGAAGAGGACGGCAGTGGGCGAGCAGGCATTTATCGAAAAATTGAACCAAAAGGGCTGAGCTCCGATGAAATGTCAAAAATTACTGATAGTCCGCCAGCGATACGTCCGAAAAATGGTACGTGATTATCAAACTAGTGAATAATTCTAAACTTTCTCACGTAATATGAGGCGACAACTCATCTTTCATGTCAAAATAATTTGTTTTGAAAAATGTTTTTAAATTTATATTTATCAGTTAAACAAATAAACATTTTTAAATATATAACGGTATGATTTGTAATCATTCTAAATGAGTAAAATAAATTAATATGAGAGAATTTGTCAGCCTGAATATGCAATTAGTAATTACTATTCTGCTATTTGAATGAGAAAATGGTGCTTGATAGGCAGCAAGACTCACTGGAATTCATTTGAAATAGTGAAACTGAAATTCATATTTTAATTATAACTACCAATTTCGGAAAAAATAAATTTTTTAAATAAAAAAAAGCAGATTGGTTAGATCATTTGGATAGAAAAAGATTCTCTTTTAACTTTTCTCTGCTCCTAATTACACTAATCGTTTCATTTTTAGGTGAAGAAGAGGCGGCATTGGGCGACGATTTTCCCGGCACTAAAGTGAGGCCAAGTACTACTAAGGTAAAGCCAACGAATTTTCCTAATTTTTACAATCTTAGGATTTCTATTGAATCAAAAAATGTGAAAAGAAATTTTTGATTCGATTTTAATAATAAACTTCATTGTGATCTTTAAATGGTTCTAGAACTTTTTCCTCGAGCAAAACTTTTAGAAAAAAATTTAAGCTGCGAAAATTCCAAGTAATGTAAAATCTGAGTATCGTTTTTCAGGAAATGCCGGATGAAACAGAAACGGCGCAGCCATACAAAAAGCTTGCATTGGCGAAAAGCTTACGACGACGACATTAGAGAGATTTTCACCGGTGACTCTCTTCGAACTATTCCTATGCTTCCTTAAATAGAAATAATGAATGTTTGAAATGGAAACTCATAATTTTAATGCGAAGACACTTTAATTGAAAACAAACTTCATTAATAAGTTAAATATAGCATGTAACACCACTGACGCTTTGTACTGTCCGACAATTATAAATTTTAAAGTTTTGCAGAATGTTTGTTTTCTATCAAAAATATTAGCAAATGTGAAATTTAACTTTTGCAATTAACACTTTCCAAAATATTCGCAAATGTTGAACTTGGAAAAAACTTTAACTTTTTAGGTTGATTTTTTCTTAAATCGTCGAACAAAATGAAGGCAGAGAAAAAGTGAAATTACAGTATTTTTCCTTCTCTTTTACTTTAAATTAAGTATTAATTAAAAAGTTAGACCTTTTACGACTTGAATTAAATATAAATTGAAAAGTTCAAATAATTAAATAATTTGCTTACATCTGCTGTATGACCGAAATACTGGATATTTTGTAAATCATTATTCATTTTCCGAGAAGTATTGCAGTACATCTGAAGAGTGGAAAAATCAAATTTCAAATTCCACAATAACACCACTTCAAAGTTTTTAATAGTGTAATCAGAAGAAAATGCACAATTTTTCCTTGCATACATAGCAAATTTATTGTTTCAAATTGCAAGAGATTCCCTCCAAATATTTTTCGCTTTATAAATCAATCTTAATATTTAACATTTAATCAAAAACTGGAGTAATCAAATAACTTTAATGTATTCATTGTTTGAAGCATAGCATAAAGTGTGTGCAAATTGCATATCTTAGTGCTAACATCTCTCCGATCATTGACAGCTTTTATGCAAATTTGATTTCTTCCATCTCTTTTCATTTAATTGCCTATTAATTGAATTGGCAATTTCAATTTCATCTGATACCATGCACTCACAATCGCATCATTTTTTATTCCATCACTCCTTATCAACAGTGATCTCCACAGCTCTTTTTTAATCATTTATGAATTTTGAACGAAAAATTGCTTAATTGATTTTATTCGAAGAGTTCAGCGCAGTACATAGCACGCGCAACACGATGAGTAACACATTTTGCGCCTACGTTGAATTGTGGAATGTTTAAAATTTCACAGCAATCATTGCGAAGGCAAATAAATGGAAACCGCTCTAAAGCGTTGTTTTCATTATTTACAATTAGCTATTCCACTTGTTTTCATTTGCAAAGTTCCAATTTTCAAATTAACTTTACATTTTCCATTTATTAATTTTTTGGTAGATAATTTGGAGTGAATTAATTAAACGTGTAAAAATTGAAGATTGAAAATATTCGTGACCAACTTTGGGACAATTATTTTTTGATATTAACAGTTAATCATTCTTCCACTTTTCGCAGTCAATGCAGTCTAAAATTCACAATTAACTCGCATATTAATTCTCGTATTTTAAATAAGAAGGAAATATTTAAATTATCCGCTGCAGTAGGCTTGTTTTGCTGCGCAAAAAATCAGGCTAGAATGAAATTGCGAAAGTAGTGAATTGAATTAAAACTGAATTCTTGAAACTGAATTGAACTAAAATTTTAGAACTGAATTCGTACTGAACTGAATTTGTTAGCCGAATCCGAACCGATCAGCTAACATTTTTCGGTCCATTTCTTACCGTATAAAGCACGTAAATCTTTGACTGAGTGAGACAAATATAATTTTTTTTCTGATAAGGCAAAGTTTAAAATATTTATCAAATTTGAGCAACAGCAAAGAGCAAAGTTCGTCCTATCAAACGATTATTTCTGACACTATTAGAGAGAAAGAGAGAGAGGGAGAGAAGCATTTTAGTAGACTGCTTTGAAATTTAACTGAACAGAAAAAAATCCTCTCCTTCCTTTTTACAACTACCAATTTATTTCATTTGCTAAAATTTTATTCCAAATGAAAACAGTCTAAAAATCATGCAAAAATTTGAAATGATAATTCGAATTAAATTGCTAGGTTACATTGCATATATGCAGCAAATAGCACCTCACTTATTGATCATTCGTTTCAATTTCTTTTATTTCATTTCGCATATCAAATTCTAGCTTCCAATATGATTTTATATTTATTGGAAGCAAAAATTGTTATTGCCTTATGCTTTTATGCTATATGTTATTGTTCGTTTTGCAAAAAAAAAAGGTTGCCTTTTCATTTCGCCTCGTTCTTTCTTTCTTTTTTTCTTTTCAAGAATCGGTGCTTCTTTTGAATTCCCAAAATTAAACCACTGCTGTTTTAAGGATCAATGCAGTGAGTGCTGCACAAAATTTCCAAAAATTATTTCAACTAAAAGTGGCAATTCAAATTACGTTTCCTCCCTTATCTTCCTATCACTTTTCATCATCGCCATTATCATGGTCAGCTCTTGTCAGATAAATGAAAATCATCAGGAGGAGGAAAAGTCTGATTTTCGGAGAAATTTTAAAATATGAAATCATAGTTATCTGCCGTTACAATGAATCACCATAAGTCTGATACATTTGCTGATTATGATGATATATGTTAATTGATGCATTTTTCCCCACTTTCGTTCCATCGCTGTGAGTATTAACAGTCATTTCAAATTAGCAAGTGCAAGCTTTAGCTGTTCTATAAATCACTCGGCTTTTGAAACTTTTAACTGCTTGATTTTAATTTATATATTAGCTAATTCATCGCTAATGCTTTATCAATTTGATCAGTTTATTTAAATTAAGGTAATGATTTATGAATTTAATCAGCTCAATCACTTTTCTGTCCTTAAATTTTTGATTCCTTTTTTAATCGTTTTAAATTTTCCTACAAGAATGCTGAGCAGCGGAGATTATTTTCTGGTGGAAAAAAGAAAAATGAAGGAGGTATTTTCAATTTTAACAAATTCAATTATGATTTTTTTTTCTTTCACAAACAATAGTCGTGCTAAGGAACTGAAAGCAAACGTAATTTTAATTTGATAACAGCTAAGGAAGAAAAACGAAATGCTTCGAATGTACGGTACGACAAACGCATCCTTAGCAATTAGAAGAAGATTAGGTAGCATTGTTGTTGATAACTACAACTGATAAGAAAATTTATCATCCAATGTCTTAAGGCGCCTTCACTGCTCAATTTTCAAATGTCGCCAATTATTATTTTATTTCCTTTGCGTTTTGATTTTATGTGCAATAATACAATATTTTCTAGACTACAAAGAGTAAGAATGATAAAAACAATGATGATATAGCACCATCACTATCATTATTACCACTACTATAGCAACAACTAGAAGGATATTTACTGACATCTGTACTGAATATATTACAATAAAAAATAATCGTTAGTAATGATAAAGTGATTGATTAGATTAATTAAATTGCATTAATTAAATTGTCGTATGTACTTCTTCATTTAGCAGTAGCATGTGCGCTGATTGATAATGTTATTCTAACACAAATTTAGAAAGGAAAAATGAGAGGAACGAAGAACACTTCCTGAAGTGAAATTATCAAATCCGTTCATTCATTTACAGAGTCAAACAAGCGTGCCGCATGATAATTTCAACTGAGAGAATGTTGAATTCTATTTCAGATAGAGTTATTCTCGCATCTCTTATGCCACAGCAGTAGCAAGCAAAATTATCTTTATATTTCGTTGACTGATATTCGCACCTAATTCTAATTAGATAAAGATCAGCTAAAATTCCTATTTTATGCAATTACGGTAATTAGTAGCAGATAATTTCAATATTTCGGCAAACTTTCAGTTTTGCACATTAACAACACTTTTCGAATTTTTCTTTAAAACATTTTATGAATATAAAATTTAGGTAGGAAGAGAATTGGAGGAAAAAGATGTAACTCAAATACCTCAAATTCACCGGTTTCTTTCAACTATTCTTGCACTCTCTTTAGAAATGATAAAATTAAAAACGAGCAAACGAATTTTAGCATTTCTACAATTATTATCAATGAACTAGCAGTTGCTGATAGCTACCCGTAAAGAAGGCATGAAGGAAAGCTGATTGAAGAGAGAAGAGAATAGAGGGAAGGAAAAAGACGGGAGAAAGAGAGAGAGAGGGAAATAAGAAGGAGAAGGAAATTTTAATTTAAAGTTTAACATTTAAAATACATAAATTATCTAATCGTTGTGTATGTATCGCAAAAATTTCGTAATTTTTGCTGACGTTCGACGCATTGTAAAATTTTTCCCCTTAAGTTGAAGAGTTTTTTTGATAATCTGTATCAATTTCTCATTTAAATTACCAATTTAATTTCTATTACCGTTGTTGTTATTATTACTATTATTATCATTTATTGTAATTGTCATTCATTTCTTGTTATTTAACACTTGCTATTTGTCATTTATTATTACTCTTGTCTGCTTCCCTTGATGCCTTTTGTTCGTCCATTCATTGAAATTTTAACTTTGCTTTTTGTGAAGTGCCGTGACTGTTTCCTGGATTTAATAATGTAGGAGGGAGGGAAATGAACGAGGTTGCAAGAAGATAAAAAGATACCGAAGGTTTAGGGTGTCCGAAGAAGAGTAAGCATAAAACCAACTGCTCCTGTGATTTGCCCGTTCTCATTCGTTCCTTTTTTCATGTTCTCTCTCAGTCGCAATTCCAACCTCTCTGTGCCATTAGCGGATGAATAAGGTAATGTGACCAATTAAATATTCAACACGATTGATTGATTGATAAGCGCCACCAGTAGTGACCTTTGCATGCTTCAAATTTCAATCATCAATGGATGATGAATTGTTAGCCATCATCGTACTGTATTCCTTTCCTCCCTTATTTACAATTACTAATTTTTTCCTCAACCTTGCTATTTCATCACTATAATATAATTTAATTGTGGTTTTTCTCCCTCTAAATTTCACTAATATTTTGAGAAATATTAAAACTTTAACTTTTTTTTCTAATTTATGATCAGCGATTGTTGCTTGCAAACAACTTAAATCATTGCTGCAATTAATTCTCACTCATACCTTTCTTCCTATTAATCAAGCAAAGTGCATGTCTAACAGTGAGCATTCCTAAAATTTATTTTAATTAATTGAAGTTAATTGGTAGAATTTGATGCATTAAATGTCGTGCAGTTGCACTAGCAATCCGTTTCACACTGACTTTTGGAGCGATTATAAAATGGAAATAATCCGCTACGTTAGTTAACCTTGGCCTCCATCGATCATCGCCAAACATTTAAAATGCAACTTCTTGCGAAATATCATTTTGATAATATCTTTCTCATATTTCCACCTTTACCTGTCCTTCCTCCGCCCTTCCTCCGACCCTTCTTCATCGCCACTCTTCGCTTCCTTACTTCATCGCTAACTGCAATTCCACGTGACAGATGAGTGTGTTACTGCTTTTTAGGTAACGGTATGGCATTGCATACTTAACTTACACAGTCAATCAATATTCATATTAAATTTGTTAATTAAAAAATTAAATGAATATTTTGGTGAAATCTCCCAAATATATCTTATTTTTTGCTTATTTTGTGCTGCTAAATTTGTCATGTGCATTTCTTTTACTAATTGTCAAATTTGCTAAAAATGTGTTTCTTAAAAAATATATTTTGGGAAAATTGTTTAAAATAAATAAATTAAATTAATTGATACTTTTTTAATTCAAATTTTTTACCGATAAATTTTTAGGAAAATCTCCACAGCACAATAATAACAGTAATTAAATTGATTGATTTCATGCAGTTGAAATTATGTCATTGACAATTAGTAATATATTTGGTTTACTGGGACATGCAGTTGGCTCACATCCAATTCCATTTTTATTTCTATCGCTTTCACTTTTTAGCATCTCACTGCTTGGACCACTGCTAAGGTAATTTTAATAAGCTTTTTTTTCAACGAAGAAATAGCGATGCTTTAAAAGTGTAATTTAAGAAAGAAAGTGAGGAAACTGGAAATCCTAGTTTATTTCGCAAATTCTTGAGAATTATTTGCAGATTAGACATAAGAGTGGATATTAAATCAGGTTTTAGCCCCACTGATACTGCTTCAGTGCAGGAGATCAATGCTCATAAACATTTCTTCAACAACACGGTACTTCATTTCTCCCATTTATTATTCAGTTGTTTAAAAAAATTCCCTTTGAAATTTTAATTCACATTACAAGTAAATCAATCATTGACTAATAAAGTCACCAGCTGAAGTAGTAAACAACATGAAATTCATATTATCAATCTAAATAAGCATAAGCTTAGCTATCATGCACAGTTTAGCAAGAAATTAAGTTTGATCAAATTGTTTCGCTGAAATTTCAAGGGTGATCCATGGTATATGGCGCTATTTGCAATCGCTAATAACGGATCAATTTTGGAAGCGGGAAGGGTTGACGAGTTAACAACATTTTACAAATACATCACGCAGACAATGTCTGTAAACGTTAGCAAATCATCCGTGCACTATCGAAATGATCTGTGTGAACCGTTCTGCAATTTTAATTCACAACTTTGGAAACTTTTGGTATGCATTTGCTTCCCTCTTCTCTGCTTTGTGTCATCGTATCATTGGCAGCCTGAATAATTGTCTCTTTGAAAAAAAAAATTAATTTTGAGCAAAATTTCATATAGCTGGTAAAAGTGACAAAATACTGAAAGTACTTTGATCTTTGGACTTGAGGAAGCGGTTAATTTTAACCTAATTTGACTTCTACTCCTTTTTTTCCAAACAAACAGTTTGTGACACTTTTTTCTGCAGAATTATCAATCATTTTTCAAAATCGTTTATCCATTATCAACAGCTGGGCCGTATGAAGTAAATATTGGTCGGCATCTCTTTAATCGTACTATTGATGAACAAGGTTGGTTGAAGGAATTTTTTTGAATTTATACTAATTTTAAATAAACTAGTCGTAGAGTGAAACTTGAATGCAGCAAAAGAATTCTTTCATTCCTACCAGTTTTGGATAGTAATTTTGGGTTGTTCAATTAATGTGACTAATTTCCTACTCTTGCAAGTCTATAATTTGACTGATTGATCAGAAGTATGGACTACGACTAATAATGAAATTTATTTTAGCTTTATTTTGGTCAATTAAAATTTGTGAACATTTAATGTCTCCTAATAGATGCTCAATTGAACAGAATTATTTAACGGTTCATTAATTTCTATGTCAAATATTTAATTTATTTTCTTTTCTTCCATTTAAATATACATTTACAGGTATTGTAGTTGGTGTTGGTACTGTAGCGATATATTTTACAACATTTGTTACAGACAGTACGAAGCAGAAACAGTTAGATATATTTGAGGAACAAGTTTCAAGGTTTTTCCTCTTCCTCTTTCGCTTTCGCTACTTCTCTCTTACTCGACAAAGTGAAGACTTGAACACATCCGATTAATGACGAAGAACACAACGATTAAGCGGCTTTAAATTTCAATAATCAGTGGGCGTATTTGTCAAAAGAATAATGGAATGAAGCTTTCAGAGAGGTACTCAATCATAATCGTAACCCGAATAATGTAGTAACCTTTGTTCTGCACGGTGCGCATACGGTAAACAGTGAAATACGTCGAGGAATTCAATTGGTACTTCCTTATTATTTTACAGGTAATTTCTAGAAATAAAGTTTCCATTTTACATATTTCTCCTTTTTCGTTGTTTTTTTATCCTATCAATAAGAAGTGAAAATTGAAAATATAAAATAATTGAGAGGATGATAATATAGCATAAAGTAATAACTTGATACAACTGAATAATTGAAATTTAAATTGACGATGGTGTCGTTGTGCTTTAATGAATAGCGATGGTAAGAATAAAGTGTGTTCAGTAATACAATCTTAATTCGAACAAATGCTGTCATCACTGAATGCCATTTTCCTACCACTAATCGATTGGTCAGTTCAGGAACTCTGTTATTGACGGTATTTGTTGTCGTAAGCTTAATTTTGGCAGCACTAAGCTATTCGTATCCAATACGACACTTACAAATAATCCTACCGTTCGCAGCAATCATTTCGCCGATCCTCGCAGCTGTGTCGGCCATTGGTCTAGTGCTCCTGGCCGGTTATCACATCAATATGCTAATTTTCATATCACCCTTCCTAACCTTGGCTACAGGTATGTGCATGCCCATATTATACGTTTTGCTTTTCCTATGCTTTTTGGTAAATTTAACGCTTTTAAAACAGAGACAAGTAGAATCGCTGCTTTACTAACGAATGATTTCAATCTTCTTCATAATTCAATTAATTTATTTATTACTATTTATTTTGCTTTGCACACCTTAATTAACTTCATTTTTATTCATAAATCCAAATTTAGTCGCTTTCCTTAATTTCACTGCAAATAAAAATTGAGCGATAATTTCACACCGACGAGGTAACTGGCTGCTAATCCTCTCGCCGACCGAATATTTGTAAAACACGGAATGTACTGCATGATGTCTAAAGTGTTCCGCTTATTTCATCCGTCTATGAACGGAACGGCAATGCGGGCGGCTTTTCTTTTAAGGTTTCATTCTGACATTAACCTTCCACCGCTTATTACTTATCCAATTTTCGTATTTTTTTCTATTTGCTTATCTTTTTTGCATTAATTTCACAAACGTGCTAGTTTATTTGCTTATTAATTGTCCAAATATGTATTCAACATATCCAAGTGTCATTTTTAACATTTATGCAAGTTCTATGCAAAGTTTTAGGCCTTTCCCTGTTCAAATAAGAAAAAGGGTTTAAATTTGCAAGCATCATTAAATGTAATTTTAATTTCGAAATCAATTTTAAGGTGTTGATGATGCATTTTTGTTAACCAACACATGGCTCAAATCAGTGTCACTTCCGCATGCCTTAACAACTCCTGAAAGGTTGTTTGATTCCCAGAGCAAAAAAAAAATCTCTTTTTTGTAATTAAACTGTACATGTAGAATTCTTCAATTTTCTTTCAGCATGTACTGTAGCAACTAACTTCACTGATTTCAGGCTACAGTTAGTGCTGGAAAAAGTTGGAATAGGCATAACAGTTACTTCGCTAACAAATTCTCTTGGATTTGCCCTTGGCTGCATTGCGCCTGAGTCAGAAATACAACTTTTTTGTGCCACCGCATCACTTTCCATGTTGCTCGACTTATTATTCCAAGTAAGTTCAAATTGAAAAAAATTGTTAATACCTTTTTTTTTATTAGACATATTTTTAAACAATAATAAGAAAGCATCAATTACAGCGATAAATTTAGTTGTAATAAACAAAGAGTGTATAAGAAGTGCTATGACATACGAAATTCCTAAAATATAAGAGAGAAAAGGAAAAATTTGCTTCAAGAAATTTTAAAATTTATAATTTACAAGGTTTGTTTTATTAGCTTTTCTTCTATGCGCCTCTTCAAGTGATCTTAGCTCACAACCAGTCGACTGTCATTTACAAACAAATCAAAAAGGACCAACGAACATTGTACGAACGGTTCAGGCTAATTATTTCCTCAATTTGTAAACGTAAGAATTTCTAATAAGTGAAAGCTTAATTGTTTTAAAAGTTTTGTTAACAATTTTTCCTTTGGCTATTAGTTATTTGTAAATGTCATAGAAAATTTTCCATTTTTCTACTATTTATCTACACGTACGCGCGTATATTTATGGTAAATCATTTAGCTGTACAGTTAATTAAATTAGTCTAAAACTAAAACCACTTTAGTGAGTCCGAAACAAAAGCAATGAATTTTAATATGCGCTAAAAGAGAAATAATTTAATTATTATCATTATATCTAAAGCCTTCAAAACGATGTTAAACACAATGATGAAAAAAAGGAAATTATGAAAAATAAGCTTGACCGGTAATTTTGAAAAAGGTAATGAGAATTACAAATACAAAATATAATTTATTTTTGAAATTTTAATAGCGAAATTGTTGCTATACGTCAATTCTTTGGTGAAATATTACAAAATTTTAATCATTAATTTTTTAAAATATTTTTGATTTGATTAAATTTTAACAATTGCATTGTTTTATGTAAAAATATGAATGGCGTGTGTTTGCCTGCAGTTATCAAGTGAGAATTACCTATTCCTTTTTGCATTTCTATGCAAATGACACTCAACAATTGAACAGTTTAGCCGCTACCGTCTTTCTTCTTTGATCACTTCATTTCATTCGTAAAATTTATGTTAATTTAAGATTACAGTCAATTCGTCGCATCCTTTTGGGCCACACTTATTGCCGTCGCGTTGCTAATTGCATATTGCTATTTGACGGTAATTGGAATTCAAGCGCTGAACACAAACGTTGACGGCAAAGTGCTTCTGCCACCCAATTCACAAAGCCTGGAAGGAATTCGAATAATGAACGAAATTGTAACTGAAAACTTTGAATTTTAAAAGTTACAAACAAACTTTTATCTCTTTTTCACTCGTTTTAATTGAAAAATATGCCAGAAATTTGCAACTAACCAATGAATCGCTCATCGTTTCACTGTAGCAGTAAAGTCATTTCAAATTTGAAATGTTTTACAGTGCTCTGTACAGTCGCAATTATGCATGCAGTCTTTAATTAGCTCTTTAAAATTTTTGCAAAATTAATCAGCTACTATTTCAAATTCTCACAAAAAACAAAAATGCTTCTTGTAGATTTGGCCGGAATATTTAAGCATCAATTACATCATACGAAAGCCGCCAAATTTCTCCAATCCAATTGAATATCGCAACTTTATGGTAAGTGAACTATTTGAAAGACTGTTGCAATTTTTTGAAAGTATTAAATTGCTACGTAATGAAATAAATTTAATTTAATTTCCTTAATTGAAGTGTTCCTAGTAAATTCCATTTAAAATTCATATGATATGATGAATTGCTAAGATAATGATTGATGAAAATAGATTATCAAAAAGAAATGAATTGAAATGAAGCAGTTTTGGGTAATCAGTGAGTGGAATAAAATTACTACAAGTTTAGCTTGGATGAAATGAAAATTCAAATTGATTTTGCTCGAACTGAAATTGCTTAAATTAAGGGAAAATTTGCAGCTGATGATTAACGAAATGGAAAAATCCAAGAATTCATTGGGTTCAGCAGCAACAATGCATTGGGCAAAAGATTATTTACGATATCTTGCTAACCCGCATGCCACCGAGCTTGATGTTATCTTTGGGATTTCCGCGGTGGAAGCCAATGGAACTGTTTACTTGGAAAAGGGTGCGTTCTCGATTTCTTAGCAATTAAAAAACGAGATGTGTTATTCAAATACATCGACACATTATTAGTGCATTTTCAATAATTCACAATTAGCTAATTAATTCAATTAGTTTAGATCTTAGGCATTTGGAGTGAATATAATTCAACCAAGAAATGTTGCATTTATTTGCTGATGAAATAACCTTTGTAGGTTTGGATATGTCGCAGTTTAACTTCTTCATCAACACCGATCCGTACACGGCGTGGAAAGTAGGCACTCGCTATGTACACGATTCACAAAATAGGTAACTCTTGAAATTTTTGTCATGCAACTAAAACTGGTAATTGAAAATGTTAAAATTTTCAATTAACTACTAGCCGCAATTCCAAAATTAATGACTGAAATTGGAAATCGCAAAATGGTGCGTTGCAGTAGCGGCAGCTATTTCTGTAGTGATTTTGAAATGATTACTGTCTAATACTGTCTTTTTGTTTTTTTTTTTGTAACACTGTAGGTTTCTTCACTGCCTTTCATGATTAGCATCAGCATGCATAACATGAGCAAGCAGTGATAATAAATGATTATCGTGATAAAACTAATAGTGCTCATGAATAGCGATTACTGTTAGAATGATGGATTAGCAATCTTCCAGCATTTCATCGTTCACTTTTAAAGGATAGCGATAACATCGATGCTATTGATAATGGGATACAATGGTACGTCATCCTTGTCCGACAAAGCAAAACTGCTACTTTCGTGCCGTGAGTTATGCACACGTTATCCGCAATACGATATGATACCGTTTGACACGGACGCGGAACTAGTTGATGTTATATTAGCTGCACCTTCAACCACCCTCAAGTATTTCTTGTTTCTAGGAAATATAAACATACCGAATCAGTAATCCATAATTTCATCACATGCCTCATTTTACCACTTGAAACATTGAGAAATTATTAACTAATTTTTAGTGAAATTGAGAGGAAGGAAAAATATTCAGTTGTTTTTTGAACAAAATTATTTTTTATAAAAAAAAAAACTCAAATTGAAAAACGGTTGAATTTGAAAAAATTTTTTTTTAATTGTAATTAGTTATTGAGTAATTACAATTTTTTTTTGTCAATTACTTTTTGAAAAAAAAAAGGTGAAAAATTAAAAAAAAGAAAAAGACATAATTTCAAATTAATTTTTTTTAAACATACCATTTAAATGCAATTTCTGTTTTTCAGTACAGTATTATTCACGTACGGTGCAATAGGTGCAGTATGCTTCATCTTCTCATTTAATATTTCTGCATCAATTATTGCTATATTATCAGTTGTATCAATCAGTACAGGTAAGTACGTATGTTGTAAGTCTTTAAAAAAAGCTATCGCAAATTTTTTTAATCGATGAAAAGCTTCCAAATATTCTCTAAGAGATCATTCACAACAAGTAAATAATATTGATGCTTCAAATTGCTCATCTAATTAAATTCAAACGTAAAGTTATTACGCAACAATGAAATGGAATGAATTGTTCAATTCAAATGATTGAGAGATTTCACTTTTTCTCATCAAACAGATTCTAAATTACTGAGTTAATTCTAAGGTGTTGTTGGCTTCCTGCAATATTGGAATTGCTTTTTGGATCCGATCTTGATGGTTGCGATATTCATGACCGCTGGCTTAAGCGTCGATTACACCGTACATATCATTTTTCACTATATGATAAGTGACTACACCGACAATGCCCAAAGAATTAATGCTTCACTTGAGACATGCGCCGTATCGATGTTGCAGGTAATTTTGTTCACTCTTATGAATAAGTGAACGCCGTTCATCTTTCCTTTTCTATACTTTGAAATTTTCATTAAAATCCCACAACTCGGTAATTTTGATTTTTTGTTTGGGAGCGCTAAAGATAAAAAAAATTTAGTAATTAGGTTAGTAAAAAAATTTAGTAATTTAGTAATTAGGTGAAATATTTTAGGAGTACTTGCTAAGTAAAGTCTACCTAATATATGAGCTATGCTAATTTTGTTATGCTACTATCATTGTTTAATTCGTTTCAGGCATAAAATTAAAAATATTTGCTTTTTTATTCGGTCAATAAGATAGGACAAATTTCAGGCTGGCGCATCGACGTTTCTCACGATGTTTCCGGTACTGTTTGCGCCTGTGGGAATTTACGCCGTAATATCGAAAGCAATCGTACTGACAATTATATTTGGCTTGTTGCACGGCCTGTTTATCATTCCCGCACTCCTTACATTCTCATCCAATTGCTTGGCAAACTGTTGCCTTAGTCGCTTCATTAAGCTTTAATTTTATTTAATTTCCCAACATGCCTATCAAAGAGAGGAAGTGATTTCGGCAAATTGTTATTAAATCTCAGTCAGTTAGTTTCAATTTTTTAAATGCCAAATTCTTCTGGCACTTTCTAAATTATGAATTCTCTTGTTCCTGTTGACTGCAATATTTTGTCAAATTTCTCTTTCTGCTAAAAAGCACATTCGAAAAATTTCTCTTTCTGCTAAAAAGCACATTCGAAAAATTTTCAATTTTAATCTGTAAATTGATTTCATCTCTTGTCCGCTTCTTGCACTCACTTCCTCATCCTTTTCGAAGAGAAAAAAATTTTTAATTAAATTTTGGGTACTTAAGTCTTATGAGGTCCTCAGGCAATTACACTAATTTCTCGAAATAAGATGGTAGAAATTAGGAATTTTAATTTACCGCTACTATCAAATATTCCATTATATTTTACAGATTTATTCTTCACGCCACACACATCGTTATTTCATATTTTGAAGGCTTATCGTTACTTACTAATCAATCAATTAAATTACGTACTAATTCATTTCTCACGTCTAATATGCCATGTCGTGCAATTGCACTTGCCATTTGAATTTTGCATCTCATCGAACTATTGAAACATATAAAAGTGCCTTTTTCACAAATATTCTAATTTTTTCAACTGTAAATGCTCATCGTTGCTCAGGCATAAATTCCATCGACTTATTAATTTTAATTATTGATTGATTGATTGAAATCAGGAAATTCGAGCATTTAATTTAGTCTCTTTCCATTACTCTTTCGCTTTTGACGAATTACCCGAAAGAACTCAATCACAAACGCTTTTTATAATTCACTCCAAATTGCTACCATGCAAATTAAGCCTGAGGCTTAATTTGCACCCAATTGTTTTCATTTAGCCTCTCATTAACGATTAGCAGTTCTTATTATTAGGTGGTGGCAAATAATTCGATTATTATCATTGCTACAAATATCTGTAAATGAAAAATTTTCCTTTCTGATATTCCTCTCAAATGGGCCAAAGTATTTTTAGCTAATTAGCAATTTCAATGCTAGTCAGATTATTCTTCCTTTCCTCTCAGATGCCATGCAATGCCAAAAAACGGAAAAAGCTCTCTTACTACAATCTTCTTTTTTTGAAATTCTCTCTGTAACAACTGCTTCAGTCTTTTTTCTAAAATTTACTTTTACTTCTTGTAAAACCCTTTGCATTTTGTTTATTATTCACGCCATGTGTCTTTCAAAAAAAGAAAAAGGAAAAAGTCATTTGGATTTCTTTCATTTATTTGTTCAATCATACATTTTATTTCCCCAAACGTTTCTTTCATTCACTTTAAAAAAGTCGAAAAAAAATGTACTGATGCGAGTAAACTTTGTAAAACGCAGTAATTTGTGTGTCTTTCCTGGAATACGTCAAAAATACGTCAAAAACAATACTGGCAGAATTAAATTTTCAAAGAAAGTTTAAGGAAAGGAAAACTTTTAAGAATTTCAAAAAAGAGGAAAAAGTTAACATTTTATGGGCAACGGGTAGTTTATCAAAGTGTTTGTTGGATATGGCAAAAGCACTTCTGACAATAAGTGAATTTAACATATTAAAGCTTTCATCACGCTAAGATGATAAAAAGATCTTTCAAAGATAATAAAAAAAAATTTTACAATTTTTCCTAAAGCCTTTACCGCTTATGTTTCTTTAGAGAAAATGGTAATAAATATAAAGAGAAATAATGAAGAAATTTTGAATTTAAAATTTAGATATTTCATATATTTCGCTGAATTGATGATGGAGAAGTCAGTGAATGAATTCGTAAATTCAAATTTCATCAAGAGATTCGTTATTACTGCGGGAAACGATCAACAAAATTCATCTAATCACAAAAATAATTATCAACGCTAAACGTTTACGCTGTACGCTTGTTGAAAACACGTACGAACGTAAGGTAAACGGAAAAAGGGGAGAAAATATTATTACTTAACATCCTCTATCTTCCACTACTTTTATTGTGATATTAGTAAATTAAATTAAATCAGAAGGACGAAATGAAATATTCTTCCATGGAATATTGCTCGATACTCCAAATGACAAATCGCCATAATCATTATTACTACGATTACCATAATCAATAGAATTTTTCAGATACTTATCATTTGTTGAATATCTTCGGTGGACTGTTAACTACAACACTGTCGCATTTGTGCACTGTAGCTTTGTTATCGCTAGCACTGAAAAACCTATAACTGAATTTATGACCTCTTTTGAAATTCAAAATTGAAATTCCTTACACTTTTTATTTCCAATTATCAATTTCTCACTGAAATGTTCGCAATTAAAAGTGCCACAAATTGTCACATAATTTGTAAAAGTTGTAGCTGAAATGAAATATTAAGTTAACTAAAATTCTTTATCTTTGAAATAATTATCAAACTGACAGCTTTTTTCCTTCTCTCACTCTTCACATTTCATAAAATTGAAGCTCAATTTCTAATGATAAAAACATTTGAAGTGGAAATAATGCCAAATTTGCACTAATCATTTGAGGAGAGAAGTATAAACTGACGAACGAATATTTTGGCGTCGTCGAATGCGCACTTTCATCGATATTCAAATATTTAGTGGCTGAAAGGCTACTGAAAATGAAAAGTAATTTTGAGGAGAATTAGCATATTTCTTGGAGACATACGTCTGCCGCTTCCTTCTACTAAAATGCAAACAGCAATGGAAAGTATTCCACAAATAATTATTGCCAATTAGTTAACAACAAGGAACAACGAAAGGCCTACTTGAGCGGAAAACGAATGAAACCACTGGCTGACTAATATATTTTGCAAAGGAAAAAAAAGGAAAAATTAAAAAAAAACTTGATGTTTTCAATTCGTAAAGGACGGAAGGTTGAAAGTATTAAAATGAAAAGGACAGAAAAACAAATTATCACTGCCAAACTACTATTATCCTTATCATTATCAGCACTGTCGTTTCCGTCATTTATCACTAATTAGCTGTCCTCATTAACACAACTGCAACTCTTTACTTTCACTGTGCAACACAATCGTTGAAAATGTCGTTGAACAGGCCGAAATTCTCACTGTAAGACAGTTCATTGCTACAATTTTATCACAAAAATTATAGGAAGAAAAACGGAAGTAATCAAATAGTTTACGCCAAAAAAAAAAAAGAAAAATGGAAATTGTATGGTTTGCTCTGTGACTAAAATGAATTGAAATAAGTGAAGCAATAAAGTGAGAGAGAGGAGGAGGGAGGAGGGAGAGGGAAAATATCGAAGAAAGAACGCTGTAATCAAAGAGCTTAGACGAGGAAAAATTTGTGCTAAGTAGTCGAATAAAAGTCACTTTTTTTGAAATAAATTATTGAAATTTTTCTTTTGCAAATTTCAATGAGACAGTAGCTTATTGACTGCTTGTAACTAAAAGTTGCAAAAAAAAAGCGTATCGCATAAGGAAGAAATAATAATAATAATAATTAATACGATTAGTTATGAAAATGTTAACTTTGGGGAGTTTTGAGAGGCGCAAATGTGAAATGCAATTTCGTCACTTTCAAACAAACGAAAAAGCGCTTTTTTACTTTCATTTTTGATTTTGGTACTTTGAATTGGCTGTTGCATAACAACGACTTTCTCCGTTCATTCAATAATCCCTCACTCTTTCTACGGTAATTTGGTTTTTTTGTTCTTCCCTCCTTTTCACTCGTCCTTTTCTCGTATTTCTGAATTTCAGGAATGAAACGAGGAAAAGCGAACGGATTCGAAAGCAAAGGAATGAAGCTACCTTAAAAAAGCTCTTTAAAACTACTAAAATATCAGTTATTGCTAATAAGTACGAAAGCAGAGTTATTGAAATTAAAAAGGAGTAAAAGATGAAAAATTATTTATTTTAAAGCTTATTACTCGTTCATATTCGGATTATAAATGGGCGGAAAAACGGAATTACAATAGACGTACTTACTAGCAATAACTGATATTTTAATAGTTTTAAAGATCTTTTTTAAGGTAGTAGTGTAGGCAAGATATCGATGGGATGAAATTGAAAATTGAATGTTTTATTTTCATTGTGAATTCACGGTAACGTCGCATTGTTAACTTATCTGTTACGTAAGAGTGAGTGATTTTAACTTTTAAAATGTATTTTAAAATAATTTAAATTTTCCATTCATTTTTTTGCAACAAGAAATATTTAATTCCTTTGAGATAAGAGTGCTTGCATTCAGCGGTTGTTAATTAATTTTAGCTTTGTTCTCTCTCGAACAAAGCTATGATTTGAAAGAAGGTATTGTTGCAGTGGGAGCAAGAAATCGCAGAGTTGAATTGAGACGATTGAAATAACTTTATTTAAGTCTAACGAGAAGCCTGAATAGCCTGAATGGATGGGGCTATATTGTGCCAAACTATTGACCAGAAGCATTTTTTAAATATTTCAAATATATTTTCAGTCTTTACGACTTTTTCTGCATTATTTAATTCATTTCACACCAAACAATCAAAAAATTTATTTAATTTAATGGAAAATCGAAAAACAGAGTAATTTCAGCGAAGCGAAGTGAAAAATGAAGAAGGGAATTTTACAGCTCAAGTCTTTCCGGTCCATTAAAGTTGCTCTGCTCATTACTGTTGACGAAGACATTCTTAGCCAAATTCCGGAAATGATGTGAATTGCGGAATTCGCCGAACAGTGTGAAAAGAACGTGGAGTGACTGAATGCGAGATTTCTGTACAGGTATATCTAATAGCGCCAAGCAAATATCAACGTATTCCTCCAGCGACACGTCCAGTGCTGCGCTTGGTAACTGTAAAGCGCGATTGTTAGAACTGCTTGAGTTCACTTAATCAATTACCATAATATTTAAATTTTAGGAGAACATTGAACAAATTTAAGTGATTAAATTATATATAGTAACTTGATTTAAACGAATAGGAACTTAATTTACCCAAATAAGACAGCAGAAGTAAAACGCATTTTTGAAAATAGCAGAAAGTTTATTGACAACTCTGCTAGGACAACAACAACACAAGCAAAACTACACGTAACAACGTAGGACTTATTTCCAGCGGAGCGATGTAACTTTCACACTAGCTGTACACTTAAACTTATTTTCTAAATTGTTTTTAATTAAAGCATTCGTCCAACAAGTAGTGAAGTAATCGGCATTTCTTAATGTTTGATAATTTTCGTCCGATTATTTCCTATCATCAAAAGTAAGCTGACAGCAGCGCATTGTTGTAAGTTTAATTGTTTTATTTTTCAGAAAGACAACTGAGTTTCGCTTTAAAAAAAGAAATTTACAATTATCGATTAAACTGTAAAACCTTTTCATTTTTTAGCAAATTTTCCACTTCAATTGGCCATTCTTGCATTAAATGCTCAATGTTCGGCATCGGTTTTCCATAGATCACCGTATCGGGCGGTTTACTTCGATTTATTTCCTAAAAGAAAATGAGGAAAAGTTTAAAACTACCCTTTCCTTTAATTAATGACTTGCCACAATCGTTTCATTCGTGCCTTTTCTTTCAACCAATTCAAATTTGAGTGTTTCAATTTAAATTAATAAAAGACCTTAATACTGCTTATCCAATGCTCGATTTCTTCAATGTTCTTGTCAGCTCTCTCCAGCCTCTTCACCGGTACATCTTCCACCGGCGCGTTTGCGCAACCCTTTAATTCCTTTCGCATTTTCAAATTTAAAATGATCGGATCACTTTGTTCCATTGCTGGCTCATCCAGCAGCACCAAACCCAAATCATCTTCTACCTGTTCAGTGGTAAAGCATTTTAACTAAAATTTTTTATTACAAATTTCAGGAAAATTGAAAAAATTGTGACATTCATCCTTAAAGTGTTCATTTTCAATGTTGAAAATTTCATTTATAAATATTTCCATTTAGAATAGGAGTAACAAGAAGGGGTAGTTTAACCTGTATGGGAACTTCATAAATAACTTCTTACTTAAAACCTATGCAATATTTGAAAAAATTTTCCTATTAATTACAAATATAGCTAATATTTAAATGTAAGCTTACTAACACTTCCAAACAGATAAAGAATGTTCATTACTTTCGAAGTAAAATTTCTGTTAAATTATAAACTAACTTAAAAGCCAAGGAAAGGAGCGTTACCGAGTTATCTATAAAAAATCACCGAGAATTGCCTGACAATGAAACAGTTCTCGATAATTACAGGAAAGAAATCGAAAAATTATAGTGAAGCTTTGAATGCATTGAATTGTAAGTTGGAAATACAAGAAATTTGATTAGTTCGGAAAAGAAGCAGTTGAAATGAAACTTCGTCGGGTCGTGGTATTTTGATGAAAGCATCGACGTCACCAACAGCCGGCGTGTAATCCGTGAGAAATGGCTTCAGAACCGGCTCAATGCGTATTGCTTTTGCTGTGTACGACGCAATGTACGACAGTAAGCCTTTTTCGTCTAAGCTGAGAAGGGTCGATGAACTTCCCTCTAAAACAATTTCAAATATTTTAATTTTTCAGCCAGAAAACCATTCCATTAATATTGGCAAATTTGAAATGAAGTTAATTAGAAGCTAAATTTGCATCAGTTGCATTGGTCAATTATTACTCAAAGAGTTCACATTTCTGAAGTAACTTCATTTACAGAGCTTCCCTTGATTTTTCCCTGAAATGAGAGCTCTTCTACTTATATCATTCACATTCATTTCTAGGAATTTTCAATTTTGATTTTTCATTTCGAAGTGTTATAATATAATGAAAGGAAGCATTTGGAGTAGCATTAGTAGTGGTGACTGACTGTCCGTCATCAGTGAAATCAGTAGCATCCCTTTTGGTGGCGCTTTTTCTTTTAACCGGTTATGATATCGGTTGTAATATCATTTCACTAAATTACTTCACATCCTCTTCAATTAATTAATCAATCCAAACTTTGTTTGTTCATTTTTTCGAGGCTAATTTCAGGTTGCTCAGTCAGAGAAAAGCAAACAGAGGTACCATAGGATTTATTGTGAAAGTAGTAATCTATTATTGCTTAAAATTCCTCTTTGAAATTATCCGCACCGTTGGAACGAACTAGCGGTTCAAATTTCTGCAAAATTTCCGACTGACTGACCTTGGGAAAAAAAAACGTGCGACATTTTTAGGAATCTTAAATGTTTCAGCAATCGCTGCGAAGAAAAAATAAATTTTCAAGTTAAATTACGAACTATTTTTCTCCTTTCTTCCTTCCCTCTATGTCGCTTCCTCTCTCTCTCTTTCTCACTCTCTCTCTCTCCCTGTGTTTCTTTCGTTCTTTCTTTCTTGGAAAATTATGGAAAAACGGAATTAACAAAAAAAATAGAAATATCTAAAATAACTGCAAATCATAAATTCAAAATGCCCAATGAAGAGATTTTCACCTTCGACAACACCGTCCTCATTCTCATATGCAAATGCCTTCTGCTCCGCGCACTGAAACAACGCATTTTACGCAAATGATATTTTCATCGTATTTCATTTTTTTTTTTTAAATTATAAAATGAAAAAAGGAACTGATTGAAATGGAAAGTTATTAGCAAAATTTCATTCTTTCATAGAGAAATTTTGCAGTAACCAAGATTTAATTGAATGCTTAAATCTACATAACTACTTGCTTAGTTATTAAAATTTCAAACTATACCTGAATTTGTTGATTTTCTGCTACATTTCCAGCCTTTCGACTTCCATCTTGAAATGAAAATTTCATCATTTCTTAAATTAATGATAACAAGAATAACTGAATTCGGTAATTTCAAGCACTTCAAAGCAATACTTGGATAGCTTGCTAAAAGTACCTGATAATAAATCAATTTCAGATCGATCCACCAATTTTGGTTCGTCGTTAGCATCCAACGTCTCTAAAAATTTCGTCGTTATTGGAATGGACGAACCAAGTCGATTAAATTTTGAAGTGTTATATTACGCATCAGTGAAAAATAAGCAGATTTTAAACTTATAAAATTTTTGAATTTTACAAATTTGCTCAAGCATTTCAACTGCCTTTTTTTCACCAGAAAATTATTAAAATAACTTACTTTTGCTCATTGCAGTGATTTCATGAAATTACTGGCCGATTTTTTCGTTTCATTATGACATTTTTGGAACCCAAAATAAAAGTTTTTTTTTCTTCAATTCTGAAATTTGTAGTATAATTTTGAACTTCTTCATGCTTTTAATAAATAATTGAAGAGCTGTAGTTTTCCAGATCTGAAAGTAATATGCATGCAAAAACACTTGATCAATTTCTTCAGTATTTCAATAAATTAATTGGTGTTGGCAATTTTAGTCAGAGTTACTGTTTGCAAAGTTTCCGCTTAATACTTATCATGTTAATAGGCATGACGGTTTAGGGGGAACCGATCAGAAAATTCACTTCAACGGAAGGGAATTCCACTCGCGGTCCCTTTTATCTGACAGCCTGAATGCGGTAGTTTCCCACCAACGAGACGAGACGGGTATTAATTTTTTGTTTACGCATCAGTGATCACGCTGTACTTCGTCATTTTTTACCGGTTTAATGATCGTGGAAATGGAAATGATTGTCTTTAAAAATATTTTAATTTAATTCCTACAGTTAATTGAGTGAGGCGCAAGATGAGTTTAATCGTTGTTTCAAGCACTGATTGAGAGAATAAAGTCATCTTTTTCCAGTGATTTCTGCAAATTCCAACGTGCTTTCACCTTAGCCAAATCGCTAACTCATTGATATGGTAAATTAATTAATTATCACATACGTGCGAGTAATCGGTTCATTTCTAACTTATACTAATTGAAACATACCGAATAGAATTCCTAAATAATTTTCACTTATATTATTCCTTCTATCTCTTGAAATTTTATTGTGTTGAAATTTCCCACGACATCGTAAAACAGTGATTATTTGAGTGGGAAGAAATGCTGAAAAGAGAGAGAGAGAGAGCAGGAGAAAAAGAAAGAGAAAGGGAGAGAGAGGGGAGAAGAAAGAATTTTCCTGACATTGTTGACAAAATAAACAATGGAATTTTAACGATAAACAAAGAATTGATTGTGTGGTAATTCCGTATAGTGGTAATAATCGAAAGGAAGCCAGCCTGCGTGATTGACAGATAAGTTCCGCGGGATGAATTAATGAGATTTGAGGGATGGAAATTATTCTTTCCTACCACATTCATGCAAACATTTGCATCGAACAGCAACGAGTTGGAATTAATTTCGTCAAATAGAGAAATGAAATTAGAAAAGTGTTTTTGTCGCACAAATTTTTTTTAGTGTAAGAAAAAGAAAAGAAACATTTTTGCCGCAAATGAAAACGTTCCGCTTAAAAATTTTCATTTATTTTAGCAAGTAGTGGGAAAAGACCTTCAAAATTATCAGTACTATCCATCTCTCTCCTCTAATTTCATTGAAATTAAAATTTCTTACAAAAAAAAAATCAAATGATTTACAAAATTGATCGATTATTACATGTGAAAAATAAAACTATAACTTCGGAGCGAAATGTGAAGTACAAAATTGTGAAAAGTGCATAAGTAAGACTTACCTAACTGATGTTAAGCTTAATTTGAAATAAATTGTTGCTTATTCTCTCCTCGTTGCTACTAGCAACCAGTCCATCTAACAGCACTTTCTTTAGACCAACTTTCGCGCAATCGATGAAACTGATTGTTAAAATAATTACTAACAGTTAATCGAAAACGAAAAATCACGATTATCGGCTATGACCAACTGTAATTACAGGCTATCGTTATGAATTTGAACTAGGCCAATCATGGAAGTTAGCCAGTGTGATGATGAGTCTTGGCTTGCGTTAGCACTCCCAAATGTGTGGTAATTCTTGAAACAGTTAATTGAAATCTTTTAGTCACCTTGCTTCCTTCAGAGCTTTTGTATGATTGCTGAAATGCCTTATTTTATTTACAATTTCCGATTGAAGAACCGGTCGTAATCGACGACTAAATAACCAAACTTTTCACTGTGATCGTTGATTAGATGATCGATTTTAGTTAGTTATCAAAATTTTCTGGTTGTAATCAGCAGGTTGCGGTGTAGCATGGATTCCATATTTCGATTGATTAAATTGCTAGTCGAAACTGCAAGACAAAATTTTGAAACAATTGATTGTTTACTTTGAGTTACTTGCACATTGCGCTCTGAGTAATCAGAAAAAAAAGACGAATTAATTAACTGCTTTTGTTCAAATTAAGGCCAAGAATTTTAAATGATAAATGAAAATGGAAATGTGGAAAAAAATCGGGGCAGTTGCTGTTGTAGATGCAACA
This sequence comes from Litomosoides sigmodontis, assembly GCA_963070105.1. Lineage (NCBI taxonomy): Eukaryota > Metazoa > Nematoda > Chromadorea > Rhabditida > Onchocercidae > Litomosoides > Litomosoides sigmodontis. The sequence continues at coordinate 9,587,374 of OY718807.1, forward strand.
GCTTTCGCCTTGAAGAGGAGGAAAATTTTTTAATATTTACTTAACTGCAACTTGCTGTTAATTAATAATTAGAAAAAGATTCCTTCACTAATTTCTTTCAATAAATAAATTTGCATAAAATAAGCAAATATCAAAAGAAAATATAAGGAATATTAGGAAGAAAAAGTAGAGTTGTAATTTGATGCTTCACATAAAGTTCGGCTTTAAAAACAGGTTTTGCAGTAAGATGAAGTAAAATCGTTACAGCTGAATGTTTTCGCTAACACTGTTACTCCTGAAATCATGGGAAGGGTAACCGGATGGTATTTAATACAACCGGAATGCATGAAAGAATACGACGATGTGTTCACTGGAAATTATCCCTCAATGAAAAAAAAGTTTTCGTTGAAAGAAATCCCTGGTGCATCCTGATTGAAAAGAACTGGATCAGCAGGACATCGTATATCTCTGATGGATTTGTTTTTTTTATCAATAATATCGTACATTAGATGGGTACGGTGCAAGTAAAGGCATTTGTGCTAATAAGTTTATTAGGAAAGAATAACTGTCACAAATTTAAAATGAACAACAACTGATACTGCTTATTTGTATTAGCAATAAAATTTGGCAATTAAACAAAAAAGAACACTTCCTTTGCAACCATTTTTTTTCAATTTCAAACTCAGTCGTAGAAGGCATGTGTTGCCAGAAGAAAAAAGAAACGATACGAAAAAGACTTTATGCAAATTTTGATCAATACAAAATATTTTTATCATTAAATTTGAAATACTACCAATAAAAAAAGAGCACTTCATTGTCAAAAAAGAAATAAAGTTTATGAAAAAAATGCTATTGCCATAGTTGAATTTCTTCCTCTTTCTTTGCTCTTTCAACAAATTTATGAAAAAAAGTGAAAAGAAATTTGTCAAAAAAATTTCAAAGCAATTTCACTTTTATAGCGAAGTAAAAAAAAAACTGAAAGTTTTGAGTTGCGAAATTAAATTTGGATGCCATATTTATGACTATTACTGCTAAAAAAAATTATACAGAAATTAAAAAAAAACCAATTCAGATGTTTAACAGAAAAATTTCCACACTCTAACTAATATTATTTGTAACTTCGTATTCTTCTGGACTGTTACCGCTATTGTTTACTTTTGGTTTTCTGTTATTGGCGCTGTTTGTTGTTTACATTGTTGTTGTTTACGTCGTTGTCGTTGTTGTTTACAAATGGAAACCAGTTGCGGTATCCATCGTTGATGATTTCATTTTCTTCCACCTTACTTATCTCTGCGATACGGTTGCATAAATTCGATGACAAGCGATCATACCCGTTTTCGTGTCACGAACCAATTCAATGAGTTGCCGCCTCGATAGGTTGTTAATTGGATGATCGAATAGTCGCGCTGTTATAACTAATGGAATTCGCTGAAATGAGAAAAGTAAAAAAGCACTGTATAAATTTTGCCTTTTTCTTTTGTTTCAAATATGCGAAATGATGGCACTAATGAAAAATCAGCATTTTTTGCTTTTATTTGAAAAAAAAATGAAAGAGCGCAAATATTTTAATTCTTTTTTTTAAAGCATACAATTTTCCATTCATCTTTTGCAAAATTTAGAAAAAAAAAGCTTTTCTTCTTTAAATTCTTTTTTATTAGTATAAAATCATGGCAGTATATTGATTTTCTCATTTCATTTTGATTGAAAAAAAAAAATCAAAGAACAAGAAAAGCGACGATTTCGATGAACGAAAATTAGAGTGACGCTTCGTTGTGACCTAAACTGATAGATTAATTTCCCTTCAATTTGATAGTTTAAATTTTGAGAAAAAAAATGAATTTTGATTTTTCATCCTTCCTTTTTCATCTTTTGATAAAACAGTTTAAACTTTACTGCCTCCGCACACCATTCATGCTCCATTTTCAACAATTTTCCTTCTTGCTTATCGTCAAAAGTAGGAACAATAGCTCAAACTTAACATTTTGAAATTTACATTTTTTACGATAACTTCGGAAACAATGGCAAATGATTTTATATTAATTTAAGTATCTCAAGTAAACGAGAAGAAATAGATGAATAAGTAAGCGAGGTAAAAGTAAACGTACTCCAGCACGTGCTCGACTACTTACAAACAAGTTCCAAAGTTGTTCAGCACGACCTGTATTCTGAAAGCAAAAACACAAATGACAAGAACAATGAAAAAAAAATACAAAACGAAGAAAAAATCGCTGGAAAAATGGCAAATTGATGAGGTGGGGGAAAGATGAAGGGATCTGAGAAATTTCCTGAATATACTTTTCTACTACTTTCGAGAAACCTGGAATATCTCACGAAAGATTCCTTAGAATTATTATTTCTTTCAAAAAATTATTTCACTTTCTACAGAAATCATTTGTTTCATTTGCAAGTTTAAAAAGATAGTAATATTCAAATTCAGCTAATTCAACAAAAGGAAAACAAAAAAAACAAAAAGAATTCAATGAGAGATGGCAAGGAGTGACATTTAGCTTAGAAAAACTGAGAAAATTACTAATTGCTATCAGAAAACCGAAGAAAATTAAGCACAAAAGTTAGCTACGCATTCACTATCAAACTGACAATCAATTAAATCATTGCGACGTTTAACTTTAATCATAAATTCATTATTTTCTTAAATTTAGACTAAGAAAGATTTTCCCGCTAATTCAATTGATGATAATACATGAGAGCAAATGATGTAATTTAAAAAAAAATTTCAACGAATTTCGGAAGCAAATTCAAAATTGGCTTTTATGGTCGTAATTGTAGTTAGGAATACTGTCCGCTTATTTTGATTTCTAATTTAACTAATTTATTCACCATTCTGTTCCTTTCCAAAGTTCTTTTTCACACAAATTTTCATTCGTTTTTTTACAGTTAAGTATTATTTTTCCTTGTAAACCAAAGAAGCGCATCGCTAAATAGTATTGTCAGTACAATTAGCATTTGTTTATTTTCAATTGTGAATTTTGATGGTTAATGCTTTTTTTGCCATCCCTGCCGACGTGATAAAAGTCATCCGTTGAACTTATGAATCAGCAATACTCATTTAAGTGTTTTTCTTTCAAACACAAATACACACCGTTTTTCTTTTTCCCTCTCTCTCTCTCTCTCTGTCTCTTTCCCTGTCTTCCTTTTTTCGATTTTTTGATATTCTGGAAACAAACTTTTAAGGTAATTTTGAAGAGAAAAAAAGAGAAATGTTGACCAATCACTCTTTTTCAAATTGTAATCAAATATATAGAATTAAGCGGTTAGAAACTTTCAAAGGGTTTCGCAAAAAAAAGACTGCATAAATTATTTCGATTGATTTGAATTCCGAAAATTTTCCATCAAATTGACAAATCACACTTGTTAATTGTAAAGTCTCGTAAAATGCCAACTCCACAGCCGATTAAATTGTAATTTGTTGAAGTAGCAGGGAAAAAAAGGCGAAAAATCAAAGATGTCTTGTTGAAGGCCTTCAATGAATGAATGAAACTAAATTAATCTTTTCCAACCAAAATAATAGTAATAATAATATTAATAGTTGACAATTAATAATAATAATAATAATAATAATAATAATAATAATAATAATAATAATAATAATAATAATAATAATAATAATAATAATAATAATAATAATAATAATAATAATAATAATAATAATAATAATAATAATAATAATAATAATAATAATAATAATAATAATAATAATAATAATAATAATAATAATAATAATAATAATAATAATAATAATAATAATAATAATAATAATAATAATAATAATAATAATAATAATAATAATAATAATAATAATAATAATAATAATAATAATAATAATAATAATAATAATAATAATAATAATAATAATAATAATAATAATAATAATAATAATAATAATAATAATAATAATAATAATAATAATAATAATAATAATAATAATAATAATAATAATAATAATAATAATAATAATAATAATAATAATAATAATAATAATAATAATAATAATAATAATAATAATAATAATAATAATAATAATAATAATAATAATAATAATAATAATAATAATAATAATAATAATAATAATAATAATAATAATAATAATAATAATAATAATAATAATAATAATAATAATAATAATAATAATAATAATAATAATAATAATAATAATAATAATAATAATAATAATAATAATAATAATAATAATAATAATAATAATAATAATAATAATAATAATAATAATAATAATAATAATAATAATAATAATAATAATAATAATAATAATAATAATAATAATAATAATAATAATAATAATAATAATAATAATAATAATAATAATAATAATAATAATAATAATAATAATAATAATAATAATAATAATAATAATAATAATAATAATAATAATAATAATAATAATAATAATAATAATAATAATAATAATAATAATAATAATAATAATAATAATAATAATAATAATAATAATAATAATAATAATAATAATAATAATAATAATAATAATAATAATAATAATAATAATAATAATAATAATAATAATAATAATAATAATAATAATAATAATAATAATAATAATAATAATAATAATAATAATAATAATAATAATAATAATAATAATAATAATAATAATAATAATAATAATAATAATAATAATAATAATAATAATAATAATAATAATAATAATAATAATAATAATAATAATAATAATAATAATAATAATAATAATAATAATAATAATAATAATAATAATAATAATAATAATAATAATAATAATAATAATAATAATAATAATAATAATAATAATAATAATAATAATAATAATAATAATAATAATAATAATAATAATAATAATAATAATAATAATAATAATAATAATAATAATAATAATAATAATAATAATAATAATAATAATAATAATAATAATAATAATAATAATAATAATAATAATAATAATAATAATAATAATAATAATAATAATAATAATAATAATAATAATAATAATAATAATAATAATAATAATAATAATAATAATAATAATAATAATAATAATAATAATAATAATAATAATAATAATAATAATAATAATAATAATAATAATAATAATAATAATAATAATAATAATAATAATAATAATAATAATAATAATAATAATAATAATAATAATAATAATAATAATAATAATAATAATAATAATAATAATAATAATAATAATAATAATAATAATAATAATAATAATAATAATAATAATAATAATAATAATAATAATAATAATAATAATAATAATAATAATAATAATAATAATAATAATAATAATAATAATAATAATAATAATAATAATAATAATAATAATAATAATAATAATAATAATAATAATAATAATAATAATAATAATAATAATAATAATAATAATAATAATAATAATAATAATAATAATAATAATAATAATAATAATAATAATAATAATAATAATAATAATAATAATAATAATAATAATAATAATAATAATAATAATAATAATAATAATAATAATAATAATAATAATAATAATGATAATGATAATGATAATGATAATGATAATGATAATGATAATGATAATGATAATGATAATGATAATGATAATGATAATGATAATGATAATGATAATGATAATGATAATGATAATGATAATGATAATGATAATAATAACAATAACAATAATATAGTGATAAGTCTGTGAAGATGGATGAAACTGTGATAGGTGAATATAATTAATTATAATTAATATTTTCCTTTTCTTTGTTGTTCATTTCATACTTCACACCCATTGGGCCTCTCTTGCTTCTCACATATTTAACTTATAGATTCGCTGTGCCGTTTAATTGTAAAATATGCAATACCGGTTTTTTCCTGAGCAAACATCAACGTGCTAAGCTAATTTACAATTTACCCCTTACCCTTCTACGTTAACGGTTTAAATGTAAATAAACAAATTAATGCGGAAAACGCATCTAACAATTACCGGAAAATCAAGCAGTGTAAAAAAAATCAATTTTTTAAATAGACTGGATAACAGGTGAAAATATGCTAATTACCTGATCTAAGAAGGGAAGTAATTCATTTTTCGTTGGTAAGCAAACGCGCAGTGATAAATTCTTGTATTTACCAGGTGCTATGCCATCTGCGTTACACTTCGCCACTTCACCTTTCTCAAGGATTTGTACGAAATTTTTTAAAGCACCACCCATGCTTTTGCATATATCACAATAAACACTGTAAAAGAGTGATAACTGTGACGTAAAACAATAATTACAAACATTAGGAAGTGGTAGGAACATTTTTGTGCGTTTGACTTAATTTCAAATTACTTCTAAATTTCTCACTGTTTTCACCGCCAAACTTGGAAAGATTCCAAGAGGTTTGTTTCCTTCTTCCCTTTTTTCTAAAATTTCTAATATTTGTAAGCCTTCCCTGCCCGTTTCATTTTATACTCCCTTCAGGTTGTTAAATTTTGCACAATGATTGGGTGCGTGTTCTAGCAATTAATTAATACTTGAAAATATCAAACAAATGTTAAAATATTAATACTTAACATTTAACTGCTGAAAGTACCACACTTTCAGTTAATAATAAATAGTGTAATACATTTTGTTATTCGTAAGACGTCGGAAGTTTTTCACCGTCTAGAAGGTTTATTGTTTCTTGGCTTCTAATGTCAAACGGTTAGGTTTATCATTTCAAATTGGGGTCACTTTTAGTATATATATACTACTGTACAGCTTCAACTGTTTCATATTTTTCTCTAATTTATGAATTTGGATTTTTTTGAAAAATCGGACTAACCATGAGCCTACACCACCGCAACCATCCGGATCTGCGTTCACGCACCGTTCCGGTTTACCATTAATGCCAATTTTAGTCTCCAAATATATGTAATATTTAGCTGTGGCATTAAGACCTGGTGGATACACCTGAAATTGTGGCATAAACTTTGGTATTTACAATACGGTTAGTCATGTAATTACTGATTTTAGCCGAATTTCAAATTTAATTAAACTTGTCGCTTTACAACTTAAGCCATGGAAAAAGATTATACAAAGAAAGAAATATTCCATTTCCAATTTACAGTAAGTTCATTTCGAGCAATCTGCCGATCGCGTGTAAAAATTTTCTCACATTTAACTATATCAATTTGCTCATTAAATATTTTTTGTACTTAAAACAAAAATGGCAGCAACAACAGCAACCTGAATTTGCGAAATTCGCTTCTGAATAATAAACTTGTCTAATAATGAATATGGCTGTTAACAATAATAATTAATCAAAATTGATTGGTTGATTTTTTGTTGACCAGAAAATTGAAAATGAATGAAAGGCAAGGATAGTTCGTGCCAAACCTCAACTTCTCCACCACTCATTCGAAAGCATTTGTGATCGAAAGAATTTTTCTCGGCCGTAAATTTCACACCATCTGATTTATAGCTTGGGAATTTTATCCGTAAATTCTCGTTACTTGGCCCTGAAAAACTAATGTATTTCCCAATGCGTTCTAAATTAAAATTTTAAATCCCAAATTGCCATATTTTTAAAAATTTTACATAACATTAGCATAGATTTCAATCATATAGTTGTAAAATAATTATCGTAAAAGGAAATATTGAATGAAATATCTTTTCACAAAGAAAAGGAAATTATACGCATATTTAAAATTTATTATAATTGATTCACTTCAGCTACGCGCCATGTGCTAACATCTTTTAACATTTGCTATTTCATGCATTACACTTCCATCACGTCTTTACGGCATTTCAATTGATAAATTTTTTTTTCCTTGTCAATATGTTTGCTAGCAAAAGCATTGGAAATTATCACGCGACGGTTAATAGCAATTGAAATTTTTTAAATTTTAAATGTGAAAAGAAAACGGATGCATGCGAATGCGATAATTTTGTATTAAATTTGTTACACTAAGAAATGGATCTAAATTGATCTCTTGATGTACGAAAAAATAATCAGGAAGAGCGAACCGGTTCTTTTCTTTCCGTTCTAAAATTCTAAAATTTTAAAATATACTCAACCATGTCACCTTCTTTTTTAAATGTCGTAACAATCAATTTTCCACCACCAGTTGCCGTCAATTTGTGCATATCAGCCATTTTGAGCATGCATTGCATTGCATGTGCATGTGTGTGTGTGTGTGTGTGTGTGTGTGTGTGTGTGTGTGTGTGTGTGTGTGTGTGTACATTTAACGATGGCAAAAATGTTAGCATTTTCAAGAAAATTTCATTTTTTTCTCTACTATGAATGATTTTGAATGGAATAGAAAAGTCCGATTATTCTAACAGTTCCGCCACGATCCCACTAATATCCTAATGAAATACACAGTGCAAAACTATTAATAGTATAATTTCGACAAATTTCGCGATAATTGCCGTTGCTTTTATTAATTTGTTAATACTTTAAAACTGTTTTTAAATTCTTAAACTTTCGCATTTTGGTGATCTCAAAAAAAAAAGAAATGCCCAAATGCAATGAAACGCATATTTGGATTCATAAATAATACACAGGTAATTTCAAAGTTTCCTTCCGCTAACGCCCTCGTATATCAAAGACTAAAATAATATGACAAGTTGATGACTAACTAATTTTTATTCCAAATTTTTCCAACTTTTTTTTAGCTTAGGAATAATACTACGGCAAACTTGAAGCTTACTTATCCTTACTATGGCATTTTAACGGTTGTATGAGTGGATTTTTGGTAGTTATAATTGAAAGAATGGTAGGATATTGTAAAATTACATATCAAAATGCCGTCAGACTGCTCACGCACCGTTTACGTCGTAAAATTCGGTAAGTGAACATTTTACCGTTATCAATTTATATCATCAACAAGTTAACGTTGACTAACGTAAGTCATCGATATAAAGAGAAAAAAATAAAGTTACTGAAACTTGTTTGAATATTGGTAAAAAAAACTGAAAAAATGGTGAAACTGAAATATCAGTTGATAAATTAAATTTTTTTGATATTGGACAAAGAATGAAATCTATCATCATTATATAAGATTAATTTGTAAATTTGTCAACTTCAGTATCAACATGATAATAATATCAAATTTAATTTTAATCCTAAACACAAGAATATATCGCTGAACGACTGCACCTGCTTTAGGATCACTTTCCAAGTGTTTAGATTTAATTTCAAGTCAACATTTTGATGAAAAGGAAGAAAAGAGAGGACCTGAATTAGCAGAACATGGAAAATGTCGTTCAATTTCAAACGATAATTCACCCCGCTTCGGTTTAGCGGCATGAGATATACCTGCAGCAATAGAAAGTATCAAAATATACATATTTGGTTGCCAATTTGCAACCCAAAGTGACGACATTTGACAGCACTTAGTTCTCCTTGCTGCAATAAAAAGAACGAAAAGAAAAGAGAAGAAAGTAAATGAAATAAATTTTAAAAAATTTTTTTTTTAAAAAAAAAAAGAAGAATCAAGCCGCTATTATATAACACATCAAAAACGTCAATGAATACTGTTAAACCTCTTTTTTTTCTAACTTTAAATTATAAAGTAATCGAACTGGTAGTGTCCATGTAATGCATTTCAATGAAAATACACTTTTCACACTAAACGACTGTTACGGTAGAAAGAAGTTGAAGACCGCTGAGAGGTAACAATGATCACTTCGAGTGATGGCAACAGAGAGCACTGATACTGATTATATCCTATTGAATGATAATAGTGAAATTATCAGCGAATGATAATTATAGCAATGATCTTAGGTGACAAACAAGCAAATGGCATTTCGTCGATTAAAAGAAGGAAGGATACATTGAAGGATGCTAAAGTGAATTATTGAACGGACGGATGGAGTTTAATTGCGCGAAAATTTATGAACTGATAAACGCTGCTGGTTACGGTTACGTCGTGTGTTCTACGCACAACCGTAATTGCCAAACTGTCATATTGCCGCCTTGTGTTACCTAATTAAAATTGTTTAAATTCCGCTATTTACCATCACTTTCCGGGAATAATGAATTCCTCAGTGTTTCAACCAGTTAACTTCGTTTTTTCACAAATACCAAAGTAACAATGACAGTGTCGAAATGAATAGATGACGATGATGACGAACGACGATGACGATGACGGTGATAATAGTAGAAGTTGTGAAAGAGCGACAAAAGCGCGTATTCTATGATGATATTGAAAAGTTTGATAATAAATTCGTTATCACCGTGTCTTAGTGTCTGCCTCCGCGTGTGTGTGTGTGTGTGTGTGTCTGTCTGTCTGCCTGCCTGTTTGAATACATCAAATATGAAGATACCGCCCCAAGAGAACGACCAGTTTCTTCCACCCCTCTCTGTCCTTTCAATAACAAAAAAAAAAAAAAAGGAAAAAAAAGGCTACACTCTACACGTACGTTTATGCTAACGTTACGCTACCAATACTACTAATACACATGGACACGCCACTTCAATAACGTATACGTGAAAACTTCGTTATAGAAATTAAAAAGATTAGGATAACTAATTACTAATAGTGTAAGTAATTGAGACAGTTAGGAATACGGGCTGTATTGACAATTAATACTTTTTAATTTAATTTATTTTTGCTTATTAAATTATCAAATGGAATTTTCAATAATTTTTCCATCTGATTATCCAATGCTTTTTATTTGGAATTTTTATTTGATAAGAAAAGCAAAGATTTGAAAATTTTCGTAGATTTTCATTTAATTTCTGATTTATTTTTGTTTAATTTAGCAATAAAATATTTCTGTGTGCTGCTGCATTGTTCCTCTTCCTGTTATTCATCAATATTTGTTTCTATTCAGTAAACTAATTATATTAAATTTCATGCGAAAGAAAAAACAGTGCAAAAAGAGCAAGGGAAAATAGTTTAATTGTGTAAATTATACAAAAACGAGTTGCTTATTTAAAAATGGTAGTCCTACCGCTTCATTGTCGAACGGTTGTTCGGTTTTCTTTTCTTTTGAAAGAGGAAAATTTTAAATTTTTCAATTAAATGTTAACGGAGTGGAGGAAGGAGAAGAAACGTGCATATCACGCAGCTAATCGTAAAATTCCGATCAAAGTTCAAGTTACCAGTCGTTGTTAGACAACCCTTTATGCAATCTTTCATCTCTCATTTTATGATGAAATACTAGTTTCGAAATCAAATTGAAAATTTTTAAATTAAAAAATTAAATTAAATCAAGTTAATCAAATTAAAAAAACCTTTCGCTGTTTTTTCCTTCCTTATAGTATTATGATAATGTAACATTGTAAATAAAAAAAGAAAAATAAACAATAAATTAAGGAAAAAGTAGATAAAAATTTTTAAATAAAAAAAAGGGAATTTTAAAAATTACTTTTGGAAAAGTCTTCGCGCGTTTTTTTTGTTTTATGAGTAATTAAAAAAAAATTTATTCAATTTTCACCAACCTTCACGTCAGATATTATTCTTTTAAAAAATTCCAAACTTTTAAAAACAATTCAGCAACAATCTTCCTGGCGTTGATCGGTAGGAATGTATGAGTTTTCGGGCAAAGATGTGTTTTTATTTCAATTACGGAATCTGAAAAGAAAATGAAGCGTAACTTTTGTGTTGATACGCTTCACCATGAAATTTTTGCAACGTTTACGAAAGAAAAAAATGAAAGGTCTAAAATTAACTGCAAAACACATCGACGCTATTTTTCCCTTGCTGAATTCTAAATTTCATCTCTCAATATTATTCAGAAAAAAAAATTACTATTCGAAAAAAGCTCAATTTTTAAAGAAAGAAAGAAAAACAGATAAATCAAAATTTAGGCTGGAAAGATAAATTCCGCGAACACTCGCTGAAGTTTTATTTCGATTAATACCTTAAAAAGTGACGTATTACTTATACTTACTGATTTACTTGACACTAATAATGCAGTGATTCACTTCGACTTTTTTCAATAAAAATTTTAAAGGTAGTAGTGTTAGGATGTCTTGAATAAGTAGCAATGTTTATGAATTATCACTAACTCTACCGGAATATTGTAATGATAAGTTATGTAATTAAACTTTATGAAAATACTAATTAATCAATTCGAAGGTTTTTCTTTCCCTTTCTCTCCCCTCCCCCTTTTTTCCGCTTTTGATTTTTCATGCACACACACACACATATACACACACATACACACACACACACACATACACACACACATACACACACACACATACACACACACACACATACACACACACACATACACACACACACACACACTTGCACACACACAAAACAAATTTCGAAGTAATCCTTTTTCAAAAGAGGGTTAGTGCACGACATTTAAATGTAAAATGACACCGGATAGCAACACATATCTCAAATCTAAGACGGAATTCCAGGATGGAATTCCCGGCGTACGATGCTTATGCTTGTTCATATAATTTTCGTAAAAAAAATGAAAGTAAAAAGTAAATTATTTTGTCGTAAAATTTTAATTAACAAATATTTCAATGAGAAATTAAATTTTTACACTAATTTTTTAGCATTACTTTTTTTCTACCTCACTTCCTTGTTTTCTTGTTGTTTTTTTAATACTTTGACTTCAAAAATTTAATATTAATTTTAAAGAAAGTTTAAAAAAGTTTCGATGATTGTTGCTTTAGAAAACAAATTACGTCATGTTTCTTAATCTTATTCCTTCACTAGCGAAAAACTTCGTTAAAGTTTCGTCATGAGAATTGATTCGCGCAAAAACAAAGTGAACTAACCGTTTGCACTCACTAAATTTTTTCCTTTTCTTCCAATTCCTTTTCCCTCCTCTTTTTTCCTTTATTTTGTTATTTTTCTTCTTTTTTTAGTTTTTAATTTGTACTTGTTTCCTCTTCCGTCACTTTTTTCTTAACTTTCTGCCTGAAGCAATTTCTCTTTCCTTCCGTCCTTTCTTCCACTTATTTATTTGTAGCAAGTTAATTTTTACTCCTCCTATATTATTTTCATTATTATTTCAATTAATTTTCTTTTTTTTTAAATTTATATAATGAGAGGAGAAGGGCTGATATTTCTCTCCAATGCTATGTATAATAATTAAATTGAAAATTTTTAAAAGTGTGATGTGAGTGATTGATTTATAGTCAGTTTGATTAATTTTGTGCTTTTAAAATGTGCAAAAGGATGGAATTGTAGAATATTGGCATCTTCAGACATTAATGAACATATAAAAAAATGCGGAGAAATAACAATTTGTTAAAATTTTGAAACTTTTTTGCAAAAAAAAATAGATGATGCGTGAAAATATTTTACAATTAAACCTACCTGTTTTAACTTTAATACAAAATTGATAGTAAAAATTGAAAGTTACTTCTTTATATATATAATGTACGATGTTTGATAAAGCAATAAAACAAGTTTTAACAAACTCCGTGGAATTTTCTAAATTAAATACAATTAGGATATAATTCAACGCAACAGTGCCTAATAAAAAAAAATGAAAGTGTCAGCATTTAAATCATTATTTGAGCAATGAATAGGTGATTTTAATTTAAATAAACGAAAATGAATTTCCATAAATAATTTCATTTAAATAATAAAAACGTTACAATTAGTACTGTAATGGACAGTAACAATAAATGACAATACACGCAAAATATAATTTTTCATTTTTAGTAATCGAATTCGATGTCAAACTGCAATGGCGACTATTCTACACTTTTGAAAATCTTTCAACCGTAATTTTTACTCAAACGTTAACTGTATAATTCATGCATGAAATCCAAATCGCAAGGTTATTTTCACGTGGAAAATCATGGATAATTATTAATTTCCAAAGAGCAATTCCGATGATGAATCCTCGCTCCTAAAGACCCACTTTTTTTTCTTTGCTTTATGAAGTTTTTTCATCGTTTTTAAAATGTCGAACACTCATAATTTCTGTGTAACATTTATTTTTAATATTTTGAAATATCTCATGCATTGTGTTAAAAAAGAACATATTCCTTTCAGGCAATTCGACGAAAGTAGCTAAATGCAAACTAAATTTGCATGTGAAAATATCACTGTTAAATCAATTTTGGGGGAAAAAAATGGGGAAAATACTGAACGAAAGGGATGCTCAAAAGTCCTGTTGAAAGAAATTTTTGAATTAGTCACTGATTGAGAGAAGACTGCTTGACACCACTCATGCATTCCTCCATCTTCCCTTTTAGCTCTTCCTTGCCAACCGATAGTTAATGAAAGAAGGAAGGAATTTGCGCAATTCGTCGCAAACCTCATCGTCACTTTACGATGATTTTCTACGCGTTGAATTTACGATTTCTCACTTTGTTCGTTTGAAAAATAAATTTGCAAGGAAAAACGAAAATAACTTCTCTATCAATGGGCGACTGTTAAAATCTCTTCCATTTTTGGCAAATGGAAAAGTAGTTTGATGCTATTATCATTTATTATTACTGCCATTATCATTATCATTATCATTGCTGCTATTATTATTAAATATTATTATTAATTATTATTATGAGCTATTATTATTATTTATTATTATTATCATTGTTTGTTATTAGTTATTACAAGGGATAAATGAGAACGCAAACATGATGATAATGCAACGGTTGAATTTTAGTTAGCGGCGAGCGCATGTAAGGAATGACCTGAAACAACACTTCATTCCTTTATCAATTTTATTTCAGGGACTTATCCATTACAAAACACGATGATAAATTACTTTCAATTGAAAAAATGAAATGGATTTATGAATTATGCTAAATTCTACAAATTTAATGAACTAGTGTCTCATAACACTAAACGTAAAGTGAGAAAAAAGAACAAAAACAAAGGAAGTTGACTGATAGAGTTCAATGATATTTTTGTAGCACAAATATCTATTCAAATTTCGTTCAGAATTGCTGAACAAATTAATCGAATTGATAATTGTCCACGATGGAATACTCTTGGAAATGTGTGGACGGTAATTATTCGTGAAAATTCATTTTTCAAACAAAAATACGTCAAAATAAGTACGACTAATTACGTAAGTAACGAAGTTGACGAGGAAACAAGTAATCATAAATACATACATATACACATATATATATATATATATATATAAATATCGGTTTATATGTGTATTTATGTGCATGTGAAAGTTTGAAATAGAATGCGTTCTAAAATTCAAGAGAAAAGCTTTGATAAAATAAAAAGAAAAAAGAGTGAGAAAGGGAATGAAAGAGAGATAGAGAGAGAGAGAGAGGAGGGAGAAGAAAGCGGAAAAAAACAAAAGAAAAAGGGATAAGATGTTTTTTTTTTTCTTCAAATTAAAAGAATTTTAAGCAGATTAGAGGAGAAAGAAATTATGCAATTTTCACATCAATTCCCATTAGAAAGCATGCTATCGTATTTTGTGCCATACGCCGTCGTAGAATTGCTTTCCCGAATTCCGAGATGTATGACTCATCGCTGTGTTGTTCGAGATCCATCAAGTAAACAGTGATAAACATGGAAATCTAAATGATAACGAACTGCTGTTAAATGCATAATTTTAGCAGAAAATTTCATTCATTGTCATCGTCCATTCTATTTCGGTAAAATTGAGTTAATGAATGGTTGCACTGGAAAACATTCCCTTAATTACCGTTTGTGTTCCTCTTGTTTTGTTTTTTTTCTTTACATTTCTGTTAATTAATGACATGATTTATGATCCAATGAACTGTCTGTCATATCTCTTTCTCTGTTAACCTTATTTGAAGGATTTTTTCCCCTTTGCTTACAGCGTTATCATAAATGGAACTGATAACAGTCACTTTTCCCTCTTATTGATATAATTCATTTTGGAACGGCGCAACAAATTTCCATAACCACCGCTGAGGAATTTTAGAAATTTCTTTTCAAATACGAAATACGACCCTCTCTGACGGATAACGAATGTAACTTGAAGAGAAAAAGGTGTGATACCGGCCGTTTTTCGACGATGTCTTTTTCAATTTCTTGTGGAATATACTCCTTGACGTCGTCAAATTCCGGTGTACACATTTCCGTTTCAATATCATAGAAACCTGGTTGCATTACCTAAAGTAGCAAGCGAAATTAATGGGAATGCAGACGTTAAAACTTTTTAAATTACTAATTAAATTTAGAAATTGAGAGACGCAAAATTTGTGAATTAGAACAGGTAAATTTCTTGCAACATCGCCGAGAAATAATTCGTTGTGATTACACTACTCATCTCTAAATTTACATATTTTTTTACAAACAAAAAATATGCCATTTCCTTCTCTTCTTTCTCACTCCAAAAAATGCATTGAATTTAAAATCCATAACATAAAATTCTACTACTCGGCAAAGTAGCAAATTTGTAATGAATGTAACTTAATTAATTAGTCACAAGTGACTAGCTACTGGTGGTTAAAAGTTTTCTTTTCCTTTTCATTCAACTCCAACTACTTTACCGTAATCCGTTCTTTACAGTATTACGGCAAACAGTTCACAGTATGCATTTGAAAAAAAACTGACTTTTGACAATTTTATGTCGAAAAGAAAAAAGCTACTGTTTTGATTTATTATTAACTTAATATCTTCCATTTCCTTCCATTTTTCTAATAGTCCCGACAAATCAAACAAATTTTTTTTTAGTTCATCAGGAAAAATTCTAGATTTTTTTTAATGAATTTGTTGACAGCTAAACTCATTGCTCATTGCTTAGTAGTTAATTAGTATTACTAATTATGCGGAGATAAGATAACGAGTAAATTAATTGCCTCACTGAAGGTTATGTAAATAATGTATATTTTGCAACTTTCCATATAAATTTATAATGAATTTTATAGACACTAAAGGATACATACTGCATGCAATAAGTTTGAATACGGTAGAGAATACGGTTGATTTTCATTGATCTTAAATTTGTTATTCTTACGGTATTATGATAAGGTCACAAATACAATTATTATTTAACATGAGATATAAATTCACTATGGGCTTTTAAGAATTCTTTCTTACTATGAGATTGTCACATCAATTTTACTCGAGTAATTTTGAATGAGAAAACCCAAATTTCAATATTATATTAAATAAGTGAAATGTATCAGAAAGATTCGTGAGAGCAGAATGGCCAGGTAAATATAAGTAGATTTCGCACCTCATTACAATCTCCCTTCAGGTAAGCATGTATAATTATGCTTACATAATTTTTTACACAATTGCTTTTTTCAAACGCACCCAAATAAATTTATTATTTGGTTGCACGTGGAAAATAAATTGCTAAGGTAAAATTTTACTAATAAATTTAGAGTTACGAGTTCTAATCCAACCAATCATTAATTTTAGTATGATCGATTGAGACTAGGAAATTACAAAACAGTAAGTAGAAATTACAAAATGAGAGATTTTGGTCAGTTCGCTGAATGGTCGAAAAAATTTGAACAAATTTTGCAACAATTTTAGATTAAATGTTATTAATACTCGAAAAAAAGCCTTCGTTTAACTTTTTTTTTTTATAAAATTGTTAGAGAAAGTTGTGTAATTCTCAGATATTTACATGGAATTTCCAATAGTGAACAAATGACTTTTAAATGTAATATCAGTGATTTCTAATAAATATGCAATGCACTCACCTAAAATTAACAGTTGCAGCTAATGGGAAAAAAAACGTCCCTCTGGTCTAACCGATGGAAAAAATTAGAATATCCAATTAATAGTGCATTAAGCGAATTATTTCACTCTAACATTGAAATTATATTCTTGCATAGTAAAACGTGTAAACTGTTAGACAGTGCGAAATGCGCTAGAATTAGGTTTAGGCTTAGGCTTACGCATGACTATTAAGCCATCCATTTGCCCATTTCCTCAATAGCTAATAAAGTAATTGAAATAAGAAATAAAATGAAATGGAAAAGTAACACATACCTCACATTGACAGTCATTATTAATCAATTTTTGTGTCGTTCGTGTTTTTGAAATCCCGTGACGTGTCGTTTGATTTCTCATTTGTTTGCAAAAATCGCAAAAAACGCTGTAATTACGTGCAAATAGCATACAGGTGAAATGTTTCCTTCAAGTAGTAAATGTCATACTAGTCGTGCTGTATATTATCAATTAATTTTACCGCGGGAAATTATCATAATCATTAGTGATAACACACAACTATCTTCCACCACACCATCAATAGTAACTGATTAAAAATTGACACTTTAAGTTTTTCATTTCCGCTCAAATCATAATTGGTAATTTCGTTTAATTAGAAACATTAAGTGAATATGTGCAATTTTTTTCTCCTTTTCAAATGAGAAATTTATTTAATTACTAACTAATAGCTTCTTTAAGGGAAAAAATTAAAGTGCTACCAAGTATTTTCCAGTCTTCCACATGGGCACTGATTAATTTTACTGTTAACTTTTTCCGAACAAGGTAGTGTCGGATAGCTTGGATCCGGTGTACCACCAATTCGCATTTCAATTTCGGCAATTAGATTTTTTACTGGTCGTATAATTTCGACGCCTAATGCTCTAATTTTGATGCATCCCGGAATGGTCGGATTTTTGGGCGTTAGCAGGATTTGATCCGGATTAAATCTAATTTTTGGTCGATACTTTACCGGATCAATGCCTCGTCTTGATAAATAAGCTGAAATTTGAAGAGAGATAAAAGTTAGCCATCGAATTGCCGGAAAAAAAATTCTCACAGTGATGTGTTTTGTTACTATCACTGAGACATTGTGTACGTGCTGCATTTCGATGAAATTTGCTCTAATTTAATTCTTACAAATTAAAAAAAATTTTCAAAAAATCTAATTTGAGCTGAAAAAAATGATTTTATTTCTTGCTTCCACATATGTTTTGCTAGTTTCATGTCAAATTATGAATAACTACAATTAAATTTATTAACCAAATTACTAATTTTACACAATTTTAAAATAATCCCTAACAACATTAAACTAAAATATGTCACTATGTCATTTTATTTTAGCAATCAACAATTAATTTCGACTATTTCATATTGTGGCGGCAATAATAAATAAATAAGGAATGAAAACTGGAAATTTGGATTCTGTTAAACAATTTATTAAAGTTTTGCTAATTTATTGCCTTCAGTGCTTAACGAAAGCGGTCATGCATTATGATTAAATGAAAATCTTTTAATTAAACCCAACAGAATTGTTTTGTTCGTCCCTTTAATTTAATTTCACTCCCGAGAGATTAGCTTTACCGACAAATTTTATCATTCAAATCAAGTACAATTACTGCTTCCACAGCTATGACAATAAATCAATAAAATTAAAACAACTTATAGACTTTTAATAAGGAGAAAATGGAAATGTTCAATTACACTGCACGCTTACAATTAATATATATTAGTGGAAGAAATAAATCGAATTAAAATTTGCTGTAAAAGCATAGAATTGGTAAATTAGGGAAGAAATTACTGCTAAAGCTAATATTTTAATTTCGCGACAAAGTGGGAGGAAAAAATTGGTGGTGAAGTAATGAGCGCTAAAAAAGTTGAAAATTAAGTAGTAGCAATAGTAAAGCCCAGCTTGAAGAAATATTTGGAAGAACTGTCAACTGAAAATTTTCAACTTTTGTAATGGTGATGACTCACCCAGTAGATAAACGGAATGAGTAGCTCATTTGAATTGAAACCAATTAACTGATATGCCGTCATACTAAGTGGTAATTAAGAAATTTATGCTCAAAATTACAGTATAGTGTAGGATAGTGAATAATTTAAAAATAATAAATTCATTGACTAATTTAGAAACAATTAAATTTCAAAATTCAATTGCTTCTAAACTAATGAAGGAATGTCTAGCTTGCTAAAAAAAAACTTCACTCATTGGAATCCTTTCATTTATCAAATGAGAGGAGAGGAAGTAGCAGGGAGGAGAGAGTGGGCGCAGCAATGGAAAGTAATTCAATGAGATCTTTGTCATTTTATTGAAAAGTAATTGCAACAAAAAAAAAAGTTTATTGTAAGTATGCACAACCACTCAATTACTTCCATCCATACTTCTTCCATCACGTTTTCCACGTCCTTTCGCTGCCACACTTTGGGAGCGAAAAACAAAACGTTGAAAGAAGTGAAAAGCGAAAACTTTCACTTCAAATATAACTTCATTTCAACTATAAATTATTGCTTTTTTGATAAATTTTATTTAATTTTCACAACAAGTGCTAAATGTATTTGTTCATTAATTTCAGTTTTCCTCCCCTTCATTTGTCCTTTTCTTTAAGATTCATTTTTGTTAGGTTATCATTGGAAATGATTGATTGGAAGGGATTGCAAGAGGAAATGAGAGAGATAACCTGAAATCCTTTTTGATGAACGAGGTTGTATTCTTTCATTTCAATACACTTTGAATTTTGGTTAAAACTGAAAATCCAATCGACTCTCATATCATTAGAAATTTGTTAATTACATATCTATTTTTAATACAATTTTTAACAATCATCTTCGTTTCTTCCCTAAAAATTTTTCATTTTTCTTTTTTAAATTATAGCCTTCAATTGCATTTTGTTAGGTAAATAATAATTTTTAAAAAATAAATTGTAACGAAAAAGAATGATACATTTCAAATGATTTTCATCATATACTCTATTGAAATCACTTTTCTCTCCATTTAATTATTAATTTTTTGGGAAAAAGACTTGTTGTTTTTTTTGTCATTTTTTCACTGCCAATATTTTTTGAAACATAGTAGTTGAAGATTGTTCTATCATTCAAATTAGCATATCAACTTAATATTTTGATATTTTAAAACAATTAGTATGGACTGATGATACAAGTAGGTTGATAGCAACAACATGAGTGAGTTTTGACATTGGATGGAAGTAATTTCCTACGGATAAGAACTGAAGGAAAAAAGAAAAAGGATTAATCGACCGCTTCGATTTATTAAACTCACAAAACGCTTTGCACTAAACACTCTCAAAAAATTCGTTTATTTCTGATTTAAATGATTTCATGCATTTGACATTTCGATTTCAACAACCCATCTAATTATCACTCTTTCCCATGCAACACCGCCACTTGCTTACATTAATAACTTGAAATGAAGTTTTTCTCGAGTAAACGCGAAAATAATTCGATAACAAAGAGAAAAACAACGCTGAAGAAAAAGTATTTTCACCTGCACCGCACGCACCAGAAACGCGGATACTGACTTCAGCTCGATCTTGTTGTGCTTCATTGTTTTGGAGCAGAAGTAATCCTATCAGTAATAAATAAATTGAGGTAAGCGGAGGAAGGAAAAGTGAGACTTGAAGTTGAAACATCAATGAGGTGTCGCGGTAGGCGGTAAAGTGTATTGGGTTTTTAGAGCACCGCAACGATGGGTGATATGGGTCGGTTGGTAGTAAACGGGAAGGGTGGAGCTTCATGGAGAGAATCATCCCCCAACAATACATATGAAGTTGTCAGGGTGTGATAACAACACTATCCCCATCACCCAACACCCTTCATGATGACGATGATGACAGAAATGGTCTCGACAAACTGCTACAACGTCAACCATTACGTCAACGTCAACGACAACGATGACAACGTCGATGACGACGATAGCATTAATGACGTATGGCAATCATTGGATAGGAAAAAAAAGGAAGCAATATGCATGCATTTGTTAAGTAATGACAGCGATAACGATAACGAACAACGATGACGATGACGATGACGACAACGATGACGACGATAGCGATAAACTACGGTCGTAGATTTCTAAAACAAAGGAATACATGCAGTACATATTTGAAGAGGAGATGACTCATTTGTTATTAAAATATCATTATCATTATTTATTACCATGCAATGGCTATAATGATTCCTATCATTACATCCACCACGATTATTGCTTATGATTATCGCTATCATCGTTTATCACCAATTATTATTATTATTACTGTTAGCATCACTTAAGGACTTTATGATGCAACAGAGAGAATTCCTCTTTAACATCAACTTGATCATTCACACTTACTCTCAACACCAACTGGAATTGTTATATAATGAATTTCACATTGTCCAAATAAATACCATCTGTACCTGCCACCGTTAACACTGATCCTTCTTATCACCATCACCGTCATCATCATCATCATCATCATCATCATCATCATCATCATCATCATCATCATCATCATCATCATCATCATCATCATCATCAACAACAACAACAACAACAACAACAACAAACACAACAGCGGCAGCAGCAGCAGAAGCATCCTCGTCATCGCCATCGGTCATTAGCGATAAAAACGCTGCATTTTCTTCCGTCGCCACTTGCTGCTGTCCTATCCTCACCGATTTAAATGCACAAAAAACATAATGAAAAAAAAATGGAATCAAAACTTTTCCCATCTGAAAATGAATGCAATCCTGAAAAGAAAGAAATTAAGACCATTTAATTCATTTTTTATTCAAATTAATGAGGGAAAAGAAGGGTGAAATTCTCCTAAGCCAATGAGGCTGTCACACATCGCCTTGTTTTTTCAATCTTTTTAATCTGCTCATCTAGGTTAAAGAAAAGAAGAAATTTTAATCCTTCAACTATTGCGAATATTTCTGAAAATGGAAAAATAAATCAAAAAACAAAGAAATTGCGAATATTTTCCGATAAAATTTCAAAAAATACAACCGAAGGAAAAAATTGCAAATGTTTCCTAAAATAGTATGAAAACTTCCTCATTAGAGGAAACCAATCATCAATGAACAGTGAATATCGCATTGATTGATTCACTAATCAACTCCGACATGATCGATCTGGCGGTGAGGAAAAGAAAAAAGGCACGAAGATTAATATCATTTAATTGTCAAAACCACTGGATAACATTAACCCATTTTTCGGCGCCTCTTTCTCCACTTCATTTTCAACCTTTTTTTTCCCTTCCGCTAATACATCCATTTTTTGTGAATGAACGATAACTAAAACTAATAAGTCGTGTGACTAAGACTATCACCGACCGATATCTACTTGATAATGAATTTCGCTATAACATGTTATCTATTCGCAATGATCAATAATTTTTTACACAGTATGTTTTGATGGTGATTATTTGAGAATTTTTGCAACCATTACAATAATCCACCTATATGGCATACTCAGAATTGAAATGAAAAAAAATCACGAAAATGAATTAGTTCATTTCAAGAGCGGTGACAGTTGGACACGGGATAAGTACAGCAAACTGGTAAATCTAGGAACTGTTGAGATGACTTTTAATAGGTTAGGAACTAAAATAATCAATATAGTGGGAAACCTTCTGCGATATGCACACATAAGTCGAAAAAAACCTGAATATTTTTACTGGGAAGGATTAATATTGGAAATTTATTAATCACACATAATAAGCAGTATTAAAGATCAATACAGTGACAAAACATGGCAACATTGGATTTCTGGAAAAGAATCATCAACATTTGCTTCGTATATCAAACGTGGTTGCATGTACTATACATGTATTATATTATATTAACAAATTAGCAATATTTGTTCCATGTGAACCTCATACTATCATTACGAATTTGCGATAGCTATCGAAGCCTGCATATGCCATTAACTGAGATACGAAATCAGCACTCCCTCCATAACTCTAAATTTTCTTTGTCGTACAGTAGACATCTGTTTATAAAGAACAAAACGGCATAACGCTTCCCATTACGAAATAAGAAAAAGATTAAGAAAATTAGAAAAAAAAAACTACTTTGTTGTTCCTTTGTCGTTTATATGTAGAAGCAAAACAAGTACAAACTTCTAAAATTCCGAAACTTGAAAGTTTATCAAAATCACAAAAAAAGAAAAATCGCACTCAGAACAGTGTGGCTAATCATAATTCATTATAAAAATGACACAATCACTGGTTATTTAGCACATATCGTATCACACATGAATGCGGGAGGAAACTTCACATTATTATAAGCATTAATCCGAAGCAATAATAAACGGCTCGGTTGCTTCATTCGGTTTCTTGTTCACAGATCCTTGAAAATTGGATTAATCATAGATGAAAAATTAATGTTCAGTTAGATTTAGCATTCACAAACATAAACTTTTTTGTAAACTGCTTTATGTTTATGTTTCCGTTACAAACATAATGATGGAAAGGTAGAATTTTGAAACTTTGCATTTATAAACGCAACATACAACAATTGTGATCTTATAAATGAGCAGGATGAAATTCCCTAACAACCGTATGCCAAAATTTATGCCAAGAGGTAAAAGAATTACTACCCATACAACGAAAATCGAGTTAAAGTATTTTAATAGTGAGGATACTTCATATAAGAAAATTGGAAGCGAGTTTCCCAGTTTTCTATTAAGATACCCTATCGCCATAGAAAAGTTGAAAATTACCACTTTCAAAATTTGAACTCCCGATGTTCTTTATTGGGCCAGGTTTGACCTGTTTCGGCTGTTGCCCTCTCGAAATTTTCTATAAAGACAATAATACAAGTTTCTTTCTCAAAAAACATTGTAACAATCTTATCAAGCTTAAAAGCGGTGCGTCTTAATCAAATTTTATGACTTTTAACAGGTGGGTACAACGAGGCAAGAGTGCTATACAATCAGAGTTTGTCAAATAAGTACTCACTGAGCAGCTAATAGTTAACCACAAATTATTCGCCCGATATCAGAGTCTTCCAAAATCAAAACCTGGTGTGAATAGATAACACTAAAACACTAACGTAACACAGTAATAATGTGTAAAGCTAAAGTAACGCATAAAAATGACAAATATTTTTGCTTGCTTCGCAAAATGAACAATAATTTAAATGGCTCACTTCCGAAGGTTTAGTAGCAATAACATTTTTATCGCAATCGACAATATCGGTTGTTACACAAGCAGCAGAAGGGGTCGTGGATTTTGAATTCCGTATTTCCGGCTTGGCACGATCAAAGTCCCCTGCTGCAACAGAGGCAGAAAGTTGATTAGCGGTCTCCTGATCTATCTCCTCACCTTCATCCAGAAGTACATAAACTGGTTCGCCATTGGCACCTTTCAGTGCTTGTACCTAAAACATGTAGCATGGTGATGAAAGCGAATCAATTTTAGCTTCAATTGTATTACTAATTAGTAGTTTGATTATACAAAATCAAACTGAAATAAATGACAAACTTTTTTAAATTCGACACCATACTGCGCTTTGAGAGTTGCAATTGTAGCTGGATCAGTGATGATACCTTCAGAATGCTCTGTAACAAAAAAGGCTTATTATATATATATATATATATATATATATATATATATATATATATATATTAGAAAAAAGTTGATGTGATACCAGCAAACAGCGCTTTATTTCGCTTTCAAATATTTTAAACAATTTGACTACACTTCAAATAGCTCGACTAACCTTGGCCTTCTACCATTCGTTTACGTTGCAAACTATTGCCCTGCAAATGCAAAAACTTCAAATAAAAATCGTTTTACTCAAAAGTTTAACATCGAGATACAATTGCATGCATTTGGAGCATGATCGTACCTGGGAGCGATTCTTACCTAGTAAAAGTTTACTGATTAAATAAAAATGTAAGAAAAAAGAACTTTGATTCCAGCCCTGCTTCGGCAAAGATTTTTTCAACTTCCCGTAAGAAAATTAGAGCAGAATTAAATGTGCCGTGTTGCTATCATTATATGCACTGTGACTTCTGCTACTGATTCAAAATACTTACATTTTAGCCACTGTTTAATCAATTCATTTCATCATTTAACAGGCGGATAAAGCTACATCGAATTCAAATGATTATTTATAGACTCACCGCATCTGCAGTAGAAGAAAATTCTGGCATTAAATCAGGGTGTTTAGACCGAAGATGACGAATAGCCCGACACATATTAAATGGTCGATGCAACATATATGTCATGTTGCAAACGAGGCATTCAATCAACTGTGGATTGATAAATTCCATGCATCCATCAGAAATCCTTTCTAACCTTGTCTGAAATAAGAATTCTAATTTTGAATCTCAACCCCCCCCCCCCCCCCGATTCATTCAGATATAATGTAACATAAAAGCATTGCTCCAATAACGTCTAAAAGAAGGTAGCACAGAATGATGCCAGTGACAATCGTAGAAAAATCAATACGTAGAAAAATGGAGTATCCAGAAAAATTGTTTTAAACCAAATATGCTCTCATCCGGATCATGTGCAAAATGTAATCTTAAGCGTTTGGAAGTTATTCAGCTGCCATCGAGTTAAAAATTCGGAAAAAAAGTTTTTTGCCAACCTTGCATAATTCATATTGCATGTTGTGCAGATGATGTGGATGCTCAGTTCGGAAATGACGTATTGCGCCAGCACTTATGACAGCTGCTAAGATATCACCATTACACATCTTACATTTCCAGTGACAATCATTTACCGCCTCCACATATCGGCTATTCACCGGCGCTGCTTGTCGCAAAGCGGGCATTATAAACTGACGTTTTGGTTTACTTCGACGACCCAAAAAAGGAACAAAATGCAAGCGATATTATACTTTGAAAAGTGATAAAACTTGAGAAGTGTTTTGTCCCACTTTATATTTCAATATATGTACAGCGAGATGGACAACGGCTGTGCTTGTTTTTAATGTAATCGATTTCTAGCAAAATAATCAGCATGAAGAACCACATTAGTTAGAAATGAAATAACGACTAGAAATAATACATTACGCCTCTTGAAAATCCCAAGAAAATGCTACCAACCGAATGTCATTCGACTGTTAACATAACTTGTAGCTTTCTCTTCCTCCATTTCATCATCCTCTATATCATTCGTATTTTTTCCTTCCTCGCAAAGTTTAAGCCGTTTTTCTATCGCTGAAAAATCCATTTCTCAGCCAATAATACAATTCAACCTAATCGTCAGGAGCTTTTTTTGTTTTCTTCAAAACGGTCGACGATTTTTTCAATAAACCGTTTGTAAATAGGGTATGCAAAATTTGAAGGAACAAACCATTTTAACAAAACAAACCAGTATGCAAACGAGCTTCTGATGTATGCATCGTACCATACTTCCCACATCTAATGTGGTGTTCATCCGGCATTGAAACATCAAAATCATCGCTATATTTCTCCAGCAAACGAGCATTAATAACAAGCTCCTTAAAACAAAAAAAAATTCTAATCAAGGAAATTTATATAAAATCAAGATTCCAAAAGAATCCAAAAAAAATGTACCTGCAGACAAAGATTACATTTTGGCACTTCAACTTCTTCCGGATGAACTTCTGAGAAATGCATAGCGAGTGCTTCAGCTGCCATAAACATCCCACACCAAATACACTGTAAATTAGCTCCACGATCAAGCGTTGTATCGATAACAGCAAAATCTTGAATTGACAAAGGTTTTCCGAGTCCTGCCTGTGGCTTCTAAAAGACAAAAATAACGTTAATAATATGACGTAAATTAAACAGTAAAAAAAAACCAAGTATAAGTATACTTACATACGGAAAGTTTTTTCCCAATAAAAATTTCATTTGTAATCTAAACATTATTCACAGTATAATCCTAAATGCAGCTAAAATCTACGGAGCTGATGAGGAAAGCACTTCACAACCTTCAGTTTCCATTTCCCAGCACACTGATGAACCGATGGATGCCAAGCATTGAAATGCCGCACCAGATGAACAACTTCGAATTTACGATTAAGCGATACTACCGCATTGCAAATACCACAACGTGCATGCTGTTTATCTACCAGAGTTACAGGTACCTGTATGCAACATTTATTATCTTACATTGACGATATCATTGTGTCAATCACTGCGTCAGTGTTATACACAATCCATTAGACAGCAATGAAGTAGGTGCTGAAGTTCAAATAAAATTCCGTAAAAGATTGCACTATCAATTAACTTTCGGACGCATTCAAAGAGAAACTTAGCTTTCGAGGAAATGTAATAATGATTAAAGCTTGGTGCTTACATGAAAAAGAAACCGTGACTTTCCCTTTTTCATCTACTCTATTTAATGCTCATGTTCAATCTTGTCAAAGAATGCAAACATACAGTGCGACCCAGCTTTTCGAACATTTTCTTTCGCAGTGCTGTTATTAGCTGATTGAGTGTCATCTCATTTGGGTTGACGCGAATCTGAAAATAGTAAAAATAATATGCTGTAACGAGCTTAAATATTCCATCCTACATTGTTAAAATTTGAAAACTAACTCTTCATTAAGCACTTTCACACTTCGCTATATTTTAAAGCAATTGAATTTTCCTTTTTGCAAAACAAAAATGATTTCAATTACTAATGGGTGAACGCATTAGGCTTTTTAATCTACAAACTTTAGTGCAATGAAAATTTTAACATTTCCCCATAATCGACAACGATGAATATGGTTCTCAAGCTTTATCCTTTCTGCAATTTTATTTTTTTGCATAAATCAAAATATGAAGCTTTTTACCGTAGAAACGCTTCGATAAATACGACCGGAATTATGACTTGATGGAAGATCATCATAAATGCCGGACGACGCACTATTTTCTATGCGTCGTTTCTCTTCGCTTAATTTTTCTCTTAACCAACTTTCATATGGAACATCTTCGAATGCCGTTACGCCCTCTTCCAGCACCTATAATTATTAAATAAAGAAGTCAATTTGTTTCATCAATGTTTCCTTTTCATGGACATTATTTTGTTTTTTATCAAAAAATTGCAGTGGATTTATTAATATTTTTCATAAACATGAACAAGAACACGAAAATGTTAGATAAAAGATGATTTCAGTTACTTCAGGATGATGTTGTGGAATGTGCGAGCTCAACAACAAATCATGTGGAACGATTTCCCCACATAAGCCGCAGCATATGTTTTTTGAATCTAAGAAATTAAATTCGACTGCTCGAAGGTCGTGTCGTACATTCGTTTCAACATTATCGCTTTCGCTTACAAACAGATTATCATCTAGAAGATAAAAAACAGTGATTAAGATTTCATTCTGATGAATCGCAGTCACAATCCTGATTTTCTGCCTTTAAAATGGGGCTCGTGCTCATGAGAGTATTTGCGATATCAGAAACCATGAATACAATGAGTGTAAAACAAAGAGCACTAAAGCGTAACCTAAGGCGTGGCAATGCAGAACTTCAAATCATTCTTCGTCACAAAAAGTGGATTTCACAAATAGGAACTAGCTAAAGCTACAAAATTAAAAGACCTGAAAAATTCTAATCTCAAAAAATCCAAAATTTTCTTTGACAGAATTCAGGAAGCTAGTATTTAAACAAGGAAATCAATTTTGAAAAAAAAAAACTTACCGTCAAGAGTTTGCCCAGGAGCAAGCTGTATGAATTGCTCTGTTCCATTTGGTGTTTGAACACAGATAACTTGCATCTCACTCACACCGTCATTAAAATTAGTTACGTCCTTTAATAAAAAAACAAAAGATCGAAAAACTAACTGAACAATGTTTAGAAAAAACCTTTAAAAAAACAAAGTAGATCGAAAAAAGTTACACTACATAATTCCCAAATATCGAAACTTACATCATGTTTACCGGCACTTGAACGTGATGAAACTTTCTGCAGAGCAGGACTTTGGGGTTCCAGTTCCGGTGGTGTGTCATCATCGTTAGATTCAACACCTTCATTGACTTGCTCTATCACATCTTCTTGCTTTGGTAGATTACGACCTAAAATTCAATTGATTCATAACTATGTAGTAAAATGCAATAAAAATGGAAAGAGAAGACGGATATTTCGTCACACCATAGCCAGTACAAAGGCTGAGTGGTCTGTCGGACTCATCCTTTGTCATATCCACAGTTCGGCATTATGCTTTTCCTGAGGACAACAACTACTTCTACTTTTTCCCTAATGGCGAAGTTGGAAAGCGCAAACACGAATTCATAATTTCTACCTCCTTCTTGCGTCTCCTGGACAGACTGCTTTCGCACACGCTCTGCATCCACGTTATCACACCTTTCTTCTCCAGCATTAGCCGAAGCCACAAGGTCATCGTCAGCTGCATATATAAGCTCTTCTTCCTCGAAGCTAGTTTCAATAAAATCACTGTCGTCAATACCAATTTCGGCGTACATAACCTTTAAAAAATTTTGAAAAATAGTTATTTCATATCTAAAGCATTATTGAAATTTCTACGCTGCGAATCCAAATTTCGATTATATTAATATTCAAAACTGCTTTTTTTATATCAAACACTAAAATTGACTTCAGATAATATAGTTAACAACTATAGAGATAAAAGTTCAGCAATAATGAATTTGAACTTGACTCACATCACCAACATCATCCAGCGGCTTCTCTTCTTCGTAATAGTAGCGACTAAAAAGAAAATAAAACGTAAAATGACGATATTTCAAGGTAAAAATGCTAAATCAAAGTATTTTAACAAATTCACTTCATATTGATCACAGTATAATTCTCTTTTGTTACTGTACAAAAACACAAAAATAAAGACATTCAACTGACGACGACTTTTAAACGTAGTGTAAGGAAATCAGATATCAGTACTGCATTTTTAATTTTCAAAACAAATAGCAATTTTAAACACACTTGGTCCTCGCACTTCTGCCTCGTCCATTTCTTTGAACTAAGTCTCGTTCATTTAATCTCCTTTCCCTGTATCTAGCTGCCTCATCTGCAATTTTTGTAATTGCGGCATTTCATTTCTGACCACTTAACAATGCACCTAATATCACATTCTATTTTTGTCAAAAGTTATCACCATGTTTACGTTTTGCCACTCTGACATGTGTTCGTTCAGTTGTCAATAAAGGTGCCGTTACTGGGACAGGCTTTCGATCCAACCGTAGCATATTTGAAGTGCCACTACCACTTGGCCCATCATACCCATAACGGATATCATCATCAACGAATACATCGCGTCGTGTCGGTGAAATACCCTTCTGAGCTTGATTCAAAGTATACTGCTGGTAAGTTCCTCCTAATTCGACCTTTCGACGATTTCCAAACCCACCTGTTGCCTTCTTAACAGCTAAAAAACAGTGTAACCATGTAACCATGGTTTTTTGTAACCATAGCTATCACACAGATAGCTTTACTTACACCGTTGAAGATTGGTGATCTCTTGATAAATAAGTCAAAGATTTAAATTCATTCATTGTTTTCTTATAAGTTGACATATTTCCACGTATGTTTATGAAACTAAAAGAGAAAATCATACACGACTCGACATCAAGTTCTGCCAATGGATCGTCACTGCTGCTAACAACATCCACTGCATCATCTTCGCAATTAGGCCCATCTTTTTCTTGATTAATAATCCTAGACTTCTGAAATTGTTTCGCTAAAATAAAGGCATTTTCATTTACAGTACTCTCAAAAATCCTGAATTATTCATTCCGATGAACATATACTAAAGCTTAAGACCTCAACTCGAACATAGAATAATAATTTGCTTTAAAAGTACTCTAAAAGTGCCTATCAAAATTCATGAAATGTTGTAATAAGCAAAGATAATTGGCATGAAGCAGTAGTTTAAAAAGGAAAATTGTCTCAAAGAACCAAAAGCCATCTGAGAAACCTTTACTCAATGGGAAAAAAACAGCGTCATAGGGTCATAGATAAAAAAAATAATCTACAAAAATGAAAAATCTTGTTCAATCTAATATAAAAAAGCAATAAAATAGACTCTGATTCATCCAACAACAAAGTTAATTTTTAAGTACAAGAAACCTTACCAAATGTTCATCAGCTTGATCTAGCAATCGACCTGAATCGAGACCCAATTTCTTAAAGCGTTTACCAGAATGTGCTGAATGCTCGGACTCGCAGCACGCTTCGCCAATTTCAGATTGGTTCTACAATTTTCTTAACCGTAGAAAAAGTAATTAATGCATTATATAGTATTTCTGTTTGATAACTTATCGATGTAATTTTTATCGCTTATTCAATACTTTATCTAACACAGTGTTTATTTAACCTATACATGTCATACGGTTGAGCGATAAGTTCTTGTTTCAAATAACCTGAAACGTCTACTCTACACAGAAATTGAAATGAGGTCTAATTCACTTTTAACTATACGCTGGTATTGGTATATTGGTGAGCCTTGTTGTCCTACTTATATTAAGATGATTATGTCACTATTCACTGAATGCCTGTCTCTCTTCACTGAGAAAATAATAAATTTATGTTGAAATTTAAAAGTCCTTGAAAAATAACTCTTTATTAATGATTGCAGTCAATAAAACTTACTCGTAAAACTTCTTGAAGATCAGGAAATGATTTTCTTTTGGTTCTTCCGACATCACCTGAACTTTTTAAATGCAAATACGTCTTTGCATAATTCGTTTGCGGGATCAAACAGATTAATGGTTTAAATAAACGCAGAAAAGTAAACGACCGCAAACGGCTGATATATGAAACAACTACGCACGTAATTTAGAGCAGAAGAGTGAGTAAAAATACGTGTTAACAAAGGAAATGAACCTGATTCGGTTGCTGTTTCACTTGTTTTAGTACTGGTATCATTGCTTTTAATCCTAAAAGGGAACCGTTAATATTAGATATTTGTTTTAATATGTTATAGGCTATAAACACTGGTGACAATCAGACTTGACATGACCATACATTGTATACAGTTAAGTCGGGATAAGAAAAGAGGTTATTATGAATTAACCGCAACCCCTTTTTTTACATGAATGCCTGTTGAAATGAAAAGAGTAAGTGGTGATGCCTTGCGTTAAATTACTATCGGTTTCAACTGGATATTTCCATCTCTTACCTTTCACGACTGAAACCATCGTTTTCTTCTTCAATCCGTCCTCTTACACGTAACTTTCGTGGATTTCTATTATCTGCGAAAAATGGTCATATTACTGCCACATACAACCAGACAATATTTGCGTTTTTCAGTGGGAAATAACTAAGATTTTCACTTGTAAATTCTAACAAACCGCTGACAATAGCAATTAATGGGATAAATTTATTCGCCTTATTCTGCTAAAATGGTAACTTAACGTTATTTCTTAACTTTCACTGGTATAAATTATTCATATTTCTCGGTATCCTTGCATTTTGGTAATAAATTTTCTTACATCGTCATTTTTAATTTTGAACGATAATAGCGTAGGCTTATACCCTGGATGAGATAGAAATTTTTTTTTTTCGGGATTTCTGATACCTAGCATAATATAGTTTATTTCCTAAAACATGCTAGAGAATGTTTCTCCTTATCTAGATTAATGGCTTTACTGTTAAAATGGAATGAACTATACACAGTACAGTAGCACGAAGTGATTACACAGTTGGCGGATACTATCTATTTCGTTATACCACTGAATATATTTTAAACAATATATTTTAAAGATATTTTAAACGATAACGGCAAGTTTCTTTGCTTTTCCAATCAAAAATTGAAAAATACAGCATGTGAAAAATACAAGAAAAAAACGTGGTTCCACTAATTGCTATCAATCGTATCTTTATCTGAAGGTTAGAACTTTATTTCTATATATTTTTCTAATTTACATCGACAAAAAAATTATTTGTGGAATATTAAAATTGAAAAAGAGAAAGAGTAAAGTAGTACGGTCATAAAGCCTAGTAACCTTCAGACATATACTTATCGTCGTGGGAATTTCTCGTCTCGTCTATTTGTATTTTACCACCAAATTTACCAAACCAAACGTGTCTGCACCTCTGAGCACTCGAAGCGATTCCCTGTTGGTCTCGCCTGGAATATGCTTAAAGATGACTAGTTAAGATGATGGATCGGGTCCACGCCACTTTGAATTGACGTCGTCTCGCCTTAGCTTTTTCAGCATAACTCGGCGTGATCAACATTCTGATATCCGAAGGTGTTACTGCGCGTCACAGTGTATGCGACACACAAAAGCATAGCGTTGCTAAATCACTGCGGTGCCTCGTGTGGTTTATCGACCCGTGACGTCATCAGCTTCGTCTACGGGACGGGATGAAACCCTCGTCTCATTTGCGTTTCAAGTTTTACGTCAGTCTCACCTTATACATCAATATTTCAAGGTCTTTCATGGTCTCTTATTCCATTACTGCATGCTACCAAAGAGCGATGATTCCTCGAATTAACTTCTCATTGTATATATACATACATTCAACGAGACTCGTGTTTACGCGGTTATTGTGTATGCGTATTTTGATCAGTGTAACAGTAAAAGTAATCTATTTATGAGCGCATTTACGAAGATTATTTGTATTTTCAAATCATCAGAGAGCTTCAGTCATCACTATGTTACCAATAGTTACGGCCTGCATGAACTGTTTTTGTAGAAAACGAAAGTGTTCATAGATGTTTTTAAAAGTGCAAGCAACTCATCTCCTTTTGCCTCATATTCATTTCCGCATAAGACACCAATTTCAGCTCGGAAAATGCGTTGATTTTGAAGCTAGTAATGTTTTGACATGCATCCATGAAACGAAATTTACTTCTTGCTTGTTGATAAACAGCGATATGAAAACAACATTAATATCTTACGACATATGTATCATGGAAGTACTGCGGAGCGCTTTACCGAAATAAATTTTTGAAAACCCGAAAAGAACTATCTGAAGGAATCACAGATAAGTTGAGATATGTTAGTCAGAAAAACCATGAAAGATGTGGAGAAATATGGTTATTTTTTCGGATCCTAAAAACTGATGTGAGTTTTGCAACTCGGCGGTACAATTCACTAACTATTGCTGGAAAAAGAAAACAAAGTGTGAAATTATGCTAGCTAAATCATAATATGAGTCATTAAAGGTATTTAAGCAAAAAAAAACCTGAAACAATGAAGCTATTACCGATTATTTTTCTAAAACCTAAGAAACAACATTTAATAGCACTTGAGATGAAACGATCAAGTTCTTTTAGTAAATCCATCTAAACTTATTACACAACTATTTTAAAGAATTTACTTGTGGATCAATCGTCTCAGTTTTTCCCCAAGAAGTATTCCATCTGAAAAATCAACATTGAAGAAATGGTTGGAAATTGAAAATCTAATCCGAATGAGATAATCTCTGGAAAAATAATTACGTTCCTGGATCATGTTAATCCAAAGCAGTATTTATACAGAATGTAAGTAGCGAGAAATGATTTATCAACTCATCTTTACTCATCAGCCTTGCCTAACCAGGAAAACCGACATTCTCAAGGCGTTATTTTACTGATGGAAGATCAGCCTTGATTTTTAAAAGGAACATGTCTTTACCTCATTGTATGAGATAATTTTTTAAAAAATTCGGATGATTACCTGGTCCTTCAGCAATTTCTTCAAATCTGCTAAATCTAGTTCAAGCTCTTCAACCCGTTCAATTTTTTCACCATGCGCTTCTAGTAAATTTTCATAGCGCAACCTCAATGCCTGTAATTTTATTCCCACATACCTCCATTTTCAACATGCTACCATCGAGAACTTACAGTTTTCTAAAACTAATAGAAATGAATGAAACATAGCGGCCAGCGATCAGAGAGTATAACATAATATGTTTGCTTATCGTACTCAGTTGTATTTCGTTGCACTATTATCGAAAGAGGCGAGTAGGATTGTACTTCATGCAAAAGATATTTTTCTTCTTTCTTCACCTTAATGAAACTCTCCGATGGTAACGTAATCGAATAAACTTGCTCCTTAATTCATAAAAAAAATACCTGCAACTCATGCCGAAGTGAGCCTAAGCATTGACTTTCGGTTTCCATGGTTGAAATTTTAGCTTCAAGCACAGAAATTTGCCGCATAGACTGTTCATATTTCGCCAAACAGTCTGCTAGTTCTACCTTAACAAACTAATATATTAAACGTCACTGTTTTGTCAAAAAA
The DNA here is from genome assembly GCA_963070105.1 of Litomosoides sigmodontis. NCBI lineage: Eukaryota > Metazoa > Nematoda > Chromadorea > Rhabditida > Onchocercidae > Litomosoides > Litomosoides sigmodontis. The sequence continues at coordinate 9,623,066 of OY718807.1, forward strand.
AAGAATGAAAGCCGAAAAAAACATTTTAAGTCGTACAGTACGTGTTCGACTACACATATTACATCTCTGTGGTAATTATTCCTCTGTCATTCCTTTAAAAAAAAAGCTTTGCATGTTATAAAATTCCAAACAAAATTTGACGTCGCAGGCTGTATCATTTTTTCAAACAGTTGCTAGGAAGTAATGCAGGAAATTATTTACGAACAGCATAAATAATTACCTGGATGGCATAATTCGGCACACAGAGCATAAAAGAACCACCGTTCGGTGGATGCTCTTGTACCTTTTCCTGCTCTATTAGGCATTCGCCGCTTTGAATCTTTGACTTTTGCAATTCTTTTTCCAGAACTTCAGAATATTTCCTAGCATCATCCACTTCATTTTGCTAAAATTTGCAAAAGGTTTTCCCTTGATCTATTAGTTGAAACAAATGAAATAATTAAAATTCTAAATTTACTGATTCTTATATTTCATCAAATAAAATTCTTGTATTTGTTCTATAACAGCTTCAAATTTCTAAAAAATTTTGCAAAAATAAAACAAGTTGCGAAATTTGGCAAAAACGTTTCCAGTAGAACATAATTTTAGAAATACTCTTGACCTCTCGAAATCTATTTAGATAAATAAATAACATTTAACACACGATAAACTGTCACACTTTTTGCGCAAGCCGTTTTTCGAATGTATCTGTTTCGTCGTTCAACTGTACATAAATTCTTCCAATTTCATCATCTTTTTCATTCAGTATTTTTGTCAATTCCTCTATTCTATGCAGTAATTTGTTTGAATTCATTTCCAATCTTGAAAAGTTTTTCTGTTACCACCATAAAAACACTACCACTTATCTAAATTAGTTTACGAAATTTTTCAAAAAGTATAAAATCTTATTTAATCGTACAGCAGTAGCACATACCCTAACATCATCTGAATATAAATGGGCTCCCCCATAGCAAATATCAAAATGTTGTATGTTTAACAGACATCCCAGCCGATAATTTCTCTTCTTCACGGACACAGTTACATTTGAAATCAAAAACCTTTAACTTTTTTTTAGGTTTTTAATGTAAAACTAACATTGAATTCTGTTGCTCAGACTGTCGAACATGCTCATTAAGTCTTTCTATGGTAGCCAAATCTCTTTGCAAATGCGCTCGAAACTGAAAACAAGGAAAAAATTCTTTAATCAAATAAACAAAAACTTATCACCTTACTTCTCTCAAGAATGTTCTTTGGCAGAAGAATTGACAGCTATGATGTGTAGAGATAAAATGGACTCAACAAAAGACGATGTCATTACGTATTTACACCAAGTCAATAACATTCCAAATAATACGTACTACTGAGTTTTGATGTTTAGTTCCTATGAAAGTATCAAATTAACATGTATTTCTCTGTACAATATCGACGCAACTACTGACATTTGTAAGCGTGCAACGAATTCAAATCCAGAAATCAAAACTCCCCACGAGCATCGTGAATGATACCTATGTGGTGAATCAGTGTAATACGTATTCTTGGCAGTCTTTTGAAAGTCTCACATCAGAAATCTCCGATGCAACCCCTTCAACCTAAATAATGGCATGAAGCAAACTGCATTTAAAAGTTTCCCTTCATTGCAGTACAATGTTGACCATTCGGTAATACTACTCACTGTTTATTGTTATATATTTTATATACAACTCTTCACAATTCTTCTCCCTTTCATTATTACTGTTTACACACACGCACGCACAATGAAGAAAAAAACAGACTGAAAAGGCAAAAATGAAATGGAAATGAAAGTCCCCCAATTATACATTGAAAATATTCCTAAATATTAACTTGGACAATCAATGCGACTAGGAAATCAGTAAAACTGTTGATACAAAGTAGCACGTCTTTAAATCTCTTAAAGCAGACAGATTAAATAAGTGAATCCCCAACTATTTACCTGTTAGGTATGAAATCGAAAATCCTATGAACAATATTAAATAAATTTCAATAGCGATACATTTCTAATGAAAAAACATTTGAAACTCATTATTTCTACAAATAATAGTTCTATAATTTCAAAAGTTTAAATTCATAGAATCACGGAAAAAGGAAATAACAGATTAAAGAGATCGGTCAGAACAGTGTCTGATACGATTTATGCCACGAATTATGATACAAGCGAAGATAGAAACTATTCTTTCTCTAGTGATAGATATTACATTTTTTATATTGCAAACATATATGAGACATAAGAAATACTACTGTATTCTAAGGTATACATCTAATATTCTTCAGAATTAAGTGGCAGTTGCGGAACTTCGGTTTCTGTAATTGAATCCCATTGTATACCACTGAAGAAAGGTTCTTTCTTTACAGTTCCAGCCCCACCGGATTCTACGGAACCCAAACGATCCTCCACTTTCACGACCAGTAATTTCCTCACAATATTTGCCGCACTTTCCGGAAAATCCTCCGGAATTTTATAAGCCGCACTCATAACTCGTCGATAAATGAGATACTCACATACATCATGGAATGCATGCTCACCGGTTAATAACTGATATATTATTGCGCCTAAAGCCCAGTAATCACAAGCCTGTTGCACCGGTTCACCCTTTAACACTTCCGGACTAACGAACTGCGCCGTACCAACAAAAGAACCTCGTCGCTTCAGAGTCTCCGATCTAGTCGTCTGCCTGCTGGGTTTTGCGCGATCAAGAATCTTAGCAGAACCGAAATCAGAAACAAGAATATGACCTGCCTCAGAGATTAGGATATTTTCTGGTTTCAGATCACGATGAATTATTTTCACTGAATGCATGTGCTCCAGTGCTGCGACAATTTCGCTGGCATAAAATCGTGTTATGTTCAAATTAAATTTTCCACCTGATTTTCGCATTAATTTCAATAAATCACCTTTTTTCGCCAACGTCATTACGATATAAAGATTTTCGGTATCTTGAAATGTACACATGATTTGTGCTAGGAATGGATGCTTTTCGCCCATATTCGTCAATCGTATCAGCGCTTCCTTCTCCCGGAAAATATAATCGATTTTCCTTTCACGAATTATTTGCTTTTTGAAGCACACTTTCGCTGCCAGTTCTCTTCCTGTACTTCTTTCTTTGACACGATACACTGTAGAAAATGATCCTTCACCCACTTCATTTAAAAATATGAAATCCGATCGAGTCTTCATTTCTTTCAGTTTCTCCTCATTCCCTGCTAACTGCTGCGAATCACCGACAGCATCAGAATGACAAGCCATATCTTCAGCATTAATATTCATGTCGTCCTGCAAATAGTGAAATTAGAGACGTCTCGGCATGAGCAATTATTGAAAATTGTTTGCAATAATCAATGCCTCGCCGTCTCTAGGTTCACATTTGCAAAACAACTCTGCTTACACACGTCAAAATCATAAAATAAAGAACAAACGAAAAAACGCGCCCACTGACATTCGCCTTATAATTTTCAGTACTCAATGCAAGGAGAAATTCACATTTCCATACGCTATAGTGCACAATAGCAAAGAACCATTCCTATCCGTAAATAGAGAATAATAACTCAGCGTGGTCACAAACTGAAATATCCATAGCTCTAAACTTTAGAACTCCCTAATAGTAATACTGACCAGAACTGCTGCCATTCACACTATCGAAATTTCACGTCGATTCTCGCTACCTTCTCGCCCACCTCATCCTTTAATTCAATGCTCCTCCCACTCTTTCCTTCTCTCCTCCTTCCCAGTGTTATCTCTATCTTCTCTTTCTGATCTGCTAAAGTTGCCCTACTCTTTTTGCATGCTATTTTCTACTAATTAGTTGTTTTTGCTTATTTATTACCCCAGTAAAGGTGTGGAAAAAGCAATGCAAGGAATCGTTGATGTGTCGTTCACTATAAGAGCAGAGCATACAGCATTTCCACTGTTAGCATTTACTCGAAAACAATAAAATGTTTACCTTTTCATTTTCCCTCCTTGCTTCTTCATTTTGAAGTAAAAGCTCTCCTGGAAAAATAAGAAAACGGGCACTTCAAATAACAGATACACCTTACATTAGTTATAAATAAGCAGTTTTTCTACTCTTCAATATATGATACTTCCTCCACATTCCAAATAGAATTTGGAAGTTTTGGACAAATAAAGGAATTTTGCATACGGGTCGACAACTTTTCGTCCTTTCTTAACCTTGAAACCTGGGTATTTCGTACATACGTGTGTACAGGATCGATTGAGTAGTGTCAAACAAGGAATAGGTAAACAACGAGAAGCTTCATGTCCAGAAAAACGGTACATACTATACGCCGAGATAACGCTGAGCATTACTAGTCCCCCATAATCTAATTAGCAGGTGAATTAAACAAAAATTCGAAACTTCTCGGTTCAGAAAACAAGTTTTGCCAAGAAAACTACAATGCTTTGTTTACCTATGATTACAAATGTCGTGTACTAATATTCTAAGCCATAAAATAATACCTTTCTCTGAGTTCAATGCACTTATAGTTGCTTCCTTTTCGCATACAATTTGTTCGTATTCTTTATCCTTCGATGAAACTTTTTCTTCCAAATGTTGTATCGATTCTAGCAATGGAGCACTAACTAAATGGAGTATTATCACTTGCAAATTTAAAACAGCATGAAACGGGCAGTGAGGTATTTTGAAACAGATGCTTGCCTAATGAGTAAAATTTACCAGCAGCAATCATCTTAGCATTATTTTGATGCTCTTCCATCATTTCACTAAGTCTCTGAAATAAAAACAAATACAGCGAAATAAAAACAAAAAAATACCAGTGTTATTCTTATTAACGAAACTATAACAAGGATAAAGATGTAAAAGAATATGAAGATGTAAAAGATGTAAAAGAATACGATGTAAAAGATGTAAAAGAATATAAAAGATGTAAAAAAATAAAGATGTGAAAGAATATTTCAAGACTATCTTGAAGAGTAAACTCTTGGCCAATATAGCCTACTCTTACTTCGTTCATGCCACTGTAGAGCACAAAATTGTAACAACCATTATTTAATATGTTCGTGTCGTTCGTATGCAACAAAGTGTAGGTATTAAAAAATAAACCTTTTCGAGCGAATCTATGTAAGTTGATTGTCGCTCATTTTTCTTTCTTTCTTCTTCGAGATCTGCATTTAGTCCTGCAACGAAGCTTTTAAATTTCACACATATCTCAGAATTTAATTTCTTCGAGTCATCGAGGTCTCATAACACCAGCTAACAATGACTAACTGTAATTACTTTCGAAAGTTCCAGGAAATCTGCGGAGAAGTCGAATATTACCATTTCACACCAGATAGCTCAATAAACCAATAAAATAATGTTTAAACGACACCCCAGTCTTATATTTGCAATTGTGATACTAAAGATACTAAAGTTCATCGAGTAGGCCAAGCCACTAATAGAAACTACATTGCATTAAATTTTCGCTCAACTAACCACTGCAAAAACAGTCTAACAAGAAATAAAAAGAAGGAATGATCCACCTCGAGTGACCTCCTCGATACCCTTTGATGATATTTCGTTTTGCTTTACTTTCATCGAAATTTCTTTAAAGGCAGTTTCCAATCGCTGAAAGAAAAGTGGAAAAATAACAACTCTAATTATCCCGTCTGCAATTCTTTACAAAGTCGCTGCAGGTAAATTTCAGAAAAATCTCTATGTCTAAATGAAGAACCCTCACTTCTTTTCATCGGGTTCAACATCCAATCAAAGTCGTTGATTAAAGAAATACTGCAATTTCAGAAACGATGAAATTTGTTTAATGTTTTGTTATGGTGCACCAGAAATGTCATTTTTTAACATAACATCGAAAGTGTGTGACTCAGTAGATGAACCATAGTTAAAAAATCGAGAGCGGAATAATTCAGAAAATTCAGAATGTTCAGAAATTAAGAATACCTTCAGTTCTTCATGGGCTAATTCCCGAGTTGCTTCTGATTGCTGAACATCCGCCAACAGCTTATTAATCTTGCTATCCTTCATTTTCAAATCAGTTGTTAAACTTTCATTCGCTACTTTCAATCCCGCTAAATCACATTCAAGAGATTTTATCGTAGCTGAAAAATTACGCTGTTAGTTTCATTCATCAAGAAATAAAAAAAGGTAAATAAAACTTACTCCGCAATTTCGCAACCTCTACTGCAAGACCCCGTGCTTCTTCACGAGCCAAATCTCGATCAGTTTCAGCCTCGATTCCTTTTTTTACTAATTGTTCCTGTTCAGCGAGACTGGCTCTAAGTCGTTTTAACTCTTTTGTCAATTTTCCATTCTTTTCAGCCAACTTTTCACCTATATTTGAGATAAAATCATGTAACAAATTAATAAAAATTCCATAAAATACCATCGTTACTTCAAAAATAAAATTGCCGTCACCATCAACCACCAAAAAAATTTACCTTCTTGCAAAAGATCTGCTAACTTCGTTTCCTTTTCATTCAATTTCTTCAAAATTTTTGCTTCAGTTGTGCTAAAAAATATCTTTTATCGATAAGAACATTTAATAATAAATTTTTCAATGAACACAAGAAGTTTGGAAATACCTCTGCTGTGTTCGAAGCGCTTTTAGGGCAAGCAACTCTTTGGATTTTGCTTCTAGCCTCTGATTCTGGAATTGGAGATCACGAATTCGTCTTTCTTGATATTGAATTTGTGTCCTCAAATGTGCTGTTTCAGTACTGATGTGTTGCTTGCTGATCAAATTACTAATGTCTTCCTCCCTTGCCTATAAAATTAAAAACTATTCAAATATATAAGTTTAAAAAGCAAAAAGCTACCATAACTATTCAAATATATAAGTTTAAAAAGCAAAAAGCTACCATATACAACTATATTCTGCAAATAGTTCCAATAGTTTTTTATATGACCCGTAATAAAAGGTACTAGGTGAGACACTGTATGACAATGAATGTTTTTATTACTTATACTATACGACATACATGGGTCAGTAGCAAAACTCATTATTTGAGCATCCAAGTGCTCATTAAAAAAATTGGAAAATGATTCGATAAAAACACGCATTAATATAATTACCTGCTGGTGAGCCTCTGTTGCCAGCGCATCCGTTAAGGAAATGGGAAGAGTTTTTGGCGGCACGCTGCTTGTCATCGAGCTATAATCCTATTCTCTTTATAAAAATTTACGCCTATTTTACAGGCACAATTGAGTAATTCGAAAATACATACCAAGAATCGCTTTGACGAAGTATCTCGAAATCACTTGATATAAGCGTTAAAGTATCATCTTGTCGATGCTTGTTGTTTTTATGAAAATTTTCTGTAACGAAATGCATATCGTCCTCCTAAAAACTCATCTCTAACAGTGATGATACATGGACCAAAAAACGATAACCCCTGTTCACCAAAAGATTTTCTTAATGCAGTAATGTTTTGTCATCCTTTACTCAGAATGATTATATTCGATATGGTGAGCAAGGATGCCATTATGATGCAATAAGGTAGGTAAAAGGAAGTAAATAAATTGTACCGACAGTTCGGATTACCTTTCTTTATTGCAGCAAATAGCAACCTTCACTTAATCACTTCTTTGAGAAGCTTTTAGGTTAATTATGTGTAAAAAATATTTAGTAACTTTGAGTTTAATTACCTCTAGAAGTTTTGAACATTCATATTTCTGAGCATCATTCGGACGCGAGGTTTCTTGCTCTTCTCCACTGCACACCATGTCTTCTTCCGGAGAATTCTGTAAAAAGTTACAAACAGTTATGAGAACTTTCAAAATTAAAATATCAGCATATTTTTTTGTAAATATTAAAAACAAAGGTAAAATTTTTCACGTTGACCTCTTCTTTAAATTAATCGCTTTAATTTTGACAACTCTAATTATCTAATTTATTGTGTGAACTCAATAATGTTTGGTGTATAATTTCAAATGCTCTGCCATTGTCCTCGGATGGAAACGTGAAATAAAAAATTCCTATAGTCATTTTGCATACTCTTACCGAACACGGTGAATGCGGTAGTAACCCAGCATGGTGACTGTCACGAATAGGATTAGGTTCCGAATCGACCACTTCAACGGCCTAGAAGTAGAAGCATGCAACATCTATATGTCACAAACTTCACTTTGCTGATTTAAATCAACTCAATAAATCTACCAAAATAGCGGCAGACTGACTTGCTAAATTCGCTGAAACACCCACTCTGAAGAAATCATATTTCTGCTTTTTTCATCATCGTAAGAACCATTTATAAATCCATTTTTATGATCTTTATATAACTATTTCATCCAAAATCCGCAATAAAACAATGAAATTCATGATGAAACTTACAATACACAGGAGAACTAATAATATGCCATATACAACAGTAAAATGAATTACCGAAGTTCCATCGCATGCGGAAGTAAACGAAGAGTTCGCTTCACCCCAATCCTCATGATGTTCCGTTTGTTCCTCATCTTCCAAAGTCTGACTTATAGGAGATAATATTATACTACTTGTGCCTTCATCATTTTCTACCTAAACATAATCATTCTCTTAAACTTCAAACAAAATTGATTTTTTCCCTTTTTTTTTAAAGAGACTTTGCAAAACTGAAAAATTGAATTTTACAATAAAAATAACAAATGATGAATTGAAGTCAAATTTAATTCATCGACATAAATAATACTTCATAATGAATGGTAAATTTTTAATAATCTGAACAATAGGTGATACTATTTAAGTATTCCTATTAATACCTTAGAGCTAATAAACTGCAAGATGTGGCTCATGTCCTCCTAAGTTGACTATCCCAAATTCTGCAGAATTTACAAAGAGTCACTGAATCGCTAGTTGTAAAAAATAAGATATTTTAATGATGAGAACTGTAACTTTCATTACGTTCTTTTCTTGCATTAAATTTTTTAAAGGCATTGACGAGCTCAGCTATAAACTAATAAAGTAAGATCATAACAACTAAAATCACCACATAAATGACCTACTTACTGACCACGGCAAGATATTTCCACATGGTAAGGCCTTGGTAATATATTTCCAAATGACAAACTTCGTTTAACTTTTTTCACCAAACTTGATTTCAGTTTTTTAAATAAATGACTATCAACAAAAAAGCGCCAGAAGTCAAAAAGAAATAATATCAACACTTGCTTCAAGCAATCTCACAACTACAATAGCTCAATCAAATAAATAAATAAATAAGTAAATAAATAAATAAGTAAATAAATAAATAAGTAAATAAATAAATAAGTAAATAAATAAATAAGTAAATAAATAAATAAGTAAATAAATAAATAAGTAAATAAATAAATAAGTAAATAAATAAATAAGTAAATAAATAAGTAAATAAATAAGTAAATAAATAAGTAAATAAATAAATAAGTAAATAAATAAATAAGTAAATAAATAAATAAGTAAATAAATAAATAAGTAAATAAATAAATAAATAAATAAATAAATAAATAAATAAATAAATAAATAAATAAATAAATAAATAAATAAATAAATAAATAAATATATATATATATATATATATATATATATATATATATATATATATATAATATTACAACCCTGAGATAAAATCCAAGAAAAAATAACTAACTTCATCTTCTGGTGCGATATCAAGTACAGAATCAATACGTTTCTGAGCCGTCTTCAGGGCGTTTTTTGCCAATTCATTAGCCCAGTTAAAATTCATTATTCATCAAATTTGAATTTGTTCTCGTCCCTATCTCAGACGCATCAAAAGACAAAGTACTGGATAGATAATACCTTCTGTAAAAGTAAAAATAATTGAACAGTGTCGTTTTCAACTATCACCACACAATCACGACGCGTAAAATATACATGGAAATTAAGAGTTTTAAATCAATAACGTTTCAGGGATATGAACAACCATGCGACCAGAACATGTCATCATTTTCCGAAGGTACATACAGCCTGGAATTTCATCTTACATACAAATCGAATCAAAGATTCATTATTTTAATTTGGAGAATATATCAAATGTTTTGAATTCAAGAGCAGATAAAAGTTTTCGAAATTTAATTCTTCGACAGGCACAGATAGAAATCAAGCATCTCAGAAAATCTCAAGCGAAATTTCGTCGTCTCACGCCGTGCCGAACGATACAACAATACCACTCAACTATCCCATCTCGTAACGTTTAACCCTACCAGCTAAATATGCAGCTAAGGGAAGAAGTCTCAGACATTGAAAACTGACAGCGCTAAGCGCGCAAAAACGGCTTTGCTCAAAACAAGCATTCGTCTCGAAAGTGCCAATTTTGTTCCTTACAGCTCTCCCTCTCTCCATCTCTCCCTTTCCTCTTTTTCTCTCTCTTCCTACATTTTGCGAACTTTCCCGTTGATGAAATCGCTTGTTTAACTGCTTAGCAAAATTTCGAGTGGAACATTTTAAATGTATTTTATAGAATATAATCGAAATCTTTGTCACTATTGAGCGAAATTCACTTTCTGCGCCATCTTTTCCTCCTGCGGCGCAGTTGAGTGAAGCGTTCGGCTGTTCACCGAAAGCTTGATAGTTCAAGCTAATTTTGGTGTGATATCATCAATTTCGAACGAACAAAACGCTGCAATTCGATAACCATTCTTCTCATTTGGTCAAATTAGTTAATCCATTCCACTTACGTGAACATGTGTGCTACGCAGAAAAATCAGAAGATGCTGCCAGACATAGAAATCAATTCATTGTGCAGAAGGAATTTTTTTCCTCGGAGAATAAAACGATCATTTTTGAGAGCAATTTGATGAACGGAGATTCTATCACTAATTTTGATAGTTCTCTACTAATCCAGAATTGTCTGAATCGAAACAATCTTCTGTTGCTGATAATCGAATGGTCATCTTCCCTCTTAAGAAACCATCACTGCATGCGAGATTTGTTATAAATTCATAAAGAAAAAAGAAATATTTCTATGTTATGATCAATACCGACCTTATCCGAAATTTAGTCTCCAATTTATTGGCAGAGAAGTTTCTTCCTCTGTTGATGGGACACTGAAGTATTTTTTGGTCGTTGGCAATATTTGTAAATGCTTAGAATTCGATAAGTTTTTTCTTGAGTAATTCAAATCTACACAGAGTGAGTGGCTTTTAGTTATTTCGCCATTTCCTTATATAGACGTTGTCGCCACTCTTGCTACATATGAAAAACTTCGGAAACGCCAATTCATTCCATGATATTAAATCATTCGGGAGTGTCACAAATCCAAAATTCCTTAATAACATAAACTCTCAAAGATTGGGAAAGTGTTTCGTATAAAATAATTTTTTAGAGATTACTTCACTGAATTTATCATTTAAGTAGACTGATGGCAATGTGTATAACTGTTATAATAAAATGTCAACTTAGATAATCAATGATTATTCATGATTAGATTTAAAGAGTTTGTTTAAGAAGTTGTTATCACAAAAAAAATCAACTTTATATTTAAAAAATTAATATATTTTAACAATGACATTTTTTTATCTTTGATACTTTAATTAAAAGGAGGATTGATAACAGTAAAGAACATTCATTCACTAAATAACAGTAACTTATTGAGTGTTCCGATGTTACAAGAAGGTATAGCTATTCAGCATTTGTCAATGGCGGCAATTCATGGAAGAGTTGGTCGCGTAGTTTCGAAAGATAAGTAGCAGCGGCGTCTGCGTCCGTGTTTGTTAAAACTGGCAACATGGAACGTAACTTGCATGCATATCGAATGATAGCACGACGTTGACGTGCCTCGTCATCCATTTCGAGCATCTGATTACGTTGCGAACGTAATGACACGGCCAATGCGTATGCTTCATCCAGTACTTCTCTTGGAAAAGTCGTCAGATCCGCCAAATTGAATGCTGAAGAAGTACACAGTAATAACATTTTTAGCACGCCTTTCATCTAAGCTACATTTCAATCAATAGTTGTTAACTTAGTATATGTGAAATCACAGAAAACGTTTCTAACTAGCATTAAAGTTTCAGCGATTGCATATGGATGTTACCACCTTATACATGGAAATAAATTAGATCACAGTCCTCACAATTCTGGTACTAGATACGAAGAATGCTGAATGGATAGTGCCATAGGCGTAGCGTGTCATTTTAAAAAAAAAAAAGTAGCAAAAGGAATGTCAAACGTATAACTGTGCTGTCGGGGAAGAACAAAATGCAGTTGCTACTTCGAAACAAGATAAATGGATGTACTGGAAAAGAATCATCAGACGTGACGCTTATACATACCGTAAAGTGGACCATTATATGGACCAGTACATAGTTGATGTGAACATTGGCATTTTTCCACTTCGCTACCATCATCCTGTTTGATTTTCACTGTCGTAGTTGAGAAGTGGAAGCTAAAAATAAAATTTGTCAAAAATTTTGATTGTCCGCATAAAACTGATTATCTGATAGAATCACACTATGAGGGATCTACAACAAATTCCTTTGATGAGTTAAATTTAAAAAGTAAGTACTGCTAGTTTCCTATTTAAATTTGAACGATGTTGCCAAGCCATTCTCGCCGGAAATACAAGAATGTATTAAGTGACACACTATCATCCGTCAGTACAGCAAATCAATAGCAAAATCAGAAAGACAGTCTGGATCTTGGTATCGACATTGCTTAAGCAATATATGGCCATACTTGGCTACCATCAATCTATCATAAATTGTCTTCATTGTCATAAAATAGACTGAAGGAAAAACTATGACTTTTCAACGCCTGGATATATTGTTGCCAATGACGTCAAATCAAGATAATGAGTAGCGAATAGGACATATGCCTGAAACCTGGATTTTCTGAAAAATCTTCGAAGTGATTTTTATATCAAAAAAGCAAAATTTTCCTAATTGCATATGCCTACTAAAAGAAGTGTGTCCGATACAGTTAATGCTGATACTATCAGCACAAAAGTCGTTTCACCACTTCTTTTAATGGTCCTTATTATTTGTGATATAGAAACTTTGCCTTCCATTGATAAAGTTTTGAACAACTGAGAACTTAACCTTCCTTCGCAGAAGTTCTTCACAAATAGCAAAGCATATGCATAAACCTTCATCATATGCTGTGCCTAAAAAATTCTAAGCACTGAATGTTGGTTTCAGTTTGAAATGAAAATCAAAAGAATTTCGACATATCAGTGTTTCCAAAGAATAAGAACTGTTTCATCCAACGAGCAGAGGGTGCTTCATTATACCTATTTTATCGGAGGACATTTAAATACTGAAATTTGGCTGAAATTCGATTAAGACACTTACTACACGCAAGTTCATCAATAAGAACTAGCGATAAAGAGTCCGCGGTGCGTAAAATCGGTGCCATTTCCGACATCTGAAAAAAAAAGCCATGACAAATTCGACTGCCTTATCAATAGCAGTTTTTTTTTCTCCCATTACAAATATAAATGAAACATAATTTGTCAAATATAATTATAAGGCGCAAATTAAATTTCAAATTTTTTTTCATCAACAACCACTTATCTCAAGTGCGAAAGCAGATAAATTAGCCGTCAAGTCGTCATTATGTCCAATGCGTGAAAAGATCCGCGTGAGAACTGGAAATACAGCCATTTCTGCTGGCACAAAACTACCTGTTTGGGCTAATACTTGCAGCAAGCAAATTTGTTTCAAATATGTTGATTTTCCAGCCTAAGAAGTATAAATATAAAACTGCTATAAAGCCGTCTATGCTTACTGTTTGTTTGCTTTTTGTTTAAACTGTCAACCATCTTATTTTTTACTGCACTATCGATTTAATGCATTAGGTTTTACGAAGTATTCCATTTTTAGGAAGTAACTTACCATATTTGGTCCTGTAATAATATTCATTCGTGATTCGGATGACAAATACTAAAATTGCAAAGAATTGATATTAAACTGGGTTTTTGATTTCTAACAATGGCTTCAATTTTGTAGCATATTAGTTAGTTCTTAAAGATGCGATGAAATATTGCTTAATTTTTGGCCTTCGAGCCACTGGTTTAATTATTTCTACGCAGCTGTCTCAACTTATTGAAAGTTGCTCGATTATAACTGGTGATTGCTGTCGCTCGAACTCTACAGCTTACAGCTTTTGTACTCTACGACCATACAGCTCATTTCTTTTTGATAACGTTACCTTTGAGAAAACTATATTAATTATCGGGTGGAAGTTAACTACATATTCCCACTTCATGAGAATAGAGAGTAATAACACAGAGACACTCAGCAAAGTTGTAACTTCAAAAAAAAAGTAAAACAAAGCTATATAATGTCTTCGTAACAGTTTTAAGGCAAACGTGGATGAGAGAACTTACAGCATCATTTGGAGTGAAATTTTCGTTTACCAAATCCAAAAGTGGATGCCTTCCTTGCTTGATAATCATTGACATTGAAGGAGAAAATGAAGGCCGAACTATAAAAACGAATGTTCAGGATTTATTGACTACTTCATATTCATATTTAAACCTCATATTTAAAATCCATATATAGTGGAATCAAGTTTTTTTGCCGAAAGTAATACCTGATGGAGTTTTGACAGCATATTTAGCAAGACAGGAAATGAAATCAACCATTGATATTGCTTCAATTGCATGATACAAGCATGGAATCATCGGACGGATCTAAAATATCGATGTAGTTTTTTTTCCTGGCTTTATTATACGCTGCTGATGAAGAACACCCATTGAAGTTAATGGATCTACATGCACTAACTACAGATATTCACCAAACTAAAAATGAATTGTTAAGCCCGAAAATATATTTTTAACCATAATTCAAGCACAGATATTACGGACTACTTCCTTATTTGTATTGATTCCACCAACTTCAGCTTTTACTCCACTACTATTCCTTTCATGTAATCTCAAAGTGAAAATATCTGTAAGTATCCTATGGATTTAAAGTTTCCCTCGACTATATTTTCGTGAATGAAAAAAAAAACTGCATTCCGTAATAACAGCAAATATCCTGAATTCCTTGACTGAACATGAAGAAAAAATATATATATGGGATAAATAAAAGTATTAACAAAAAAGAGAAATCCAGCAAACGGATATTGTATTAACTGTATTATTGTATCAGCGTCAGAATTGCATCAGAACTGTTAGACATGCACTTCATTGCAGTTTATTTAAAAAATACAGGATAAGCATTAAAAATCACATGAACTGGAACAGGTACCTGATTTAGTAGTTCGACAACTATTACATTGCTCCTAATTGTTATTTCGTTAACTACCTCATCGATTCTTTCTGTAATGATTTCAATAATCGTTTGAATTTCAGTTCCCGGAATACACGCTGTTCAGAATAACGACAGCGGTATTACGCACAGGTACATTGACATGTCACTTGCAGCATGTCAGTCAGGAATTTGTCGACATTCTTTTTTTTGAAATCACGTCGACAAACATGAAATTAAACTGTCTTGCTTAGTAAAGCTGTCTCTGCTTTTATGAACTTGTAGAAAATATATATTGCAAAATGATTAACCATTATAGCGCAGCAATGAACGAGTTGTACAGGAAACAGAAGCCCGATTTCTGACCATATCAATAAAGTGTGATGGTAATTTGATTTTAGCTACAGGATCTGAACATGGAATAGAAAAATGGAAGCCGCGACTTGCGGTATAGATAAGTTTTGCTTCGGGTATCTCACTTGCATCCTCATGACTTTTTTCTGAAAAATTTCATTCAAAACATACTTTTCCTTATCAACTTATATAAGTTACTTTTCCGCAAACTTCGTTGCAAGTGAAATACGCTAAACTTGCAAGATAATGCAAGAACCATGCAAAACCAGTACATACAGACCTAAAATTTTTGAATTTTTTCAAGTGAGTCTTTATTGATCTTCTATAATTTTTAACTATCTAGTCAGAAATGCATAATCGTTTATAATTTGATCGCCAATAAAATTATCGTTGATTTGCACCATTCTTCAAGATATCCTAGACAATGTAAGATCTTGGAAAAATTCCTCAAAATTCTAAAAATTGAAGCTATTCTCACTTACTGCTACTACGATCTTCGAGTATAAGAATTTAAACATATGTGACATCATTTCACAAACTTTAATCTGTATCTTCCTCAAAAAAAATCCTATTTCTCTGAATCTCCGAAAAATTTGAAAATACAGTGAATAGAAAGCATTTTTGCTTTCCGTTATACGAAACCTACCGTGAGTATCACGTAACAGCTCTTCGTACGCTTTCCGCATCATATTAATCATTTGATCAGCTCCGTCCTGGAAAAATTATTAAAAAATTTGCAAAATCATACAACAATACTTTTTTAAGGAATTGAGACACAAGTGTCTAAATGTAGAGCAGAAAATTAACGACGAAGAAATAACAAAAATTACCTGAACTGCATAGCATCGCTTTTGCCGCAATGCTAAAGCCGATCGCTCGCCTACCTTGCATGTCTTGTTTAATTTCGCATCCAAAATATTCAAAATGTTTTCGAACCGCTCATCATTTAAATGCTTTAAACATGAATTTCTTTTATAGATAAAAGGAAATGTTGAATAAAATTTAATTAAAAATTGCACTTTGACAAATTAGGTGCCGAATAAGTTACAAGTGGTTGAAT
Organism: Litomosoides sigmodontis; assembly: GCA_963070105.1. NCBI lineage: Eukaryota > Metazoa > Nematoda > Chromadorea > Rhabditida > Onchocercidae > Litomosoides > Litomosoides sigmodontis. The sequence goes on from OY718807.1 coordinate 9,639,593, forward strand.
GTCAGACACGGTTAACCAATGTACACCCCAAAAGTTGCGATTTTAAAATTAGTAGGCAAATTAATTTTAAATATTTACACTGATTTTATGAATGACCAGATACACAGAAAAAAGTGAACTTACATTGTAACACAATCGGAATAAGTGAGCTTCGCTATTTTTTAAAGAGTCCCGCAATGGTTTAATTAAATGCAACGTTTGCTGTAAATTCAGGATCTAAAAGATTAAAAGAGTGTAACTTTCATTAACTGAAATTTTCCATCAATGTTTTTTAATCATATTTCGCGATTTTCAATCAGCATTTCTTAACCATATGCATTAGATTTGATACTCAAACTAATAGTTTTAGTTAATACAAAATTATAAAGAAAACCTGAGTTACACGATGCTCGACTGTACGAACAGTTTCTTTCTGATTTTCTAGATAACAGCAAACTGTTATTAACCGATATATGTCGCTTACACCGACAATAATTGTCCGAAGTCGATCAAATTTCTAAAAATTAAAAACTGATGTTTTTCAAAACTATTTGTTACTTCAATGAATTACATAATTTTTCAACAAATCCTCCTAAAATACCGGTTGATTGTTAACAAGCTCTTCAACAGCATCCAGACGAGCTTCAATCATTGACTGATCAGCGGAAGGTTGTAGCAAGCTGCTACGAAGTAGCCGTACTCCACCGCTGGTCAGACATTTGTTTAAAGCAGAGAAAAGGCTACGTTCTAACGTTTTCTGTTTAAGATGTATGCGTTCCACTACTTCTACATTTCGCATGGTATTTACATCTGCAATTATGAGATTTATGAAATAGACACAATAATTGAATTAATTTATCCCTGCAAGTTAATAAATGAATGAAATGAAACTCCGTACATCAAGCTATCACTGTTTACCAAACAGCTGACAGGAGACATACATCAACATTTGATTTCATCTAGCAAAAAAGCAGAAAGAGTTAACAAATTACATTTATTGATAACATACACAACATTATAGCTTATTTGGCAGTTATCAGTCTGAAGATTGAGTAATTTATTACCTATAAAGCAAGATTTCTCTGCAACAAGATAAGTAACTTTCAGTGAATTTTGAGCAAATAAAATATTCTGTATGTATTCCACATATTTGATTAATGCAGCGGCAGCTGCCATACAGTAATATCTATAATTTTAAAATATTTATAAAAAGCAGCAAACTCGTTTTAATTGGAGTAATAGACGTGTACGAGAAAATCGTTTTGCTAATCTCCAAAGACAACGAGTTTGAGTAACTGTAGCGGAGTATGCACGAAATTAGTTTAGGACAAGTGTATATTTTATGAATTTCAGACAGCAATCCTAAACTTAGAAATTCAAATATATTTTATGAATACTATGAAAAGTGCTATCAAATTATGGTGTTCAGTATTCGTGATACAGGAGAAATAAAGCATAGAAATTGCTACAAGAATAGCAAAACATATTAGATGATGGAAAATTAGCGACCATTGAAATTTTTATGTTTTTAAAGTTTTACTGCAAAATTTTATCCACGCTTTGAACTTGTAAAAAGCAAACTTTTTATATACTTCTGCTGTTAGATTGGATGATTCGCTTGAACTTAATTGCTTTAGCAATTCAATTCCCTTGACGTCGCTGAAATGAAAATGATGTGTCAATGCAACGTTTATACTTTAATGCATTTAACCTAATTTTATATTTTCGACGCTTTATGAAACAGATTTGAAAACTTGAAAAAAACTTATGAAGGCTAATAATACCCTTTATAAATTATATTTCCGTTACCACATTACAATTTACTTAACAACACGCCTTCTTTGAACCTGACATTTTTTTAATCAAATTAAAATAATTAAATACTTGAAATAGCGTCTATTAATCATCGTGATTTCTACTTCCGGATAAGTGCTACGAATCAGTTCCAACACAGCATTCATGCTGTTGGCTTTATCGACAAGTGTTTCCGGAACTATAACCTGCAAAAATTTATGACTACCTGGTAATACAACAGTATAAAAACATTATACGAGGATCTCAACTGCAAAATACTTGTTTACTTTTCCGTTAAACTATAAACTGGGACAACACCCATCCACTCCAGTGCCACGTAATAAAGGAAGAAAAGTTCATGTTACCTTAAAAGTCACAATTTATTGAGTAATAGAAGAACAATTGCATGGAAAACCTCAACAGGCTCTTGAATTTGAAATTGAATTCGGAGTCGCGCATAAGATGCCGAATCAATAAATTCCCACAAGTGCAATTCACTGCATAGCGCATCAATGCTTGCAAGTCCTATCTCACCACGTGCGCTACCGCGACCTTCCACGACTGCTGAAAGCACGTATGAATGCATCGTGTATCGCGATGTGATGATCTTGACTATTCCTATCATATTTTTATATCATGTTCAATTTTATGCCTTTAATCATAACTGGTTAAGTACTCATAACGTTTCCTTTATGTATGAAAAAATGACTGAGCAATTTTAAAAAATATGAGAATTTAATCGAAGTTTTTCTTTCTCGCTAGGCGTGCAATATGCACGTATTCTCACAGCTAAATATTGCACAAATGTTTTCAGATTTAAAATAAAACGATAGATAATTGTAAAATAATCTTACAAAAAATGACGCAACTCGTAAGAGATAACTTCGTTCTATTTCCTGAACGTTCACGCGTGGACGTGAAGCTACGATATTTCGGTGCACTGGATAATGTAGTGTCACGTTGCATCATCTCATCCAGCACTACTGCTTCATACAACATAAATGAATGATGTGCTCAGTGTAATGCGTGCGGCATGCACAAAAGTTACAAAAAACGGAATGTCAAATACGAAAACTAACGTAAGAAGAATACATTGTACTTCCTAACATACATCAAGCGGATATTCAAATCAAAGCCCTTTTCTGCAATATTCAGGATAACTGTCAGATAAAACGATCATTGCTTGACTAACAATTTCAACACAATTCTGAATACATTTACATATGCAAAATTCCTCTTCACAGGGAGTTAAGTGGTAAAATGGTCAAGCTATGTTTATGGAAAAAAAGCACCACAATTTAATATATACTTTGAAACATTGGTGTATTTTCGCATTTTAAACGGTCATTTACAACTTCGTTATCCTACGATACTGCTTTAGCTGTGAATTCCATGTCTGTGTAGACGACAACGACATGGACAATGAATGATGACGACGAGCAATTATCAGTTGCAAAATGGTCATGTAATTTCTTTTTTGCCTTTCTCAGTAACTAAACGCATTTCTCTCTTCCTCCAGCAACTTTATACGAGATTGGAAGTTTAAAAATTTCACTTTATTGATAAAAATTAGTTGCTCCAAAAATTTGTATATTCTGCTAAATTCCACTTTGTTATCCTTTAGTTCTGCTATCAGCACTCTCATCAATATCCGACTCATTAATGCTAAAATCTTGCTTCTAATTAAACGTTTTATAGTTAACAGGAAAGATTTTCTGATAGCAGTGCTGGTCAGTTAAATTCTTATATCATCGAGGAGCAGTTAAAGCTCACCGTTCGATCTTACTGTGCATCCTTTTGACGTTTTGTTTACATTTTGTCTTCCTCTTGAAAATTTTACTGTTGAAAAAGCGTTTGTAAACAGGGAAATAATAATAGTCCATTATTAAAACGTTTTATGCTTACTATAAAGATGGATAAATGATGGCGTCAACTTTAATCATACCACGTTGCTTGTGATATTGTGCAAATTACTATTCGTTTTAATAATTCCTTTCTACGACGACTAAAAGTTATGTCAACAAAAAAAAAAACACACGTTGGTTTGCGTCATATTTATCTGAGTTAACAAGACGTGCAAAGAAGCAAAAGAGATATATGGAAATTCTCTTCTAACGAAACGAAACGTGAAATTCACCCAGAACGGTCAAGAAGAATTAGCGGAAGAGTGAACAATTCCATTATTCTACTGTCAGTCCCATCGGTCATATAACTGTTTGTAATCAAACTTCATATTCAAATTTTTACGGCTATGCCAGGACGGTACATTCTTGTACTATTATGAAATGGTGCGTTTGCTTGCTTCGACAGACAATACTGAAATATATCCAAGCGATAACAGGAAAGTTAGACATATAAGTTCTTCATAACAGTGTACTGTCGGTCAGAGAAAAGGTTCCAAAACAAACTTTACATACAAAATTCCGTTGTGCTACCGTTAGTAGCATTTGCGCCGTGATTTATCGGTAGTTGTGGGAACAGGTTGATGAACTTCATTTCATTTTGATGAATTTCATTTCAAAAACCTTATGCTTGAATTCGAAACGTACAACAATGCTGAGGAGTAAGATCTGCAACAGAAACATAGCTGGAAAATCTCTTACCATAAAAGTTATAAGAAAGAATTTCGTAGATAAAAGTAAAACTAATGCTTGAAATAACGACTTGAAACAGTCAATCAATCAATCGGAAACATTTTCTATGACCAGAAGTAAACAACCTAAAAATACTCATCGATTTCATCCAAATTTTTTCCACTATCACATGGAAAATGTATAGAAAATTTTGAACCTGATTTTCTGGCTACGTCATTTCTAATATCAGAAAACTGCAAACACTAAACGCTGTGAGGTATATCCCACGAGCGCTGCTTATGTGCTGTAATGCCACAAAAAATTGCCTCCATAAAAATAAAAGATTGAAATTCAAGAGCTTCGCAGAAAGAAAGTATTTTAAGAGGTAGAACAACTCCTACCCATTTAAATTTCGTACTATACATCCGGAGACTTAGAAAAAAAGAAAAACGCCATTTTACGTGAAATAACGACTTGTTCGGTCTTCAAGAAGTGCATGCAATGCAACAATGATAATGTTCTCCCGTTGAATAACCATACCAATTTTTTAGACAATATTTAGGATAAATTACGAATGGTTAATGCAAGTCCGAAATGTGTATTATAACGTAATGAAATAGTCTTCTAGTTAACACAGAAAAGATTGAAGTTAATTGATAGAAACACCTCATTTTCAACCCCAACGCATCCTGCAGAGTTCCGCTTGGCGCATGTGTAAACCAGTGGAAGAGTTTCAACTTTTATTGAGGTAGAAAAGAAAAGAAAAAACACCAATGCATAAATTTCAACGATCACAGTTTTGGCTTGAATTATACAAGAAGCTGCAGAATTGTGCAAAGAAAAAAAAGAATTTTTTTGAAGTGTAACGTGCAAACATTTAAGAACAGATTAGTTACAAATTCACAAAGCGACAAAAGCCGGAAAGTTCCAGAATCTTTCATATCCCAATCACTTCAAATAGTCGTAGAGAACGGATAAAGTGTACAACTTTGCTTCATGTGAGAATCGAATGGCTCCGAATGCAAACCAGGCACTGCAAGTGAAAGTTTTTTAATTTTTCTAAATTTATATCATATCCTTGGAACAAATACGAATTCAAAAAAATGCTCAATGATGGATTCACGCTCTAACCAACAGCCAGTGTTACATAAATTAATCAAAATAACTCCATTGCTCAAAGCTCAATTTGTATGAACTCTTACCATTAATAGCGTGGTTGCATTTGAGGCCATTGCTGTTGCTGTATTATATACGGACCTTGCTGAGGCATCATTTCTTGACCTGGCTGCATTATTATTCCACCTAAAACGAGTAATTTAAATATGAATCAAGTAAAGATCCTGAAAGCAATATTATATCAGATAATTACAAGAAATTATATTAGATCATTAATTAGATAATTGCAGCAAACTTTCTCTAGGAAAATTAGTAAACACAAGATTTTAAAGATTTTTTGAATTTAAGATGATGATCCAAAGAACGTGGAAACTTTTTAAACGTATAATTAACAGCAATGCATTACAAATCAGAACTTATACAGCGAACTTCATGCAGCAATAGACTGACTCTAAAAACGATTTTTTTAAAGAAGCTGGAGGACAACAGCAAAAAAGAATACTACTGACCGCCTTGAATCACTCTTCCGTTCTGGTCTACATATGACATCTGCGGACGCATTTGTTGCATGATTGTGGGTCCTTGAGGACCTATTTGTCCTTGAGATGGCCCCATTTGATTCTGAGGACCACCCATAGGTCCCGGTCCTGTCATACCTCCCTGCTGTCCTAACACACCATTTCCACTAGCCATCATTTGCTGACCACTTATCATACCTTCAATGACTTTGCGATAGCTGACATATTTCCTTTTTGGTTTAATCATTTTGAAAATAGTTTTTATTATGAGAAATCAATCAAATGTGAGTGAAGTTGAAGAAACGTGACAAATTACAGATCAAAAAAATATTTTTACGTATAAGGAAATCCTAGCACTTTTCTCACACATGAACCCCAATACTGAAAACTCAAACCTGGTTGTACCATCTGCTGTTGATAGGAAGACTGCATAACTGATGACTGAGTAGACATTTGCACTGACCTCTGTGCCATTTGTCCTTGCGATGGACCACCTAGTTGCTGATTCATACCTATCTGCTGCTGCTATAAAAGCATTTTGGAAAGCATCATATAAAGAGTTCTGTGAATCATGTAGAAAAATGAACTACGGGGAAAAATGAAACAATAAAAACAATTAAATAAAGAAAATTAGTAAATGCTAATTTCCAGATTATATTAAACTTCCTAATATCACATTATTGATCCAGAACAGGTGTAAAATTTAAATTGTCGCCTTAAAATTGTAACAAACAAAGAGTACACTGTAACAAAGAAATTTTTAATTGAAATCAAAGAAATTTTTATAATGTTTGCATTTGAAAGAAAATCAACTATGCCAGCCTCTCCTCACTTCGATGAATTTTAGATCTCATTAGAAAAAAACTCACTGAAATAGAAAAATATTAGAAAATAAGAAAACTCACTTGGTACATGTTTGGACCCTGAATCATAACTTGATGTTGTTGCTGATGCCCGTAGGGTAACTGCTGCATTCCACTGTTCATATGTTGTGATTGCATTATCTGTTGTTGATTATGCTGCTCAAATGACATCCCCCCTTTGTTACTGATTGCTGGTCCCGAACCAACCGGTGGGTAATCTTGAGCACCAGTCGTAGAAAACATTCCACTTGTAGGGGCATTCATCATTGGCTCCATCTCAAAATGCTTTTTCAAGTCTATATTCTCCATTTCAATTTTAACATAATCTTTAAAAGCCAACATAAAAATTTGATCCCAATTCATAAATAGTAACAACAAGAACTAAAACCTGCTGTGTAGCTGGCATTTGGGGTCCCTGTTGCATGCGCATTTTCTTTGCTGCGGGTTCCATGACTGACTGCTGAGGATGCATGCCAATGGGCTGTAAAATGACAACAAATATGTAAAAAGATTTTAACTTGAACTCTTCATTTAGCTCCAAATTTCAAAAAATTTTCCGCATTTCATAAGTCACTTGCAACTTTGTAAGTTTGATAAGGCAGTAACTTAATAATTTAAGGTTCAAACTGTATGTCTCTCAATAATACATATTAGTGAATGATTAAATGACTTATATAGATGTCACTTTTAGGTGGAACTTCATTAAAGTTATAATAAGTTCAACTAATTATGCGTATATGGTGGGCTAGAAGATACTCTTGATGAGAACCGAAGTCAAAGTGGTAATAACGTTATCCTTCCAATAGACTTTCCTCAACTTCTTGAAAACTTTTGCAAGTAAACAGAAAAAAAACAAACACAGATAACTGACCTGCTGCTGACTTTGTTGTGGAGGTTGAACTTGTTGCGGTTTCGATGCCGAAGCACTCTTGTCATCGTTTTCGTCAGAAAGAAACTCCCGCTTTGGATATGGGATGTCGCAACCGCTGAAGACATCTGCAGTCGGTCGGGGGTCTTCCTAAGAGCATATAGATTCTAGACTGTTGCACATGTGCAAGATGATTTAAAAAAGAAAACGCAATTACAAATTAAAAACAGTAACTTTAGTTTAATCTTCGAGCGATTTTCGCCCTAAATTTTAACAGCTGCATTTAAAATCACAAGAAAACCGAAGTTTAATAACCTTGAAGTAGGGATCATCCATAGCATCTTGAGCAGAAACTCGTTTGATTGGGTCCATTGTCAGAAGGCGTTGCAATAACGAAAATGACCGAGTGTCAGCTTTAATTTTATGTTTATCCATATATCTTTGCAAGGTGCAATTCGCGTAGCTAAAGTTAACGCAATTTAAGTTATTAAGTGAAAAATTTAAATTATTTAGTTTAGGACATAAAAGAATGCGTTTCAAAAAGACTCAAATATTCTTTACTTCGCTCTCTTGAAATCCTGCGTTAATTTTTGATATTCTGGCATCTTTTTTAAATCTTGCCAGTCGGATTCCGAAGGATAACCCATAACCGTAAATATTCGATTTAGCTGATCCTGGTGGTAAGGACTGGAAGCTTTAATATCCTCCTCCCGACAAAAAAATACAGGCTCGGAGGTAAGAAGTTCCGCAAAGATGCAACCGATAGCCCAAATGTCGATAGCCTGCAAATAATTTGATTACTACCGTCAGGCATGACGTAATATAGCCTTACTATTTGATAAAAAAGGTCCTGAAAGTTATAAAGAAAATACTACATGAGCTTAGCTATTAATGTCAAAAGTACAAAGACTAAATCATTTACAGAGTATGGGGAAATCTTATCCTGAATAATGCTCAGAAATTCATAGTTTATGCGTTAAATAATTTGATGATATTTGTGTTCCGATAAGTATACTTTAGTGTAATGTTTAGCACCGAGCAGCAGTTCAGGTGCTCTGTACCAGAATGTCACTACCACTGGATCAAGCTCGGCTAAAGGTTTCAACGGGTTATGAAATATTCTTGCGAAACCCATATCACCAATTTTTACTCTGAAAGTTTTTCTTTTAATATCAAAAAATAAAACAAATAACTAAACTTATGACATTTAAATATTTATGGTTCTGAAATATTCTTTCATCGTTGTAAACGTATGCATAACACATACCTTCCACGTTCCACACCGGGACCTTCGCCCATTACTAGAATATTCGCAGGTTTGAGATCCCTGTGCAAAATCCAGTTGGAATGTAAATAATGAATTCCATCCAATATTTGATATAGAAGACTTTTTACCATTCCCTGAAAGGGTTCGAATCATTAATAAAAAGGAAATGATAGGTTAAATCATTAATAAATAGAAAGTGATGTTAAGCCTTTGGGATTAGTCCGAGCCAATAATCATCAATATTACAATTTAACATAATTAAAACAGTGCAAGGAAGTGTAGTAACAATGAATGGATGCAAATTTTATATAATTCATCAATTTAACTTCGATAATTTACTTTTGGGACAAGCACTGGTTGCTTCTTCTGTTTTGCCGCTCGATGGAATTTAATGATATGCCACAAGTCGTGTTCCGCATAGTCGAATAGCAGCCATACTTTTCGATCGGTCGTTAGAAATACTCGTTGCAATTTGATTAAATTTGGATGCCTGAATAATGACCATAATGTAAAACGCAATGACCACTCAAAGCAGGAAATATAAGTTCAATATTGAAGACCAACTTTAATTCTCTCAGCAGCGCTATTTCTCGGCAAGCAGACATCGAAAAACCCTGGCCTTCAATTAGCTTTAAAGCGAACTCTTTGGCTCCATTTTCTGGAATCTGCTCTGGATGGCGTGGCTGTGCCTTGTAAACATGTCCATAGGTCCCTCTTCCGACCTGTGAGATGATTTCAATGAGTTGATATAGAGATTATAGACGTAAAAAAAGTACTCAGAAAAGTTTTTTATTACATTCTGCTGCAACAAATCTTGCTTATGAAAAAGTACTTGAATTGAGCTCCTTTCAGTCTATAACCGGCATTCCACTCATCCATTAATTAAATTTGAGAAATCAGAAAATTACTTTAAAGCCTTCAAACGAATACAGATCTTCGACACGCTCCCGTGTTTTTATGAGCTCTTCCTTGAATTGATAGTCGATCATAGCAGCTTTCACGTTTTAACATTCCACAAAACTATGATACTTCTTCAACAGTGCCAGAAGGGGAAATTCGTGCTGAGAATCAGAAGAGTGTACAGAACTACAATTTCTCTCTGCAACAGTCAACTAAACATTCATACCACAACCGACAAAACCTAACCTGCATTACGTTATTTGTACAACCCTCATTAAACGAAAACGTCCCCAGCCATATCAGATGATGCCTTTTTCAGCTACGCATCACTGTGTCAACTTAATAAAGCAACTTTTTGATTGTGTAGATATACATTATTTGCATTAAAGCAAACAAAAAAACCTACCAAATTTCATTAGACTGTAATGGTTTATGCAGTGATACTTTACAATCAACTTCTATTACACTTTTTAAGAAAATATTAACTTTTTAAATCCTGATTTTAAAATAGTCCAAACGCAAAGAACATGCGTAACTTTGCTTTAATTATTTTGAATTTCAGCTAAGGAATTTGTAGAGCTCCAGCTTTGTTCCAGTTTCTTTGATAAAACAGAAAAACAATTTTTCAGACAAAAGTATTTAAAATTTAAGGAAGTTGAAAGTTCCAATTCTTTGAAAGAAAAGGACAATCATGTATTGTTTTATTGAATTTATTGGTAAAAATACAAACAAGGACTTTTCAATTATTTTTTTGGAATCTTGTACAACGGTTCTAGTTCCGCATCAACTTCTTCTTCTTCTGGCGCGGTTGTCTTTTCTTGAAAAATTGTAACTGGCTGATTTTTGAGGTATGCCTTCGTGACATAGTATGGGTTCTTCTCTGCCTATAGATAGAGCACATTAACAGAGATACCGAAACACAAACTGCGAGATTAGAAAAGAGAAATTCTTGAAAGATAAACAAACCTCTTCAGCGTGACGTAAAATAGAAGCACGCACGTCCGTATCGGCAAGGAAATCACGATTCCTTTTTGTACCTACTTGTTTAGCGATATACGAATGCAATGTTCCACCTGAAGCAGCAACGCGACCACCCGAACCTTAAAATGGAAACATAGGAGGAACGAAATTAAACCAGACTAAAATAATTTACGAACAAAATAAATTAGCTGATATTAAAAAAAGTTGAAAAATGAAACAGTTCATCAAATAAAAGAATTGTTGAACTCACTTGGTCCACTCATAGGCATGGCAGCAGGCTTTCGGAAATCAGGACGTAACTTGTTGTTCATCATTCGCAAATATTTTTTGAGTCGCCAAGTTGTAACTTCTTTCTCCTCACCTTCCTCACCTCTCGGTTGGAACATTTCCAATGTTAGCGCTGAAAATAGTAATGAATCAGTCCATTAATATGTACTTCTTTATCGTTTTCGAATGCAATAACTTCATAAAAATGAGAAAACGTACGTGACAACACTAATTCTTCGCGAATTACTTCCTGCTGACGCGTCCTTCTCAGAGGCCTCGAAACACAAAGTAGAGCACCTCTCACACTGTTTACAGGGTCATAATACAATCGAAGTGAACCATCGCTCAAACCAACAAGGATTTGGTTAATTTTGGGCTGCCAAGAGATCCTAATACAGCTCTGAAAATTTCGGACTACAAATGTTGCAACAATGACTTCTAAGAATCATAACCTGCATTACGAAAAACCAACTAATTTTGGGTACGTGATTCGATAAACAAGATCGAAAGATTTCGAATCGAAAAAAACAAGCATTCCATCAGATCCACTTTCATCATCAAATGAAGTACCAGTGTAGACCATTTCACCGTGAGGAGCAAAACCGCAATCTGTGCTGTAAAAACATAAGTTCAAATGTATCGTAACTTCAAATAACTTACTCATGATAAAGCATACTATACAGCATAAGACATTACACATGCCATTAAGCTTTAGAATCAGTCAAGAATTTTTTAATATTACCTTATAAATTCATTTTTCAAATTCTCCACAACATGGATTGGTTTTTTAAATGTTTCAAGCTGCCATAACTTCATTGTACCGTCAACTGCAATACGTTTTTTTGTGTTTAAAGAATTACGAAAAGGATAATTCAAAAAGCGAAGACAAAAAAAATTAAAAATGCTTTACGTGATCTGGAGAGGATTTGTTTACTGTTTGGCGAGAACTGCAGTGAAGTAACCGATGCAGTATGAGCAGTTCTATTCAAATATGCGGTATTAACCTGCAAATAGCAAAACCATTTTACGACACGGAAAAATGATACAACTCCTATTATTACCCTGAAATTTGTTTTTGTTTCATAACTTACATAAAGATTTTTATGAATCAGGTGTTATGCATTATTATAAATGAAATACATGTTTTCGGTTAAACTTTTAAAGCTTACATAAAGATTTCCATGTTTCCATATTTGTATAGACCCATCATCACAGCCGGCTGCAATATATTTTCCATCTCGAGAGTAGCAGCATGCCGTCGGTATAGCTCTTTTGCCAACAGCATTTTTTGTCTTAATTACTTTACGTTGCTTATTGATACAGTGTGTGATTTCTTTGTAATCGTCTGTAGACCAAATCCGCAATGTTCTGAAAACTTTCAATTCAAAATCCCACATTTCAACTCGCAAAACTCATCACACAGTTTAAGATAAACTAGAATTACTTGAATGAAACCTAAATGAGAAGTAGTCAGAATAATTAAAATCAAATAAAATACAAGCCTTGTTTGTTTACTTAAAACTCCTAATGGTCATGAATGATATAACTAACATTATACTAAAAGAATGGAGAAGCATTTAGTTTATATGTTTGCGACAGTAAATTAATGACAATGATACAATAGCATGATATTCGCCGCAACTTTTTTTGGACCCTCGATAAGTAGATATAATTTCTTCGTCCTAATTTAGAAATGTGAAAACTGCCGCCAACCAATAAACTGTCTTTAAATATGAGACAGAAGAGCTTCTATGGTAAAGGCAACAGAAAAAGACAAATTTACCTATGTTTTGGATAATCATAAGCACGAATGCAATCACATCAAAGCACTGCCAAATGTTGTGAAAAAACTCACCCATCATTAGCACAGGATAAGAATTCTGTTTTCGTAACTGGATGCCAACAGCAAGCATTGACTGATCCTGTGTGCCCTTTCGTGTTAGACAAATCAACCAAATACTGATCACCTGTAGAACATATACCGATGGCGAAGAAAAAATAAAGTTTCCAAAACTAAATTGTTTTATTTTAAATTATTTCACGATTGAATTATTTCACCTACCACGAACGGTTTCGGCCCATTGTTTACCCTGCCGATCTAAGATATGAATTTGCGCATGACCACTAGCGAGTAGCAATCTTTCACCGTTCAAACTGAATGCTAATCCGTTGATAATATGACTGAAAATGAGATAAAACACAAAACAGATAAATTTGTACAATAAAGGGTTAATCAAAAGACTCAAGTTACGGTAGATAAATAAATTATGATAGACTGCAAAAAAGAAAAACATAAAAAGAATCATAAAACCAACCTTTCACAAGGCATTAGCTCACGCGAAGCTCGTAAACCTAAATCCATTTTCTGGAATTCAAATAAGTTCACGATATAATCATATCCACCGCTAGCAAATTTTGTACCCTGATGATCAAACGCCAATGCCGATACCTGAAATTTTTCTCGAAGTTAAATAGTCAAACAAATGACAATCAAGAAAAAGCGAACCTGCATAGACAACTCGAAGAAAAAAAAAACTAACCGGTTTCTTCCCATGGCGCAGTTGTGCTTCGGAAGCAGTAGGTATTAGATCAACGACAGGAATCTGAAATAAAATTATGGTATTTGGCACATAAATATATCAGTGAGACGAAATTGAAACAAAAATTTTAGACTAAGCAATTAAATTAGCAGAAAAACAATGAAAAATCCCTTTTACGAAAAAACACGAAACACAAAACCGAAAACATAAAAACAAAACGATAAATACAAACAAATACAAAACCAAAAACATTTCGACATTTGCACACTTACCCCGTCATCCAAGTCATCGAATTCATCATCGTCGTTTGGCTTTCTCGCAAACACTTCTTCATCTGGCACAAAGTCATCAGGTAACGGGACAAAAAATTCGCCAGAATCATCGTCGCTTTCTGAATTTGACCAAAAAGTAAAAGGTTTGAATGAAAAATATTTGTTGATTTTAATATAATGATAAATTTAATCAATATGTAACGTGAAAAGCATATTCCTGAATATTCTCAAGGCTACACAATTGCCGCTAATTCTTTTTTCAAACTTAAATGAAAAATACCTTCAACTGAAGCTTTAGCTAGTTTTGTTGACAATGAACAGCTAACTGATTTGTCAAAAGCCTGGAAACAATTTCACTATAAGTCAAAAGGTATATAGTTGGTTAAAATCCAACCATACACGGATATCACCGAATAAAAAGAAAACAAAGCAATGTAACAGACTAACAGATTGCTGTCTTTCATATTAAAATGTGTTTTTCAGCTCTTAGAACGGTAAACGCATTAGTAAATTAATAGGTAGAAGCATTTTTTAAAAAGAACAAACATGCTGAGGTTCTCCGCTTGCTTCGAACTGTCCGCTGTCAAAACTTTTATCTTCGTCGGTTGTTTCTTTGTCGCTTTCTTTACCAGATGTTTCCACTGCGCGCGTGAGTGCACCTTCCCTGGCTTCCATGAACATCGTTTCGAAATTGAACTGCCGTGCTTTCTTCGATGCGTTTTTTTGATGTCGAGTTTCAGTCTTTTCATTGCTTTCTGCAATTTCGCCACTGCCTTCTACAAAGAGAGAGCAGCAAATAAAAACCAATAAAACAACGAAACATCCACTGCAGAGGTCTTATTATGAATGATGTTTATTAAAAAATTAAACAGCTAAACAAATTCATAAAAAAACGTCGAATTACCTTTTTCTTCCTTTTGCTCATGCATTTCCGTGACATTACTCATGAAGATGCAAGCAACACACCTGTAAAATACTGCGTACAATCGATCAAAGTATATGCACTACAAGTTAAATTTGACGTGAAGTTTGCATATAAATAGTGGCCATGAGATTGACAGTTTTGTATTTACTTTGGAAGGCTTAACCCGGCAAATATAAGGAAAGCTCACAATAAATCGCTGAATGTCGCGGGAGAAAAGGGTTAGTACATGAAAGTAAGAAGAGAAATTTTTAAAAAATCTGTTAATTAATAGTTTTCGGAAACGACAAGGGAAACGAGCTTCAGCTCATCCTTCCCTTAGAAAATCGAATATCACGCTGCAAACTGAAAGCGTTGTGTATGATTTGCCACAACGAACTTTCTCACTTAAAACACATTGAAATCCAGAAGGTAACTGAGGAGGAATTATTTGCATATTAAGTTTAGATCTCAGAATTTAATTCAGGGAAAGAAACTGTACTAGGAAGGTGACGGAAAAAAACTGAGGCTTTTTCATGTTCATAAGTTGTCAGAGTGAACAACAACAAACCGTAACACAATTCCGATTTACCTCCTATCGCAATTTGCACCTAGGCGTGAATGCATTGAGTGCTAGGTTTCCATCTGTTTATTGTCTACCTCTCCGCTCTCCTTCTCTCTCCTCTTTTCTTCTCTCTCTCTTTCTCTTCTGGGTTTTTCAATCCCTTAGCATTGAGGTGTCATTATTTTCAATTCTTCTGAATTTCTGTTGAAAGATTGTTTTATAATTCTTTCGTACACTTAAGCTTGCAACTCTGCTTGTATTGATTTTTTACTCTGCATTTCCCTTTTTTACTACGTATCACGCAGCAACATGTAACGTGTGCTTCCACGTATGTAACCCACACAAGCTCTGTTGTCAATGTCCATGTAGGGGTGAAGTAAGGTAACACGTGTTGTAGTAATTTCAGATATTGAAATGCTTACTGAAGAAACTGATTTGGTTGCACATTTATTGGAGGATAATCGTAAACTTCGACAGCTTTACTTGGTTGAACAAAAGAAAGCGTTGATAGAGCGGAAACGACGGATTACGGCTGAGGCAAGACTTGCCGCATTTCTTAGCAAAGAAGTTATCGAAAGAAGAGAGCGAAATTCGTACGTGTTATATTCATTTTACATTAGAAATTTCGAAATAACTATTGATAGTTAAAAGCAGGTGCAAGTGAATGCCTTCATACGCTTGCAATTAAATCTTATTGAAAAATCACTGGAGAATCGGGAATTTAATGTAAACGGTGATCACTTATGCATATTTAAAACTTAGGTAAATTTATCTCCCCCTGTTCCCTTTGTGATGGAAGTTCTTCCGTCTCATATTTAAAGGCAGTTTTCACATTTTTAAATTTGAATGAAGAAGTTACATTCAGTTGTCGAGTATCTAAAAAAAGTTGTGGCGAATATCATGCTATTGTCATTAATTTACCATCGCAGGCATATAAACTAAATGCTTCTCCATTCCTTTAGTATAGCGTTAGTTATTTGATAGCCATTGTTATGGATATATTCAGACACATTTACGTTAATGATTCTACCATATTTCAATTTTTAAATGCGTTTTTAAAAGCTATTCTCATTGTTGAACCTTTGTATATTAATTAACGTTATTACAATCGTATTTAGGTTGTACCGCTCACGTCTGGATCATAATTTGTCTGTTGTCGACAAAGCACACAATGTATGCATCTTGGATGTGTAATAAATGAAAAAAAAGGAGTAAAGTGTCACTGGTCTACGAACATCTTACTACTTTCCTTTCGTTGCTTTGGCCGAGATATTTGTTGAAGTTGGGAATTATATATCATGTAGATGATTAATTTCCAGGATTCACCCAAAAACGACAAGAATCCAAGTTTCACTGATTCTTCCCATGAAGATCAAATTGCTTTGTTAGTTATGAACAATATCAGAAGATATCAAAAGAACATTTCTGCTTCCGGAAGTTATGATGGTTACAAGGTCAGTTCAGCTTGTGATATGCATGGTGTAAATACTGCTGGAAGTGATGGCAAAACCAATTTATCACATGTTAGTCCTTTTCGAGCGTTTTTTTTCAGGAAGTTCCAAGCTTTCATGCACCTAGCTGACTCTAACTGACATAGACGTCATTTGTCATTTCAAAATTTTCCTATGATTCATTCCTTTTTTTTCTCATTTTCGGTTTCAATTTTTTATTGTTGATGGTATTTAAAATTTTCAAAATATTACATATCAACTTCAAATGGGAAAAACGAACACAAAAACTTGAATGCAAGCAGTTGAATTCATCAATCCTTAGTCATTTAAATTGTTCTTTCTTAGATTTTTTTTTGTAGTCTATGGTGTCTGATGAGCACACTGCTAATTCATTAAAAAACAAAGCAAATAGTGCACAGTGCTCTTTAAAATTACTGCAAGACAATTTGGAGAAGCCAGAATCAACAAAACTCAGTAGATTTTGGTTATTTATTGATAGAAATGGCGAGACAAAATCATCACTACCTCCACCACTTAATGTAAGTTTTTTTCTGAGCAAACACTGAGAATCATGCCTCGAAATTCAGGTGTTGATCGGAAAAGTTAACTTTGTTGTGCCAAGTGATATCCGACTTTTGCGTGTTGGTCGATATGGATTGGAGCAGTGATTTTTTTATTATTAACATTGTTTACGATTTGGTAAAATGAAAATTCTTCCAATCATATATCTGCAGAAAAGGCAACAGAAACAAAAAGAAGCATTCATAAGGCGGAGTAATGAACGTCAAATTCTTATACGAGAAGCGTCAGTGTGCCGCAAAGAACTTGCAGCTGCAAAACGTAAAGTTGCAAAACAATTACTCGCTGGAAATGCGGTTAATCGAAATGCTGTCAAAGTGCTTAGTTTAATGGATCGAGAGATTTGTGCATTTCCACCTCAAATGATGAAGCACGAAACTGCTAGGTGAAGCCATTGTCATTTGTCATTTGTTTTAGGTGTTCTCTCCGTCATAATGCAACCTTTTAAAATATTTTATAGACGCGTTTGCAAAACGAGAGAATTTCAAGAGAAAAAAAAGCGACGACACGAAGAGTATGATGCGCACATTAATCGTCTGTTAGCGTACTGCTACAGTCAGGTAATCTTTATACGGTTGAAACACTTATATCTCATATGATTTTTGTTTCTTTCAGGTACCTTATGGATTTCACCGGAAATACTAACGGAGATAATTGATGATTCCCTTAATTTCATACTTCTGTATTGAAATCAATTTTTCATATATAGTTTCGTTATTTTGTAATAACTTTCTGAGTGGGATCATGTTGCAAATTTCCTCCAGTTTTATAACGTTAAATGGAGCTAGAATAAAAATTTGTAACTTTTTTTAGTCTTTCAGTTAGAAACCTTTATTGATTAATGTCGAGCTCATTCTCAGTAATAATTCTATTCCAAAATCTTTTGTATATGCTCTATAAATCTCGATATGTGATCTCAATGATTTTATATATATTCTGAATTATTTTTGAATGCTATTATATAAGTGAACAATGAACATGTGTTGCATAAAGCTTGGTCCAAATCGGAACATTTATTAGATATACTGTAAAGATTTGCAAATAATCACGGGGTAATTAGCGACGTTCGCATCCTCTCCATGAGAGTTAGTTTTTTGAACACATTTGCGTTTAATGGAAATATCAATCGGTATCTGCAAGGAGAATTGAAATGCGTCTGATAGGATAGAAACAATACAAATATGCATCCTCACGTAATTAAATGATCTGTCAATTTCGTTCAACCCATACTTTTAAATATCTTATGCGCTACGAACTTGTAATGCATTACTTCGGGTTTAAGAGTCATCAAGATAAATACTGGTGTCTAAAAATAAGTCACCGATTCCTGAAACCGAAAAAGTGCTCAGTTGTAAGTTTCTAATTTATTTCTTGATAAGCTGTCTAGCTGATCATGTGTTATTTTAATACGGAAGCTTCCTCAATACAGACACGAAGGTCATATCGAGCTTATCGATTCCATTAATTTCTAGTCTGAAGTAAATGGCGGACAATGAAGTTATGACAATTTGAATGTGTCCATTTTTAACAAAATTACAAGCTCGTGAAAGTATGAAAAATGGGAAATTCGAATGAACGATGATTTCGAATGCTCAAATTTTCGGGATGTCCTGCTAATCAATTCCCTCAAGGGCTTTTGAAATTATTTAACCTTTTTTTAACTTGTACTTTGAGATCTCTCTAACTGCACTACTGTACTCAAGCAATATTGAAAATTTTGTCTTGGGAAAACTTTGGTTTTGCACAGCCGAATATTAGTGAAGGCTCAAGTAGCTGGAAGATTTATTGTTCTTCACTACTGTGGTGTAGCGCTCAGGTCAAGTCCTCGAAAACGATCACGATCAGGATAAGTATCACAATTCAGCAGAAATGGTATTTTAACTGTACAACACAATTGAACGCTACTATTTCCACTACAAATATAAGTTTTTCATATAATATTTCAATTTATCTAATCAAAGATACGATGAGCAAGATGAAATGATTCATTAACATTACATTACATTACATTCAATTTAGTGCCAACGGAGGAAGATTTTATCCTAAAATTATCAATCGCTGCTACGCTATTTATCATTGGACAACTGATCGCTTAGCTACGATAACGATAGAAATTTCTAAAATCTTAAATTATTATTCGTCCTTGATATTTTTAAGAAGTTTCTTTTTTTCAGTGAGCATATTTTTGCAGTACAGTAGTAATAGTTTAGCTATTGTAAGCTTTTGATACGTGTGCCATCGTTACTGCACTGTAATTTAAAACACAACAAGGCTATGCCTGATTTTAATATGCCCTACTCACCTATTCATTCGCTGAACTTTTTCCAGTCTCATCTCCTATGATCACTTCTCTCTCATATCCTCCACTACCTGAGGAAGAATTTCTCTCTATCTGTTTAAATCGTTTACTGCCTACAAAGACATCAGAAATGGCCTCAGTTTATTCCAATTCAAGCATAGAACCAATTAAAAACATTTCCATATTACATGTCGTAAAGTTAACAATTAGCAGCAAATTTACGAATAAAATCAATAATTAGGGAGAAGTTATCTTCAACTGTTTTTCTTTCTACCCACGAAAGTGAAAGTTTCATTGGAATAATTAATAAGTGGACGAGCAGCACTTCATTCACTAATTAATTAAATTATTCGCTAAACAGTGGAAGATAGGACCATCGAAACAATAGCTTTTTAATAATATTTTGCAATAATTTTCGCCGATCAATGATTGCAAATGAAACAATGAAAGGGAGGAAAAAAGGCTATTATTGTTTGTTATCGAAAATTCCTCTTTAACTTAAAATCCAAGTGGGTTAAATTGTTAGGAAAAGTATTGACGAACGATCAATTCTTTTAGGAGCGAAATGAAATAGACGGAATGCTAAATTCACAATAACAATGCCTTTACTCTGAATAAAAACATTACTTTGCCTCATCAGAATTCTGCTCTCTCTTCATCCCATGCTATTTCCCCTTATCATTATGCATGTGTGTGTGTGTGTGTGTGTGTGTCTGTATGGCGGTGAGGAAGAATGGTACAAGTGGAAGTGGAGCCTCGTGGCTTCGACCCGGCAATGAGGAACATGGTAATCTGGTTATTCTGGATGACATGGATGGCCTGAAATTAGTTGAAATGGATTTTGGTGGAAGGGATGATAGGCCGTCAGAGAATGCTTAACTTAGGCATGAAAAAAAGGATGAAATTGCATGGGAGGATTAGTCAATGAAGAAGGCACTTGAAATGGAGACATCAATAGACTACTAAATAGGCCTAACCTCTCTCCTCCACCTTTTGGCCCTTTTCAATAGTATACCAGTCGTAGTTCATTTTGCCTACCATTTCTTTTAGCTCCTCTTCGTTCCATTCCAAACTTTACTTATTGGTTACACACACACAGCACGCGCACCACGCGCTTGCACACACGCATACATACATGCACGCATGCACACACACACACACACACGCACAGACATATACACTTTTCAGAAAATATTTCGATGCTTGTTGGCTTCGACGCTAAATAATCTTAAGCCCTGAACTACATCGTCGGATATTTCTTCTTCATTCCCACAAGCACAGAGTCACTTCTTCCACTGCTTCATCAGCGCCCAGCGCAACTAGTATCACTTTATTTTCCTTTAAAATCTTCCTCTCATCACTCGTCCTCCTCCACCCACGCAACGCTTTTTATGAGAAAACATGTAGTGATCGATCTCCACTTGTATCACTAGAGGGTGAAGCAAGCGATCAGAACTTTATGAAATGACTGACTGCTTCCAAAACTAACGCTAAGTGAAGTGATGCGTTAGGCCTTTAATACGACGTGCACGTACCTGAACTTCGCACCTTTTTTCAGTGCACGTTTTTTTTTCCTTTTTGAATAATTATGCTTACCATATTGGATCACTTTATTTTCTGCCATTTTTTTCACTTCTCTCCTATATGTTCGTAGAATTTTACACTTTTTAAACGTGTGGCATTATTCACTCTCAAGCAATACGTGTAAAATGACCTCTGAACTTTGGAATAAAGCAAGATGGGTCGATGTAGAAAGGGTGAAGAATTCTATCGGAGAGACGTTTTACAGAATGTATTCAAACACTAGAAAATTATTGTCAATAAGTATAAGCAATGTGCGGGTTATTTTGAATATGGTAATACCGTATCGCGCTTCTCCCGTTTATTTGTAGTATACGGTATTTGATATGGAGAGTAGTACTGTGGAGAAGAGGTATGGATCGATGATGTGTGTGTGTATTTGTTGGAAAGATTTTGATCTTCAAAAGAACGAAGTAAAATTGAAACTTTTGCAAACGTTCATCCCTCATCCACTTGATATGTTAATTTGCATTCGTTAAAATTCGCTCATTCGTTTTTCACTTAAGTAATTTGGTGTCGAAGTTTCCTTTTCCACTCACTCACTTCCTATTTATTAAAAAAAAAAACAGTCGACGGCGACGAAGGCACGAGGCGTTGCAAGCACATCGCCAAACATAACAACAAGCAACTCTTTCTCATTCAATCCATTTAATCAATTTGTTTATAAATGATGAATCACTTCTTTCAATTCCATTCCGCCTCTAATTAATTAACTTTCACACATTTAACTAAATTACCTGTGTTCTTACCACTCATCTACCTCTGCTATTTCACACACCCTATTTACTGTTTCTCACACCTCATTATTAGAAAGTTAATCCTTAGCAGACAAACCACGTTACAGCATTTTGCAACGACAGATTTCACGTTACGTTACGCTACCTCTGCTGCTCTGTTTAACTGGTGAAAAGAGAATTAAATGTTAGTTAGTAGAATTTAACCATGAAGATATTACGCTTTTTCAAATCTAACTCAACTCATTTTTTTTTGTTATGAGTGAAGTGTGCTGCTTATATGAAAATGGAATTCAGTTTGTAAGCATCGCCCTTGGGCATTTCATTCATCACTGAATTCAAAAGAACGCATTTTAAATTGTTATCAACAACTCATCATCCTGTAAAGCAGTAAAATTTAGAATTAGAAAAAAGCGCATTTTTATTGATGAATTTTTTAACGTTTTGAAATTTTAAATTTTGTATGAATGGATCAAATTCCTTTTGATTATTGCTTTTATTATTAATGAAAGTTTGACAATTAGCAAGCTATCATTCTTTACAACTTAAAGCGAATGATACTTTTCTTGCGATGCAATTCTGGCAAATAATAGAATTCATGAAAATGAAACAATTTATTATTTATTAATTAGTTCAAAATTAATCGATAAGACCCGTGTTCACGGCTTCAGAGGGCTTCAGAGTCTTCTTTTCATACGTATTTATGACTTTATCAATCGGAAAGAATAATAATATTTGTAATAATGCTAAGATAATAAAATCTCATAGACTTTCAATTTCATTTTTCTTCCTCTTTTTTGTTGTTGGTAGCACAGTGACGTGTTTATTGCAAAAGTTTCAGGAAGAAAGGATCGGCTAACAATTTGATGAAATGAAAAGCGCCTTCTTCCAGTACTTTAGCATATCACTTCGTGCCGTTCTTTCCTGACGCCATAAATTCGTTTCGCTTATCGAGCATAATATCGAAGCCACAAAATATCAGTTCCAAAATTCTTTCTAATACTCTTCTAGTTGCTTTCTTTGTCAGTTGTTGAAGGCGAAAAAGAGATAGACAAAATTGCATGATAAGTTTAATTAACCCATTCAGTTATGATACTTTAATTTCAATGACTTATCCATCAGTGAAGTAGTTGTGCTCGCTTTGAATTTGCTAACTTTGACCTATTCTTGTCAAATCTCAAATTCTTCACTGAGCTTTTTGGCAAAGCTTTTTGCTAACTCATGAAACTGTACATGAAATCGAGGGTAGAAGAGATTGCATTCTGTTTTTTTCTCCTCAATTTATCAGGCGAGTAATTTAGGATATTCTCGCACAGTACTTTCATATCATATTATGCATTATTATTTATTTGTTTTTTTCAAGTAGTTATCAGTTTGCTGATATGTCTGATTTGATGGATAATCTTAATGGATGAGTGATAGCTAGCGTGTTATCATTCTTTATCCTTATCAAGACATCATAACCTTCGAATGACCTCCAATTTTTGTTTACGATTTAAATTATCATTGAAATTCACTTACACATGAGCAATTATTCAATTACTATTACAGATGGACATCTAATCTATGCTTTATTCCATCTTAAATGGAAGCATTGATCATGGATGGAATGGTCTTTCTCAGTTATCATAATTTCTATTCAAATTATAACTCACTGATCGGTGTTGAAGTGGGACAAATTTTTTTTTTAGCGGAAAATCAAATTTCTATTGTTTTTTTATTCTACAATAAAAAAGTAAATGCATAGTAGTTGAGAGCGAAGGGTAGGAGGGAATCAGAATTGACCAAGACTGACTATATCAGGCTATGCTCGTTCAGGATAGAATAGGAAACCTATGATTTATTTGGCTGGGTAAAATTTTGTGAATACTCCAGGGATTCTTCGTCCACAAAATGCGTCTCCTTTTTTCCACCTCAGTCCGTTTTAGCAGCGCAGATTGCTCCTTCTGCTTAACACAGCCGCAACATTGAAAGGCTTCGAACGAAAGGCAGGAAAGAAGGAAGCTTGGTGCTGTGTGGTGGAAAAAAACTTAAAACTTAGGCCTACAGGAAGCTTCTCAAACAAGACCGAGGATGCCGGATTTAAGCTAAATGAAAATTAGTCTAATTTGTTCAGGAACAAAGCGCCTTAATGTTTTTTCCAGACCACTTATGAAAATCTGTCGTCATGTTCTTTCTCCGTCTTTTTTTAACATATAATTTTCGCAACCAATTATTAAGTGTTTTTAATTTAACACAGTAAAAATTCTTATTAAATTATAATAAATAGTAATTGGATAACATATGAAACGCTTTAAATAGTTTAATTGTTAGGCCAAAGATTAGAATATTATGATAACTCAAAAAAAGGTAGAGATTAATGACAAGCAATAACTGAAGGTGTTTATGGAGAAGAATAATAAAGATCAGTGACTTTAAATCAAAAGAATTAATCACGATTAATTCTTAATGTGAAGTACGAAAAATTAAGTGTAAAACGGATTACAATTTTCATCCTAATGCCACTGAAATATTAAATTAACGACTTCCTCTAATGAGTTACCTTTATTATTCTCAGTAATTCAAAGTGGTAATGGATTTGCCGTTATCATAATTTAGGATAGCTACTTTCTTGTATAATTTTAATTTTTGGAATTTCTCTGAAATAATTAACTTTTTATTCTTTCCTTTAATTTTACTTCCTCTAAAGATTGCTATCGTTTTATTCATATTGGAACATTGCATTTAACAATATGTTTATCACAATGTAGAAATTTCCCTCGGGAAGAGGGAGAGGGAGGGGGAGGAAGAGGAAGAGGAGGAAAGGACGTTATCAATCATGCACTCTTTATTGATGGTTTGTTTCAAAATCTGGAAACTTGAAAACGGAAAGTTTTTTCTTCTTCCGTAATCAAAATGTGTGTGTGTGTGTGTGTGCGTGTGCATGCATACGTGTGTGTGCGTGACAAATTTAGTGAAATAAATCAGAACGCATTGCTGCTAGGTGGTGGTGAGAGAGGAGGAGATGTGTAAATCAGTGGGATAAGCTGAACTGCTTAGTCCGCGAGAAGTGCCAGCTAGCATCATAGCCACCGTGCAGGAAGAGAGAGAGAGAGAGAGAGAGAGAGAGAGAGAGAGAGAGAGAGAGAGAGAGAGAGAGAGAGAGAGAGAGAGAGAGAGAGAGAGAGAGAGAGAGAGAGAGAGAGAGAGAGAGAGAGAGAGAGAGAGAGAGGATAATCTGCCCCAACGGTCTTCTTCATTCCACTCCCATCATCTGCTTGTGTTCTCGTGTAGGAGTAGTTCAGGAACGGATCACTTCCAACAACTTTCTCCTCTCCTCTGTCTGCATCAGTCCTTCTCTCTTCCATCCGTTTCTTCGTAATACCACACACCCACACTCACACCCACACACCCACCCACACACACACACACACACATATATATATATATGTAATATATGCATGGATATGGTGAAGAGACATTTTTGGATAAGAGTGAGGAGAATTTTGTTTCATTTCAAAATTTCGCCGTTCTCACTGAAAGTGATTACCACTTTCAACTTCTATTTTGCGTTTCAGAATCTAATTAAAATATCTTTTTGGAAAAGCGTAGAAATTTGCAGTGCTCGCTCATTAATGTCAAAATCTTTCGATTATTTTGTACAATATTACCCTACTGATGAACTGTAGAGAACTGTAATATAATCACTGACAAATTTTTGCTCTAACCGATTAGCACAGCTGAATTTATGAAAATGCTAAAAAGAGAAGAAATGAAGTGTTAAGACGACGTGAATATTTGACTGATAACTTAAAAGGCATGCAGTAGACGTCTTCAGTAGTAAGTAAGCTCATTCGCTTAATAATATAAAAAAAAGGCTTAATTCAAGAGATTGCTTGTTTTATTAAGTGAAAGTATTTCTTTCTCTCTTTCCTTTTTTTGAGTCCTTCAGCCGCACATTTAGTGACATTTCGGAAATGGGTCCTAGGCGTGCATTTCACTGAAAAATAGCCATTTTCTCCTCTAGGCTATTCATCAATCCTGGAGTGAACTCTTCTCCTCTCCCTCTCCTTTCCCCGAGAATCTACCTCAGTAGAAAGCTTTTTTCCATAAAAGCTGAGTGCCAGCCAATTCATGCCCTCTTTTTTAGATTACTCATTGATTTCCTTTTTTGTTCTCTCGACCCGTTTTATCTTTTTTTCCCAACACTTTTATTAAAATGCGAAAAAACAAATTTTTTTGAGTAGAAGTATAGTAAACTTTGCTTCGTACTGTATGTTGTGCTACTGTATACAAGTTCATTGTTTTGGATACGATTTGTGAGATTTCATTTATATATCGTTTACAATTACATTTGATTTGTCTAATTTCGAATGATTGCAAATGATCCCTTCTAACACGATAACAATAAATAGGCCATTCATTAAGTTGACGTTTCTTTTTTTCTCTTAACACGTGACCATTCGATCTCGATATATCTATCCCTTTCTATAACGAATAAAATAAGCGGTGGAAAAATGTCCCTTGAAACTCTGCGCACGTGACGCTATACATACAGACACGTACGCCCTCCGTGCACATAAATGTGATGGAGTTTTATCATCCTATATGATATCAGAAGCAAAGTGATTCATTTACCTTCCGCTTCCATCATACTTAACCTGCAAGACTGCATTGATATCAGTCGAAAAGATTTCACAGGTTCCATTGATAGGAAACGATTATCACATTATGGAGAATGCAGGGATTGCTGTGAGAGAAATCCCTGCTTCTTGTGATCTGATGATAATCATATTTCACATACACGTATGTTAGAAAAATTATTCAACGCTGTTCGCTTGTTTTCTTCAGTAGTCTCTGAATGAATTAATTTGCAAGGATGATGGATTACTTAGACGGATGGAACAAAAAAAAGACTGTAGAAATTTTAACTGTTGTGAAAGTTGAAATCTTCCTGATACTTGCTACAGTCATCTAAATTTTAGATCTCACATTGTCGGTGAATTGTTCTTACAGTAGATGAGATACGTGCGATTCATTGTGAGGAAAGCTCATTTGCATGAATGAATGTGTGCTATTTATCGTTCAAACTTTATCGTAGCATTTATCAGAGGGGAAAAAACGAGAGAACGCTGACTAACATATGCTTTATAAATAATTTTTTATAAATCACCACCGAACATGCAATGCGCTTAATGCGAAGTGGAAACAGTTGAGATGAAGTGAAGCCGTTCATTGCCAGTCACATAATATAATCCGATCGAAGCTGCTTGTTGAGGTTAGAGGAGCGGAAATTCCAAAAACTTTCAGTGAGAAATTTCAGCCAACGCTTCCCTTATCATTTTATCATTCAATTTCTCAATGCTCAACTTTTAATGTTTGCTTGTTTTCCAGGCGATCAAATAAACAATCAAGCACTTCGATGAAAGCATTGTTACTCACATGTACTAGCTAATTCGTACAGAAATTCGATTGGAGCAGCATATTCACTGATCACTTGAACTGCTACTTCCTCTCATCTACATTTCTACCAATTCTTGCTATAAGTGTCACAGAAGAAGTGTTACAATAACGGTCACTGAAACAGTCGCCAGACGAAATCGCTTGTCATCGCAGTTGCTGCGTCCTTGCGTTCAACGATCTACAACAGTCAGCTCAGCTGCACTAACAACCGCAATTTCAGCGGCAACGTCGCCAATTGTTTAAATGCGATAATATGTATAGGCGCGCGCAAGCGCGCCATAGCAATGCATGCCTGGAAGGACAAGCAGCGAAGCAGTGACAATGCAACTTTTGTTGTTGTTGCTGCTAATGGTGCTAGTGCTGATGGCACTGTAAGCGCTGATCGAAGGACAATTGCAATCGCATGCAGTACGGTGCAGTACGACAAGGATAATTGCGCTCATTGGACAACATTGCTAAATAGCTGTCGCACCACCACTACTGGTACTAGTACTTCTATTACTAGTAGCACTAATACCACTAATAGTACTGCTACCGCTATTATTACTACCGCTGATAGCACACGTTTTTGTACAGATAAAGGGAAGGAAATAAATTCGAATAAAAATTATCAGAGTCCACAACAAATTGCTATCAAAAATTTACACAATAGAAGTGGTAAGTTAGAAGTAAGCAGTGTTAGAGTAGACTTCAAACACTCTTTGCAATCAGGTGAATATGAACGGTCATTGCTGACCTCAAGGTCACGTGCGCAAAGACAAGAGGAGGAGGAAAATTGTTGCCGCTGTTGTTATTGTTATTGTTGTTGTTGTTGTTATAGCAGACAAAGAATTGTTTATCAGTCATATTGTAACCTCAAGCACATTTCCACGCAACAATACAACACTGCCTCATCTTCATTATCATTATCATCATCATCAGCAGCAGCAGCAGCAGCGACAGTAGCAGCTGCACTACCACCACCATCGTCATCATTATCATCGTCATCGTCATCGCTATCATCATCATCATCACTAGCTTCTTCCATCCGTTCCCAAAATCTTGCCTCACATCATTACCGCTACCAGCAACGAAGCCGCTGTATTCTTTATGCAAATTTAAAATTATTCATCTATTGGCATGCACTTTCGTTGTTAGCTTGTTTTGCAGCAACGGGTTTCTGTGTCCGTGCAACGGTTAACAAATCATTCCTGAATTTGAATAACATGAAGCATACGGATGATCACATGGCAAATATTCTGCTTCTAGAGCAGCTTAACTCTAATCATCAAGCATCGATCAGTACCAGAAATGCATTTACTGCTGATCGCTCAATATCTCGTCATTTAAATCCATTCCTGAGGCATTCCCGTTCCATTTCTATGCGACTAGGCCTATCATTAGATTCAATTTGCTACGTGTGGTCTCCATTTGCACCAGATGATCTGTGCAAGCTATCACCTTGGCTGCGATATCAACTCCTTCTTCAAATTTCCATTTTCAATCGTGATTGTTTGGAGGGAAATAACATTAAAGCGGCGCAACTATTCCGCCTTGTACCCACATGCATCAGTGGTGAAGCGGATCTGCAAATGCAAGCTAAATTTCTTCGCCCAGATGTTGACGGGCAGGCGTGTATTTTAGCTCCAGCAGGTGCTCAACAGTGCCTTTCATGCTTTCAAAAGGTCCTATTATCTTTTATTTTGTATGTTTGAGAAAAGAAAATTGTTGTCGAATTTTACAAATTGAAATCTTTTCCCCCGCGTTCGGTACTTATCCCTGAAAATTGCGTGGTCATTTTATATGGAAATGAGAATTTTGTGTCTTTTTTATTCTTATAATTTATAAAGTAAAATTACTTGTCGGAAATAAAAAAATGAGAAGTGGCAAATTTAGTTGAGCGAATGTGATATGCTAATTTTGCCTGACTTCTTCTTCAGATTAACGAAGGTTTGAAGGAAGTGGACAAAGCATATGAAAAATTTAACCTCACATTACATCGATTTGACTGTATGTTAGCTGTCGATACTGACAGCACAACGAGGCCTTTTTCACCGAATGGCTCTTGTACTGATTGCAAGGTTAATTGTTTTATCATTTTCTTTTAAAAATATTTTTTATTACAAACTATCACCTTGGAAAATCGTTTCTTTTTCATTACCTAAAAGACATTTTAAAAAAAATACGAAAAATTTTGTTTCTTATATTTTTGTATAAAATATTTAAATTTGCTGTTAATAGTAGTAAGTTCAATATCACCAATTGAATTCAAAAGATCTCAAAATTCATCGTAGAAAAATTTACAATGTTTTATTTCGGACCTCGTGTTGAAAACCTTTATCGTCAGCATACCTGTTTAAAATGTGCATGTTTTTTTTCTCACTTTGCCTTCACGCACGATTATCCAATTTTGTTACGCACTCAAAAATCTCTAACACTCACCGCCTCTACTCGCTTTTTAATTCTAACCGCTCATTTCAATATTCGCCGTACAACTTCCTTCCTCCTATCCTGCCTATCTGTTGAGAAAGGAATTCAAAATTTGATTGGAATTTCTCATACCTTTTTCTACGCATTCAAAATCCTTTTTTTCAATTATGTGAAATTCATTTGTTTATGAATATGGAAATTTAATACGTTTACTACCAAAGGAAAGATGAAATAGAAAGAGCGCACATTTCATCTCTTTTTCTTCCTTTAAAGAGTAATTTCATTTTTTTTTTTGTATTTTGCCATAATTTTTTTTTTGGTTGGGCTAAATTATTGAAGAAGAGAAATGAATTTTTACTTAGAAATTTTCTTTTTCCTGTGACGAATTATTTTAATATCCTAAGATTTTAATTCATTTCTAAATATTAAATTCAAGCGGCGATTGAATAAGTAGTGGAAGAAGAGGAGACGAACTGGTAGACAGAAAGCTTAGTACGAAGAATGCCACATAAAATTTTCTCGTTTCTCTTTTTACAATTTATCGAGTTTATTTTGTGTAAAAAAAATCCATCTCCTTTTCCATTTGCTAGCTTTTCAATTTCGACTTTTTCCGGACTTCCTATACACATCCATTAAATCTTAATAGCTTTTCAAGGAGATGAAAAGATATATGGGAAAGATCGGGAAAAAAGTCTACATTGTATGAATTAAACGTTTTATTAATTATATAGCAGTTTAATAATTTTGCACTTCCATCAATACTCGTCTACCGACCATTCATATTCAACCATCCTATATTATTTTGGATAAATGATTATACCGATTATTACGACTTATTACTACCGAGAGCTGACATGATAAGTGATTGGAAAGGACTTCCTCGTCCAGTTCACAGTTCAGTTCTCAGTTTTAACACATAATTTTCCGCATTACTTCCGATTGTTCTTGTTGATAAACCTGAAAATAGCCTTACTGTATATTAACAGAACAAATCAGGTTGGGAGCATTTCCTCTTCTGTTGGACTATTACCAGTTGTTTCTACCTCCGACAATGAGAGAATGGGAGACCTTCCAATACATCAATAATGTGAAATTAGTCTGTACACTCATCAAACAAAAAGTATGGATAATTCGATACATTCCGAATACAGCATTGATTGATTGGTGATCAATGCTTAACTGATAGTTTAAAACTGAACGTTACTGATCAGAAAAAAATATCAGAAGCGATCGATCGCCATTAGTTGTTAGCTTTTTCAGCTGTTTCCTTCAGTTATTATTATTATTATTATTATTATTATTATTATTATTATTATTATTATTATTATTATTATTATTATTATTATTATTATTATTATTATTATTATTATTATTATTATTATTATTATTATTATTATTATTATTATTATTATTATTATTATTATTATTATTATTATTATTATTATTATTATTATTATTATTATTATTATTATTATTATTATTATTATTATTATTATTATTATTATTATTATTATTATTATTATTATTATTATTATTATTATTATTATTATTATTATTATTATTATTATTATTATTATTATTATTATTATTATTATTATTATTATTATTATTATTATTATTATTATTATTATTATTATTATTATTATTATTATTATTATTATTATTATTATTATTATTATTATTATTATTATTATTATTATTATTATTATTATTATTATTATTATTATTATTATTATTATTATTATTATTATTATTATTATTATTATTATTATTATTATTATTATTATTATTATTATTATTATTATTATTATTATTATTATTATTATTATTATTATTATTATTATTATTATTATTATTATTATTATTATTATTATTATTATTATTATTATTATTATTATTATCATTATTATTAATTATTAATTATTTAGTTCAAAAACATCAACTTAGCTTTTTCTCCCCAGATCTTTGCTTTAATAGGATTTAAATCTCATTATACCAAATTATTACTATTGATAAAAGTACGCTGGAAACTTTAGACTGTTTTACTTATAAATATTTAAAAGAAATACTTCGATTACTGTTAACTTTGTAAAATACCCTTGTAACAAACTTTAAAAAGCTGTCGGTTTCTGCAAAAATTTTTGAAACAATTAATATAAGCATCGATAATTTGAAATGCTATTAAGTTTGAAACTTATTTTTATATTTTATTTTTCATTTGCCTTAGATTTGGTATCGCAAATGGCTATTGGTGCATTTATTAAATTTGTGGTCCGTTCCACCGTGTATAAATTGGTGCTATTATGTTCAATTAGCTTGTCCGCACCTTGCTACCAGTAAAGTAGTGGATTATGCTGGTCATCCGAGTTTCCAGTGTAGAGGTTGTACATTTTTTTTCTTTTAATTAGACTAAATTTTACTTTAGCATATCATATTCATTTTGAAATTGATAAATATTTGATATTCATTACTTTTCTTTTTTTCCCAACGAAATAATCATAATTTGCAGATTTGAACATACCATCAGTGAATGTTCCTGGTGATCCAGGCCGGATGAAGTTGACAACTGTCAGCAGTAGTTCGGCGTCAAAGGGGAAAGCAACGATAGCATCCCAATGTGCATGTCTTCATCCCTGCGATTTAGAAGAATTTTACAGTCTTATTGATACCACTTGTACCACTGAAGAAAGTCGTCCAAGTAGCTATTCTAACACCGTCCATGTAATGGATGATGAGGTATGCTGCCGTAATAATTATAAAATTTTTCATGCGGTAATTAATCCTGTGAAATCATTTATTGAAATTTGCTAGTAAGAGTTGGTTGAAATTAGCGTTCTGAAAAAGTTAAATTATCAAGTGGTGAGAATATGATGATAACTAAGCTGGTAAATATTGTAAAATCAATATTATGCTTGCACAATTAATAATTGATCTTCGTCCTATAAAAAACTGCTCGGCGTAGAACTATCTGTTATTTAAATGAAAGTTTCAATTTTCGTTTCTGTCACTTTACAGGAAGATTTCTTTCCATCGATGCAACACTGCATGATCAGACGACACCTTTGTGATAGTATGAAGAATGACGTAGGAGAACATCGTGTAATACGTCGACGTGTAACAACAGCGGATGACATTTCAACAGTTGAAGGAAAGAAATTGCGCAAATTGAATGACGACATCTCATTTTTAAATTATCTGACTAGCATGGTTAGCATTTTCATGCGATCGCTAGCTTTACCTCATCGCGAAGATAGTGCCATTGAAGAAAGTTTCACTGGTCCACTGGGATATATATCACAATGGTGGTGGACAAAACATCGAGTACGACGGCGTTCGCAATTTAATGCAAAAATTTTTGCTACTACTACTGTAACTCCTAATACTATTGTTTCCACTACCGCAGTTACACCTCTCGCAACAACCACAACAACAACGACAACGACAACAGCAGCAACAACAGCAACCATGAATTCCGCTGTCAATTTGAAAGGAATGAAGTGGAGCATTTGTTCAGGAATTTTCATTTATACCTTGTATATCTTGTTTTTTCCTTTGCTATTGCTCAGAAGGCCACCATGTACTATTATAGGTTTCTTAATATAATTTTCCATTTTTTTGTTTTTTAATTTATTTTTCAAATTTGCATAAAATTGTAATAATTTTAAAATAGGAAATAAATTGATACGTTTATTTCTTATTTTAAAATATTATTTATATCATTTTTACTTAAGTAAGGCGATATTTGACTGATAATTTTTTCTGTAAAATATGTTCCGCCACAAAAGCATTTTATAACTTTAGAAATGGAAGACTTCTTTCGTTCTGTTTTTTCAATGGTGCAGTAAAATTAGCTTCTAGGTGATTAGAAGAAATATTTTGAAATTGAAAAAATCGATTATCTTAAAGTAGTAATATCAACTGTGAAAACTTTGGTCCTTCTTTCTCTTCCTTTAATAAACTGCCTTGAAATTTGTTCCCAAACTTTTTGCGCGAAATTAAATTTGAATTATTCATTATTTATTCATTGAATTTCATTAGCATCTAATAAATTGCTTCAAAAATTGTAATCAATTAATTAAAGCTTAGAAGACAAAACCCAAATCTTCCTACTCCATTTGTTATCAGTCAAATGATGATATTTTAAAAAAGATGTGCCTTTATGACACTAATTTTTCATTATCAGCGTGAGACGCACTCCACTCAATTAGTAGGCCATTAATCCGAGTGATTACAGTGGTGTGATTGATAACGTAGTATGAGAAGGAACCTTTAATGATTGTTCTTACTATAGGAATTTGAAGTACATTGATTGTCGAAGGCGCTTTCCTATAAACGGCTGCTACGAACGGCTGCTTTTTTCTGATAAAGAACATTTTTAATTCGCAATTTTAAGCTAACATTTACTTCATCATGGAAAAAGATAAA
Source organism: Litomosoides sigmodontis (assembly GCA_963070105.1). Lineage (NCBI taxonomy): Eukaryota > Metazoa > Nematoda > Chromadorea > Rhabditida > Onchocercidae > Litomosoides > Litomosoides sigmodontis. The sequence goes on from OY718807.1 coordinate 9,673,917, forward strand.
GTTATTGGAAGGGAATTACAGCGGATTTATGCGCATAAAGGAAAGGCGCAAATATCTGCAAACAAATTAGTCGAAAATTCTTGTTCACTTATTCTTATCGTTGAATATTGGAATTAAAGCTGAAAAGAATGAAAAGTAAGACTTAAAAAATCAAGAAAAAAAATCACTGATTGACTTTATCACAGTGTAGCTGATAGCTTTTTAGCACTATAAGAAAACGAAATATGTGATGAGAAGAATTTATACACGAATGATTTCATATTTGACTTTTAGTATTATAATAGAAAGAAATACGTGATCGGAAAATTCTATACACAAAAGATTTCATGTTCGCGTTAACGTTAAAAAAAAAAATTATGAAATCTCTGAGAATGTGTTCAACGCGTTAAAGCTTGTCAATAATTTTAATTAGTACACCAATCTCAATGAAGGACGAATGATAAGGCGATGTTATCACTTTTTCGAATTAAAAAAAGGGGGAATTAATGATTGCTTCTTTGTCATTGCAGATATGATGAACGCTTCTAGCTTCTAATTTCTTTTCTTTTCATCAACGATGATGTGAGATTTTAATAAGTATATCAAATACCATCTTCAATTTTATCGCCTAATCATTTTGCCATTTTATTGTGAGTTATAAAATGAAATTTTTTTGTGAGTTATAAAATGAAGATCATCGCGTCGACATAATTTAAAGACTTCAAATTGATTTGATTGTTGGATCACTTTCGCCAGTGGATTATTACCGACCAAAAATCAACAAAAATGATAGAAATATGAATGTAAAATTAAAAGTAAGAAGCTCGATGAAGAAAAAATAGTGAGTAATATATAAAGTTTGAATTATTAAAACTCACTAAACACACATGTTGTTGATCAGTGGTATTTACAGAATGGATATTTGAATTATGATATAATGGAAGAAGGTATTCCCAAGAGATCGTGATATCGTAACAGCTTCAACTCACTGTTGAAAATGAAATTTTTCAAGAAATTTACTGATAGAATTTGTAAGTTAGATTGGAAGAGTAAAAATATTCATTTCCATTCGAGCAATGGCAGAAAGAAATAAATTTAATGAGTATAGGAAAATGAAATGAAATGAGAATCAAATTCTTTTATTTTCAAATTAATTTTCAATTTGTTTCCGTACAGACAAATTTGTTCATAAAATTTGCTTCTTTATATAAAATTAAAATGCAACACGCCAAGCAACTTATGTCAAATTTAGCTTAAAATTTGAAATTCTTACAAAATATTCAGCTAACTTCAAATTTTATTTCAAATCCCGCAGCATATTGATTCCTCGCTGACATTTTAGGCCGATTATAAGATAGCATCATTGCTCCTAAGTGCTACAGGTTGCACGCGGCATCATTTATGGTTACTTTTTCCCCCAATTTATCTTTCCCGAACGAATTCTCTAAAGTTTAAGTTCTTCTAACCCAATTGTTATGAAAGGAATTTAAAAAACACACTTTTCAACACTTTCGCCTCATACTTATTAATATATCTACTCATTTATTTTGTATATTTCAATATGTCGCAAAACAGTTAAACGCCTCAACAGACTCTGAGAGTAATTGTTTAATGAGCTTCCTTCCGTTGGACTGTAGAAAATTTGAGTCCTGTATTGTTTTACTCGTTATCTGCAGACTGAGGTACTGAGACGAAGAACTGAGGTACTGAGAGATCAATGCAGAAACTCAAGAGAGAACCTCAAAGTTTCACACGTCTGTGTTCAAAAACAAATAACCTCCCGCACACCAACCTGAAACAGTCCCTCCCCCCCCCCCAACATCTAATCCCCCACACATCAGCATTTCGCTGCTGATCGCCCCATTCGATGGCCGATTTTTACAAGGTGTCCGAACTTTAGCTGATAATTAGTTTAGTTGTGAGCTTTTGTTCAGCGAAGGTTTTTGCGCATAAATGGTGTGTGTTGTGCGGCGTTAATTTCATTGATGCGCAGGTAGCGGTGGTGGGAAGGGTTTGTTTTTCCTTTGCCTCACTGTCTCTTTCATTTGTTTAAGCCATGAAGTCACAGTCTGTAGCTGCGAAGGCGCAGAAAATTGTTCAGGCATCGCGTGACACACTTTCAGGTTACTGAGCTTTTATAATGATTCTTTTAAATTTTGCAAGATGACATACTTTCATCTATGACACGTTTCAGTAGTTGATTGTTAGACATTTGTGGTAGTTGCTATTCCCTTACAGTGCTGTTTTGTTGTTTATTTTCCAACCGTCACACGCAAATTTCGAGAGCTCATTGAGACTAGTCCAAAATGAGTAGTAGATATTATATCATCTAACCGATGTTTTGACAGCCGTTGAATGATTTATTTTTGTTGTCTGCATTGGTTTGCTACATCACATTCGATGCTCTCGCAATAGCATAATAGATCGCTATTAATGCTTTCAGAAGACATTATGCAGGCAGCTTTTTGTCAAAGCTTTCTAGCAGATCAGAATGTATCATTTATGTTAAACAATTCAAACTAGTAAGGCACACTTATTATAATAGTAATAGTAATATCAACCATAGCTGTCCAACAAGTGTTCTACTTTGGATTCTTCACTTACAATTCACATTTTTGGAATTCAGAATATGTGATTCTCGTACAACGGACTACTTCCTTTTCGGGATTCTTCAATATATATTCCAGCTTTTACGGGAATGGTTTTTTTACTACAATTTTTTGGCAATATTTCGTCATTTTATCGAAAATATCATGCTATTTATTTTCTAGGCCTTACGATGCCCATTTTTGGTGAAACACCATCACCCTATGATGAGACTGTTGAGAAGGTTACAGCTGAAACATGCACCACTGAAAATTGGACACTGATTCTTGATATATGTGACCGAGTAATCGCTGATCAAAATAAAGGTTTTCATTCAGTTACAGTAGTCATTAGGCTTGTAGGAATCAGATGCTTAGGAATCTGCAAATGTACTCATAATCGGTGAAGATAATCTCCGTAATGCTGTTGTTTCTATCGCAACGAGGAATAACAGATGGTTTTAGGAGCTAAATTGTGCTTGTTGTCGGTGAAGAAAAGATTAAATCATCGTGATCCACATGTTGTTTTGCTTGCACTGTCCTTGCTGGACTCCTTGTGGAGTAACTGTGGGATCGCATTCAGACGTGAAGTTTCATCGCGTGAATTCTCGCAAGAATTAAGTTTCAAAGCCACGCATGTTAGTTAAAAACATTCGTGTAGACATAGAATACGCTGATATATGTCACCATTACAATATTGAGACAATTTGAATTATTTTGCTTTTGTTTATGAATATTGTTATCAGAAATATCACTATTGATGGACAATACATTACTGCATAAATTTTTGATTTTTCTAGAGTAATCGTTCAATAAGTGAAAAAACACGTTCGATTATCAAGAAATGGTCAGAAAATGAATGTAAACATGATGCTTCTTTGGGTTTGATTGAAACTCTCTACAAAAATCTTCTCGCAGAAGGATATTCATTCGAAACGGATAACTCGTCCAAGAGTGTATGTTGCTTATTTGCCAATTTTTGTTTACCGGTGTCTAATGTATGGATGGTTTGGAACATCATAACTAGTGACTCTGCCCTTATTTCTTAACATTTGTTGTATGCAGCTCTAGCGAGATTGTTATTAGTATACCTTGTTGTTCTCTGTAAAATTATTCTGAAATATTTATACATTTACTGTGTAAATTGTAAATCGTAAGTTCTTGAAGGCATTTTAAAAGCAGTTCTGACCAATTATTTTCTAATTGTTTTTATTATTATACGTTATGACATGATAATGTAAGATCTTGCCCGTTCTTGTGTTGTTATAAATTTATTTTGGTTGGATAGCCTAACAAGATTTTGCATGTCACATTCATAGAGTAAAAGTAGTTTTAGTCGTTAAATGGAGCTTTGCGATTAGTTTTATGGTTAATATTACAGCCCGTAAATAATGACCCGAACGCCATGCGAGGTGCAGAGGAAGAAGAAGCGTTAATACTGGCTATAGCAAAATCTCTACAGGAAACATCGGTACGAAATGACCGCTCATCCTCTGTTTATCCACCAGTAACATGCGCAGCTACAAATTCCTCTGCTCCAAAGTAAGTTATTTACTTTTATTATCAAATAGCTGCCTGTTAACTTATTGATAAAAAAAGTTGATTTTACCAGTAAATGTCCTAAGTTATTTGTATTTTAATGGAAATGATGAGTTTTGGATAACTAAATTCTTTTAACTCAGTGAGGGATGCGTTGTCTTTTTGATATAGTTGTTTATAGACCATAAAAATAGGATTGGGATGCGGTCAGCACCTTTCTTTTTGATGGAGAAAGTACAACCTCATGTTATGGTCATGAGGGAGCGTTAATCACTAATAAGTTAATAAATTAGAACAACATTTTCACATTCATTACCTCTAACTTTTTCTTCAGATGCATTCTCAAAAACGATGTTGACATATATAATAACATATAGCATTAAAAATATTGGTTTCGAACATTACGTCATTTTTCGTGGTTTTTAGACCAGAACGCGATGTACGAGCACTTTACGACTTTGAAGCTGCTGAGGATAATGAATTAACATTTTCGGTGGGCGATATCATTACTGTCACAGATGACAGCGATCTAAATTGGTGGAGAGGTAGATCCCATCGTGGGGAAGGCTTGTTTCCAGCAAGTTTTGTAACATCCAACTTATTACCTCAAGAAAGTGAACCACTTGTCAAGGAAAAAGCGCTTTCTCTGACTGTGAGTTTCTTGTATAAATAGAAATATAAAAAATAAATTGGCGTGTAAATAAATTTATAAAGATCTAAACGGAATAAGAGGCCAGTTGTTAATAACATGTTATTATAGTATTTATCTTATTGAGAGATCATTAATAGATCGTGTAGGCTTTGATTATTTTGTTCGTTTAAAAATTTATCATTCGGGATGTAAGCGAAATGTTTGTAGGACGAAAAATTCATTCCTTCCTCTCCTGTCCTTCGCTTCAAGAACTTTGAAAAAAATAAACAAAAATAATCTAAAAATTTCACATCGCCTTTTAGGTTTCTGTAGCGAGAATTGATAAAGCAGTTCTGGAAGAATGTCTCCACGTACTTGAAGACTGTGATCCGACGGGAGAAAGACCAGATCCACCTGAACTCGTGGATCTCGAACAGCGAAGCTTAGCTCAAGTAATTTTTAAATTTGGTGCATACGCAAAATATTTTTTCTATGGCAGTCTACCTAAGCCCGATGTTTCAGGATCCATGCATATTTTTCAGGTATTTACTATTGATTTATTGAAATTTACTGAAGAGTATTTCAGGCTCCATTAATAGATGCACGATTAGCAGAAATTGACAGGCAGCATAATGCTTTGGCACAAGTGGACATTGCAATAAGAGATGTATTATCAATGTATGATCAGGCTGTGCAGCAAGCTCAATATCAGGTTTTACTTTGATGATTGAGTTTGAATCATGCAAATATTTGGTGAGATGTGGTATTTGAATCTCATACAAAATTTAAGATATTACGAACTTCACCATTGACATGATATTTTGGTCCTCCTCTAAGCATTTCTATGGGGATCGGTTTATGTTTCTCATCGCTTGTCCGTTATAAGGTTACATTCCAAATAACTGTTATAGGTGTCAATGCAACAGCCGACATCCTATCAGGCATATCAAAGACCTGAGGCATCTACAATACCGACAGCATCGTCAGCACAGTGGGGCCCGGCTCCAGCAGAAAATGTACCTATATAGACTTAAGAAACATGTATAAATTATATCAAACAGATATTTCACTCATTTCTGCAGAGGAAAAGGGTTACGGTAGAATTTTTTTACATCTGAAAGAGTAATGAAAATGAAAACATCTGTTATCTTTTGAACGCAAGTTTCTAACAAATTAAGATAAAAAAGAGTGGAAAATTACGATTTCCTACAATACTAATCACTCCTTGTCGATGGTATTTTGACATTTTGTCCAATAACTACTTTGATACTTTGAGATTGTATAGTAGTACTTCTTCACATTATGAGTAATAATTGTGAGTTATTGCGGTTAATTCACATGATCAAGAGCAACACATTTCCACTTCAAAATACTGTGAAGTAGGACAAAAAAAACTTCGGATCAGTGCTGTTTGTAGATGCGCCATTACTGAAGTTGAAGCTTCAGGATTATTTTTTAAAGTATCAAAGAAAAACCATTATAACGAAAAAAATTAATGTATTTAGCTGAGTAAATTCTTTTCACAAGCCGGTTTCCAGTTGAATAAATGTTTTCCAATTTCTATCTTTAAATGCTCGATTTCCCTGTTCCGCAGTATTGTCTGAAAGTCAATTCGGTCACGGATTGACTTGCTTATCTATCCATTGTAAATAACTTTCGCTGCCGCTTTCTATCTGAAATAAAATGCAAGGAAAATCAGACTGAGAAAAAGATTCATAGATTAAAAAGAACTGTCAAAGGTATTTCAGGGATAGCATCTTTAGAAGAGAGTAATATGGGTCTTTAAAAGGCAGATACATCTCGAAAATTAGTATGGAAAAGAAAAGAGCATTTTCAAAATGAAAATTTTCATGGTTAATATCGTTCTCGAACTCTCCATTCCTAAATTACAAATGAAGAGGATATGTAATGTGTTTACGGCTTACCGGTAAAGCAACAAATTCAGGTACTTTGTACGGGTGCATGCTGAGCACTTTTGTTTTCAGAGCATCCAGTGCGGCTGATTTTGTTTTAATGATAAGCAATATTTCTTTGTCTTCCTCCAGTTTATCCTCCCATTCATATCTGGAAGTCTCATGACATTTCAATAAGGGAATAATGAAAGAAATGATGGGAAATAAAGTATAGAACTCTGAGGAGGTGATCCAAGTGGTGCTGGGTATTTAATTGATTTTGAAGAAAATGACTGTGATGAGCGATTTTAAAATATGTGTGGACATATCAGTTTGAACGAAGTGAAAATGTAAAATCTAGCACCATTTTTTTTCAACTTTTTAAATACCCATGAAATAAAACCCACATTGAGATAATGCTCGGTACGATGTTAACACAAGCAGCATACTTTCCTTTTACAACTTCTCTGAAAAAAAATTAAGATGCACTGAATTACAAAGGAAATATAGATGAGTACAAAGAGCATTGCAATCCAATCAGAAGTGTAAGTAACAGTGATTCAATAGTAGGGAAGATAGTTCCCTCCGATTAGGAACTTTTTTTATTTAATATCTTACTCAAACTAAAGAAATAAAAGAGGAAGAACTTCATGTTTCAATTCAAACTCGTCATCGATTAATTACTGAACAGAGAGTAAAAAAAGCAATATACCTAGCAATTTGTTGTGCAATCGTTGAATTCGGAACGGTGACATAAGCGACCGAATATAGAGCTTGGCCAATTGATCTAGTAGCCATAAATTGAGCACAGCATTGAAACGCCACAAAAAACGCAAAAACTGCAATCACCATGCGAGACATCTTATTCATATTAAAACAAACTCTACAACAACTTGTTTTAGTTCACTGTCCAATATTACCAACAGCTATAAGCGGTTTCCTTACGTAGAACTAAGCTCGAATTTTCAAAATTCAGCTCAACAATAATGTGCAAGTGCTAAAATGAAAAGGGAAAAAGCAGTAGCTTTCATAGTAAATTACAAAATGTTTTTTTTTTAACTAACCTTCCGCAGCAATAATTTACCCAACGATTTGTGGAACGGCCTTACAAGATTTCAAAAATATTTGAGCCCTCGAATAAATGACCAGATATCTGTAAGTTTGTTTAAAAATTATAAAGTCAGCAAACAGCAATAGTGAACGCAAACGATAACGGCGTAAAACCTCAACCATTCGGACTAAAATCGGATGATAAAAAAGACCAATTATCTTACCGCTTCTCCGCTCTTCTTTTTAAATATATTAATTTATGTGTTTTTATATGCCTCTTTTCTCTTTTCATCAGTGCATATCTTTAGCTGTTTGTAACTTGAACATACAAATCCGCATTACCAAATTTCTTCATTCGGCTTAGAGGGATAATACCAACGTAAACATCATTATCTCATCCATCCATTTCTCTTCAAATACATCACTCCAATAACACAAATCGACGAAATTACATTTTCACGTTAACACCGTTACATTTCACATGTCTTTTTCGCTCCTCTAATATAGCCTGAGCAAGATCTATCAATAAACGCAGTGAGAACACCTCTAACGTCTATGATAATATATTTTGCACCGGTAAGCTAACGTCCGCACGGTATAATACGGTCATTCTGACAGAAACAAAGTGTCAGAAGTATAGTGATAAAACCGTAATTCTTTAAACAAGTCATTTACTCCAATCAGTCAGTGTGAAATGAAAAATTCAAATTAGAGATCAACACAGATCGAATGAATAGCAATTTAACCTAAGAAAGCAATTATGTAACTCTTCCTCCCCTTTATTGTCCATTACTGTCCTCCGAAAAGGCGATGCTTCGTAACTATGCTAAAATTTGCATAAAACTAAAGTCCATAAGACATAAGTATGAGATATGAATGCAGTATTTAGTGACGTGTTTGCTGAAACTAAAAGTACGTGGTGGTTGCTTTTTCTAAAAATAGTGGTAAAATTCGCATATAGGAAAAGACTTGTAGTACTGCATTAATAACTTCTTCCATTCTTAATGAAAGCAAACAATATCGAGTAAAAGGAACAAAGACCGATCTTCTACTTTCTTCTTTAAAAAACTTTGATTAACCAAAAATTTGAAGCTTATGAAGGAACAGTCATGTGATAAAGTCAACGTACAGAAACGGTGATGTTACAACTATACCTTCATTACTTCGTAGGGAAGATCGCGAAGGAAGTGACAGGAAAAGGTGATGGATATGGAAACACTAACCTGGTGTGCGATAATGTCCAGCTGTGGAACCTTAACCCTTGTCATCATATTCAACGGTGTCCTACTTTGCCTGTTGGAACACGGACACGCCACAACTGAGATTGCACTTTGTGAAGAAAAATTTGCAGCTTCACTGAGAGTTGCTAAATTTGCAGCTGCAAGTTTTTTCGTTTCTCCTCTTTTAAGGAATTAAAGGAAATGTGCAGTAACAGAAAGCATACAGTGGCTTAACTTTCATCAATGACAAATCACCCCTCTTTAAAATAGGACAGATCGTGAGAAAGCATAATAAAACTAAGACAGATAGGAAAGTAACAACTCATAGATTAATTTCATGACATTGAAATTGAAATCCGAAACATAATAATTGATGCGTTTACAGCTTCCGATAGTAGGTGTTGTAACACTGTCACAAATATGTGGTCTCTCTACCGAACAGGTACTGCCATTAAAATTTGGAAAAGTATGCTTTCGCTTATTTCGATATCACTTCTTAAGCCACAAAAAGTGCCATACAAATACGAAAACAAACATTAGCAAATCTCAGTGAGCTAAAGCTATTTGAATTACTCGAATCAAAAATCAGTTAGTTCTCTGTTTAAACATCATAAGTCGACAATCCCTTATATGACATTCCAAAACTGCAGATTGTAAGAAAGTAGATTTTACTCAGTAGTAAAAATTTCAAACATTTGGTTATTCTGAAATATAAAAGGTAATTCTGATAGAAAATACTGCACATAAATGCAAGTAATTTACCAAAAAAAAGATTGTTGGCGAATACGATAAAGACTCAATGGAGCGCCGAGCAATTATTTATACAGTTTTTGGGCAAGATCACGTCACCAAACAGTTTATTGACACTTGTCCAAGATTCTTGCGAAATGGTTATGAAGAAGAATATTTACTTTTCACTGATAAAATATGAAATTTGAAACTTGTTTTGAAAATTCATTAGATTGTCCTATTATTATTTATAAACTGTTGAACATAATACAGATATCTGACCTACATTAATGAGTTCGTATTCATGTGACTCCCCTCATTTCAATCCACTATCGCGTGCTATGTGATTTGCCTAAAGTGTGAACCTCATACAACTAGTATAGTAGGGTATTATAAAATGCAGTTTGAGTATTCAATAAACTGAACTGATTGGTTCTAGACATATCTCGTGCACAAAACTAATGTTCATAAGAAATTTCTCGTGTAAGTTGATACGAGATACTAAGATTTCGTGAAATACCCTAAATTTTGCATTGCACAAAAGATGTATGTTGAAAAAAGTTTTGAGAAATGACACAATGTCCTGCTAATTTTTATAACTGAATATACATTTCATGGACTTTATCGCAATAATAATAAATAATTAATCAGGAATCAAAATAATTGGATACCCGTAGCAGCAGCAATTTCATAAGAAAAAGACAACAAATGAGAAAAGAGTGGATTAAATTTTGGGAAGAAAATCGGTTACAAAAACTTTAAAGATGTCTAACTGGCGTAGTAAGAGGGATTTAAAAGCACTACTGAGTGTTAGACATGATAGTCCTCTTTAATCTAAAAAATTTTATACCGTCTAGTATATGTTGTATGCAAAAAGTTATTGTATACCAGTTAATCCCGGAAGATTGCAAAGAATGACATGATTTCTTACAAATCAAGTATATGCCTATATTACTGTAAGTTAGAGATTATAAATTCAAGAAAAATTAAAAACAGAGACCCTGCATAGAAAGGATAAAAAACAGAGACTGATACTTCCTTGGCCTTCATAACTCGAGTGATAAAAATAGGATGCAGAAAGCCGAAAGATTGAAAATTTGATTCCCTTTTCTAAACAGCCGTGTGTGCTGCCAATTTTAATGATCTAAAAATATCAAATTAAATAAATATAACCACAACAACACGTGCACCATTCTTCAGAAAATATTATAATACTCACTATCACACATCTTAAATACGGAAACCTATGTATATTTATTAAACGCAATCTTCTCCCTAATAATTCGTCCAGACCGATAAATCAATGCATCGATTAAGCTTGCAACGGTAAAAATACCACCAATAATCGCACATATTGAAACGAGAAATGTAGAGAGGCTCCTGAAAATAAATTTAATCCATTACCTTGAACTATCTATTTCCATATCTTTCATACGATAAAACGTGTAAACTAAAAGATTTTATTTTCCCCAAAATCATGACATCTTTTAACTTCTTCAGTATCTTTGAAACGCGGAAATTGAAATAATAAGTTATGTTCACCACTCAATATGGAAATACGAATGTTTCATGTACGTCTAAATTCGCAAATTATTACAACATACTGTCGCCTTTCTTCATATTTGATCATCAACGGTGAAAACTCGTACTGTACGAAAAAACCAGGTAAACCGGACGCTCCTTGAGATATATCTTTTTGATAGGTAGTAACTGAGAAAAGATGACTGAATATATTCCGCGTAGAATCCAAAAAAACATACGAAGTTGGTATCAATTTTAAATGATACTGATACATTATACCATCTGAATCAAATTTTTAGAATCACCAACTGAACTTGTGATATTTAGCAAAGGTAATATAAAATTTAAGGATATGAGACAAGTCTTCAAAATAACCTGAATCTTTTGATGATCCAAAGAATTTTCCGTCCAATGGATAAATCTTCCCCGGAAATGAGTTTCCAAAAGAAAAGTGATTGATTGTATGACTCGTATCGAATTTTGACGGTGAAAGTGAATGTAAATCGTGAACTGAGAGAAAAAACAGCAAAAAGTATGTTCCCAAAATAAGAAAGCAACTTCAATAAAACACTTAAAATATAAATATTCATAGAAAAGATAATGGACAAAATACCAATCTAAAAAATTAAGCAAATTATTATAAAGGCATGATTGCTACTTTTTATTCTATGTATAACTATTCCTATCATCCATTAAAAATCAGCGATCGTTATGGTCAGGAAAATAAACAATTTAAAATATTTACAATGAGATCGATGAGCTCTGAGTGGTTCACCGGGCGCAATGTGGAAATTACCAGCAATCTGAAATTAAAATTAGTGATACGTATATATTAGCAAACGCAATGTACATCCGAAATCAAATTTCGGACACCAAATTCCAACTCACTTCATTGTAACTGCATTATTCCAATTCCCTCGCTCACCATACTGTTTTAATAGTTGCTCGCTTAGAAGCTCATTTAATAATAAAACTCAGTAGAATCAAAATTACAAACTTTAGCGACTTGGACTTTGCCGTAAACTCGACAACCTTCACTTTTGTGCTCGCTCATTTCTTTTATCCATAAGTCGCTTTTACACTGCTCAATAGTTTCGATATTGACTAATTCCCACCCTTTTCTCATATACGCCTCCTTCACCTCTTCACATGTATTGCAACACCTAAAAAGGTAGCATTACTGAAATATTGTAATTAAACTGAATATGAAGTAGTTGAATATACCCACAAATCGTTTTTGTGGCAGTGACAAAAGTTCGGTGACAAAAAAGTGATAAAAATTTAGGCTTGAAAAGAGTATACAACAAAAATACCCGTCTTTTGCACCATAACAACTACCACACGAAACTTGCGAGTTAGGCACTGGTGATGCCACAGTCGTATTAACATTCACCTCTGAAAAAATTATCAAACATCACACTTAATAGACGCAACATAGTTTAGAAAGCTAAAGTTATGCTAAGTCCATATACATGACTGATTAAAAACAACTTGTAAATCAGATCAGAATAAAATCAAAAATCAGAATCAGATCAGAACAAAATTAGATCAAAACTAATCAGAATAGAACAAAAAAGAAAAATTTTTTGGTTCTCGCCTACATGTAACTGTTGAGTTTATAACAAAGAAGTTTCATACATTTAAGAGATCAACTATTGCATGGACAATAAAACCATGAGTGAAGGAGGAGAAATAGCTGGAAAAGATATACCTGCTATGTACAAAGCACAAGCAAAACTCATGTTTCTTTACAATAAATTTCATATGAGAAAAGCTGAAAATGTGAGGGAAAGAATCGCACTAAGAAAAAAGGGAAATGCTGACCTTGCCTTACTCCACTTCCTTCTTTTCCATTCAATAAACTTATTTTATATACATCGTCCTTGATATTATCCTGATTATCACCACTTAAATCCATCACATCAATTGTTAACACTGAAAAATAAATATATTGTAGCGGATATGTCATGAAGAAATCGCATGTGTTGAATAGACGAGATAAATGTGTTACTTATATCAAAAACAAGTAGACAGAAAATAAAACTAGTTCATAGAAAAAAAGAAAACAAAAAATATTAAACGAGAACGACTCGAACCAGAACAAGGTAAACGGGGAAATGTAATGTCAAAATTAACATCGACTCGCTGCTCGGCAGGTGTTGAGTCCACATAAAGCTGCTCAACTATATCCACTGATAAAAAAGACAGCGTCTCTGACACAAACATAAATATGATCACAGCACTGCTTAACAGAGTAACTGTAAAAGCATTAATTATAAACTTAACAAAAAATTTTTTAAAGTCCAAGTTCTGTTCAAAAATACAGCAAAATTCAAATCAGTACAGTAGAAAGAGCAGGATATGCAGATAAACTTTTGCTTGATATCTGATAAAACGTAAAACATGAAATTAAAATAGAGGCATTTGCTATATAATGCATTTTATAACTCTTTAAAGTAGAATCCTTAGTAGATTACGTCATGTGCTTACCAGCTCCACCGGAAAATGTTCGTACACGGAAATCGTCCAGAGGTTTTGTGTACGCATCCAAGTCTTTGAGGCGTTCCAGCAACGACATAAGTTAGTTATATGTTGAATAAGAACGTGCAATAACTGCCACCGAGAACATACGGAGATCAACTAATTAGGAGTGAAAAATCATATAAGATGTATAACAATCACGACACAACGGCCTATTGCTAAAACGTAATTATCTACAGGCCGCCAATTAGTAGAAAGATTAATTAACCTATAACAGAAAGTAACTAAAAAAAAATGTATAATTTATTCAAACTTATTAACATTACTTCCTAACCTTATCAAACGAACACTTACAACAGTCTCGCTAGAAGTAAAAATGTAAGAATTGACAGGAAACAGTGTACAACAATTCCTCTGAAGTTATCTTCATGATTCCCTCTGCATCGCCTTAATCTGGTAAGTCCAGGTCCGTCCACTACGATAAAGTGCGCATCGCACCACCTACTCCCTCTGACCCTCACCCTTCAAAATAGGAAAACCAGCTCTGATCAGTGAAGTGGACAACAACAGCGTCTTCACTATGAGAGCACCCGTCCAATGAATGTTGTTGGAGCGCCACGCAATAACAACGTTCCACTCACGCTAACTGCGGGATAGCTTTTGCTAGGGTTAGTGTGCTGCATCGGAGTGTTACGAGGAATATATCGTATTAACAAAAATTTCTATATTTGCCTGTTCATTTATTTTTCAATCAAATTTTACAGTTTAATTGCAGTGAACTTTGACTTCAATATGAAAGAAGCAATCAGTTGAATTATTTGAAGTGAAACTGAAGCACAACTTTATCATTTTATTTTTAATTTTAAGATCCGCAAGTTAATTTTATTTTATATCACAAATGATTTGCTGATTGTTGATCTGAAATAGCAAGGGTGTCTTCTTCATTGAAATCTTCAATCAGTTTTCAGTTTAATCTTAAATACTTCGAACCGAGCATAATATCTAATAATTAATTTACCAGTTAAACAAAATGATTCATTTTTCGTATCTGAAAAGTTAAATGTACATGCTCATTTGTCGTATGAAAAGCGTTGTAAAGAAAAGGCAATAATTGGCAGAAAATAAAATTTGAATACAAAAAAAAATTGCTGAAAAAAAATTTGCTTTGCAAGCAATTAATAGAAAATATACATATTTCATAATTCTAATTGTATGAAGTTAAACTGAATTAAATTTCGCTCAGTGTGAAATAAACCATCTTGTTGCGCAGTTCACGCTCCAATTCGGTTTGTTTGAAAGTAAAGGAAGGATGTTGCGTGGGAAGTTACTATTTGTGGTTTTGCTAGAAGCAATCCTAAATGCCTCCAATTGTCAGGTACTGACTGCTTGCTGTAGGGCTGTTTTGCATTAGCATCCTCCCACTCCCGCGGCTTAATTAATTAATTCTCGCAAAAATTAAATTACTGTTTCCACATATCATCGATATGAATTCGTAGAAGATGCCTGGTGGACAAGTCTCAACTATGGTAACGAAATATATGACGCCAGTGATAACGGCAAAGGGCAATCTTTCTTACGAAAGTCACGCGTCGAACATCGAACAGTTGCAACTTGTTGCTTCAGAGGGAGCCGTCAAAGGCTACGTTAAACATCCAAACGTTAGCTTTGCTGTGCAAATTACACGAAAATCATGCAAAGCGTATGTATTTTTGCTATTAGCAATAAACTGCTAAAATTTTAAGCAATAATTTTAGCTAATTTTAAAAGGCTGTCATCTGTCGGTGTCGCTCTCAATGAATTTTTCTCTGCTTATTTCAGACCGTTCCATTGAAAATTTTAAATTTAAAAATAAAATTAGTACGGACGGAAACTGTTTCACTTTATACGAGCATATAATATTTTCATTAGCAAAAAGAGTAGAAATTATTAAGCTAGAGTAATTGAAGCTAAAGTATTGTATGAACTGTTTTGAGCTAACAAATTTTTTGCTTTATATTAATAAATGCATTTTTATGTGATTTTTCCTCGTCGAATTGAATTGATAGTTCGCACTCAATACTTTCACCACTTCCGCCTACTTCAAAGGACGAAGATTTCAGGATAAAATTATGCTTTGGAAATCGAAGTAATTTATTCCGTCACTTGGATATCCTTTCAAAGGTGAAATTTGGCGAAAAAGGTTATAATAGAAAGATAAGCCACAAAGTGTTCGAATTGGTGGAGCGATCGGTCTACGAGGTTGACGCATGTTCAGGCATGACGGCGATCGAATGGGAGTTTCCAGCGTCGTGGGCCTGGAGTAATACGAGTCAGCAGAAAGGATTCATTCATTACTCAACCTTGTACAAAGGTACGTAGGTTTGTTTAGCTCGAACTACTACTTACCGCCATCGCTTTTCACTGCGTTAATGATGCAATATTAAATTATCAATCTGTCTTACATCGTTTCTGTGCCAGTAATTTTAATTAGGAAGCATCGAAATTTTCAACTGGAAAATTACTCGAAATAATTTTCGACGACTTTTGCTAATTGTTAGCAAATTAATTGTAAATTGCAGCTGGAGTACCGAGTACCTATCGCTCTAAGATGACCGGCATTTCAAATGTTGAAACAATTATCCTACACAATGATGTATGTGCACATATGCATTTCTTTTTTCTAAAAACTTCATTTTTACTAAAACTGCAACAGCATGTTACAACTTCTTAAAATACAAAAAATTTCACAATGAATATTTGATAGAATGATTGTTTTTTTTTCTTTCGATTGAAAAAAATTATTTGTTTATTTTTATTTAAATCAAAAAAGCCGATCATTCGATTAAATATTCTTTTTTTTCTTTGACAGTCAATCAATGACAAAAGTCTGAAACCCACTAGAAATCCTTGGAGCTAAGCATCTGTGCAGGAAGAAACATAACGGATGCTCTCTCCTCCTCCAGTTAAACAATGACAAAACAAAATTCCTCTGATATATCCATCACTTCGTTACAGCTTTCATCAGTGCCGCAAAAGCTTGGTTTGGAAATAAGACATGGGCCAGTAATGTTCGACAAACCGTTGGATCAAACAGCGCCTGCTCATACGACATTTTATGAAACGTTCGATCTGTGGTCTCATTCAAAAGCACTGTATTTTGTTCTGGCACAAGATGCTAATTCATGTGGTGCACGTTTTTCGGTAGGTTTTATAAAATTTAAATTATCATTCAATCAAATTTTGCGTTCATTATTTTATAATCAGCCATAGATGTGGAATAATTTCCAAAACAAAAAAAAAGCAAGGCAACTTTTTTTTTTAAAATATCATTTTTTGACAAAGTTATGTATATTTGGAAATCAGTTGCATTTCATTAATTTTGAATTACGCATAATGGATGTCTGCTTCAGGCACCACTAACTACTCATACGTTTATGAAACGTGACATTATTTTTAACTTCCGTCCTGGAATAGTGTAAGTAATGCATCATTCAATTTCATTTTCAAATTCAGTAAACTTGAAATTTAAATTCTGTTGCTGAAATAGAAGCAGCATTTTTCATAAATGTGACCGTTCAGCTATCGCGTCAGGAAAGGCGTCAATATCTGGTCCATACCTCTCGGTTTCATCGTTGGAACCTGTGTCGGGTAAGCAAGTCTAATTTTCTCTTCCTTCCAGTCAATTGAAACATTGCAAAGTGCAATTTTTGATTAAACTTTTTTTGCAACAAAAAGTTACGCTTGTACGAAAGCTAAGAATAAGTCCATTAATTTAATTATTCCCAAACTGTCACACAAATGGAATTTAATATATTTTCGCAGAGTTGTTGGTGCCAGTTTTCTGCTGTGCGTAAACTCAAAAAAGTTTTATAAGCGATGGAACAAGCAAATGAAGAAAACGTATGGGAAATTTGCAACTGCCGACGTATGTCTGTTTTCAAACAACCATGAAACTTTTAATAAATGAACTTATGACAATCCTTTTCTTCTATCAAAACACCGAAAATAATGCATCGCATCTGCGAATACTTCAACCTTAGCATTTTGTTGGAATGTAAGTCTGAGCGGCGTTTTCAAAACCTCTTACAATGATTTACTAATTGAGAGTATTGTATTAATTACAGACAACGACGGTAGGCGGCATTTCACAAATGACAACAGTCGGTGGCGGCTTATCTAAAATGACGGGAATCTCGCAAATGGGTAATACGACAACGGAAATTGTTAGCAATATTGGAGGTACAAATCCATTTTATTAGCAATTAAAACGATTAAAAAATTTAAGCGCTAAGGTTTACATTAAAATTTCGTACAAATTAGTTAAACTTGAAGGACGACATTCTCAGTTTAGATGGAAAGGAAGCAAAATTTTTGTGATATTTTCTTGCTAAGCATAAATTTCACTTCAGATGTATCGCAGATGAAATGAAATTGGAATTGGAGTTGGAATTGTATATGCCATCAAACAAATTAAATTCATTTTCCCTCATTTTATTTCTGCTGATATTTCACAAAAATCAACGATAATTTTTCATAGAAAATACTTCACGTTTTGTAGAAAAAAAAACAACAAATGAATTAATGCAACTTGTTTATCTGAACTTTTGAAGTGGTAATTTCAGATGTTCTAGCAAGTTTTTTTGTTGACTAAATGCTACCAATTTCATTTGAATAATGAAGTTTGTATGTAAAGGGCTTACTTATTGCTAATTGGCTAATAGCAGAATTTCGTCTTCTAATTTAACTTTTTTTTTGATAATTTACACTTTTAATTTTTGCTTATTGGAAGGAAACTTCTCTTCTTCGCACTGCCACGTCACTCTCTTAGAAACGAATTTTCGTGTTTGAAATTTATTCATATGCTTTGTCAACAAATGACAATGGAAAGTTTATTCGTTGATAAAAATTTGATGAGTAAAATTGAATTGCAAATATATGCCAATCACATTTTATCATGTCGAAATGGCAGCATTTGAATATGAAAATCGTTGATTCGCAAATTGAAATTCTTAAATAAAATCTAACAAAACGATCAATCATTGAATGTCACATCTTTGCTAATTAATACAAACTGTGAAATGCTCGGTTTAAGTTGTGAATTTTCCATCAATGTGTTGCTGAAGACGTTTCAGGTTATTTATGATTGCTTTCGTGTCGATGTCGTACCTGTGCACTTCGCTTAATCTTTCACCGCTAACCAGAAGCTGTAAGCAATCAGAAAATAAAGCTAATTTCATTACTTATGCACATACTTAATTATTTCATAATATTGCAAGTAAATATGAAATTTATTTAATAAGACATGCACAGACAGACAGACAGAGAGAAAGGGAGGAGTGTGAGGGGAAAATAGGAGAAAAAAGGTCAAAATTTATAGGAAAGTAAAGAAATAAATAAGGGAAACCTTAAGGTTTGCGATGTTTTTGCGAGCCTTCTGAAGCGCCAAGCAGCACTCATTCAAATTTTCCACAAAATTACTTACTTTCGCTTTTGATGCAATATCCTTCCCCTTTGAAATAAATGATTTTTACTCTATCCATCTTCAAATTATTCGGAAATTAAATTGCATTTTGCAATTTTGCGACATTTTTAATTTTCTGTGAAGAATTCTAAAGTTAAATTAAAATTCAATTGTTAGGCCATTTTCATCTCACTTATTAATTTCACAAATTTATTAGTGGAATTGGATGAATTGAAGAAACCTTTAATAAATGAGGTAATTGATTTTTACAGTTGTCATTTGGCTGTGACATTTCCTGCGACAAGTCAGTCATCCCACCTGGCTGAGTTGATTTCTTTTGCTCGTCGCTTATATTACCATTTACCACAAATCTGTCGAAGTGAAAAAAAAGAGTTACTACTCTGATTTTATGCAAATTTGCTTTCGTAGACAACCATGAAAATAGCAAGCAGACGGATGGGATAGGAAAGTGTGCCTTAGTTGAGGTAAGTAAGTGAAGTCGGGCTTTTTCGAGAGTGGAAAACACGTGGTATACGCCATTCGACTTATTTCATATCCATCACGAATACACTGCGTAACGCATAATTCTTGCAATAATTCTGCCTTATTTGTTATCATTTGATTTACACTTTCACGTCCGTTAACTTTCTGTCTATCCTGTGATGCTAATGCTGGAGGTGAACGTGAAGTGCCCATTTGAATATTTGACTGCAATTGGGAATGTAAATTACATATTTCGTTTATTAATAAGCAAAAGATGAAAGAGGTAAAATTTTCATTAATTTTGAAAATGCAAATCGCAAAACACGCCGACCTTTCCTTGTCCGCTAATTTCAGCTGAGGTCGATCGTTTGCCTTGATTTGTGCTTGTCATTTCACAAGATTCCTTCTCCTCCTTCGGTTTCTCTTTCTGTCCAGCGGCTTGGTCCAGCGGCTGCTGAGACAGCGACGATCCTGCCGGACGTGACGACGAAGGAATGTCATCTTTTGCTTCACTTCTATCTTTCTCGTAGCGCCTTGATTTACTCCTTCTTCGACGGTGACTATGCCTTCGACGACGTGAATCGCTTTTCTTAAAATTAAAATTTAATGGAAGAAAGAGGAAACTAATTAACTGATATGCTAACTTACACTGAAACAAAGAAAGAACAACCACTGCATCTAATCTATGACAAACTTTTCGAGGACGACCGCAACAGGAGACATCGTCTCGGTCCTCAGAATCCTCAAATCTTCGGTCTCGACGATGCCTTCGTGCACGTTGTCTATCTCTGTCCTACATCAGAAGGAAGAAAATGAACAAATTGAAATGAGAATTTTCAGTTTTTATTTAGAAGTGCTTAAAATATCTATTTAGAAACTTAAAATCACATTTGTCAGCATTCACAACTCGTTTATAAGACAATTTTCTCGCAAAAAAACAACTACTAATGAAGTATTTGACTTAAGTATTTGTGAAGTATTTGAGGTATTTAAGGCACCAAAAATTTTTCAGTGATTGGTAAATTAGCTGAGTTATTTACATTTTAAATTTGAATTCCAAGAAGTCAGCATTTAATAACTAAATGAATGTTTGATTTGTAATAATTAATAACTTTGATAATTTAAATTTTAAAATTTTATTATCCACTTGTTTATTTGAATTTTAAGTTAATATTGGTTGCTATGCTGAAGCGTCAACGTCCAAGTGATCGCTTATATTGCAGTCAAATGACTTAAATAGCGTAGATTGCGCATTGTACACCTTTTTATGCTTCCGAGTGCGCAATTTTCCTCTTTCACCTCCTTCGCCCACCACTCCTTCCATTTAATGTCTAATGAATTGGACGACTGCGCACGAATTATCGGAACACTGAATGAAAGGATTTTCAATTCATCAATTCTTTTATAAATGTTGAATTTCATGGAAAAATTTCTCGATGCTTCGGAAGCCAAGACATTCGGAGCGGCAATGTCAATGGAAAATTAAATTTCAATAAAAACAAGTAGCTAAAATCTTTTGCTAACTTTTGCTTACAGAATTATATCATTGCTTTGTGCGTGGGCTATATGACATCGCCATAATTTGAATATTCAAATATTTAATAGTCGATGCAAATATATGGCGCAATCGTACTTTTTTTGGATAATTAATAACTAGCAGCAACAAGTAATTTGATGAATTGCCAATGAATTTATGAGAACCATTTAAATTTCAATTAGATTTTAGGAATTATTTTTTGTCACAAACATTTAGTTTTTAATATAAATGAATTTCACACAATTTGCTTATTATTTTTAACACTTATTTTTCATCAAATTTTTTTAAGAGAATTTTAAATTGAAAATAAATTTGACTGCAAACTTTAAATAATAATTTAATCTTGAATCTTCCACCTTTATCAGTACTTTCACCAATATTAATCGTTCATTTCTTAGTTCAAATGATTTCATTTTAAAGTGAAATATGCAAAAGTCGGAGAGTTCCTATCCTAAATAATAGCAACCTCGAACTAACCGGAAAAAACAGCTTGCATATGTCATCGAACAAGTTTAGTTGAAAGAAAAACAAAACTTTGTTTTAATTTAAATTAGGCAGTTAGAAGAGAAAATAATTGGAGAAAATTTTTGCCATTCGATGATTACTACTTCCAAACAATTTCTTTTGACTGCTATTATCATCGATGTAAACAAATAAACTACAAAATTTACGAGTCGAATAAGAGAGCTACATATCTGATAAGACATACTTGTGCAGAACGCTTATGAATAAATCATTCAATAAATAAAACATTAGGTAATTTTCGAGTGAGCAATTTTATGCTGGAAATTAAATGTTCCCATGAAAGACAATCTTCAAGCAAATAAGGCTAACGAATTGGTCATTTGAAAATTGCTGCTAAAGGTAATCGCTTATCTTACGGTTATTCATTCAGCGAAATTTATTTCTTTTATTTCGCGAACCAACAAAGGCATACTGAGGAAGTGAAAGTTCAAGAGCCTGTCAGGTGTCCAACACAAGGTTATGTCGATGTTTAAAAAACCCGAACTACTACCACCACTACTACTACTCATCATCATTCGTAAAATACTTTCTGAAAAAAGATGAGTGCCATTCTTTTCGACAAGAAATGATTGAAAAATTCTGCTCGAAGGCACACTTTTTTGAAGATACGAAAAAGAAGGCAAAAAAAAGAAAAACTTCCAACAAAGTTTTTCAAAAAGAAATGGGTGAATTTTGAGTTGTTGCTGATGAAATTTTGTTTGAATTATTTTTTATTAAGATAACTTTTTCTCAAAAAAAAAGAAACAATGAACAAAATTGGTGAAATTGTTTAGGGATGCTTGTTAGCGGAAAAACGAGACATTTCAAAAGTTCGAAATTAATTGTACATTCCCTCGTAAAGCGACAAGGCATGAACAATGGATGGGTCCGCTTTTGCGCCCTCTTTGAACTCTTCCAATGTCAGTTGAGCATCGTTGTTCTGCAAAACTTACGAGTTATGTCAGACAGTGAAATCACACGCAACACGTTTTGTACCACGTCACAGAAAGGATTGTTTATTTGAAAATTTAATAAAAATTTCATGAAAGTAAAAAATTCAATGAGTGCTGGTAGCACATAAATTGAATTTTCAAATTTTATCTGTGAGACGGAGGTTCAAGTGAATTGGAACTCACTTTATCCATCACTTTAAAAATTCTATCTACTCGTTTTTCCGGTGTATTTTCGTCCTTCGGTAATTTTACTGTTGAACCAACCATTTTATAAATGCTCCCAACAATTGATAGCATTTCATCTCGTGTTATAAAGCCATCATTGTCCAAATCGTACAATTTGAAGGCCCCTATTAAATTTTCCAAATAATAAGTTTTCATGGTTAGAATTAATCAGTTTAGGTTTGGCTGGTTTAATTAGAATCATAATTAAAATTAAAACAGAATTAAAAACACCGATGAATTTCATTTCTTTCCACAATATCCTTTTTTTTATCAACATTTTACAGCTAGTCTTCAAAAGTACTCCGTGCTCTGTTGAAGTATTTTTCAACTTCCAATTCAAATTTGAATTTGAAAATTCTTAGACATTGCTTACAATGTAGTTTTTCATCCAAGCTACCTCTGGACGTAATTGATAGAGCTTTAATAAATTCGTGAAATTCAATTGCTCCATCCTATAAAAATATTCAAAAATTTTCACATTTCTTCTTCATCAATTAGCATAAAAACCTCTGCGCTCAAACAGTTGAATTATAATAAGTTCACTGAAACGTCATATAAGTGCTTGGATCCTTTTTTAAGACAATTTTAAGCTAAATTAAAATAATATCAAACGCTTCACTCCATTTAACTCATAGCTAAATAATTTACCTAAAATTTTTCCCAAATTTATTTTGGCCTGAAATGATACATTCAAATGCTGAACTATTATGGAAAGCACCGGATGGCATGAAATTTTATCAGCAGTTTTCTCCAATTTATAATTGCCATTGCTAGCAAGTGCAGAGAAATTGCTCATTAAATTAATTCTCTAAAAGACTCCTTAGCAAGTGCGCTTAATGGTTATTTCATATGTTATGCGTTTTGGTTGTTTACATCACCAATGAACACTAATTAATTTACCTCATTTTCATCGAAAACTTTGAAAACGAATGATGCGAAATCTGATGGATCACCTTGTGGAAAAAACTGTTTGTAAATTTTTTGAAAACCCTGCAAAACACTTTTGAGTAATTTATAAAAAATTTAAAAATCACTTTTTTCCTGTTTTTCTTGCCCCAATGAATTTTGATAAGTTTTCGTGTGGAAAAGAATTCATTTAAATCATTTCTGATTGAACAGAATTTAAAAATGAAAATAATTTTTTTACAAAAACATTTGTTTAATTCTAATTTGACCACTAATTCACTGCTAGCACAACTTTCATTTCTCATTTTTTCTTTGAAACCAAAAGACTTACGGCTTCGGTTAGCATACCGTTGGGGCAGTCACGCACAAATCCTTTATGCCTGAAGAATACTGTGCATTTTTAAGTGAAGAAAGTAATGGACGATAATTTTAATTTTATTGTGAGTCGGGAAAGTATGGAAAGAGGTAGTGACAAGTGAGGAAGGCATTAGAGGATAAACTGTCATATATTAGTATTGGAAGGTAAAGTTAAATTAAAAATTTTTATTTCAAAAAAAAAGAACGAGAAGATCTTGTTGTGATTGTCTATCCGTTTATTCATTTATTTGTTTGTTTGTTTACTTTTTGTTTATTTTCTGACAGCAATAATGGCTGGAATTTTGCTACTGTGATAGTTTCGCAGGAAATACTATTCTGGTAATAATTAAAAGGCATAAACATACCACTGCTTGATCTCCTTTTCGGTAACTGAAAGGAAAAAAAATCAAATGCGAAGGAATAAAATAAGCAAAGAGTAAATTCATCTTTCAATTAAAATTTCCCTCTTGAACTGATAAACAATGAGAGTGATTGGCAAAACGATTTTTTCCTATTAATTTCAACTGTTACATTTGGAAGTGCTTAAAATTGAGAAATGCGGAAAATTAACTTGCTGTTGAATGGGATTGCTGAAAGTGCCTGAAATTAACCTGAAACGGCGGAACGGTTAGGGGTGAAAATAAGGGGAAAAAGGACTAACAGTAAGTTTGTTTTGCAAGCGTTTTCACTTGATCTCTCTTCAGTTTGCTATTCGGATTTCCCATCGTTCACATGCATCTCATGCAATTTGCACATTACACTTCAAATAAAATCAATTTAATTTCTAATTGCAATAAATAAAATGAAATCCTTGTGAATTTTCTGCATGGAATACCTTTTGAAATTTCCTTAAAAACGAAAACGAACAGAGAAAATGTGAGCAAATTTTCTACCAAAAACATTTAATAAAGAAAACTTTTTAATAATAATTGGCAAACGTCAACAAAATGCTTGTAGATAGATAATTAATTAACCAAATTTATAAGCATTTATAACCTCTTGAAGGCCACAGAAAATATCTACAAGATTTGAGTTGTTATTTAGCAACAACAATTATAAAATTCAATTCAGCAAGTAAAAAATTCAAGTCCTAACATTTATCAACCACTAGCGAATGTGTCGACTGTATCGGCAAAGATAGTTTTGCACAAAGAAATTTCGAAGAAAATAAAATCAAAAGTCGAAATAAAATGCTTTAATGGATTGTCTAAGTTGAAATTAATTATAATCAGCTAAATGTACAAAATTGGCGTTGCTCAAGAACTGTTTGTTCGTTCTGAAATTTCTTATACGATCGATCAAGCCTTTTTTTTCTATCGATTAGATAAATGATCAGTTAAGGAAACTTTTTCAAAATGAAATTGTGAAAAATTTCAATCGAACAAAGTGAAATAACTGATCAAACGTTGTATTTCCACGCTAAAATTGAACATCTCTGCAACGACTTCAGGCATGAAAACTGCATCGCAGCAAACGAGTTTCTTTAATTGCTCGCTCAGCCCAAAAATTAAAATTGTTTGAAAGTAAGAGTCCTGGATAGATAGATGCATGTGCGTGCAAGCAGATGTCCACATTTATTTAAACTTAGATTTAGCCCTAGACTTCCCCCCTTTTTGCATATTAATTTTTACAATCTTTTCAAACTACGTAATAAGTCATTATTGCATATTCACATTAGCGCTAATTCAAATTAACAATGTATCTTAGCGATTGCAATGAAATAAGTATTGAAAGAGCAGAATTATGTTACGAGCTTACTGAAATAATTAAATTTGACTTTCCAACTGACATAGAAATGATGGAAAGCCATTGCGCATTTCTGTTCCTACCACAATTTAAAACCGACAAATATGCAATTGAAGCGTCGATTCAATATGTTAAAATTATCGCTTACAAATTAAAAGCTAAAATTTAAAGTTTAGCAAATTGTAAGTCGGCAATTGGAAATTAAATTATTGTTAATTTTTCTCTTGCCAAAGATAAGTGCAGTTGTCAACCTCCAAATTGTTCACGATGTAAAATAAATATTATTACTACATCGTAAATTTGCATTTTTAGAGATTTCAAATTTCGATTTAATCATCTAACAATAAATTGTTTCAACAGTAGTGTTTCAAAGTGCTAATAGTTTATTAAACTAGTTGTTATTAAAGTAAGTAGTCTAACATTTTTTAGAATGTGAATCGAATAAACTTTTAGGTGACTGCGGCAGTTAAATTTTTTTTTTAAATTAGTCTATTTTATAGCAAGAACTGATGAAAACGTATGAACAGAAGTTTAATTTTATAATTTTAAGCAAAGAAGTTAAGAAATAAAAATATCAACGGTTGATTTATTCCTGTCGTATTCTATAGTACTACATAAAACTGACATCATTTGATTCAATCGGAATTTTATACAAAAATTCCAGTATAAAAAATTTTTAAATTCCTCCGTCACACATCAAAATTCAAAAGAATTTATAAATTTCACAAAAGATGAAGTAAATTTTTAACACTTCTATTTTTTTTTCTCAACCAATTAGTTAATGAAGGCAGTTGGAGAGGAAATTGAATTAAATCTTAAATTTGAAACAAAAAAATTACATAACAATAAGTGAATTACATTTAGCTAGAAAAAAGCAGTAAAAGTGAGTGAAATGATAATGTCAAGTTTTTTTTCTCTTTTTTTAAAAGTTGTAATGATTTAAAGAGTTATGGAGAGCACAGGGAAAGGATGATTTGACAAGTTTGTATTTGTGATGAATATGACATGCACATAATAACGAACAAAAAAAAATGAAAAATTCAAAATGAGATGGATGAAATGTGCTTAACACATTCCCGTGAGAATATTACATTCCGCCATTACCGCCACTATCTGGCGCTCTACGCTTGAGTTCTTGTGATATTAGTTCTCGAGGCGTAGTAGTCGATACAAAATTAATCGATGAAGTTTTTTTTAGGTGATTGAGGTTGTTAGACAAATTGCTTCTGCGTATTTATTCATTTTGGAATTTTGAAAAAAAAGCTAATTTCTGATAGCAAAAAGTGCCAATTTTAGATATACAAAATAACGCCTTTTAAATTTGAAGAAAGAAAGAATTGTTTTAAAAGTTTGACGTGAGTGATTAGAATTTCCCTACAAATGATGGCGTAAATGACAGCGACAGACAAATGACTGAAGTGGGAAGTTGAAAAGAAGAAAATGCTATTTTTAATTTCGAAATTATTATTTTTCCAGAAGTTATTGAAATTGAGATGAAATCCCTTTTTCACTCCCTGAAAATAGCATAAAAAAGTGCGAAGAAAGAGAGAAAAAGAAAGAAGCAAAGGTGAGAATTGCTGCAAATTTTCGCAGAGAGGAATAATGCTTCTGAGACTCAATACTGATCCGGTCCTCAACGGCGTTGCGGAATAATATTCCGAAGATTCTTATAGCGTCCCATCCGCCAGCTAACGTTTACAATCATTTCCTTTCTTTCTCTCTCTCTCTCTCCCTCTCTCTCTCTCCTTTTTTACATTACCTTCCGCTCACAATCTTTCATGCGGCTTAATGCATTCTCTTCCATTCAATAAAAATTTTAATTCTAAAATCAAATCAAGCAATGAAGTTACTAACTCTTTGCAGAGAACACTACAAATACATCTTTCCCATTACGACGGCGCTCTTATCATCTTTGATAAAATGATTTGATATCATCTGCATTACCCACTTTTGATATTCGCTATCAAAGTAGCGAATCACATGTAGACAGACAGTTTATTAAAACACACGCACATCACGCACGTCTGCAGCAAAGAGTAACAACATTAGCTTCTTCTCTCTTCCCATAAGCAGTGGCGTACTAGCTTTACTATGTTAAATTTGCCTATTTCAATCATTTCAATGTTAATTTTTAAATTGAAATTGAACTGTACATTTTCAACTTGCAACCTAATTTGTTTGTGACCTCTTGTAAAGGGAGAAGTCACTGCAATTTCCATCTTACGAAGTTGGAGAAGAAAAAAACGAAAATCTCGGCAGTGCAGTGCTGCGTCATTCCATGACGAAAGATCTAGCGGAATATCAGTTTTAACGGTAATTTCGTTCGCACCCACTTCTCTCTGTCAAATTTCAAGCCAGAAACATCGATGCCTTCACTTTGCTGGGGGAAAGTAAAGCACAGTGTGACGAAATTAACATAATGCTTGAAGTGAAGCATTACTAAAATGTGGTTTGAGTTGCAGTGACGGCAGAGATATTAGGAGAATAATTGAAAATGTTATCGCTAGAAAGAGCGGAACAAAAGATTTGTGCAAAATTTCGCTTTTCGTTTTTCGTTTTTCGCCTTTCTGGAAGATATCAGAGAGAGGAAGTGAAAGTGAGGAGAGAAAATGATGGAATGGGCGTGAACGATAATCAAGTGAAGGGGTGTAATTATGAAATAATCCTTCAAATCTTGAACGCTCCATTGAAGACCATGGAGAGTGAATAAGCCGCAATATTAGCTTACAATGACTCACTCAAACGCACTTCTATCATTCCACCACAAGTGTTGAATAAAAATTCTAATCGCTCTTACATCTGTAAACAGCTTGTTTTATAAATCATTCGAAAAGCTACCCTCATTTTTGATCTCAAAACACGCACACTGCTCGCGCGCTCACCAATGACGATCTGTTCGATTTGTTCAGTGGAACATTGTGACTTTTTTCGAATTCAATGAATAAAATAATTAGTCGAAATTTCCCTTTGTCTGAGCCAGTAATTTTAATTACTGCCTCAGACAAACCAAATTAATAAAATGACAGAATGAAAATAATGAAGTAATGTGAGTGGAATTAGAAATAAGGTATCGAAAGGAAAGGATAAAAGAAGAGAAGGAAAGAAGGAAAGCATAACTGAAATTGGAATGAATGAGATATTATCAAATTTCGAATTGAATTTTCAAATTGTATAAAGAAATGAACTTTAAACGATATCTTAAAGGTTTTTTTTCCGTTACATTTTTCTCTGAAAGGCAAAAGAGGGTAGTAAAAGGTAAGCAATGGACTGTTATTTAAAAGCAAAATAAATTGGACTGAACAGATATAATGATAGGGAGACAGAGAGAGAGAGGAAGAAAGAGAGAGGAAATAAAGGGCTGAAGTTTGAAACGTTTATCGTTGCCTGGAAGGCAAATGAGAAGTATGAAGTAATGCATGCCTTACTCAACCAATAATTAATTTCCTATTAAATGCTTTTCCAATTTCTTCATGACATCTCATCTGATCTTCAATTGTTTCTTCCTCCCATACTTTCAAAGATCATTTTAAAGGCGAAATACAACTGCAAATTCTCCAGAGTCATTGTCACTTGAAATTACAACTCAGCGATTATTAGGTTAAGAATAATTGTTGCTTTCCATTTAAGTTTAATGTTTTAAAGGAAAAATTTCATGGCATAATTGCTACGATGCTTAGAGCAATCTTTCCACTTGCTTGTACAGTACTGAGCACAGTAAAATAGTGTACAAAAGGAGGGAAGGGTGATGAAGTCCTGATTTACTGCAAAAAACAATCCTTGATATTGTGATTAAAATTTGCAAGAATGAGGAGATGTTGGCCATACTGATGTAAAGCAGCACTTTACTTCTCACAACGAAACAAAGTAGCGAAATTTAAAAGGAAAGCACCTTCCCTCAATAGCATCTTAGCTATTATAATTTCATTGTCCATCTAAGGTGACACGTACAGCTTTCTATTTGATATCTTCCAACACAAAAATATCCACTTCGACTAGCCATTTGCTAAATTGATGACATTTTGACAAAAATAAGACATTGCTTAAATTTAAATTTACTAGCAAATCTGTGTGAATAATAACAACTTGTTCAATGGAATGGGAAGAACGAATCGATTTGCTCTCATGCGAAATTAGTGGAGAAGTGGTGGATAGATAGACGTGGGAAAATAATTTCACTAAATCAATTCGAATTCCACCTTTGTTTCGCTTTTTTCATACAAAAGAGTCATCCTTCACAAAAATTTCACTCTGTTAATAAATGATGAAAGATTTCACCCGGCAATGATAGGGATAATTCAGTTTGAGAAGAGTGCACTTAAAATAGCTTGCTGTCTTAGGCATAATCTCTAATGAAGATAGCTTAAATGGTAACTAAGCATATAGCATGGTAGTTTTTTAGAAGAAAGTAGGAACTATAATGTCATAATGAGAAAAAAATTAATTGCAAAAAAAATCTCAAATATTTTATAAGCAAACCAATTTTCCTCATATTACCTCTAAAACGAAACAGCAAAAAAGATTTCAAAGTTACTTGCTAATTGGCATAGATGAGTGACTATTGTTTAATGGACTATTTCTTCCTCAGCAAATGCTATAAGATAATTAATTACTCGTAGGTAAGAAGAAATTACCTGTCTCCGGAATTAAGCATTTGTGATTTTTTTCACTAATTTATGCAGAAAAAGTTAATCATCCATGCAAGCAATCAAATCTATTTTTAATTTTCAATTTTGTCCTAATTAATCACAAAGTTGAAGAATATAACAGCACACGTTTGTAATAAATTATTAAAAAATCACCTGAAAAGATATCTGAACTATACTATAGTTCTCAACAATAAATTTAATAATTGAATTAGTTTCATCTGTGCAAAAGATATACTTATCAAAATTTGATAAGTTGCAGAGAGATAATAAGGGAAGTTGAGCATGCATTTAAAATGAAATGCATCTGGCAGAGAACAGAATCATTGATGTAAAATATAAATTAAACAGGAACAAGCTGTGTATTGTACATTGGTATAGTGATACGGAAAAGAAAGCAATAAAAGTTTAAGCTTAATTCTTAGTCTGTTTCACATTTTTCAGTTTCATTTAATTGTACTTGTAAGCAGCGCTGAAATTAGAAGACAAATTACTTCAGCATTTAGACCGATATAAAAAATAGACAGATGAGAAAAGGAAGTTCCACAGAGCTCCAATGGAGGAGAATAAATGGAGATAGATGCTCTCGGTGAAATGAAGTAGTAATTTTAGGAACAGCAAGTGCCATTGTACACCACTCATGAAATAAATTTTTAGCTTTCAACGTTCAATTATCTGTCATTCAGCTGTCACTCGGATTGAAACTGGAAAGCAAGGAGATGTTTTCGTCGAACTTGAATTCAGAATGGATAAATGTTTTTATTGCAGCACATCATTTTATTTAATCATAATATGACACAGTACGAACAAAGATAGGACCATAATAATTGCACTAAAATTGCTGCCCATGCTAATCCGCTAAAATTCACAATGAAAAATTTAGGTTAGATTACTCACTCACATCAATTTCACTCCATAATTTCCATATAGGATTTTAGTTGCTCACATTTCTAATCTTTTATTTTCCATGTAGCAGTATAAAAGATAAAGATGGCAATCACTCATAATACGAGATATAATGCACAAAAATTAAAAAATCGCATTGTGTGTGTGATCTGCCCAATTTTCTCATTGAATTTTTAAAAATCATTCGACGCAAAAACTGTCTGCCTGAGCGATAAAATCAATGTGGCTAGCATAGATTGCTCTGTTACATCGACTTGAGATAACTTAATTTCAAACTTAGATTGGCGCAACGCACATCAATATTCGGGCGGAATTTAGATGTCCACGAAAAATATGAAAAAAAAATGCATCTTTCTATAAATTACAGAAAGTTGAGACAAGTGAGAATCAGTTAAATTAAGGAAATAATTTTCAATATTAAAACACTACTACTGCTGATAGATTAAATGGACTACGTTCCGTAATATTTCCGTAGTATGATTTGAAAACAAACTATATATAATTCCATAAAAATGAGCAACGTCTGCACAAGAATTAGATGGAATAAATCGAAAATATTTAAAATTGCTAAGTATAAAAAAGGAATCATCAAGGGAACGAAGCTGTACAAGAAACTTTATACTTTCTATTTTAAATGTATCGTAAATCTTTTCGAGCACCACAACTCTAATCTTTCGCAAAAGTTAATGTGGAGAACTTTCATGTTTAGCTCTCTTCCCTCCTCCCCCGAAAAAAAACCTAAATCTAGCATCATTTCAGAAGCGATCAAACGAGAGACTGCGTGCAACAACTCAGACTAAGTTCAAAAAAGATAACTCGAGAACGTCAGTTGAAAAACGGTAGTTGAATTATGGTTTGCATACTTCATCAGCAAGGATTTCGGTAAGCGCTTTGTCGCAATCGTCATTCGTCATCGGGTTTTCTAAAATTTAATTTACTCCTGAATTTGAATCAAGAATCATACAACTCAATTACCTGAAAACTCAGGCATCAGCTAAACAGTAATGAGCACTAACTTACTTTCATTCAATAATTTGAGACTGTCACCATCCAATAATTCGTTGAAAAGACTCCGCAGAAAGCGATCATCTGTTTGAACGTTGTGTAATAAATCAGCTACATCAATCCTTTGTTCTGGTCTAGGAAACATCTCTTCGTATGTCTCTAAAAATTGCCGCATCACATCACAGCCATATATATATTATGAAGATTATGATTTGTATCAAACAATAAAGAAGCGGATTAAATTTAAAAACATAAAATATTCATCATTTTCATTCCAACTTTCTTTCATTTCTACTTCAAAACATTTACTGAAAAAAATGAAATATTTTTCGACACTAAATCACGTTTTTTAAATAGCATTTACCTGCACATTCTTCAAAATTAAACTTTTCGATAGTACTGTCAATTTCATGCACTGATTCGAAATCTTCACTTTCAGGAGCAGAATTTGTATCTCTACCCTTAAATCAATATAAACTCAGTATAAATTTTGAAGGCAATCGATAAGTTGTCCTTGCAACCGTATGGCACATTGAAGGAACATCTAATGTATTTCTTGAGATTAAATTACTAAATATCTCTCTGAAATTCAAGCCCCATTTAACAAATGATGTCGGACTTCGTGCCTTAACCTTCCTCCTAAGTCTCATAATAAATTTTTTAAAAATCAGAAGGCCACTGAATAACAGTGCAAAAAACATGCGATCTAAATCAAACTCTTAAACTAACATCTTTATTGGTTTCTTTCTTATGGTATATGTCGGATGACAATTGAGATTTTTCCGGAATTCTTGGCTTGATAGAGGTGATGACCGGAGTTGCGAATACATTTTTTAAATCGCCTAATGCACGGCGTGGTGTCCCATATCCCTTCATATCTGTCATCTTCCCTGAACACATGCTCTTGCAAAAGAATGAGGGCTCGAGAATATCTGAACCGCTAGAGTGAAGGAATCATTGTACATTGTACCATACTGTCATATCGAAAAAAGCTCGTGATGTCAACCATCTTGTCGTATTACACTCACTAACAAGGCTTTAAATGCTTATGGCTGGTCGATTTTTGATACCGTTATCCTGGCCTGCTTGACTCTACTCAATTGCTGCCTCTCATATCTCCACAGTCACAATATTTCCAGAATTTCATAAGCCAAGAGTAAACTTAAGCTATTCGGAATGATAAGTGTGTACGTATAACTTTCCACAAAGCTGGTTGCATAATTTCCCAAAACAACTTTTCAGCAAAGTCTACTAATACGAAAAATTAAAATTAACCTTTAATAAGAGTACCATCATTCCCACTACCACTTTCGCGAGTGATTGCTTCAGACATTTCTAAACTTCTTTAATCGATCCAAAAGTAAGTGCGAAATCAGAGTAAAAATTGCTGTAAGATGTACGAAATGCTGTTCGGTTACACTTTATAAAAATCTTCGTCAAAAAAAAAGTTATATGAATCTGACGGATTCTATGGGTCTTCTGTAGCGAACGCACAAAATGTTGAGGCGAGTACAAGAAAAGGAGGATGCCTACACGGAAGTTATTTGTATGAAAAAGGCAATACGCTGAGCAATGACGACAGGATCTCAAAATTTTTCCTTAAGCTTTAACATTACCCGCTTTAAAATGTTTTGAAATTCGGACTCAAACTAGTATTACACATATTTTTTATAGTCAGGTAACACCAGAGTTCACAACCATTTGCAAAAAAACTGAATAAGTAGTAGCCGATAAAAAAAAAAAAAAACGATATTACGCAAGAGCACAAGCTCATGGCTGTAAAATATTCAAACTCTTCCAATGAGAATACATTTTGGAATAACACAAAACTTTATGCAACCCTTCATTTTAACACCACAATAATAAAAAAAAATGCAATAAAACTAACCGGAAAAATGGTCTTTAATTAAAAAGAAAAATAATAATTGCCCCCAAATGAAAATGAGATACATGTAATCATTTCACTACATTTCTACAATGTTAGAAAAACCGGTAACGAAAAACAACACAGCGCAGTATCTCCAGAAATCAAAATCATTCCCTCTACTTTAGCTAACTTTATTTCACTAAGCTTTTGTGCGTAGCTTTACACTTAGTAAAAAGTGTAGGCTATTTTCCCACCAACGAATCGTCACTACCTAAATTAAGCCTAATTTTCTCGGCCGGTCACACAGATACCAAACAGCATAGTATAAAAAGAAGGCCAAAAGTGAAAGTTTACATAAAAAAGAGGTAAATGAAGTTGGTTTCACGAAAGGAACCGCATGAAATTGAACAGTTTGATCCGCGCTCAGCGAAATTACAGCTGCACGATATTCGGATGCTACTCCCGGATAGCGAAAACGCTGTCGTTCCTTTTCACCACCAAGTGGACCAAAATCACGTGTCTTTTGAGGGAGAAATTCTATGGCTGAAAAACAGCTGTCAAAAACAATAATCGAAATAAAAAAGGCATTCGCCTTCAAAAAAACATTTTCGTATTATGCAAAATTATACTTATGCAATATTTCACTGTAAAGAAAACAAAACAGTTAGCTTCTATTAATATTTCATTTGCCGTATCGCTTGCCGAAACTGATTGAAATAAAATGATCTACCTGTAACAAAGATGCCATGTGTTTTCCGAGCAAAATATAGCACTTTCAATTCATGTGTATCATATATACCCACACCCCCATCCATAGTTCCAATGGCAAAGAAATTACCACACTCGCTAACAGCAAGAGATGATATTGTCTGTAACAAATTTAGTGCGTAGGTATCTCTGTACATCAAAACTCTTCAAAGTCATTAAACCGACTATGATTTAACTGCTAATGCTTGCACAAAGAAATGAGCACAGTTGAGATGGAAATCACATACTTCCGAGAAGTGATAATAAAACACATCTAAATAATGACCAACTAAAAAATTAAATAACCTCTCTACATGCTTCTCGAATAAGTATTGATCGACACAGATTTCGTTTATTATTAAATGCCCACAGTACAACGTGTGATACAGCTTTCTTTGTAAGTCGAATTTGATTGTAAGTTGCCAAAAATATTATATTCTTGGAACCAAGAACCGTAAAGCGTACTGACCGAACCTGAGCTTCTCTGTTCACTGAGCAAGGCGCACTAATTTTAAAGCGAGTATTTAAGGTGACAAATCGGCTCATCTCAAACAGGTCTTAAATTTGCATCCAAAAGCTTGCCAACTCAACATGCTGTTTAAATCGTTAAAAAAATCTGTATATGAAATATTTGCAAGTTTCCCTCCATTATTTTTGAGAAACATCTAAGCTATGCATAAGTATCTTCTTTTTTCAAATCTACATTAGATTTATGAAAGTCCAAAAACCACTAACTTTAAATCCATCACCAATTTCTTTGGGCACTTGTAAGCTGTAAATTTTTTCACCACTTGCCGTATTCCAAATATATACAGTGGCATCGTGTCCCACACTGATGCAAAATTTTCCATCCGGTGAAACATCTAAATCATCCACATCTCCCTGATGAGCTTTAATTTTTATCAACGGGGTATGTTTGGAGCTAGAATCCTAAAAAACAAGAGCTGCCAGTTTTTTTTAATGTAATTGAATAAACTTATACAATCCTTATAGATGTGAAATGAAAACCAAAAGGAGAAAGAAGCACATAATAAAACTGCACCGAAACATTTACTTGTCTTAATTTCATTACATCCCAAATGCGTATACACCCGTCTGCGCCACCTGTATATAGCCTCTGAGGTTGCCCTTCAACACTCCTATCAAATCGTACGGTCTTCTACAAAAATCCATTTCATTTTTCAAAATTTTAATCAAATGATTTAAAAATTTTGTAGCGGCTCTTGTTTCTATTTGAAAAACCGTCAAGTTACCTGGTAAGCGTTACTTGGCTTTTCGTCCGAAATTATTCGAGATATTTTCTCAAAATTCAGTCCTAATCGTGGCTGCTCGTCCCCCTTTGCTTTTACTAATGAAAACCCCTTAGATTCGTACAAATCACAATACTGAAATCATACAAAATTTTAGGTGTATTTATCAAAAGTATCCCATCTTAACATATCATGACAAAAAAAAGACTGAAACTTCTCGAAATTATAAAATGCTAGCAGCTGTGTCGCTACTGCTGTAAACTATATGGAGAGAAAAAAGGAGTAACCTAAAATGAAGAGTAGGCTGTTAATAACATATAACGAACTGTATGCATGCTAGTTGTAGAAATCATTATTATCCGCATACTTTTCTGCAGAATTTGGGCATTTTATCACTGCTTCTCTTAGAAACATAAAACATTCCTTAGCTGTCCGCTTGTAAAGCAAACCCACTCAAAAATCAAAAAAAATGAATATACAAATTTCACTATTTGCATTAGAAATCATTAATTAGCTACTGACCTCATCGTGCCCAGCAGCCAAAAGATATTTACCCTTCTCTGGAGCCCCCAATAGTACACAATCCATGTTCATCGTCGCGTAAGGATCAGTTTTCAATGAGTTAGTAACCTCCGTTACCAACTGTAAGTGTTCATTCGCTCTTGGAATACCTTCTGTCGAGACTGTCGATGCCTTTGAGTCGAATGAAAGTAGCAAGGTCTGCAAGAAGTAGTGCTTTTCCACATCGTTCGTTTAATTTCTTCAGAAATCATTTATTCATACTACAAACTTTTTTGTGCATTCTAAAGGTACTTCGCACCAAATATGAGAAAGCTCAAACTCTCAATTGACTTTCTCCCAAAAATATTCATTACGAGAAGCAATTTGATAACCTTAACACAAAGATTCTAAGAAATGATCTAATTTTTTTAACCATGCTTAATGCAATCTTTCCCGCGCACAAAGGCAATAATGAAAAATAGCGCTACAGTCGCTGTACAGTAATCCCTTACCTCTAGCGATAGAGTTATCGTACTCGTACTTGCCAAGAAGTCAAATACATTCCAGGGAAAAGCCATCAGTTAGATTGTAAAAAATTATTTGGTACATCGAGCTTGTGGAAAACGACGCAAATTTAATAGAAGGACGTGAAGTGGAACAAACCTGAATGTTATTCGGTACGCCAGTTTTTGATGCTCCACCACCGCCACCAAGAAGAATGTGCCTACTGCCAACAACCTGAACGCAGTAGGCCGGTGAGGAGCAGCGAGCAACAACAGGGGAACCGCTAACCGACTCCGAATTGCCCATCCAACCAACGCACTTCAGTCGTCATAAGTGTGAATAACTTAAAAAATAAATCCGCACATAGTAATCATGCTTTCCTTGTGGGACCTTAACATTTTGAGCGTTGTGCTCGAGTATTGTGGGCTCAATTTAAACTGTATACACCGGTTGCAATGACCTCATTTCAAGTTGTGCCCGCGGAATGTCATGCCACCATTCAAGTCAATTTAGTGTAATGTCACATTCTGCACACCTAATTTGATTAATTTGATAACTATGTATTTAGTAGTAGTTTCAAGATATTCGAATGAACTAGCATTTTCAAGTTTGTTTTCTTGTCTTTGAAAATTTCAACTCTTGTCTTCTCCTTTTCTTTTGATTTATTCTCCGTTCGATCTCATACACTAATATAGTGTAATGTGGAAGTTCTCGTTTAAAAAAAAGTGACCTGCTAGGAAATTGCAACAACACCAGGATGGACCATGTTGTGAGTTCTCACAACAAACACTAATAATGGTAAAGTCTAAAGTCCACAGTTTAGCATTTCTCCTGCATGATTGTCGTGAAAATGTTATCGGTTTAATGTAGGGTGAGAATTCTCTTCGAAAACTTGATTTCTTCAATCGGCCGCCTTTCGAAATTCATTTGTCTTATTCCTTATTCTTCTCTTTCTCAGTTGTTGTCAACGAAATTTAAGATCATCTGTGTTCGTCAGATAACTAAAAATTCAATAAAATTATTACACCGTGAACTACATTTTATTCATAACAGAGTTTCACGGATGGATGCGCACCGTTGTTGCTCTTTCAGCGCATCTGAGTTTACTTTCCGCATTTGTGATGTAGCAAAAAAATGCCGAATTAGCAAGTACCTGATATTATGTTTGGAAAAGTTTATTTCGGTAGCGCGGTCACATGGCCTGAAATAAGACAGGAGCAAAACAAAAAGTAATCTTTTTGTCTCTTTTAAAGACTTATCAAGCGTTAGTAGTTAGTTACACGTTTGAAGTTGGCGAAATTTGAAGCGAGAAGTTGAATCTTGAATCCGTGATACTGTACCATTTCAGGCCAAAAAATGATTGCAAGCAGTTCCTCAGCCTGTAATTTGCTTCTAAACTCATTCCGTGTTCATCGTTCCACTTTCACAAATTTCGATTGCGGTAGATATAATTTCAAGAATTTTTCTTTTTCCTTCTGATTGTCTCTTTCTTTGGCTAGCAATCGTTGCATTGTCTGAGCAATCCGTGTACTTTGCTCAATAAATTTTTACTTTACAGGCTTCCCGCATAGCCAGCAGCAATTGCGCGAAACTTTACATAAATTTGTGACTGATGAAGTGATACCAGCTAATTACGAGAGGTGAATTTCCATGGGAAGCGATTAAAAAACCTCACGTATGAACGTAACAATTCCCAGAAATTACGGTAGTTATTTCAATCGTCATTTTTATCATTAAATTAAACTGATTTTACTTGTTGTGCTTACTCATTCCATTGCCATCGTTTAGGAATTAATTGCAGTTGGCCTGGAATTGGATGTGGTCACAACTACAGTAATCCATGAACCGCTCGGATATGGATGCACAGGTATAATAAGTACGGCGATGTTGACAAATATTCTTGCTGAAACACCACTAATTTTGGCAGCTAGTAGTGAAATCAAAAAAAATTATTTAGGACGGATGATCGATGATCCTTTGATGGCTGCAAGCGTTTTTCTCTGCACTTAATTTCATTTTAAACTTAACACTTGACATGTTTCTGCGAACTTTTTCAA
This sequence comes from Litomosoides sigmodontis, assembly GCA_963070105.1. Classification (NCBI taxonomy): domain Eukaryota; kingdom Metazoa; phylum Nematoda; class Chromadorea; order Rhabditida; family Onchocercidae; genus Litomosoides; species Litomosoides sigmodontis. The sequence goes on from OY718807.1 coordinate 9,713,175, forward strand.
CTTGTGATACATGCTAATGGTTATCGTTTGCATACTTTTGAATTTTTTTTACTGTTCATTTTTAAAAATTATCTCAGCGGTATCATCAAACGATCTCCTGCTTGATTCTCTCATATTTAATGGAAGGTATGAGGTAGTTAAGCAGTGCACTGACAAATTGTTAATGCATGCCTGTTTCCCGAGGTATCAGAGACCAGTGTGACTTATTCGTCAAGCGGTATCTTTCAACTTCTACCTTCAACAGAGAGATGTTGCAGTCGTGTAGGGCGACCGAGTCATGCGCTGGTTCGGATGTACGAACGCCTTCATGAAGAAAGGTGATGAATACGTCATTAATGGATCCATTAATGCTGCAGTTGCGATGTTATGGCGACCTTCGATTCTGCCAGGTAGGCTATCTTTCATAATAAAAAATCCAGGATAATGGAGCTATTGATAGCTTCATTTTGGAAATTTTCACCAGTGAAAATTTATCAATTATCACTGATCGAAATGATTTGAGATTATTTTTTTCTTACAAAAGCTGATAGAATTGAAAGGACGGAATAATTTAGACCAATGGCAGCTACAATGGCAATCGGACTATTAACTCGTTGTTTAGATGAAGCTAGCCTTGCATTCGGCACTCAAATAGCCTAACAATCAGGTACGATCAGGATTAGTGAATTTTTCTTTCTCTTATTACAGTAATACTTTCTGTGTGTTGACAAAGTTCCCTCCTTGTAGAAAGCCAGTACATTGATTGTTTCTTTCAACTCCATCACCCCGATCATTCTCACGCCTCTTTTGCTTAGAGCCAATCAATGGGAGACTATCCTCAAACAGTTTTTTCCGTGCACTACGTCTTTTGCTACATGTAAGCTTGCCGGTAATGCCAGGACATATCATTCATGTTGGCTGATATGGCTATAAACCTGGAACTCTCAGGACTTATCGAAGTGCGTGGGAAATGGCGCGAGCCTGCGTCGCACTATTCCTGCACTGCTACGTGCTTCGCTGCAGATGCTGCAAATACAGCTGCGTCCAACGCTGTTCACATTTTTGCCGGTATATCTATGAAATCGTTACCATAACTACAAGTTAGAATTAGCGTAACACTTCTCTGTCGATCATTCATCTCCACTAATAGCAAGGAATCGTAGAGTTGAAGCTCTGTACATCATTTGATTGCTGTAGGGAGCGGTTAATACGGAATATCCAGTGGAGAAGCTAATGCGTGATGCAAAAATACTTCAAATTTGTGAAGGCACCAACCAGATCCGACGAATCAACATCGCTCGGGAGTTAGCTGCACGAATCTGCGAGACGAGAAGTGCCACTACGCTTTTCTGATCTGACTGGAAGCTTAGCCTGCTTGAATCCTTTATCATAAATATGACATGCATGCTAACGAGACATCTTCAGCGCAATCAGTTGCCGAGATGCCAAAAAACCGGCCTTATAAAAAAATATGGCCGGCCTTGTAAGGAGAAAACTTGTCCATCCATCCATCAAAAGTGGTAGTTTCTGAATTTGAACAATTTTCACTTCCCATCAGTGCTGCGAACAGTTCCTTCTGATCTCATAACGCCAATGCTCATCAACTTGTTGTTGAAATGCTTGTCCCTTCCTTCCACACATGCTAACAGTAGCGTGCATGACTGAGTAGTGTTATGTGTGATGTTGCTATTCATGATGAAATGAGCAGATGCACTGAAAATATCTAAACATCTGAACAGTGCGATGACCGAATGATTTGATAAAGTATTTTGAATGGTCAGTACTCTCTCATCTGCATAGTTAACCTGTGGTGTCAAATGCATCTATTTAATTTTTCAGCAACTATATCATTTCTTGTCACATTTTCAAGCATGTCACATTATCGAGGTACATTCAAAACTTATCCATCTTTGATCAAAACATTTCGTACGAAGAAATTAATTTCCTTGAAAGCAAGCAAACTTCAAAATTATTAATTTCCATTTTCGCCGCTAATATTTATATTTTCAGTGTGTTTTATAATGTTTTCGAGGTACATGTTACAAAAGCTGCGACACTGCAGTGGTCAATTTCAAAGTCGATTCGTTTCATTTGGTCCACTCTTTATTCCCAATTTATCTATTTTATTGCAAATTAAGAAAACCTAATTCGTTTATTTGTAAAAATTCGTCCTGGGATCCCAACCAGTCTTCAATCTATCTGCGTAGTATCCACGTCATTCCTAATTCTTCAATGCTAATAGCTTCATGGAAGTAGCGGTAGGCTTAATGTGTTGCTCATCTTTTAGGTCTATCTGACATACAGCATGAATATCGCGAAGCTGCAATGAAATTCACGAGAGAAAAAATAATGCCTGTGGCAGCTCATCATGATAACACTGGCGAGGTGAAGCAGTTCACTCATTTCAAAACTCTTAGTACTAAATTTACACTGTTTTCTAACTTTTCATAGGCGATAATTTCATTTTTCTGATACAAAAAAAAAGTTTTCACAGAAATGAATTTGACTTAACTGTTTATCACTGAGTTGACTTTCAGTTTCCGTGGGATGTTTTAAGGGAAGCGCATCGAGTAGGCTTGATGAATCCACTAATACCTAAAAAGTATGGTAAGCGAATAATTATTTTTGCTATTAGACCAGACGATGCAATAGCAAAACGAAATATCGTATTTTTCAGGTGGGCTAGAATTACCACCTTTGGAAACTGTTCTAATAGTTGAAGCATTAGCTTATGGCTGTTCCGCTATTCAACTTTGCATCATGGGACCATCGTTAGCTGCTGCACCTGTTAGTATGGCTGGAAATGAAGAACAAAAAAAAAAGTATTTAGGAATGCTTACCGCCGAACCGCTTATTGCAGTAAGTTCTCACAATTTCGATTTAGAAGGGCATCCAAGTGAATTAAATTTTCGAAAAATGAAATCGAAATTTTCAGTGAAACTACAACAGTGCAAATTGGCACGGTGAGCTTTTCAATTTCTATAAAATTTGTGCCTGAAAAATTTTTAGGCTTACTGCGTGTCAGAACCAAGTGCTGGCTCCGATGTTTCAGGTATTAAAATGAAGGCAGAAAAGAAAGGTAAGATCTTAATTATACTGAACGAAAAAAAAAACGATGCAGATTACTGTGACAAGTCATGCAATTATTATTACAAGAAATGAAAAAAGTTAATTTAGAACGTTAGATTTAAAAATTCGAAAAACATTTTGCCCTACTTGAAGAATTAGAATGTACTAGATGAAGTTTTGAGGGGATTCATATGTGCTCAATGGTAGCAAAGCTTGGATAACTGGTGGCGGACTAGCCAAATGGTTCTTTGTACTGGCAAGAACGGATCCAAATCCAAAGGCACCATCGGGAAAAGCATTCACTGCCTTTATTGTTGATGGCGATAGTCAAGGAATCACCAGAGGGAAAAAGGTAAAATGTAAGATAAATATTCCTGCAGATGAATAGGAGAAGGTTGCGGAAATAACTCAATGAATAAATTATGAGCCGTTCCAGGAAGAAAATATGGGACAGCGATGCTCGGATACACGATCAGTAACATTCGAAGATGTTGTAGTCCCGATGGAGGTGAAAATAAGTGAAATAAAGCGTAAAAGTTTCGGAAATATCATTGTGTTGTTTATGCCTCGGCAGCCGAAATTTCCTCTTAACTAGAGCTGTGGCAGCTAATAAGATAGATGTTTTCAGAACGTTCTAGGTACACCTGGTGCAGGTTTCAAAATAGCAATGAACGCATTTGACAAGACCCGTCCTTACGTTGCAGCCGCAGCTGTTGGACTTTCATGGCGTGTTGTTGACGAGGCGTGCAAATACGCCTTGGAAAGAGAAGCATTCGGAGCGCCAATTGCTAAGGTATTTCAGGCATATTTGTCTGAAAAATCACCTAAGTGCTACGTGAAAACTCTAAACAAACAAACAGGGAAAAGTTCGTTGATTAAGGGAGAATGCTTCTTCCCCGAAAGGCCAACAGATGAAGAAGCAGTGGTGCTAGTCAATTTCCACAAGTTTTTTAGAATCAAGGAATATCATTCATGTTGGCAGACATGGCAACAAATCTGGAACTCGCTCGACTAATCACCTATCGTGCTGCAATGGCCAGCGGTCACGAACCTTTTTCGTATTATGCTTCGGTAGCTAAGTGCTTCGCTGCCGATACCGCTAACATTGCTGCAACCAATGCTGTACAAATTTTCGGAGGTTTCATCTAAGCTCTTTATATTCAGGAATTCAGTTCGTTTTTTTCCTTCTGAACAGATAGAAGAAATTAAGAATGCAAAATCGAAAACGTTTTCTGCAGGTAATGGATTCAGTAAGGAATATCCTGTGGAAAAATTAATGCGCGATGCAAAAATCTATCAAATTTACGAAGGTACAAGTCAAATACAACGAATGATCATTTCACGTCATATTCTACAAAGAGTTGCCAGTACAGGAAGCGCTTTCTCATCCGTTTAACAGCACGTTCGTGCCATGTACTTTGCTTGAACCGAAGAGAAATATGAATGACACTTTTTTTTTCACTAACTTGCTTTTGAGCGCAAAATCTCTATTGCGTGTTGCGGAAACACTTCTTATAAATTTTTCCTTTTAATAATAAAACAACGATTTATGGGCGCTACACGTCAACATTGCACCGAGTAGTGCTGAAACTTTCTTCCATTGTGACAGCTAATTTTGAAAACATTTCACAGGATGAATATACGTAGAAGAAGTGGTGTTGAAGAGGTTAGTAATGATAAATGATTACTTATAGGAACGGAGTTATTGGAATATCTGCAGAACATTGTGGATTTAGGAAAGTGGTAGAGGAAGAAGTTTAGTAGGGTCCAATGTGTTCAGGCTATTTGAATCTGTCAAGTTTCAAATACTTTATATGGAATTGAATTTACCAGTGATCTCATTTCACAAGCAATTCCAGAGTAAATTTCCTTATCAAAAAGAAGAAAGCAATGCAACGTGTGACTGCAAATAGCACAGCTATCTGACATACACACACATGCAAAGAAATAAACAAACAAAGATACAATTGAAAGTTCAAATAGTTTGGACTGGAAGAGGAAGAGAAAGGTGACGATGCAGCAGTCAGTTAGGCAGAGAAGCCGAATTCATTACTCTTTGTTGATTGCTACGTGAGTGGAGGATGGATTCATTTTCCGAACCGTAAAGTTCACACTTCCTTTCTTCGAAATTTTCAAGTTTAAAGAAAAATATTTCAACTTTTCAGTCTTTTCCTCTTTACTTTAATTGAATCGAACTGTTGAAATTGTTTTAAGTTGCATTTTCCCGGTTGTCCTAGTAAAAATTTGGTTTCTTATTTACTAGCGATATTTGTTTGATATTCAGCCTTCTTGCCTAACTGTCTCAGTGTGGCGCAGAACTCTTTACTTTATAATTTTTGTTGAAAAGATATGAAATGAGCACAAAAATTTCCTGCCTTTCCATTATATTTCGTTATTACAAGCCTCGAAAAGAAAAACAAAGGCAAATAATAATAACAGTGAGGTATTTTGAAGATTTTTTTGCTCATTTAATGTAAATGTATTCACGCGAAAGGTTAACTTTTTCGAAGTTTAAGATTTCAAAATAAATCAATGCAATTTCTCACTGTGAAATGAGAAAAATAAGCTTACTTTCGATTAAGCGTGCTTTGCAGGGCATGTGTTGAGTTAAATTTCAAACTACTCTATCATAACAGAGGTGCGTCCACTTTGAAATTCAACTTTAATCCAAGATTGTGCGTTCGTGTCTGTGTGTGTGTGTGTGTGTACCTTCTGCTGTCAGAAAAGGTTGAAAGTAATAGACCCAATACTATCATTGATAACTGATCAGATAGCCTTAATGATATAGCAGCACTTTCTAGCTGTCACTTTTCTGTCATTTTCCCTCTCCAAACCTTAACTTCCTCCTTAAAACTGTTTAGTTCCTTTGAAGTGATTGTTTTGAGTTTGAATGAGCAAGTGCTAAAGCCCACCGCTAGCAAAGCACACCTCTTACTGAGCTCTACATTCGACCTTTAACAATTGCACTATTCCTTTCTACGTCTTTTTTGTACAGTACACCTTCTTCACATTTTACAATTTTAAACGTAAAATTAAAATTGGATGAGCAACAATTTATATTCGAATATGTTTTATTTATTGCGAGTGAAAATGTAATGGGAGAATTCGGATAATTTGCATTTTTGGGCATCTTCCCTTTCCCACTCCATCCTTTTCATTTTCATCGCTCTTCATTTCCTGCGAACATTTCTGCATTTCAATTTTGCTGCCTTTTTTTCCAATTGGTTTTTCACGATCAAATCACTCATTCATCAGCTATCGAAGCTTCAACTCTTTCAACGGCTTTTTGAGTTAGTAGTGTTACGTGAAATTTTCCGCTCACTGCAAATAGGAGAGTTTTCGGTGAGTCATCAATCTGCTTTATTTACCTAAATGTGTGTTTTTTAGAAAGTTGAATTTGATGAAGAGACCACCAGAGTAAATAAATTGTTAAGTGTAAAAAAGCTTGCAAGTTTGCGCCGCTACAAGCCTAACCACAAGTGCTCCCTTTTCATGATTGGCGTAGAGAGAACCGATGTCTGCGAATTGGGAAGGAATGAAATGCGGCAGGAGGTCAATGATTTAGCGGACCATTTTATGAAAACATTCCCTTTCGAAAACTTTGAATTGTGGTTGAATTGAATTTTAGATAGATTTGAATCCTTCATATGCATTTCAAATATTTCATAGTTTCGCAGTTCGTTAATTCAACTCAAACTCCGGCCAAACATCAAGGAACTCTCAGAGGAAGATAAATTCCACTTGCTTATTGCACCAACTCTTTATCATTATCAGTGATCAGTATCAGCGCTCGCTGTTTATTAATTCACACCGTGTGCGCTGTTGTGTTCCGTGTTTTTCGAACTTTCGTGCATGCATGGATGCATGTTGTAGACATTTGATAATTCGTCGATGTGACGCGAGGAGGAATGAAAGAACTGAGCCAAAAAAAAAGTGAAATTTTTTTGAATGGATGGAATGCATGCGGTAGTCGAAGTTTTAATCATTCCTCATATCGACGAATCGCAACGTCCAATGTTTCACTTAAATACTTAAAATGAATTTCAATTATCTTCCAATCAGTTTTTTTATCCAAATAAAGAACTGGGCTGCAGTGCGAGCTGCGATATTATTTCTAATTTCTAATTGTTAGGTTGCAATGCTAATTTGCTGCTTCCTCACGTAAATATACGTCTGCATGGAGCGTATAATAAATAAGCTTTCATTTATGATAGCACAGTGCAGTATTTTATTTAATTGTTTTTAAATTGATAAATTTATCAATGATTGTGACAAGTTCATTTGATTTCATTGACAAATTTCATTGATGTAATTCATTGACAATCACAATGAATTACAAATTGCAATTTTTAACATTATAAAATTGAATTTAAAGGTCACTTATTTTTTAGACGAAAAAAAGTATTTTGCGATCTTTTTGCTTTCATTAAAACGAAATTTAGCAATTCAAAATAAAATTTTAAAATTTATTAAATGGGAATTTACAGCTTCAAAATTTCGCTCTAAATGCTACTGCACTTCTCATTTAATATGAAGATCAATTTGCACAGTACGAAGTAACACTTGATGTATGCATGCACCCATTATGCACGCTTTCGTGCATGCCCTCAATAGCTTACTTGCATAATCGCCCTAAAACATATTTCATACAACTTTCAATGCTAAATATGTACGGTGAATTTAAGCACAACCTCGGAATTTCTTGAAATTTCAGCAATAACTACAGCAATTCGTCAACTGTATTTTTTTATTTATTAATAGATATTTGCTAAACTTTTTAAAAAATAAAAATTCCCACCTACTTGGTAATTTAAAGTGAGACTAAAGATCATTCCAAATTCGTATTGAACGAAAACGCCATAACAGGTTTAACTAGTAATAACGATTGCCACTTTGCATTTCCTTCTTTTTTGAGCAACATGTATTTCGTCCTTTTCACACAATTGATTATTTTCTGGTTTATAGCGTTTGATTGTATTATAGTAATCTATTTCATTTTTTTATTCTTCGTTTCATGCAAAATCCATCACTCCTTACTTCAGGAAAAAAGGACCGCTGGGAAGGAATGATCTAATCTTTCAGTGAGGAAAATTAGAGTTGCACAACTTGAATTTAATTGCTACTTTGCCACGCATTTCATCGAAGAGAACTGCTGAATGCGAATTTATGTGTGGATCATTGCTGCATTTTTTGCTGCAACTTTGACATCATCAGTCTTTATTTTATGTTACATATTAATTTTCAAACTGCCAAAAAATCGATTATGCACTTCTAGACGTTCAATCATCGTTCGACCTGAAATTGCTAAACCGATCAATGCATTTGGTATGTAATTCCTGGAAAATAAATTAAGCTAACTGAATAAGTGTTAGCATTATGCGATCATCGAAGGCTTGAAGAGACGGCAAATTGTCACTTTACCTGACGGCATCATTCATTTAAAACTACCGCTTTACAGTACCCTTTCTGGCAGCAATAACGAAGACTGACGACTAATTTTTAATTATTTTTCAATTAGTGTATGAGCTTTACATGCTAATGAAGTAAGCATCTGATGGAAATTATTTATAGGGTGTTATATTTGTGATGGAATGAAAACAAAAGAAAATCAATGTTTTGCTTGATCCTGGAACTAAATTTCTTTTTTAAAATTTGATGTATCTTAAACTTCGTGCTAAAAATCCTCAGTCAAGTATTTCATATTTTTGCAGAATTTTTTCACTTTCGAATTTATGAAACTTTTTGTCGATAAGTAATTTTTGTTAATTTTATAATGAAAAATTATGAATCATTCGAAGACCCATAAAACTTTACTTCGACGACGTTGACTTAATTCGTTGCTGGAAATAAATGAGTTCATTTGGAGAAAATACTGCGTTTTTATTAATTCCTCCGACCAGCGAGCTTTTTTATCCAAAATTAAATGATTAAGTCAATTTTAACGGTGCAAACATTGATGTAGAAAACTATTCAAATTATAGAATTACTTTACACTCAATATCCAGCATAATTAACTAATATGCAACTTATTTAAAACTCAGATATCATGAAACTTCATGTGATAACTGAAAGAACTATTCAAATCTGAATTTCTAATTCTTTGAAATCTCTTCATAGTATTTGCATAATGCTTGTCATGACCAGAATTTCTAACGCTGTGCAGTTGGGAGGAGAGGGAACAACAATGAAAACCGATTGAATACCTCAAATGGCTTAGTGAAATTGAAACAAATAGGATTTCTGGTCATAACTATTTCAGATGAAAGCAGCGCAGTATTTGCTCGAGTTTCAACTCCGTCAGTGATCGCAATTCCTGAATATCCATTACACAAGACTAATATCAGAGAATCCGAAAGAATTCGAGCACCAAGCAGAAGACCTAACTGGATGTCTGGTAAGCGTAGAGTTGTTTCAAGAAATTTTAGATTTTAATTATAGGTTTTTCATTGGTAGTTTTTATTATTCAGATCATTTAGTGTATTGGGATTTTGCACTTGGCAGAAATTCTTTTTTACCCGTAATAGAACCATAATGGAAATATCCTGTGTAAAAGTTCAGACGTTAAACCTTTTGAACTTTTCGGTCCAGAAATGTAGGAGAATCTGAATACAGAATACCAAAAATAACATTTTTCGGGCATTCCAAATATAGATCACTTGTAAATGCTATATAACGTTCTTCACTTTTGGGTCGTTCGAAACAACGAAACTGGCACTTTGTGGATCGAGATCCTCCATCTCATGAGTCCAAATGTGACTATCTGGATCCACTGGATTTAAATCTCATCCAGCTTAATGATATTTACATCGCTAGCAATAATCGCAATCAGTTGAAGCAAACCGATTGGCTGCCAAATATTGAATCCCCAGCGTCTACATATGCGTAGCTTATCTTTTATCCCAGTCTATATCTTCGAATTTTCAATTAAGCTTGTTTAATTGAAATAGTAATCATCTTGATAATGCAGTGATTTAATCATCAGCTAACATTAATGTTACGACTTCACTGTAAATCACCCAATAGATAAAGCATTCAATAAACACACATTACTCAGGACGTCGTACTGATCACATAATTTCTACTGCAAATAAATACTTTAAAAATATAAAAACGAATGAGCACATTCACACTACTAAAGTTACCTAACGACGTTTCTTCCTTAATGAATAAAAGTTGTCCTTACCGAATCATATTGTTTGGATTGAGTTATCCTTTGTTTTCAGATTTTGATTGTGATAAACTTTATACCATATTTTATCACAAAACTTCCACACATAACAACAAGCAGATAATGGAACTGTTGCTGAGAAACTGTAGAAGCATTAAAAACAAAACGCAATAACAAACTCTAAGCTCAAGTAAACACGATATTTCTGTGATTTCTACAATTAAGCTACAGTGCTAGCAACTCTCACTTCGGATAGTTTTGGAAAGTTGAACTTAACCTGACAATTCGAGGAGAAATCACAGTTTCACAGTTGTGCCATTTCTGACATAAGTTTTAGATACACTGAATATTCAGGGCTTTCCTTGAATATACGAATCTTTCGCTGTATTTGTTTCGGTGTGTCTTGATAGATATTCTTCCCGTCACGACTCATTTTCTAAAACATTGAAATCCAACTTTAAAATTCCAATACAATCGAACTTCGAATGAACAAGCATGAAAAGTTTCAAGGGTACGAAAAACCCAAATTTTCGCAAATCACACAAGAACTGCTGAAGATTAAAGCCATGATTGAAAATTCCGTACCTCATAATCCTCGCCATACTTTTCGATCATGTAAACGCAGAATTCAATATCTCGAGTAATCAAACGATACCTGCGTCCTTTTTTTTGCTTCGATTCTTCCTCTTCAACTTCTTTTTCCAAAGCAGCAATTACTTTCATAGTCTTCGACCCACTATTGACTGATTTCTGCAAAAACGGATAATAGAAATAAATTCTAAAAAACTTAAAGCTTCGAAATCTAAAGGATAAATGAAAGATAACTATAATAATTGAAGCAAATATCCCTGAAAACCCGATAAGCGGCCTAAATTTATCTGCCACTTGATTTAACGTTTTGAACTCCTCTAACAAACTTCGAACAAAATGATGAAAACAATATATATACATATAATATTTTAGATCTAGAAACTTGCAGTCTTCGGCATCTGAGATTTAACGGAACCGTACAGTCGCGGGTCATCCATTTCCTCACATCCGTTATGACATTCGTTACTCTACAGAGGGATGTTTGATATATGAATAAAGCATGACAAAATGTTGAAAGGTGAAAACATATACCAACAGAAATTGTTAATGTTTATAAGGAAATTCCTTATAAAATTAAAAGAAAAACAAATTAAATCTAAAACTCATTACAGGAAAAAAATTACAATGTTTGCACGTAAAGGAAGCAATTTATTCGAGTCGTAAGCAAGTCCCATTGCTCTCATATTCTGCTTAACCGTAGCATTTTTATTCCAAGCTGCGCGCATCTCTTTACTATAATTGTTGAATAAATATATGAGAAAACAAAGTTTTAAATATCTAGTGGAGGGGATAAGTAATATGTGTGAAAGATAATGAAAAACAAAATCACAGCAATGAATAGCACTGAAGGCACTTTTGTTTAATTTTGCTTCGAAATTGGAGAAGAACCGTAGTGCTAATAAAAAATTTTACTGCTGAAAAAAAATTGACGCCAATCAGTTACACCTGCATTCAAAACTTAAAAAAAGTGGAGGCAGTTCCCTAGATAAGATTATCCTTATCACTCCGTACTTGATGGAAGGAAGAGAGAAGAGAAAAGGCGAAAAGAAGTATATGATCTGTATCAAGTTATTATTATAATCAACATTACCAGGCCATGCCCTCCATCGCTTTTCGTTTTTTCACTGCTTTCTTTTTTGCAGTTATCGAATTTCTACTGTAATTAATGCGGCGACGAGCTTTTCTTCTTCCATGTTTGACTGATCTCATTCTACCTTCCTTACAAATAGAGCCTAACCTGAATTTAGTTAAAAATAATGCAACGCTATTGCTCACGGATTTAAGCAATTTCCTAATTTCTTATTTCCAGACATATTGGAGAGTCCCACGTCATAATTCATTTCAATCTTGCTTCTAGAATGCCTCTATTCTTATTTATTATAAGACCAAAACCTGAATTACCAAAACGCACTAGTCGGAAGCTACAGGGTCAACAGCCACTGATGGAAACAGCACTTCCCACGATGGCATCCTGTCAGCGCTCATCGAATCGAAAAAGAAATGTGTTGTGACATATGTGACGCAGTATGAAAATGTGTGTTGCAGTTTGAGAGGTATGGTAAGCAGAGTTTGTTTAGCTCTGTTTAGTGAAGCTTATGGAAACGGAAGCAACGAGAAAAGAAGCGGATCGCCTGGCCAGGGAGCAACGATTACGTAGAGCTGTTTACAGCGCTATTGTAACTTTATCGGAATGCGAGTGCACCGTTGAAGCAACATTGCAAAAAATGGTACTTCATAATCGTTGCTGCAATTATGCCTGTCGATTTCTTGTGCTAAGATTCGTGCTGCAGATTTCATCTTCATACTAACATGCTAATTTTACAGCTGAATAGTTTGGACAAAAGTAGTTGGATGGAGGTGGTTGAGGAGCGTTATCTTGGCAGAGTCTGTGGTTTTCCTCTCTGTGCCAATCCTGTTCAAGTGCGGAATTCGCAAAAGTACCGAATCGATTTGAAGAGCAAAAAGATAAGCTAGTTTTCGTCTTTTCTCAAGAGTTTTGCACAGAAAATTTTCTTGCTTTATCAAAACTCTTTCTGTGGGCATTTAAAATTTTGTCAACAATTCACCGCTAATTTATTATGAGGTATTTGCTTCAAGTTTTTGACCATATTGTGAGTTTTTGTTTCTCATTGATAAGAATTCAGTGAAGTTTTGGGAGAGATCTTCGATTGCGCATGCCAAAAAAAAAAATCGCTCAGTAAAACTATTTCAGTGGGGAGAATGTAATTGCAGTTCTTTAGTCGTAACAGCTTCGAAGAAAGCAGTTCCACTAATAAAAAAAGCACAAATTACATTGATAACGCAAGGAAAATTTGTACTTCAAATGTCAGTGAATAGGCGTAATATCTGATTTTTCTTTCAGGTGTTTGAACGATCCGCTGAAATTGACAAATTTTGCTGTCAAGATTGTTTTTTGCGTTCTGCTGCAATCAGGGCGCAGTTAGAAACAGAACCGTTGTGGATTAGGGGAGAAGGACGAGGTATTTTAACTCTTTTCTATACGGTTCAGAATGTTGATTGTTGTGCGGACTGAAAATTCTTCAATACAGGCCGACTACTTTTAAGTCGTGTTTTATGATCAGTGCTTTATCAGATACGGCTTTGAAATAAGCCTGTGTAATAAAAATTGAGAGGTCCGAACAAACTAGATAATAAAAAAATAACTCATAATAATGTTATGCTTGTAAAAATAATTTTCAGTTGTGGCATTTGATTTCAACGCTAGCAACATCAGGGAACAACAACAGGATATTTGTCACTTTGAATTCAATGAAGATCAGCAGCTGATAACATCGCTTGAAACTTTGAAAGTGAGCGCTTACTTTGTCTTCTTGGTTCAGTTGCAGTTTTTATTCGATTCTCGGTTGTTATTAATATAGTCGTACATACCATTGACTTTCTTATATCTTTGTATGAACCGCCTTTACTTCGACTTAAAAATGTTTATTTGCTTTGATGTACGGGGCGTAGATTTGAAAATGTCTGAAGTCTTCTAACTTTGTAATGTTCCTAATCTTTAGAAATAGTTAACTTTGTATTACAGTCATTATTATTTTACTCTTTGTTTTATCAAGTTGTTAATCAAGAATGAAACATGGTGATCATTTTTTATCTATCAGTTAAGTCTTTTTTTCATTTATCTGTGAATTATTCAATCATACTTAGCTTGATTTTTGCTCAGATTGGTGACGTCGCGGAATCAGATGATGAGGAAAATGACGAATTTAGCACATGTGAAGAGGGAGGCGAAGATGTTCGTGGGGATTTTTTTCGATCTTACATTACAATGAAGTCTAGTACTGGCGAAAGTAAAGATGTGTCTACAGTTGAAAAGGTTATGGACGAAACAGTCACGAAAATGGAGACAAAAGTCCGTGGAGTTTTTCTTTTGAGTTAAAAAAATTTGAAGGTAGAGATTTTATTTAGCTGGCTGATAATTTATATTATTTATATATTATTCAGATGCTTTCCGGATTTCAGGAGAGGAGAAAGAATGAACGACTTTCTGAAAGTGAAAAATTAGCTCGTATACGGAACAAGTATAATGGATACATGCTCAAACGACCACCAAAAATGATTGAAGCCAAACCACTTAGTTTGCAGATTAATGCTAAAATTCCAAAGAAATTTTGCGATGATTTTCAGAAAATACTGTTGTAAGTTATCCCTCTTGTGACAAATGAATTTCAGTGTTGTCTATATAGGTTTAATTTGCAGTCTGTATGAGTTTTCTCGTCTTTTGCTCTATTAATCATTTGAAATACAAAAGCAATTCGATATCAACTTTTTAAGGGAGTGGTGTGGTCCAGAAACGATTTGTTATTTGCAATACTGCCATCGAATGGATTCATCGAATAGTAGGAGTGAAATAGTTACTGAACAAAGATCTGTCATTGCTAGGTTTTATGGAGATGATTTTCTCTTTAATAAAAGTGTTGAGGCAGATATGTGTCTGCCGCCCATCGACAGTTCTGATTGTGCAAAACAGCGAATTTCGGTACTGGTTGAATTATTAAAGCCGAGGTGAGCTCATGCCCTCCCCACTTTTTTTTCTTTAGATATTTTGTCTAAATTATTCTTTTCCTATGTTGAGAAAATGAGCGAGTTGCTAGAGATGATCACGTAAGAATTTTAGAAGAATCGTAAAATTGAAAGCGCATGGTGTAGAAGTCAAGACTTATAATCGTCTTAATTCTCTTACATCTTTCGAGTCTGCATTTTTAGTTGGCGAAAATTGGAGGGAAGGTTAAATGTTAATGGATGTGAGCAACAGGCTCTAGGGATTATTTCTACATTTCGACTGTCAACAACGAATGTTGTTTTCGAGAGGAAGGCATGCGACCTTGCGGTTGGCGTCATTTTTCGTCTGTAAGTTTTTGAAAGTTGTGCTATAGATTTTGAAATGGCAACCTTTTTACTGTATTAGAATAGCATTTAATGTTTGAGTTTTGGTATTTGATCTTCGTGGGAAATATTGTGATGACTTTGTTTAATAAGGGAGTGGTAACAAATTTTGTTATAAAGTAATTCATACATTTTTTTTCTTATCGGAACCTGGTTGAATAAATCTGAAGAGCTTCAAATAGCAAAGTTTAGGCTTGCTTACTGTGACAAGTCTTTAATGGATTTCTATCCGTCTAATGGCACTGTGTCACCAAAATTTATGCAGTACTTGGGACAAATTGGATTCGATGTGAAATCCTACCTTGCAATTCTTTCCATTGTCATGAATAAACTGGAATAAATAAATATGCATCATGCACAACAATGTGCTTGTAATATGGCATAGAAAGTTGAGAATGATCATCAGTCTTGCTGCTTCATCTCCAGATATTTTAATTATAAAATTTGCGTGCTTCATACCACAGTTGTGTTTCGAAAAAGCAGAAAAGGAAAACCATTCCAGCATCTTTAAGAGGTAGTTTGAAAGTATCGCATATATTTGAAGTGATTTTAATGTAATTGATTTTAGTTTATTGATTACTATAACACGGTTATCCGTTCCGCTTACAATGTTTCTGAAGAAATTGCAAACTTGATTGTTACATAGGTGTAGAAAAAATTCGAACGAACTTGATTTTCACACTGAATCATCCCAGACTCAGTATTTGTAATTAAGGTTGAAGTTATCCCATGTGGTTCGCTTCATGATCACTGCAGATCTTTGCGCAGGATACTTTTTGTTAGCGCTTTCCGCCGTGACTTTCCCGTATCTTCTTATTTGGATTTATGTTATGGTTAGTATTATGGATTGGCAATACGCGCAAATATTAAAACTGATCGGTAGCAACAGTCAATATCGTTTTGCTTGTAGATTTCTAACATTTGCTAAATTGCGCTACATAAGACGATCTTTTTAACTTGGCATTCCGCTGAGTTTGCATTTGAAAGGTAACAAAAAGTTTTTGCGGTATGCTTTGAGCGTTTCGAACTTTAGACCATGAGGAGAGAAAAGTGATGATCAGAAAACAATTTTAGCCTTTCACGCCGCAAGACTTCGTCATTAGAAGGGCATTTCCATCGCAATTTTTGGCAATTTTTTTTCCACACGTTTGCTTTGTTTCTGTGCTTTGTTGTATGGGTTAGTTGCTGCTCAGTTTCTTTCTTTTCAGTTTCATACTTCAATCTATTCATACCATTCATACTTCAATCTATTTGAAAGTTTTTGAGGAACACATTTCGTAGCATTTCATTGCTTTTTCCCAAATATTTCAGGTATTTTTTCTATTCTGCTCTTCGTGGGCCAAATTCTAAAACGGTCTTTCAAAACAAGTGAATGACGAATTTTTTCACATATTTTTTTCATATATGCATATATATATATATGCGCATTTGTCACTTTGATTGGTTTTTCCCTAATGATGAATAAATGAAAAATTTCAATTATTCAGTCGGAGACAGTAATTTATTGTTTATCAGTCATTTTTCTCTAACAGTTGTTCTCAGAAATTATTCACGCAGTCATTATACCAATTTACACACAGCAAAGTAGTTTAACTACATGAAATTCTTTTGACTACATGAAGTTAGGTCGGGAAGCATACACCGGGAACACACAAGATTTAACGGGGCCGTGTAGGGAATGCTGAAATTGTGTTTTAGGTTCTTTTCGAGGACAGGGAGCTGGAGGAGGAAGCTTTACTGTGTCTCCGCTGTTTCCCGACAATGGACTTGTGACATTGTGAGAGTGTGTATTTACTGAGTATGTTATGCAATTACTCAGTGGTTGTTATTGGTTGAACACATTTTAGGCTAATTATTGTAATGAATGTGACTGATATTTTGTTAAATTAAATTCGTAAACCGGAACATTTTCTTTCTATGATTTTGAATAATGCGAGCACTAACTTAATATTCAAACTGTATTCCATAGGAAGCGACGTTTTAGATGCATCTCTTTTTGATTTTGGAATTGTATTGAACATATATTGAATAAATTTGAACGAAGTGTCATTGACATCGTGCGTTTTCACGGATGTTCGTTGCGAAAAACGTTGCAAGAGGTGGCTCAGGCGATCACTTCTGATAGTACGTTTAAGCTCATGACGTAAACTGCCAGACTTGTCATTAAAATACAATCTTCAGGGTTCTTGGATTCTGTGGATAGATTGGAAAGTTGTATAAAGGATGGCAGAGCAAACAGAAAGAGCCTTCCAAAAACAACCCACTATATTTTTGAATAGTAAATTGCGAACTTTGGGAATTGGTAAGAAAGCGAAGAAGGATGTACGTTATGTTCGAAATGTTGGGTTAGGATTCAAAACACCGCGTGAGGTGAGTATCAGGGTAGTTCTCAGTAATTCACTTATATGCTTGACTTGTTCCATCTCTGTCTTGTGGGACCTTTGTGCGTTTGCAGCTACTTGTTGGTGCCATATTAGGTTAGCTGAAGAGACCTATATCTGTAAGTCATATCATGCTTTCAAAGAAGTTTGTGGCTATTTTAAAACTCTTGGGAAGTTTTTGTTTGAAACTTTTTATCCATTCTTTCCTTTATTGGAAGTACGCGAATAGCAAGCAAAGTTTTACGATGCCTACGTAATCGGATATTTTTTTGAGTTTTGTTTGATTATAGGCCATAACTGGTACATATATTGATAAAAAATGTCCGTTCACTGGGAATGTTTCGATTCGTGGACGTATATTGACTGGTGTTGTTGTGAAGATGAAAATGCAAAGGACAATAGTAATTCGACGAGATTATTTGCACTTCATCAAAAAGTATCGTCGGTATGAGAAGCGTCACCGTAATATGTCTGTTCACTGCTCACCAGCCTTCAGGTTAATGACTTCATGGTTTTTTTTATTCATGAATTTTTCAGTCACAAAAACATTCCTATTTTTCTTTTACTATTTTCATTCATCCAATATAGTTGGCTCCAACGGAGTTTAAGTTTACCATTACTTCAGTTACATTTTTTCATTTCTGTTTTGTATAATTGCAATTCCATTCAATGAATGTTAACTTTTTTCACGATATAGAAAATTTTTTTCTTGTGATCTTGGAACTTCATTTGGTGATATTGTGCATCGATCACCAAGAAATTTGTAAATTTATCAGCAATTTTTAAAAAATGTCTGTTTAAGAGATATAGCAGTGGGAGATATTGTAACAGTTGGTGAATGTCGCCCGTTGTCGAAGACCGTACGCTACAATGTGCTGAAGGTGTTGAAGGCATCAGGAGCCAAAAAATCTTTCGACAAGTTCTAATAAGGATTTTTTTTTTTGTTGTTATTTGACTTTGCAATAGTAAATTGTTATTATTGGTTTAAAGATTTTATGCGAATCGTTTAATTCAGACGTAATATGGATAAATCGGTCTTCTCAGGGGAACTGTAAAGGTCTGAAAAATAAGTAACTTGGGGTACAGATATGGAGTTTATGACAGTGAAACTGTTATTTTACAGGAAAATAAGAGTGTGGTTTTTATGGACTGGTGAGGCCTTTATTTGAATAATTGTTTCTAGGAATGTTGTAACGCGGTTGTAGATTGCTTTCGTGTCGCTTTATTTCCACAGCACTGCAAGCAGTGAATTAAATTTGATGTGATGCTTGTAATCTGCAGAAGGGTTTAAAATCAATTTCCGCAAACTTTTTTTAACGTTGACAGAATGCAGATCCAGT
Source organism: Litomosoides sigmodontis (assembly GCA_963070105.1). Taxonomy (NCBI): domain Eukaryota; kingdom Metazoa; phylum Nematoda; class Chromadorea; order Rhabditida; family Onchocercidae; genus Litomosoides; species Litomosoides sigmodontis. The sequence goes on from OY718807.1 coordinate 9,732,107, forward strand.
TCCTTATTATTGCTATAATGAAACTTCCGGATAAAATGGTAACTTCTGCATTTTGGTTCAAATTTATCTTTGAAAAAAATTAATGGGATTATACCGTTTGGAAAAACGGTGGTCACATGAAATTGGTGAGACAAGCGAATATATATATATATATATATATATATATATATATATATATATATATATATATATATATATATATATATATATAATGTTTGGATTGTGTTGCTGTTACTGGCATCGTTGCCGTCATTTGTCGACACTTCATCAATTATCATTTTTGTAATGCAGTTCTCTCTTGACAAAGCACCCCTGAGAACATATGTGATGAATTCTCAGTAGTCGTAACAGTTTCGACATTTTTTTCCCCAATTGTTTAGTCTAACAAGATGCAGTTCATTCGACGAATTTAACGCTGAACGTCGTTATTCGGGACTATCCATATTTTCTGTAATCCGCATTAAACAATACAGTTTAATATATTCCTGACAAAAAGATAACCTGACACAATACTTTTTCTTCCAGTAAAAGATTACGACGGTTGAACCGTACTGCTTTTGCACGATACCAGTTTATTTGACTCAGTAGTTAAATTCTAGCTACTTCCCTTTTATATACGAGGGAAAATTGAGAAATCACTAATCTCTTCTTGAAATCACTGATCTTTTAGCCAGATTTTTGGGATTGACAACACTATTTGGTGAGAGTGATAGGAGAAGGGAGAAAACAAGAAATTGACAATGGTTGTAATTTTTATTATGATAGGACGTGTTTTTTCTTTTTCTATTTGAACTAAATAATAATATGGAAAAGTCCCACTCACATACTGCAGTGAATACGACCATATTACATCGGCAATAAAATGGAATAAAATTTTACTGCGAGGAAGGTAGTTAAATTGAGTGATGATATCATATTCGTACTATCTTCGCAGATACTGCTTAATTTTAGATGTCTCTGAGCTACTGAAGTATATTATGGTATTATTGATATGAAATTGTTGTCACATACCGGAACACTTTCAACTGACAGTAGAGTGGAAGAATGGGAGTTACACTGATTTCTATTTGTATAATACCTAGTGAATTAGTAACACCTACAGTTTTTCTACAAGTAATTGTATAAAAACTTCGATAAATCACGGTTTTGATGCTCAGAATTGGAATCTATCATTCCTTTGTTTTCATTCTTACAATTATTTATGGAAACTAAAATCTACTGAAACGCTTCAAAGTTAAATTTTCTTAACGCTGTCAAAAATATCGAAGTATCAAGCAATTTTAACAAATGTAAATCTGACCTTCATTTGACAGTATAGAGAGGTGAAATATAATAGACGGAACTGTTTTTCAAAAAATTTTTCGAAAAATTTGCCTTTTATTCTTCACTTTTTCTAAAACTGCTCCTCATGGAACACATTCTGCTTGACTTGAACTATGGAAATTATTTATTTCTCCTGGAATTTTGCAAATTTGCAATTTTCTACTCCTACTACTTACTAGAGTAAATAGGAAGCGATTTCAAGTGTAGGCTTTCTAAGTATTTTCTTGAAATTGTTGAAAATTTTCTTGTTAGCTGAAAGAATTTCAAATCCCACACTCTTTCTTTTCCATTTTTTCGGCGTTTATCGTATCCCACACAGGCTTGATTGGAATCTCACTCAGTCCACATTATTTGCAAATGTCTCCTTACGGTTACAACTTCTTTTCTAAATCACCGAGCAGAATTAAATTCCCATTATGAGTTTTTAAGGTGAAACATCTTCCGAAGTGGTCATTTCAAATTTATAAATCATTAAAAGTTACATTTTGTAATGCATTAAACGCAAAGATTTAGAATTTTTGATAATCGCAAAGCATTTTTCTGCCGTCTGTGTTTTGGAGAAGCTAGATCAAAGAGCGGATTAAAAAATGCTAAAGCGCTGGCATTGTAAGTGACTGCCGAGAATGCAGAGATATAGTAGAGACTGAAAGCTAACTTGAACTAAGCCTGTAACAGATTAGAGGTCAGTTAATATTAAAGAAAACGTTATCAGTGTAAATGAGGCAGAAGGGAAATTAACATACATGCCATGTATGCCATATTTTGAATGAGAGAGAGAGGGAAGGAACTCAATCTTGATAGCGCTGCTTGGTTAGTCTATTGAGTCTAAGAGATCCTGATGCTTTGTCTTTACCAAATACTTCATCTAAATCCACTTTTGTTTTCTTGATATATTCACCTAACCTTATCACATGTTATCACTTATGTTACCAGTAAAAGACTTTATGACGTTTTTTTTTTGATTTTATTGCTTCAGTGGGAAGCCTTATAGGATAACTATCTGAAATTACTAAAATTACCATTAGTAATAAAATGGAATTGGTCACTTAGCGGTTTGTAGGAACTGATGAATACTGTCAACTGAATGATGCTCTTCCACTCGGACGAATACACTTGGCAGATATTTGTTGTTTTGAACATATCAACTGAACGTAGCAAAAGTGGAAGAGTGTTATTTATACTCACTTAGACATCAAAGACAAAGTTAAACAATTTGATAAAAATTCAGAATTCGTTGCAAACGAAAAGTTATTTGATATACCAGCTATTTCAAAATTTCAAGTTACATTAAATGAGAAAAGCAATAATTAATCATTATTCATAAATTCCTACAACACACTTTCGTGTTTTACGAATTTTTATAAAATAATATTATTTCGCCTTTCGAAATTCAAGGTGAAATGGATGAAAGGAAGAAAAAATTATGTCGTACATCCGAATCTCTCTTTTCTACCACATTCCACTGTTTTGCACCCGATTTTTGAATAAATTATTCATTACATTCGAGAAAAAAAAACCTTTTAGCAAACTAAAGAGTAGACCGACCTTTCGATTCTCACTGGAGCGTTCGCTATTCACTGCAGGGGTTCCACTTAACGAACGATTTGAAATGGTTAGTGAATTACAATTGATTCGCCACACACCACCGAATCATCGGCCATACGCCCTTTACTTTTCTAAAAAAAATTGTTAGTGCGTGTAATTCTCATCTCAACCATCTAAAGAGATATCTCGAGATGACCACTTCGTGAAGTCACTGCAGTGTGCGAGAAGATGAAATACCACCACACCAATTGCAGTCTTATCGAGAAGTCGAAATAAACGTGGACATGTAGTGATGTGGTCACATGAGAAAGTAGTGTTATAATGAAGAGAGTTAACAGAGAGAGTCAGGAGAAGTGAAATATTGTTGAAATTCGAGGAGACTTTCGAAAGGTATGATCGTGCATTGCAATTAAGACAGTACAGAGAACTGAAATGCTGTTAGAGAGTGGGAGAGGGCAGATTTGCAATAGATTGATGGAAAGAGAAATTGAACGAAAAATTATGGCGATTCATTGTTTACTTTTAGTTACAGCGGTTGGGACTGTTACGGATGGTGCGGAAAAGCGGAATGGATGGTCCGTACGAGCGACCCCTTCCTTCATGACAGATCATAAAGTACAACTTGGAAAGGTTTGAGGAAGAAGAAACTGATGTGTAGCCTTTCATTGTCTACTTTTAGTTGCAGGGGTCGGGACTTTTATGTGCCGAAAAGGGAATAGTGTGAATGCGGTTGCATGCCGAAGTTGTTTTTCTGGTCGAATTTTAGTATTAGTTTTGGTGTAACTGATCGTTGCACGAGTTGATTGTATGCAAAAACGTTGACTAACAAAGGAGTAGTTCGAAATTCAGCTCTCTTTTCTCGTACGTTTCTTGAAGATATATTATTAGCTGTTGACGTGTAACTTAAAGTTCTTCCAATGCATTATTGACTTTGATAGGTGTGTAGGTGTGAACGGATGAAATGACAGCTGCGAAATATTTCGGAGAGGAGAAATTGGAGGATGCAATTTATGAGATATACCTGCGTAAAGTACGCTACGTGTCACCGATAAACGTCGAATCCTCGGTATTTCTTATTTTTTCAACGGAGAGTTTTAAGTAATCGAAACATATCTTTAAAAAAAAGAACATTTCTTACTTTAAGTGTTGCAAATAGGTACTTTCAGGATGATCGTGCGACGGATATAAAGAGATATGGCTGCTCTGTGGATAACACATCTGATCACTTACATTGGGAAACCATTCGAGAACGAATCATTCGTGCTGGAACATTAGAAAAATTAGTGGTAAGTTTTTATCCTGTTATTACGCTGCAATAAAGGGGGTAATTTTTGAAGATAAATGTCGTTCAATCGTCACTGTCTTTGTAGTCATATTTGAGTTATTCAATAGCTCGTTGGTCTCTTGATTTTGGTTGATGTAGAATTTTTCCTGATTTATGGAGACGAAGTTGGAAAAAATCTCATTGGTAATAGTTTAAGGGTTTAAAGGTGAAAACAGCATATTAAATCTCTTTAAGTTGTCTCGGAAACAGTAGAGCATCAGAATTTTCAGGAATGTCTTATAAGTGATGATATGCTTATGGATTCGAGACATTTTAATGTTTTTTTCGCAACTTATCGTTCTTTTGCAACATGTTCAAATGTACTCGAACTTTTACTACAACGTTATGTATCGCTTGATATGAATTCGCTGGTAATTGGCAAAGCAAAAGCTGTTACTTTACAATGGTTTTTTTTTAATTCTGAAATAAAACCAGTGCTTTATCTTTGATTCGTATGCTAGAAGTGCTTTGCAAATCATGAAAATTATGAAAGTGCTTTGCAAATCGTATTCTTTCTTTCACCTCTGAATAATTAAGGGTATTACCTTTATACCTTTATTCTTTTTATGATTTGCTAGCCAATCAGGAATGTACATCAGGCTGCAAAACATCTGATTTGAAAATGTTTGATCTAACTTCTTCAAATTTAATTCGTGAGTTCTTAAAATATATTTGGTGAGAAGAATTTCAGCTCCCTACGTTCTGTAATAATGTGTTGGTTGGAAATGTATCCCGAAGATTTTAATGAGCCAAGTGACGACTTTGCCACTTTAATGCGACTGATTGAGTTTGGCAGAATTCATAAAATTGCTGATTTGAGGACGAAAGCTCGGCAGTTGCGAGAGACCTATAAGCGTCAGGTTATGGATGGTCGTTATTTAGGTATGTACATACTGATTAAGATCTATGAATATTAATTTTATTTTGTCCTCCTATTCTTTCATTCTTCTGAATTCTTCCGTGCAGCCCTGCTGTGATTTTTTTAGCACCACGAAAAGTTCCAGTTGAACTACAAAACTATTTTTAACTGCTTGGAATCTTCTTTGGTTAATCAATCAATCTGCTTTGGTTAAATCATTTCATTTAGTATAATTCTTTTTATATTTACATTTTATAGCTCAAATACCTTCAATGGAGCAGTATGTCTTCAGCACAGGCTACGATACTCCAGATTTCGATGCTTGTGTACAGAGGGCTAATATGTTCGACATTGGAAGGGAAAATTGTGTACAGATTGCTGAGCAACTCACGTTTTGGGATTCTGTTAGGCTTTTATGCTCAGAAAGACAAAAGATTTTATATCATACTTTTTTATTTTTATTTGCCGATCATGGAAAAGATTTGATTTAAGCAATGGTTTCTTTCGTTCAGTTATTTTTTGTAGGAACTGTTTAAAGAACTATTGCCACAGCAGTGCCAAGGTTGTGTGTGGAACAAAAGGAATAAGCGAGGGCGAGAAACAGTGTACACTGTGAGGGCAACAATTGATCAGGTTCTATTAATTTGTACGAAGTATAATACCTTGCTATTTAATAAATAACCTTTAAATAAATTGGGGAAATTCTCGAAATTTTTGTACAAGTAATTTTGCGGTTTAAAGTATTTAGATTTTTAAAATTTCTGAATATTGAAATTAGTCGTATGTTAATATTGTGCAAGTGTGTTCGTTGATTCAGGGGTAGCACCATACAAATATCTTGTCAATTCGGTTTGCTAATAAATCAGCCTTTTAGTAATTTATTGCGAAACATTGATGTATTTATTTCCAGTTCAATGCAGTTGTCCAAAAAGTGATGACAAGTGTAGTCTTGCCTAACTGTTCGCCCGATTTTCGAGCCAAGATAATTGCAAAATGGATCGACGTTGCAAGGGTTTATTTCAGCATTAATATTGGTTTTCGTAATACAATTCGTTTAATATAAAACCGTTGTTTCTAAACTTAGACAGCCAATGTTTTGGTGTACGAGTCATTTGTTTTCTACAATGAAATGTTCTTTCAGGAATTAAGAGCTTTGAAAAACTTTTCGTCGTTAAAAGCAATTATATCAACACTTCAGTCTGAGCCGGTTCACAGGCTGAAATCGACGTGGGCGCAGGTTCCTAGGTACTATCTTCTTATAATTAAGAAATTTGCATCTGTTCTGCGCTCAAACGGAAATAAGAAATCATTGTTTTGCAGTGCATCATTAGCCGAATTCCGAGAATTAGCATCAATATTTGATACAGATGATGATGGTGACGAACGTCGGGCTAGACAAATTCTTGAGGAAGTATTATTTACGTGTTCGACTGTTTTTTAGTGTCCTTAGATTTTTTGACAATGCTTGAGTATCCTTAGATTATACGAGCGTATCATAGAAATCAAGGATTTTAAGAGTTTTTTTTGTCCAGCAATTTTACTTTAGGAAGGTACGGCGAAGAAATCACCGTTAAGACGGCCACAGCTTATTCAGAATTGCCGAAGAACAAAAAGCGATGTTAATTTAGCTGAATCTCAAGGAACAGTGCCTTACTTAGGTACTTTTCTCACCGATCTCTCTATGATTGACCAGGCCAATCCAGACTTCACTGAGGGTAAGTTTATTTCTCAGATTCATGAAAGGTTTCGTTGAAAAGTGGATCTTTATTGAATTTTTGAATTGACATTTTTGAGATGTTCTTTTGAATTTTTGAAATTGAGATTAATGAAATGAAATTGAGTCTTTTGAATTGAAAATTGAGTCGACATTTTCATTCTGTTCTAGAAGGCTTGATAAACTTTGAAAAACGACGAAAAGAATTCGAAATAATTGCCAAAATTCGCCTTTTCCAATCTGCTTGTCGTGCCTATAAGATTCCCATGGATATGGCATTCTGCTCATGGTTTTGCTTTCTTCCGGCACTAGATGAAAATCAGTGGTCATTTTTTGCGTCATCTCAAGTTTTATATCATCTACTCTTGAAGTCTTATATTTAATTTTCCGTGGTTCCCGGTGTCTGCTCTCCAATCTACTGAATGTTTGAAAACGAGTTTATATTTTCTGCCTCGTAAATTTTATTGGGGAAAATAATTTGACATGGTAACCATGTGCACATAACTACTGAAAAAACCTCTGCTCAGCGTGACTATTCTAGGAATTGCCAGTGGTGTTCTCTTCAGTAATAGTTCTTATTTTTATTGAATAATTTGCATAATTTTTCAATTTGCTTTTATTACGTTTTGAAACTTGGGACTAGTATGCTCTATCAGTAGAATTTGGTTTTTATTATCAAAAATTTTAATTTTGACATATTACTACAGTTCTAGTTTTAAGGTGTGACTGAAAATTAGTTCCTAGGTGATATTTTTAATTCTTATTTCTTTCGTAATTAATAAATTCTGTGCAAATTCGGAGTAGGTTATTCGAGTTTATTGCGGGCTTGTGGACAAATTTTTTCATGTGATTTAAAGATTTAGTTTGAGTCTTTTTCAGTTTTATAAGGTCATTGGAAGTCGAAATACCAACTAATCAAGCAGATTCATCGAAACTATTTCGATCACAAGTACCAAAGGTGTAAGGCTTTCATTTGCTTCTTTAAGTAGTGTAGAGAGGGACCATCCCAGATTCTGCGAGTATCTTTCATCTTTTCTTTCATGTTTATTCATCATCGAAATAAACGAAAAAAAAAACGTTCCGTATAATGTAAGATACAACTTCTAATGGCGAACTTCAATAAATCTTCAATAGCGCTAGTATTTTTATAGATGAGATGAGATTTTGTCGCTTTGAATTATATACATAGATATCATGTTTTAGGAACACATTATCGCGGTTGATATCAGGTATGACTATTGACGAGACTCCAAATGACAGTGGCCAAATATCTAATGATTCGGGTATTGTAACTGAAGATTTATGGTACGACGGTGTTACCAAACCATTTGCGGAGAAAGCATTGATAACTGCCTGCAGCCCGTTTGGTATCGCTTCCTCACGATCATTTACTGCTCATTCAATGCCATCTAACACGGTTCTATGGAAAGGTCGTCAGTTTGTGCCCACTTATGATATTATTCAATTATTTTTTGATTTTTCTATTAAAAACTGCTTTTGTCTTAAACTACTATGTCTACTTGTAGATAAGTTCAGATTTTTTTCAATACAATAATCTAGAGCAAACTTTATGATTTTTAGATAGTCAATTTAATCCTAATGCAGCTTTTTCACATCGACGGTCAACAAGTGGTTGTTGGGACAAAAAAAATCATTCGAATGATGTCAGTGTTGGTAGTCTATTGAATGCTCATGATAACATGGTGAGTTTCTATCAGTTTCACTGCCCACAATCTGAATAGCATCAAAATTAACACTGCCCACAATCTGAATAGCATCAAAATTATTAGATATACACTGTTGATACCGTAGTAATTTTGGAGCTGAGCTCGTATGAAGCTTTTGATTTAAGGAACCCTGAGTTATTCTGCTTTATCGTATTTCTTACATCCTTTTTTTATTTCTTACATCCTTTTTTCGTATTTTTTATATCCTTTTTTTTTGAAAGAGTGCACTGAGTGAAGCAAAACATAGTAACATTGCTTAGAGTGTCCGAGTTTTCTTCAAAAGAATTAACGATAAGAAGGCAGTGGACTCTCAAAACAAAATTGTTCTATCATTTGAACGGTGAATCAAAATTTTATTGCATATTCAGTTTTCCTCTTTGCGGACACCAGAGACATCATCAGGTTCCTGCGTTTCTGCCAATTCGTTGCAACAGACAGCTTCTTTTCATCTTGCCCGAGTTGCTTTAGACGATTCAATGAAAGACGATGATACAGGCACCGCTAATTATAAATGTATTAAGGTTTGTTTAGAAAACTCAATTGTTTTTAAGCGGATGAGGTGTGATTTTATTTCGATAAACTGCCGAATAAAGTTAGTATTTGGTAGGTTATTGCTCAATTTTTTATTTGAAAGTGCAATACTAGGTTTTCAGATTATAAACGGTGATAAAATGGCGGAATTAATCGAAAGAACTTTAGAAAAGCATCTTATCTCTGGCGACCATTCAGAATATTGTCTTGTGCAGCTCTTACCTGATGGATGTAAGTCTTGATTAACTTATGGTTTTTATGGCAAAGGATATTTTTAAAGGCCTGGAATCCTTTCAACTTCTATTATTACCCAGAATTTTCTTTAAATTTTTTAAGTAACGAAGAGAAACTTATTGGAATGATAAGTTTAGTGGCATATATTATTGATCCTCTAGAACAGACCATTCTGAACCTCAACTGCCGGAAGATTTTTCACTTTTTTCCAAAACACTACGCGCTAGATGTATTAATTTTTTTTGTTTAAATTTTGTCTTGTTTAGGTGAGTTTTGTTTGCCGGAAAAATGCAACCCGTATTATGCTGTAGCACCAGATCCCACTTCAACAATGTTGAATTTTGTGTTGCGACGAAAAAGCGATGTAGAACGGTCAGGCGGTGTTGCATCATCTGCTAAAAAATTAAATAAAATGAAACGATGTAATTTACTACGGTGGAGTAGCGGTTATTTATGAGCTTGTGGGTTTGAAAGCGGGCAATTGTTGATTATTTGGGAATTTAGATTATTAGGAAACTGTTATCTCATTTTTTTGCTAACTGCACTGCAGCAATTATCAGTCGGACTTCGGACTACGAGGCGAAGTGGAAAGTCTTTTTATGGAGTCCAGCGAAGATAATCCTTTCTATGGGTACATTGGTAGCGAAATTATTATTGCTTTGGTGATAAATCAATAGCCAGTAGGTAGATTCACCATATTTTTATTCACCAGTTTTTATTTAATCCATTTTCATTGCCTGACGACACGAATTTTAGTGTGGCTAATCTGTAGAAATTTAAACAGGGAAACTTTGGAACTTAAATAATAACCGCAGGAAAACTTTCAGTGTTTTGTTATGTTTTTCAACCTGCATATAGCAGTTGTCGTTAAGGTGCTAATAGTTCGAATACTCCCTGAGAGTTAGCTTTATCATTCCTTTGCAAACAGTAATCTTAGAAGTTAAGAAAATGGACTAGTGACCTTCGGACCTTGGAAGTATGTGTTATTATTAGTTGTATCAGTTTTATTATTAGAGGAAACATTTATATGAAAATGTTATTAAAAGTTTAAAATAGTTATGCTAAGTTGAGGTACATTTACTGATAGTTGATAGCAAGCTTTTAGCATCCTTCTTATGTAAACGCTTTTTGTTTCTTCGCAGCGACCATTTTACAATTCTACAATCGACAACGACTGCTGAAAAGCAGTATAATTTTATGTGCGTCAACTTAAATTTATAACTGAATTTGCAATTTGTCATTTATCACACGGTGATATGTGTTCAAAGAGGGTTTCTTTCCTTGCACGCATAAAGGATATGTTTAAGATTTGGAAACCTTATTGCTATGAAACAATTAATGTGGATAGAAGCTCGAGCTTGGAAGTCATTATTGTCACTGATAACTGTTAGTTTTTGCTCATTGCATCAAAACGTTCATTACATGTTTTTCGCACTTTCTTTGAAATTATTGTAAAAAAACTTAACGTTGCCTTATGTAATTATTCGGATGTAAAGATCAGGTTAAGTTTTAACAGGCATTATTATATCTGTTACCTCTACAAAATATTGTTAAGGAAAACTGAGCCAAATTAAGTACCCTGCAGCGACGTTATTCAATACATTGCCTTTGTAATTTCCTAGGTATTAGTTTTTGTTCATATTGATTAAATTATCAGTTTACCTCTTTTTTTATATTTATTTTTCATTGTAAATTTTTGGTGTGAATTAAAATGCCATTAATGTTGATGATTCTTAATTTTATGCAACAGTTCTGAGTCTTTCGTACTGCTTCACTCACAAATTTTCTGATTATGCTAAACTTGCGAAGGGAAACAACAGAAATATTTCATAAGTAAATGGGTCATTTGGTTCCGATGCCGTCAATTATTCATTTATGATACCTACAATTCCTGTTACGGTACCTATTTGTTTTCAAAATAAAATGAACAATCATATATATGCTTATATATACATGTACAGGTATAGTCTTTAGTGTTTTCCGCTTTAACGAAATGTATTTGATGTGATGAAAGAGGGAGGTGGAGGAGATCTTCACTTATTACTTTTATGGATTCATTTTACCATTCACGTGTATGCAACGTGAATTGAATTTTTGAAACGAATGACGACTGAAGAATAAAGAGAAATGCTGCACAGTTTTTCATTGTCGTAAATTCCAGTATTACAACGCCGAACTTTTTAGTAGAGCACTGATTGTTTCAGGCCGATTAAATGTGTATGATAACTCTAAGCCGCCAAATGATCGACAAAGGAGAAAAAATCGCACAAAATTATTAAAGTGGTTGAGAAAAATTTTAATGGAGAAAAAATTTAAAAAGGTTATAAACATGGTTGAAATTTGAAAAACAATTCATTTTTTTTTAATTTTATGTGTTATTGGAAATTACAGGATAAATACAGGAATGAGAGTTGCTATCATTTTGTCAATATAGTCGAAGAGATTGTATTGATATTAGCGTTAACATTATAGGAATACGGAATAGTTCATTTATTTCGCCATTTTAAGTTATGCAAAATTTTCTTGGAGTGTATGAAAATAGATGCAAATTTTTTCTGCATTGTTTGTAAACTATATTAAGATGGCGAAAATGAAATCTTCGGCACTTATCAAAATTAGTTGAAGTACTCTGTTCGTGGCATTGATATTAGTTAGAATAACGGAAGTGTGGAATGTTTTGTTATTAATATTAGCATTAACATTATCAAAATAATAAAATGGCGCTAGAAGTGTATACGATAATTTTTAAATTTGTAATTCAAAAAAATGTTTGTTTAGACTGCCTTTAAAGGAATTTAATTCTCTTCTTATATTGTTTGTTGCAAAAAGACCCAAAATAATTATAAGTTAGTATTAGTAGTATGTTTCAATCAATTTCAAATATTATCGGAGCAGATAAGCAAGCGACCGAGATGTTACCTCATATTTTGTTAAGTGATGCCTAACGTGGGAGAATATAACCTGGCTGAAGGTGATACTTTCCTGCTACCATCAAACGCCATTTATCGTATCAATGATAAATTGGACGACGCATCGGAGCATTCCTCGGTGTACTCCGCTGAGCCTGAATTTGCAGTTAGCGATGGACACGATGAAGACGAGCTGTACATGGACGACGCTGAATTCGCTGAGAGACTTTACAAGTCCCTTGCAGTTTAAATATTATCATAATATACTTGTGATTGTCACGTCAGCAAACAGAGAAATCTAGCATTCATGAACGTTTAATGCACTAGGCTTATTCAGTAGACCACTGTCCACTGCAACTACCACTACTACTACTACAACTCTCAAATATACAGATTTGGCTTAGACATAAATGGTCTTCCCTTACGGGATGACCTGCTTTTTAAAACGTTTGAAGAAGCGGCCAACTTTACTTTAAATGTGCAAGAAATTCCATGGTGGCAAAAATTCAAAGGAATGAAAGCAAATCCAATTCAGGTGAATATTCCTTTCTTTTTCCTACGAATGCTATCAGTGCAGCGTAAACACGTTGCATTATTTACAAATTTTCAGGACACAAGTAAAAAATTGACATTTCGAAAAGTATAAATTTGAGATATAAAATTTTCTCGAAACTTACGACTTTGGATATCTGGATTTTGCTAGAATCAAAAAACTCGATAAAGTAGGACGCCTGGGTATCACGCTGATTGTTTTAATTCGGAAATTGAAAATATTAAAACAATTAGTGGATGACTAATGCGAAATTATTTCCTCAGTTTCCTGCGATAATTAGAACCGAAGATGTATTACTGCTTTCCTGTTAACTCACGGATTGCCAATTAATTATCTTAGGTACCACATATCGCACTTTGGGATTATTTCGGCGGTACGTCATGTCTTGATATTAATTGTACTGCGGGCGATCAAATTAATGTTCTTTGCGAAGAATATCAGTGATTTTCAATCAAATATTTTTTTTTTTCATTTTCACTTTGACCACTATAGACGTGTAGCATAGAAATCAAAGAAAATCCTTGTATTTTCAAGAATTCAGCTTCCCGGAAAACATAATTTCTGAAATGTATGCAAGTGAATTAACACTATATGACAAAATTACATTTCTTTTTTTCCCACAAGTTAGGAAAAGGTAAAGTGGGATTTTTAGGGTTCGCAAAATTGATAGTATAACCTCAGATGGTCGAACATTTTTACGACTTCCAATGCAATGGTCATTGGGTCGATGGATTAGAAATCGATCATTTCAACCAAATGTTGGGCTGATACCATCCTGTTGGCTTATTAAGAAAAGTTTCTACGATGGTGAAATTTACATCTTATAGCTGATCACTAATGTGTGCCAAAATTTAACCATTTGAAAGATCACTTTTTACTGAACGAAATTTATGGCGTATTTTAGCAAATAAGAAATTGTTCACTAATCCAACATGGTTTCTGGGGATCTGTGATATTAGCACTGCTTATGATTATCTTCTGGAAGATCGTAGCTCCTATAGGCCGGGTAAGAAAGGCTTTTTTTCCACTGCTTCTCGTTGAATTTTAACTTCGAGCAAAGAAAAAGAGTGTAAGCAAAAGAATGCCTTTTTTGCGGTATCTTTGAAAAGTACGAAACGTTATTGAAGAGAAGTGAAATTAGCATATAATAAAAAGCATTAGTCCTTTTCTTTTAAGGACTATTTGTGATCTTTTCACCAATTTGGTTAAATATCGATGCTCGCGATCATCGACCGTACATCCTTCTCATTATGTGCTGCAAAAGCAGCAATGTCTTGAATGAGACGATAAAAGCTTACACGAATGAAATTATAAGTTAAAAATACCACTCAAATTATTCATTAAACGAATTATCTTCAGTGGATGATAGTGTGGAAGTTATTTAGATGAAATGATTCGATATGATTTTCTGAGTGGAAATTGAAATTTTGTGATTGTCAGCAACGCGTAAAGCTAATAACAGTTAACTTCGCTTGGATTTCAATTTGTAAAATATGACAGTGTTCTAGAAGGAAAAGGAGCGCTGAATGAAATCAACAAACGATTAGTTTCTGTTCTGCAATCATCTGCTGTAGCAGATCAAGCGCAAAAGGTTAAAGATTAGCTAATTATTTGCAAGCAATGATTGCTTCATTGAGAACATGGAAAAGCTTACATGTTCTACTCACTGATGATAATAGGAAGTCCGACGGTAGCATAAAGACAATAAGCTTTCAAACAATTATTTAAATTTAACCTTTTCATTTGTTTCACGCCCTGGTACTATTATTTCAAGTAAAATTCACAATTACGTCACAGACAATTTGCTTATCTTCTCGTCGCTTTACAGTATATTTCATTTAAATTAAAGCATCATTTACGTTAGAGAAAAGAAGCCGTGCTACTTTTCCTAATATTCGCACACTTTGTGAATAACTCTTTCATGTAGCCACTAATTTCATTTGAGCGTTCGGTTATTTTCAAATAAAATTTATGGCTATTTGAAAGAGTTTTTAATATGTGTTAAAATCACAAGGAGCAACGTGATTTCTTTAATCTATTTCGGCTGAAATTTGATAAAAAGTGACTTTTGAGTAACGGTAAACAAAATTTGGTGCATACGTGAAGTAATCAACGTGTGTTTGCTTGCATGCTTAACGTAAACACAAGATACGATAGCCTGAAAGTTTTTTATTTGCGATCACTGCTCATTTCAAGATGAAATAGATGCATTGTTGGAGGTAAAGAGACAGAGAGAGAATTTTTAGAAGGATAATCCGAAGAAGGATGTAGTAGTCGTACCTGTAGACGTATCATCGAGACCTGATGAAGCATCCAAGGTATCCTTTTTCCACTGAAATCCTGAATAATTTAATATAGTTTCATCAATTAATATGAAACCGCAGAAAGTTTTCAGTGATCTTTCAGTTAAAATTGCAAAATTCCTTAAGTGAAACTCGAACACTTCCCATTGGCTAATGAAGTTACAGAAATTAGTTGAGCAAGAAGAGAAAGATGGAAATAAATTTGGTGTGGAAAGGCAGAAAATTGATGGAGAACGTGTTGAACATGCATCATTGCCATTTTATATTAAAGTATGAAATGTGAAATTTAATGCAAGAAAACCCAACAAGTTTTGTTTTCCAAGTTTGTCACTTCAGTGAGTAAACATAAGATGTGTTCGTATGCAATAAGTAATTCACTAATGAATAACTGAATTAAATTGATATCATTTAGACTTATACAATTCGTCGTAGTCAAATTGGACGTTACTTGCTGTTCAATCGACAATTTTCAACACTTTACGACTTAGTCTATTACTACACAAATTATCAGTCATCATTTCCACACAAACTGAGTTACGGTCCAACAAAGGTGAGGTTAACCTTCTATTGAGGTTAATTAAATGTGGCATTGTACATTGTTGTTGCGTCTATTAGTTGCTAAGAATGAATGCTCTCGTCGGAAGTGAAGTACTTAAGACAAGCAATATTATGGATGAATAAATTGCAATCAGTCAAGGTTTTGGCCATTCGAAACTAAGGCTTCAAACTGGCATTTAGTCTTTTGAAGTAAAAAAAAAAAAGTTTACTGTGCGTTTCTGACATTTCGAATTTACTTTCAGCAACAAGTTGCTTATTTTCGCAGCGTTCCAGCACCGGTCACTTCGCCCACTCGCGATATTTATGCAATGACCATGAAAAGTGAGCAATGGGCAGCGCGACATTTCGATCAGGTGGTGCTAATCTCGTTCCTCCTGCAGAAACATTTGAAAAGTGCCTCGTTTCTCTCAAAAAAACGAAGGTGCGAGACAGAGCGATTGGTTGATTGTCTGAACTGCTATTTCATTTTGATAGAGCAGCAACGAACGGCATTTAATTGTATTTCAGATAACGGAACCGGCGCTTTTGTCGCAAGCATTTTCATACATTTCTCGCTCAATTTTTGATCCCTTCAAAAAAGCACACATGGAATTCGCTCAGAGTGCACAACTCAATAATGCTGCTATCGAAGAAGCTCGAAATTACATGAAGCGCTCCAGCTCAAAGAAAAGTTCGAAGTCCTTGAAGGTTTTGCAATTTCTCCCTCCACTTTTCCAGTCTCGTTCCTTTAACTGTTAATACTCCTACTTGAGAAATAATTTTCAGAATGATAAGATCCAAAAAACCAATGATAAAAGCGTATAATAACGGCCATCCTCACTTTTTCTCTACTCTTTACAGTAATTATTTCATTACTGCAACTAATTACTAAAATTTACATGATAAGTGAACAGGTTGGATTATAATACCCTGTCAGACATTTTCAAATTCTATTTTGCCCATGCTCTATTGAATTATGATGTAGCATAATCATCCTTGATTGTCTTCGAGAAAGGAAAGTGTTGTTTCAGGATTCAATTTCTGATTCTGTACCACTCGACGAATCAGTGCTGAAAACGGACGCTGCCGTCGAAATAAACATTGCGAATTTGGTTCGCAATTAGCGATATTTTTCTGTCTAGCTCCTTAAGCATATCCACTTGTCCAAAATGATTTAGTACCATTGAAAGAAACATAGCAATTCTCGCTTTCAAATTTAATTGAAAAGTTCCTTTGCGTGGCTTGCAAAATTTTAACTTCTGAATTGCAGAAATATTCGCCAGAAGACATGCTTGGTTCAGGAGCATTCGGTGCAGTGTATCGTGGAAAACTTGTGACAGTTGATGGAGAGGTAATTAATGAGTGACTTTCAAACTTTCAAATGTAGCCATTAAGTTCAGGAATGACACAGGTGGAAATTTTCCCTCGGAATTAAGTATGCAACAATGCACAATTTTAATTTAAAAGGAATTCTAATTCAACAAAAGCATTACACTTTCTTAATACTTGTTTTTGCCACACTTAAACCCTTTCTCACTGACTGAGAAAATAAAATACTCTTAGGTAAATGTTGCAATTAAAAAACTAAAAGTAGCTGCATCGGATGCGGAACGTCGACAGCCATGGATTTCTGAAATGGAAGTTTTGCAGGTTATTTATTGAAAATTTGGAATCTTAAAATTTATAGAGGCTATAGAAGCACAGTTGGGTCCTGAAACTGTGCCTTTAACGTGCATCAAAAATCCAATAATTTGTTGATCGAAAAAGAAATATTGGGGCAGAGGACAAGGAAATTTTCGAACTTACTGAAAAAGGAAAGAGAATTTCGAGGAAATTTACTAATTAGATGGAAAATTTCAGGTAATAGGTCATCCTAATGTGACGAAATTCTACGGCTTTTGCTATACCGAAACAAAGGAGTATGCAATGCTTACATTCGAACTTATGGATATTGGATCATTAGCCGACTTCATGAAGGTTCCAACATTCAGCCTTACATATAAATCAGAGGGATATGCAAATTTTCTCATCAGCTGTAAAATCCTCTACATGCATCTACATCAGTCCTCTAAACATATACCAGGCACATGAATATAACATATCAGCAAATGAACATGTTGATTTTCTCACGCAAATAGCACGCGGCATGGCACATCTTCATTCACTTGATCCACCGGTTGTACACGGCGATCTCGCCGCACGCAACGTCTTAATTTGTCACCACCCGAAAGATGAAACGAGGTGTGTCGAGATTCCTTACTGCATTTTAGATCACCACTATCCGTCATAAATTTGCCAATTTTCACGGACTCTAGGTATCCGTTGATATAATACTTTACAGATACCTGTTGAAAATAAGTGACTTTGGCTTATCAAAGACAACTCGTCACGAAGTACACTTCTTTCCGGATGACCCACAAAAAATGCCGTAAGTTGTGCAGTGATCTGAATTCAGCATGCGCACTGCGACCATATCTGAGCCGCATTTCACGTCACTGCAGATTCAAATGGATGCCACCGGAAGTGTTACACCGCCGAGAGCTAAGCACGAAATCAGATGTGTGGGCATATGCAATACTTGCTACTGAAATTTATGGCGTAATTGACCCATATGGAATGCTGCCGAACGAAAAAGTGCTACCTTTCCTGAAAGGTATTCATTTCGAGATCGGTACATCGACAATTGTAGAACATTACAAATAAAATACCTCATTCATGCCCCACTCTAATAACTATAGTAATCTTGATTCAAGCTCATTATTATTTATTGAACTTTTTCTACCATTTTTTTCCTTCATCAGGCAAATTCTTAATTTCTATCGTTCAGAAAATTTCAGATGATCATCGGATGGAAAAACCATCGGCGATGCCTTATTATATTTACAACATCATTTTACAGTGCTGGCGAAAACAGCCTGTAGATCGACCAACTTTTAATGAAATTATTCGTGACTTAACGCCATATTACATAGAATATGAGAGTAGTCATGTCGTCCTGTTAACATCCAGAGTAGTAGCCGAGTCCATAATGAATAAAAAGAATTAAGAGGCAAAAGAAAGCTTCTTTTTATTCCGAAATCATAAATCATACAAATTTAATGCTATCAAATGTATCTGCGTTGATGATATGTGCAAAGCAAGCAATAGAAACCATAAAATATCCCACAAGCATTGATTACTAGAGTCCGTAAACCATAGCAACTCCCATAAGGAACGTTCTTCAACATTATCAACTGCTAGAAAAGAAGAAACCTCCACAACCGAAGAATTGGAGCTCTAACTATTCACATGAAATCATCAGAATCATTACCACCACTATGATTGGAATGCATCTTTTCTTCGCTGAAAACACCGTCGTAAGAACGCACTTGACGTTCTTTTTCCCTTCTTTCCATTTCTGCTTTTTCGGCTTCTTTCAGTTCGCGTTGCTCTTGTTTCTGAAAGAGACTCAAAAAATCATCAATTCCAGTGGTCGGAACTGAAACGATCAGTTCCTAAAGGGTAGCTAGTTGCAACTACTGTTTTATAAATCAAATAATAGACCTATTTCTAAGATTTTATGAGAAGTTGAAGCTACTGGAAACCTTTCCGTACCCAAAAGGTAGCACTACATTTGGCTTAAACAGATTTTTCCGGATTTATAAAAGATTCAAATGCTGACAAATAACTCAGCACATCTCAGTTACATGTAACTACAACTTCTGGTCACTCAGAACAAACAAGAAATAGTAAGCAATTAAATCTGATCTTAGTGTCATCACTGTCATGACCAAAGTTTCGATAATTTTCGATATCAAATAAACGCCTGCACCTTTAATGCAAAACAATACTAATATTACTTTATCCTGACGCTCTTTTGCATTCCTCTTCTCCTTTTCAACTCGATAATCAATCTCTAGACGTACTTCAGTCTTGTTTAACCTGTTAACAATATCATTTATGCGTTTTGCAACACGTATCTAAAAATATAAAGATTTAGTTTCTAGAAATTCAGTATCAAGTAGAAAAGAATTATTATGGATAGCTAAAAGTATTTAGCTAAAGTGCAAATATTTGGAAAAAAGGAGTCAAGAAGAAACACAAACGCCAAATAACAACCAAATCTAGAAACAAGTGTAATATAGATTTCATTCATTAATTTAAAATTTAGGCATTCAATAGTAAGTTCTTTCGCAACCAGTTAGTAGACCCATTACCACATTGACTTCAGAAAAATGCATGTGATCTAAGAGAATTCCATTTTACTTCCTGAAAAAACCACCTTTTTCACTTTTCTTTCATCCTTAAAGCCAACCTGTCCAACATCCATGCCTCCCGTCTTCTTCAAGTTATCCCAAGGAGTGTAAATTATATCAATGTTATTCATTTTATTGCCCTGAAAAGGAATGAAAAGAAATGAAGCGGGATTAAATCTTGGAAACTTAGAATATTTAAACGAGCACCTGGATACTGTTAGCTTTCACCAACTGAGCACAGTCTTCAATTAAAGCTTCCGACATGTCGTGGATTGTCTGTCCTGTAGGTAGACGCGCATACACATGTGCAGATGACACTTTGTCAACGTGAAACCAGATATCTTCAGGCCAACCCCATCTGAAACTGGTTGTTATAAATTTCCACAGCTCTTACGTACTATATATTTTTGCTTATAAGTTTATAACGCATGATTGAAGACTGAAGAATAGACGGCTGATTTTTCTGTTTTCTCGAACTTGCTGCTCAATATTATGTAAACTAAGCGGAGGAAAATTAACCTTTTCGACCTCCCAACAACAGAACTTAATATTACAAACGACCATTAGATTCGTATAAGCCTTTAAACAAAATAAATAGCTTTAAAAATAATCTTCACTTTATCAAATTTTCATTTTCAAACTTATCAACGCCCATATATAACATCACTGGTGGATCGGTGACATTTGATGTGAATCTGATCACCATAACCTGCAATTGTATAAAATAACATTTGATGTGAATCTGATCACCATAACCTGCAAGTGTATAAAATAATATTAAGACAAATTCGATTATAAAAACACCCCACTTTCTTAGAAAACCAACCATACCGCTAGCACTGCACGATTTTTTTGGTTAAGTTGATTTATTTAAAATTCTTATATACAAGTAATTTATAAATGAACGTATGACTCGATAAAGACGAACGCAAATGCACGCGCAAATCAGTTTGAAATAACGGGAAGTTTTTATGCAAATATAACTGTAATTCTGATGCGTCTTCATGTGGATTAACCTTCTGATAATTTCAGGCCTTGTAAGCAACTGGCGCTGAATTGAAAAGCTGCCTAGATCATTCCGACCGTCTTATTGCAACTGGCTCATGCTTTTGTAATGCAATTATTGTACACCATGTTTTCAACTATTGGTAATATCAACATTAAAAGTTCATCTCCACCATCATTTACATAGCCTATTTGTGATCCTTTAAAGCGCAAAAGAAATTCATCCCGCCAAATTTCTAGTCGTTTAAAAGCAAATTTTTCTCAACCTAATTTTTCTTTAAATATGTTCTTCCTCTCTTCATAAGTGGATTAAAAAATAATGATTCGAGATGTGAATAAGAATCAGTAATCGATGCGCATAAACTGCAAAAGTAATTTATGTGCATAAGTGTACGATATTTCACACAGTCAAAATTATTTCCTAAGCTCATTATCTCCACAAGTCACATTTTAAATGGGAAATGTAGTGAATAATTCATCTCAACGCTCTTGTACAATTTATTTTCCCTAATTCGTTGCACGTATGATCCGTGAAATACCCAGAAAAGGAGGCGCAGAAAATAGCCTTCAATAGAAAAATTAAAATCGTGCAAAAATCAGACATGAAAAATCAGATTTACTTGTTTTTAAGGGAAATAAGTAAGTGAAGATATAAATATAAGTAAAGACAAAACGTATTTAAAGTTTCCAATCGATTATACCGTATGCCACGCAAAATATCAAAGAAAAAAAGGAGATATAACGAGATTCAAACAATAAGAAGCAAAACTCGTGTATAAAATGAAAAAGGAAACAAACTCCATGATGCCAACGTAAACCATTTTTATAACTGGATAAATCGAAAGCTTTTCCAACGTAGCTGGTTCAAAGGTTACCGTAGCAAAAGATAAATATATCAATATCATGGAGCAGAGATTTCCAAGAATTTCGGAAAATAAAAGTAGACTTACTAAGTTCAACTTTTCGTAAACGAAATCAGTGCAACAATAAAGCAATGAGATTTGCGAGATCAGAAGGAAACTGAAGAAGGGGTAGCTTTTGTGGAAAATTTTCTATGAAGCATATATAATTTGATATCTTTTGATCTCTAAATTTCCTCAGTTAAACCATTTAATAAAAATATTAATTATGCGCTTTAAGAATTTCTGAAGGAGATAACAACTAGTAGCACTTGAAAAGACAGTTAAATTGACAAGCAAAAATGCAAGTGGGAAAGAGCGAAACTATGAAAGCACACAATTAGCAATGCAGACAAGGAAAAAAAACTTATTTTATATAATTTGGAACTCCAACAAAGAGCTCGTCAAAAAAATACAATGATGTAAATCCACGAAACTCAATTTGTATTTATTTGTTAAAATGAAAAAAAAATAGCACCAATATTAACAGTCGCAGTGCCTCCAGCAAGCACTTACGATAAGACCTTGATCACGAAGCAGTTGCTAGTAACATGCTCACCTACAACACTGAAATCAAACCTGACACTAATACAAATTTGTAAAAATGAATTTTTTGTACTAAGATAATGTGATATTCATATCATACAATGTCAACGCCTCGAAGATAAACTAAGAATAAATATCAGTAGAAAATAAATATCAGGAAATTTTTTAGAAAATTAAATCAGAAATGTGAATTAGATTTCATCATTATAAATTTTCTACTTTCAATAGAAAAGTAAAAGAACCCACGAGAGTTATTCCTAAAGACAGAGAGCATTCAGAGAATGTCTTATAAATCCGAGCATTTGAGAGAACTTCAAAATACAGACAAAACAACGAAAAGTAAAGATAAACGAGTAACAATGAGAGGGGGAATTAATCCTAAACAATTTCTACAACATGCATTTCTCTATTTCATTCAATGTTTGGGCAAAGTGAAAAAGAAAACAGATTTGTTTTCAATACAGAAATAATTTTCTTCATGATCCATTCGAGTGAAAATAAACCTGATAGAAGTTTTGATTTTCAAACACTTACGGCAGTTCAGTCAAAAGCTGAGAGCTTAGCTGATGTTCTAAGTAATGCATTTTTAATAGTTGCTCGAATATGCTTACACCACTCCGTGGTATCTGCTTCGTCCTTGCATATGTAACGATATATTTGACCTGTAAACCAATAAGTCAATTCACTACTCATGAATTGACCGAAAATAAAGATAAAAGTAGTGTCATATTCCTTTACAACCGATTCCCGAAATTTGGCTTCGAAACGTATGTAGTTCAATCAAAAGATTTACCAGTTGGTGTGTGATGCACTTCAAAATACGACTCCGCCGAATTAATGTAACACGTAACACCCCAACCACTTTCTTCTAATTTTAATATCTTGCTTGCTTTTTTATAGTAAGCGTCGCGATTATTTCCGCATCGAATGCTAATACTCCGGCGAAAAAACTGATACAAATGTGAATTGCGTAATTCCAAATAGCACTTTTGACTGCATTTCATCTGAATCGTAAATACAAAATAAAATGGAATTCAATGAAACTTAGTTTCAAGTCCAATTATCAAAGCAAACAGATACCATTGACGATCTTATACTCCATTTGTGAACGATAATTACAGCAGCCTTGCCTTCATATTCCGGAATTTTGCAATCACCGCTATCACCAACATCAATAAGACGCAATCGATCTGTATTACTTTCACGACCAGATGAACTAGAAAGGAAAGTAAATATGTTTAAACAGCAAAGGAACGAAAATTAAATCTATCGGAACCTAAAATCACATAGAAAATTAGAAATATAACCTGAGCTCAATTGTTGGTGACAGTTTTGGTGCAAATCGCAGAGGTGTAGATGTTTTCAAAGGACCAAATGATGACAAGGAGTTAATAAAAGGTGGTGAATGTAAAGGAACGGTCTTATTTTCTGCAGATGTACGAATCGGTGACATTGTTAAGTCTTGACCTGTAAAATCGGTTTATTATTCATTTTCATTAATTAAAGTTTTTCCTTACTGATCATATCTCTAATGAAATAAATGCATTAAGCTTTTCTGTAGAACATCACAACCAGTTAAACCAACCGTATAAAGAACACAGATTACCTTCAACCTTTTCTGAATAAAACAAGCCTGCATCAAAGGAAGACGGCAGATTTATTTCCCTGAAATCAAGTAAAATGCAAATTTAGTAGTAAAAACATTTTTCTAACTTGTTACGATGTCTATTCCGTGGAGCTTGGTCCTCATAAAATACAGTTTAAACAATATATCTTTTCATAGAGATTTACCGAATGTTTGCAAGAGGTGTAAAAACATGTAAATATGAAAATCTTTAAAAAAGATTCAGAGATTTTCCGAAAACATACTTCCACAAAGCCTACCCAGTACTAGATCTAATACCTAAGCTCCGAGCTCTTCGATGATCAGAAATAGTGGCACGGTGACGACGTCCTCTTGATAAAAGCTTGGGAGTCAGTGACTGCGTAGCTTTTCCAAAAGGTGATAAATTTGATCGAAATCGATTAATTGCTGATAGTGTTCGCGACAATGACGCAGGGCGTAAGAATTCAACCACCGGAGATGAAGATGCAGTGCGGTACGCGTTACTTTCACGAGCCAAGGACAGCCGAAAAAAGATAGACAGAATTTGGTAAAATTAGTCAGGTGTCTTATATTAGTTCTGTAGGCGTGAAAATGGGACAAATATCATAATGTTTAATCTAAACATAAAGTTACAATACAACTTTAGTTTCTGGAATGATAATCGAATACAATGTCGAAGATCTAAAGCTACCTAAACAAATCATCCTCTGTAAATTTAGCTAACTCATCATCAACTTTAAACGACTGAAGATAATTCTGCACGTATTCCATGTGTGCCAAATTATCTGAAAAAAAAAACATTCGCTTATTAAAATAGTAGAAGCCGCTGTTTAATTTGGAAAACAAAGATCATAGGACCCAGTAACTCACCATAAAATGATCCTTGAAAATATGCAATGCGAGCTAATATGTCGCTTTTCTTCCGGTGTACGTTTCCAGATTCTGTACAATTTTTTATTACAGTGCTATAAGCAGCGTCAATAAAACTGAGATCAGTCAGATACAAACCTAAAACTAATCATACAACTTATTTCAAATTAGGTCATAATACTTATGAATATGGGCACGAGAGTGAACGAATTTGAACTTCTAAAATATTTTCAAGCGTATCAAATCTTTAGAAACTAGCTCGCTGTCATCGGAAGCACTGTCACCGTAAACATGGAGCTGAGTGGCTTGAAACATATCGAAAAATTCAATTTAGCAACCTAAATAAGGTATGCATGGCAATTTCGCTGAATTTAGATGCTTTCGTAAGCGTTCCCAATTACGTTCACTGTCAAACAGTAACCGCAATTTGGTAAGGACATGATGTTCTGATCGACCAATAAGCTGAAATATTCAAGAAATAATTCCAGAAAAAGCTGAAAATCAGAACCTTTAAGTTCGGATTGCCAGAGATATAAGAAATAGAAACCAAATTAAACCTACTCTCCATGTTTTCGCCAAACGATAGATGGAAAGACTTTGCAAGGCACTCACAATGGAAAATGCTGAGTTGAGGTTATTCAAGTCGTACAAATGCTAAAAAAAACTTACGTTCATAACGTAACCAACTAACTTGGAAAGATAACGAATTTCGAATCATATTTTACAGAAACACACCTCTGCAATCCTAATGAAATGCCCGAGAACCTCAGCACGCTTAGCTGCTCTCTCACGTGATAATATTTCCCGCTGACACCACAAACAAACTGAATTGAAGCGACCAGTGAATGCAACAACGTTCGATGCATCCACATGCTTATTCTTCTTTGTCCAAGCTCCTCGTAACAGTTCCTTAAAAATCTAGCATAGCATAAAAAGACTGCCGACACTCCAATAATTTCAGGACATATTGTTGAACAGAATGTGAAAGATCTGCAGGTATGAGATGAAAAGCGTTGATGATGCCTGTGAAGTGATTGCTTTGAAGAGTGGAACGTCGGTGAGTGTGATCTGACTGGCAATATCCTCCGGTCGAATTTTTACCACGTCGAGCATTGCTGCATCATACTTCTCCTGAAACAATGGCTACCGTGAAGCGAAGCCTAATGATAGCATTCCTGTTTTTCAAAATTTTCATCACAACAACTAATACCGCTTCACCAATTCTGAATTCGTTTTCAGAATTGGAATGTGTACGTTGCGCCAAGGAAATAAATAAGACAATTACAACCTCCGCAAAGACATTTCGAACACAGAATTGTAAAGCGAAAGGCATGACATAATCTATGAAGAATATGCGTGTCCGTGTGTGGGTGTGTGTCCGTGTGTGGGTGTGTGTCCGTGTGTGGGTGTGTGTCCGTGTGTGGGTGTGTGTATGTGTTATCATAAGATAATGAAAGGATGGCCGGTTGTCTCATGCCTCTCATCAAACTCGAAAAAGTTTTCACCGTGTTTTCCAGCCATGAACACTAACGCTTAAAGGAACAATTGTACAACCTGTAATATCCCAGTGATATACGCCTCCCAATTCATCCCCACGAACCCCCCCCTCCCACCACCCCTCCCGCTTCCACTAAGCTTCAATTTTTCACTTCCTGATCGCAAACCCCCTCATCATCTCTACCATCGTTGTCTCAGTGCCTCGTGCAAATCAGTTACAGCACTATTTCTTAGCTCATTTACTTTCATCGCACTCCTCAGTTTCCACTGCATTTCTTCCGGAACAGTATGACTTGCCCACTTACTCATTTGCCCACGTCATGTAAGTTGCCAAGCTTGGCTCAATAACAGCTATTGTCCTCATGAGGCAAGCTTGGGTGGAACGGTTGTCAACCTGAAATACGGCTGGATCGATGTATCCGTCGACTGCTGATTAGACAGAAGATCACCTACTGCATTAGATTGCATTTAGTGGACAAAAGATTTCCATAAACCTCTTGAAGCTGTGAAGTTTGAAGTAAGAGATCTCTCTGCTGTTTTATTTTACAGTAACAATGCTGCTGGGATGATATTTATTTTCACATGATGAATCAAATTCTTTTTTTGCACCAAAATTTGCGACGATTCTTTCCCCATTTCATTTCAAAGAGTAAGTAGTAAAATGTTGTAGAGCGCATTTAACGAGCGAACGCTGTTGAATTTGTGATACAAATTGTAATTTCATGTCCTCCAAATACTTTCTACTTCTTATCGAAGACGTCGTTACCCATTCCGGCAAGCGTTTGATAGTTCGGGTCAAACGTTCCTGTGATGGAAATTTGCATCGATTCAATGACCGGTTGTCAGGGAAGTCTCAACTTTCTTTTCCACTGATAACAATAGAAAAAAAGGCTCCATTCCGGAAGACTTTGAAAAGACCATCAAACAGGCGCATAAATCAGTGCACATACTGTAAGCATCCTGGAAACATATCTTCGTAGAACCTTACCAGCGATACCACCTTGCTGTGGAGGTTTGGGTGCCGCACCACCTTCACCACCAGGTGAAAAGCCGCCACCACCACCGCCACCTTTATCTCCGAAGACATCATTGCCAAGGCCGGCCATCGTTTGATAGTTTGGATCATAGGTTCCTGGAACAATTTAGGAATTCAATGAAGTGCTAAAGTCAGCTGATTTCAAAGAGATTTCAAGCGTTTAAATTGAAGACTGTCTCTAAGCATGTAGATGTGCGTAGGAAGTTTTTCAATCCAAAAAGGCTTCCGATTCCAGTAATTTATCGAAGCGATTTGTTTTCAGCTAATTATTTAAGAACTTAAAAAGAGTGATCCAGCTTACCGGCGATGCCACCTTGAGCTGGAGCTTTTGGTCCCTCAGCAGCTGGCGGCGCACCGCCACCTCCACCTCCTCCTCCGCCACCGCCTCCCTCTGCTCCCCCCTTGTCACCACCGAAGACATCATTTCCTAACCCGGCCATGGTCTGCAGTACTTTTTTTAAATTCATTTAACAAATGGTAACTTATTTTCGTTGTCGTTTCGGGACATTATTTACAAAATTCACAACTATTACAATCATTAAATCAGCGTCATCAATGCTCACTAAGGAAGCTATCGAGAAATTCAGATTTTAAACATGGTACCTGGTAGTTTGGATCAAACGTTCCAGCTATCCCACCTTCTGCTGGTGCCTTGGGAGCATCCTTCACTCGAGCACCTTAGCAAACAAAAATGAGAAGACATGGAAAACGGTCGCAAAATTTTTTAATCAGTTTTATGTGACGGGAAGATGTTGATAAATCTTGCTATTCTCAGGCTGACTCTTATGCGACTACTTTATTTCATAGTTCATTTGACTGGTCACTATATTTTTGTTGTGACCTGAACTAGTGAATATCTCAATTGTTTGTGTTACTGAAGAGGTAGGATTTAATTTGTATGAATCGTATTTGGGAGTTTTATTTATTTTCTTCATTATTTGATCTAACCAAACTACTCATTTATGGCTTAGCAAATATTTGCACTCTCTGTAATTTTGGAATTGTGAAATAACAAGAAAAAAAACATTTTTCCTTTTTTTTTCGAAAGTTAAAATGATATTTGCAAAGTACTTTAGCTTACTTTTTTTCTGTTTATTTTTGCCCTTCTTCTCTTCTTTTTTTTTCTAAAATTTGTTCCTTCTTTTCTTTGGTATTAAAGTTCGATTTCCAAATTCCTCAGTAATGAAAGAAGAAGAAAAGGAGCAAGTCTCAATTTATCTCTCAACAAGCTCCAACTAAATGTGCAAATATTCGAGAAGTTAAAATTCTGAACTTTTTTCGAGCGGCAACAACCGGGAAGGGAATTAAAATTGACAAGCATCACAATCATTAACATCACTGTCCATAGAAATGAAAAAGCAATCTCATCCATTGTTACGTTCTTTTACCTTAAATGATTTTTTCTTTAAAAAAGTTTCCAACTCTTTGGAGAACTCATATACCCACACACTGACACTGGCAGATTTTAAGTTTTTTCTACTTTTAAGGGTTTAATTTTGCCGTATCGTTAATTTTAAAAATGTCTAGAGCATATTTTTTTTGTTACAATTTGGGACATTGTTGAAATTTCATCACATGTGCTTTATATATTTTAATTTTTTTAAAAGTAATTTCAGCGAAAACCTTCCAATAATTTTTAACTTGTTTGAACTTCGTTGACCACAGCTAAGTGAGTAGTTCAACGCGGATGATTTTGCGAGGCAACTGCTTGATAGGATCCAGAATTAACAAACACAGATTAGCTGCCTAATTGATGAGTAATTTAACTGCAAATTTAAGCCGGGGAAATTTAAATAATTTGCTATTCAAATTCCAATATTTGAGCATTTTAACATGAACGTATTGATTCTTTTGTTGAGTTTAAACTATCAATCATTGTCACTTACATCCGGTACATCCTATTTTCTCCTCCAAAAATTGTCATTTTTTCAAAAAAATATCTAGAGAAGGTGAATAAATTTCGGGATGTTATGAAAATGATATGTCTTGGGAGGCACAAGATTTCTCAATAGATAAAGTGAAGTCTCGCCTTTCTTATCCCTACGAAACACTGAATCGATCTTCCTCAGCTAACACAAAAAAACAGAATTGTCAAGTGATTTCAGCTTGCCTCGAAATTTGCATAATTGATTTATTCCTATTCTTTTTTCCATTTACCACTGCAACTCGCCTACCTTTTTTTGAGATTGCTACATCTGCTGAAATTTTTGAGATTAATGCTAAATAATTTCTTACTTTCTATTATTAGTAATTCAGAATCAAGTAATTAAGTACAACTTATCAGAGAAGACATGGAATGCCATGCTGCATCTTCGGTTATGAAACTTTCGCTTGAGAAGAGCCTAATTGAAAATGTTTTGATACGTTTTATTTTAATGCTTCCGAATAGCGACGGCAGGCGAGTGATGTCAAATGTGCGCTGTCTTCTCGAAATGAGAAAAATAGTGGGAAAATGCGAATTTTATTTTTCAAATGTTCAATAATACAAAGGATGAAATAGAATTAATGTATGGAAGACGAAACATTAAAAAATGATTTGCAGCAGTGATCAGAATTAACAACAATATTTCAGGTTGATGATCAGAATTAACAACAATATTTCAGGTTGATTTGATCATCTCCTTTCCACCTGTTCAGTTATTCAATTGAAAATTCATTGAATTCATGGAATTTCGATTTGCCCCGTCGTTTAGGAATTCCAGCAACGATGCCTGACTCAATTCCGCACTCATCAATGCCACGAATGATGCGGAAGTAACCTGAAAAACTTTTAGTGCATTGCACTGTAAACTTTGTGAAAAATTTCATCTTCAAAATTAACAGTTGCAATACGGTTTACTCAGTTCAATCTGTTAGTCCGATTTTAATTAAATTAAGTTACAAAATTCAAACAACATCATTTTCTGAATTTTTGATACAGTAAGTTAAGAAAATTGAAATTAATTGCAACGAAGTGACTGACCATCTTCTCCCCAATCAGTGTTCCATGAATTAGCTGCCAACCAGAATGGTACTCCTTGGTCGATACCCCAACCTATCAATTTTACGGCGTGTCCACCACCCACGGATCCTGCTAAATGCTGAAATTGTACCATTGGAAAGTAACCATTTCGCTGGGAGTTCTTTCAAACGTTCCATAAGAAATTTTGAAAATATTTGAAAAAAAAAGAATCATTAATAGGATAGATTCAGAAAATTCAATAAAAACCGAATGAGTTAAATTATAAGTTACAGGATGATTTGTGAATTCGTTATGACAACAGTTGCTATTGCTACTAATGAGAGATTGATTAAACTGATTATTAATTATTAAATAGTAAAATATTATCCTACTGAAAAACAGGTTTAGCAAAGATTTTTCGCCTTGTCAGACTGCTCCTATAAAGCTTCATAATTCATGATGACCTTGTAAATTCCTCCTGTATACTGCAGGAAGTCACTGTATACTTCAAACGAAGCTTCAACCGGACCCATCGTCATTATTTCTCTCTGAATTGCTTCAACATCACTGTCAACACCGTAAGCCTTTTTCCCTGCAAGATTCCGCAATGCGTAAGTTTAACAAATTGTTAGCCGAGAAAGAAACAAAAAGTAAGAGCTAAGTGGACATGATTCATTGTTATCACTTAATTTCAGTATCCTACGAACCCTCAGAAAGCTGCAAAAGGATTATATTTGAGAACTACTCAACGAATCAATAAATCTGAGAAACCAAAGAAAGTACCGCTATCACTTATCAGTTGAAATAACGAAGGACTCACCGTAATACTTGTCACTTCTGTACGACTTTTTGTAATTTTTATCACATTTACGGACGCATTTTGGTGTTGGATAAAGGTCGTGTTTGCATGGTTTGTAATGTGTCTTATTGCTGTGATGTTCACAAGGTGGAAATGGATAAGGTCGACAACCGGTATGATTTGTATAGCTGCTACCTGTGACAATACCGCTTGAGATCCAATATTTCCAAGCTGCTACTGGTATACCACCGTAACAGCTGTAAAGTAACATGCCTGTATTACTAGGCTATTTGTTAACACATCAAGCATTCACACTTATGAAATTGATTTCAGAATTTGGCAAGGATAGTTTTCATTGAATTTTATAATATCAATAATAAGTTTTCGCATCAATAAGTATTTCAGACAAGAAAGAAAGTAATACAAAATGAACGATTAATACTGAAATTTAAGCGAAAGAGTTGCATTAGTCGATTTGCATTTATTATAATTAAAAAGAAAAAAGGTAGATGAATATAAAATAAATTACCCAAAGCCACAAGTCCTGCAACAGCTCAGGAGATCTTCTGCTGAAAGTGTCACTTGCACCTTCCCCTTCGACATAATGCAAATTCGATCTGACATCGCTTCTACAGCAGCCACTGCCCAACACGACCCTAAATTTGCTTCCTCTTTCAAGTGCCGCAAATGTTACGTGAAGTATTGTTGCTTGCACAAAATCAAAAGATTTTCGGAATTATATGCGTTTGATATTCGTATGAAATAATGGACGACATTTTGTTGTACATTTCAAAAATTACTTATTGATGTTATTCTTATTAAAATGACAGTTGTTAAAGTTTTACCGCAAGAAGATTGATCTCGAATATTTCTAAGCGATTCGCATTCCGGCCATTTTTCACGAGCATCAAATGATTCCGGAATGTAGGAATTGGAATATTGCATTACTGGCAGCTTCTTCTTCTCTTTTATCGACTTTTTCAAATCACTTACGCCAAGTAAGCCGTATTTTACAGTGGCATCGTATGAATTAAATTTAGTATTTCCTGCCTAAAGATGCATTTGTTGATGAATTTGATATAAATGTTCCGAGAAAGAAAAATAAATCTCTTATTTTATTTTCCCACACTAAATTATATCAATCGTTTTACCTTCCACAGTGTTTGACGTGAGTTAACGTAATCGATGAGTTCTTGACCGGATAAATTTCTTGCTTCCGGACCTATTTCAATATTTCTATATTCATCAAGAACAGGTCTGCAAAAGAACAAGCAATAAGATAATAATTTGCTGTGGAAAAAGAACTACAATTTCTAGCTCCATTTTGAATTTCTCATTTCGTACAGTTTCACGTCATCCTACATATTAATAATACACAGGATTAAAATATCCTTACATTATCTTTTTATCTGAAATTTTCCACAGCGATTTTATGGGACTGTCCGGAACAGTAAACGACGTCGTCGCTCCCGAATAATACAACAGGAAGACGGAAAGCGAAAATAGCGATACCGATGATCTTCGATACATTTGCAAGTGGTTCAAACTGGTCACCTGAAATACGTATGCTTCACAGCGCATTCGGTTGAAAAGAAAAGAGAGCAGCTTCACTTGCCACAGCTGCTGTGAAATGCTCTTTGAATCGCAGATGGAGGCACTGCAAAAAATAATTATTATCTTTGCTGGCGATCATTACAAAATTCGGAATGCCATTTCATAGCTCCGTTAAACGATGTTATCAGCAGGAAGTAGAACTATAAAAGTGAAAGGAGAAAATTGGGCAGCACTGACGGGGAATAATTGATTTGCGGTGAAAAGAAGCCGTTGCTCGGTGGTAGGAAAGGCAGAAGACTTCCTGAATTCGACGTCGACCGGAGAGATAAGCACGGCATGTCTGACAGTTAGCCACGTCATCTTCGCTTTCATCAAACACTTCCTAATTGCTCTAACTCTTGTTGATAACAAGGGAACGCGGAAGACGGGGATGAGTTCGAATTTCAGAGCAGAATTTCACAAAATTAGTAACTGCGAAAAGGCAACCAATGAACGCAACGGTTTTTTTGAGGAGAGGATTCGGATCTTCCTACGCGGTATAAACCTGAATCCTAAACGCTTCTAAGAAATAGTTGCTGAAAGAGAATTCCGGTCTTCCTAGCCAAAATGACCGGAATCACGTTGTAGAGGTTTAGCGCAGCGGAAGTGCCTGTCACAAAAAATCCATGAAACTAGCGAGAGAGAAATTCAAACTACGTTGGCTCCAATTTTTACCGCTAAGGTCAACGGCATGAAAGGCAATCTGTCTCAGTTAGTTCATTGAAAGAATTCACTGGAAGCAGAAGCGTTATAAAGCCCAACACTCCGATCGATAATCGTGTGAGGTCAAAGCGGTAAATAAAGTTGGGTGTAATTATGAAATTGAATTTAAAATCGAAAAAATAAGTTGTTTAGTGCCGGAGGAGCTCTAACAGCCTTTCAACGAGAAAGTGTAACGTTGAAGTGAAACTGATCTGCACATAAGAAGGCATCCTGCAGCGCACCAGCGTTGATAACGACTTCAAATTCAGAAGCGGCTCGTAGCTTTATCAGAGAGCGATGCTCACTGCTAATATACAGCGTGATAAAAGTATCCTTAACAGAGCTTATCCGGGATTTGTCAGCAGAACTTTGTGATAAAATTGCCCCCTCCTGCCTCTTCCTTCCTTTTATCAAATATTTCAATTGTTCATAACATCGTTGTACGTTTTAAATTTCACTACAGACTTCAAATATTTGCCGCAGGCTATAAATGTCGGCTAAGACTACAAATTTCGGCATAAATTATAAATATCCGTCGGATGAAATCAATCTTGTCATCCTCAACTAGTTCATATTACAAAAGTTTTTTCTTTGGTTCTAAGTCGAATTACCATCTTCGATGCTTTCTCAATTTAAATAAATTTGAATTTTTCAATTTCTAAACATTAGGCTATCTTTCCTGAAACAATGATTTGCCATCTTCACAGCATTCAAAATTATGCATAAACCTTTAACATTAGTTTTTTTGAGCGGATAATTTGAGAAATAAAGATTGATGTAAGATGCGAAATCAAACTAACAGAAAAGCAAAAACATATTTTTCAAAAAAAAAACAGTTGTCAAATGAGAGATAGTTTGAAAATTTTTTAAAAACTATGAAGTGCATTTTTATTGTACAAAAGAAATCATAACGATAATCGAAATTTCTTAATGTTATTAACTGCTTTTAAAAAATAAGTAGGAATGGGAGAAGTCAACTTCGATTCATTATTTATCGCAATTTTAAAAAACAGGTTGCATAATTTTGAGAAAAAAAACGACATTTATAAAATGTTTTCATTTCTTTGACAGTGTGAGATTGATAAGTTAACGAGTGAAATCATTAAGTGAAATTTATTTGCGACCAGCCTGATCACTTTAATGCTTCTTCTCCCTTTGCGTTACTTTGGGAAAAGTTGTTTAAGAAGGGTAAATGTCAGGAATTCGTTTTACATATGCAATATTTGATTAGTTTCATATCTATCGAGCACTGATAGTGTAATCGTATTGTATAAAAAATTCTCGGTGATAAACGGCTGCTCGATGTGCAGGTGCAACCGTCCGTTACCTTTTGCGCCATTCTAAACATTCCTTAGTGCTTTCTTAAAAGGATTTGAACGCTTTTCACTAATTCAATGCAAAAATATCACATTTCACTGAAAATTAACGGAAGAAAGGAGAGGATTCAGAGGGTTGCATGGATCGTTTTCGAAAGGAAATATTCGGAATGTTGAACTGCGTAGTGGCGTAGCAACAGTTGCCTCAGTCACAGAGAGCGATTAGACTGAATTCGATTGAATTTTAGGCTCTCTGGGAAAATGCTTGATTAATTTGAAGGGAAAGTTGTATTTTAGGTAGGAAATGGCGACATCACTACCATGCATCAATCAAGCAGTTTTCGTCCTTTTTCTTGCAATTTTTTATCAAATACTTGTAAGAAATTTTGAAGTTTCATAAAAGTAGGAGAGAGAGAGAGAGAGAGAAATCCCTGAACAAAATATGCATAAGAATTGTTTATTTATTGCAATAAGCGGTCATTATTAGAGCAGGACAAATTAAAGCGAGCTAAAATTTCGTTAATTAAAAATGCAGTTAATTTCACAACATTTCAGCCAGGTGTTGCAATAGTCATTTCATTAATACAATGCACAAGCAAAAAGGTTGGAGTTGATGAGCAAAAGAAAGAAATTGATGTAATTTATTTCTAAATTAATCAAATATGTTTAAGAATTGAAATTTGATTGTATGAAACCCGAAACTTTACCAATAATTAAGTAAACGAGTGTCCATTTTCCGCACCATCCTAAATAATGCCGAGATTTTAATAAAAATAAAATTCCTTTAATATGAACGGAAATTGTGTTGAAATACCTGTGCTGCTAATAATGATAACGTAATTTTTACTCGTGAGATTTACACAACCATTAATATCATCCTAAAATTTAAAAAAATATGCAATTAATTAAAATTTACTTCAACCAATCACACATTCCATTAGTAGTTTCCGTGCACATTGTGTCAATCAGTTAAATTTAATTTAAATGCTATTCTTAAATTGCGCTTTTCATTTCATGGAAAATGAGGAGTGATCGAGAGAACTAATAATTTCAATATTTTCAAATAATAAGTTTTATTAGCATTTCATTAATGCTATTTTAGACGAAGGAAAAAGGGCAAAAAGTGCAAACTCCGCCGCCAGAGGAGAAAGCAAAGGAGAAACAGGACGAAAGTAGTAATCCGGAAAAAAAGGACAAGGCAACACCGGAGCAGCATACTTCAGCTGCTGAAGATGGTATTTTTTTTTGAAAATTTCACACATCCTACGTATGAATGATACGCGGCAAATATCAAACACGCTGTAAGAGAACTCGAAAATTTCTACTTCAATTTAGAAAAAGCTTCTAATTTAACAAATTTCCCTTTTTTGAATTTAGCAGAAAAGGAAAAACGTTTAAAGGAAGCGGAAGAAAAATATCTGGAAGAAATAAAGCCTAAAATTATGCAGCGAAATGCCAAAGAGGTTAAAAAATTTAGTGTGATCTTTAAAAATAAAAAAAAAACTTATCCATGAAATATTTAAATAGTTGAATTGCCAATATTTGAATTCCAATTATTCAAATTAATGAAAATGTTCGACAGGAACGAATAGCAAAAGGTAAGGAAACACGTGGCAAAAGTGATTATCCAACGATGGACGACGTACTCAGTGATTGGGATTCTGAAAAGGATGGTAAAAAGCTGAGTAAGGAGGGGAAAGAGGTGAAATTAGGTTGTCGTGATCAGTAAGATGGACCGTATAATCAATAAAACAGCACGTAATGATAGAATTTACGTGACATTACTAGTAACAGTCACCTGTCAGTCAGTAAAAATTTTGTTATTAAAACTAAGTAAGTCACTGGCAAAAAATTCACAAAAAGAAAAAAGTGGTGCGAAGTTTTTTTTTTGACTTAAATATATTTATAGGATGACGATCAAAAATCAAAGGCTAACACAAATCTGGAAGATGTTGATGAGAACAAAAAGGTTTACGACTATTACTTTTTTCTTATATTAAACAAGAAAACTATTCCAATTGAAGTACTATTTAACTTGTTATCTATTTTAAAAATTAATGCCTAAATTAATTTGAAAAAAAAAACTAAATTTTTTAAAATGTGAAAGGTAGAAGATGAGGACTCTTCTTGGTGGGAAATATTTCCGGTAAATAAAGAGATTTTTTCAAATTAAAGTTTATTTGAAGAATGAACAAAAGCAAGCGGAAAATGGTGGTGCGGAGGAGAAGAAAAATGATAAAGATGGTGCGGGAGAGAAAAGCTGATTAATAATTGTCAACAATTTCATCTGAAACTATTCCCTGAAAATTGAAAATTGAAATTGATATCACAAACGAGCATTTCTCCCTCATAATGTCTACTTTAAGCAAAAAAACGAACTCTAAGAGTTTTGCTTAATTAATCAGTTAGTTATGCTTAAAGATGAGAAGAAGGAAGCGGAAGGAAGGGATAACGACAAAGGCAGTGGTGGAGCGATGGAAAATACTGCAAAGGACAGTAAGAAGCAACGGTCGGACAGCATTAAAAAATTGGACAAAACAGCGGCCAGTCAATAAAGAGCGGAAGAAGTAAGCTAACTTTCACAACCTCTTTTCTCGAAGCTTTTCACCCGTAAACCTCCCTCATAAGCTCACCAAATCAATTGCTGAGGAGATTGCATTTAAGTGAAATTAACGAATTACCATCAGTTTTTTATTCCACTGATCGATCCCCCTAGCAGACAGACAGACAGACAGACAGACAGACAGAGCGGTATGCATTTATCATTTGATATTATCATGAGGAATGATGATGATGTTATCACTCTGTTTATCGAATATAAATTTCATCCCACACCTCTCACCTTTCCATTCATTCATTGGCGAAGCAAATCAATCGATCACATTTTCGTGCCTATTTCACGTTTTCCATTATAATATTGGAAATGATATACCACTATTGTAATGGAATGGAAATAGTGTTTTAGTGATACATGGAAATGGTCATCTCCAATGTTTGATATAACACTGAAAGATGAACATAGCGAATTACCTCTACCACTCACTCATCCATCACATCTCATCGACAGGATGAAAATTCAAATTCAGTGAGTGAGTGCAAGTTGCAGTTAATTCCAGTTGATTTAGTGTTCAATAAACATTTTAAATTTTATCACTGTTAAAACATTAAAATCAACAATAGAGGAAAATTAAAGTGTTGCAAAAAGTGCAAGAAATCGGCCGATCATTTTGTAAAATAGCAATCAATTTGATAAGTATGTAAGCATACGATTGCCAAAGGAGAGCACTAATGAATCTCATGCTAACCTTTGAATTTTAAAAGAGAAATTTTTGGAAGTAGAGATCGAGAAAATTCTTGACAGAGAGAAGAGGAAAAGGAAACTGAAAACGATTTCTTATTTGTGAGGAAAATGCTGTATGAGTGAGATTCCACGTGCGGTATGCTTACACAATGCAATAAGGTCACTTTCATGAAAAGGAAGATCTCTCAGTCCCATTCCACTCATCAACGCATTCATCAAATTATTAATTAATAATTTGCTAATTAACTGCAAATTGACATGTTTGGGAGAAATTCGTGCGTTCACTGAGAAACAATGAAAATATAAGCAAACATAAATACATTTTTAATTCAAAAAAGGAAAAATTTGTTATAGCATATCGGTACCACGCAACAAATTACACAAATTATTCATTTACAGAACATCAATAGGGTGGACAGAAAGCTCCTGCCATCCTTAGCCAACGGTCACCCTCTGTCTTTAGCTTAATTGAAGACAAGTCTTTCTACCTCATCTACAGTTGGTTTTTACCTCCCGTCGACCATTCTATTTAAAAAGAAGTGATGAAATCAATGCATTAGTAACAACGGTAACCGTTAACACCTGTACACTGGTCAACAGCCTTTCCAGGTAGAACATGAAATATCATCCAAAAGATCATCAAACACAAACTTCAACGGGAAACTAGTAGACCCAGGAAACTGGTATCCATTGTGGACAAGCATTAAGCTTCTCCACAACAAGTTCCAATTGATGTATTGTCTCATCAATATCATTATTTAATATCACGTAGTCAAAAAGATGTCCAAATGCTTGCCGTAAAATTTCACTTTCTCGTAGCAAACGTTCTAAGCTACCGTCCGGCTGTAATAATTCTCTTATTAATTGTTGTAAATGAGATAAATGGAAAATTCAAAAAAAACGCCCGAAACACAACTGTAAAAAAGCTTTAGCAGCAATGCTCAGCTAACAATGAAACACTTATTTTAGTAAAATGTTATAGAAAAAGAAAACCTGACTGCCATTAATGCAAAAATTTTGCTCTTTTTTGAAATTTTAAAAAAAGAAATTAAAAAAAAAACTAACATCCTGTAAACCTTGCAAATTTGGTGCAGCGATGAAGACAACAAATGGAGCATACTCAGCTGTCCTGAGAACTTTTAGCGCCTAGAAAGTTTAAGTTTTTCAAATTAATAGAATTCAACACAACAAATGGTGGCATTGAACAACAGTAATACAAAATAAAATTTGAAATTTTACTTGTGGTTCCACATCCAAAATAGCCATCTTTCCTGTCCGATGAATGTTACGAATGGTTTCTAACTTAGTGCCATACATGCATTCCTCATGCGTTCCGTACTCCAAGTACTCATTCCCTTGAATATCAGCAAGCATTGAATCATTGGAAACGAAATAGTAATGTTTACCATCTATTTCATCTTTTCTTGGCTGCCTCGTTGTATCTGAAATTAAAGAAATTTAAAAATACTGTAAGAGTTAAAGTCAGTTCGTATAAGTCAAGCGAATGAATACCATCTCTCTCTGTCCTCCTCCTTCCTTCGGTCGTGAGGGAGAAATTTGTGTGCTCTCAATAATTAACGCCAACGTTTATCAGATAATTTATCAAAAGTTCAAATGTCTAAAACTATCAATAGATTATGGTACTTACGCGGTATGGGATAGGCGAACCTTTGTGGATGCCTATGAATAAGTGTATTTTTGATATGCCGTCGACCAACGCCGTGAGCACCCAACAATACCAGTGTTTTACGCCTGTATGTTGCTAGTCGTATCACCTGAGAAATAAAGAAACATTTTCTAAATTTGAAAATTTCCGATTTAAATAAAATTAAAGAGGATAAAATTGAAGGAGCAGATGAAAGTGAAAAAAAAAATGAATGAAAAAGCTAAATTCAACCTCTTCGTACGTGACGAGATCAAGTTGATCGAATAAAGCGGAATGTTTTTGAAGATACTTTGTTGTGTAATATTTTTTCTTCTTATTGAACCACATACAATGCGCTAAACAAAAATCATTAATATTTTGAGCACATGAAAATTACGAAATTTACCACGTGAGAAACGTGAGATAAGACAAAGTGATGCAGTTGCATGATTACGAATCAACAAGTCTAACTAATCCTGAAAATTCTATGGTTCTATTAGGCATGCAATTACTTCAGCTCTGAAAAAACCTAAGATCTCAAGGCCTATGATTAAATTCGTTGGGCAGTTCTTAAATTCAGATATTTTGTGCTAAAAAAACACGAAATTAATTGAGATTATAATTGATTTGAACAATATTCCTGAAAATGCTGCTCATAAAAGAATGATTGTTAGTTTTCCTCTTTCTTCGTCATTTAATTTGAATTTGGGGAATCAATAAACTAACTGTTATCTTTGGCACGTTCCATAGCTAAGCAAGCAGTCCGCCACTCCTGCAACTCTGGTGATGGTATTAAACCGGCAACGGATGCACCTGGTGTATAGGTACCACTGCTCCCCAGAGCTGGAAATTGAGAGATATACCGAGCCTGCCACCAGTTATGGTCATCCTTCGATATCACCTAAAACCATCCAACAACTAAATGGTGACGAGCAAACGAACTGCAATCAATCAGTACTTTTACATTCACCCGATCAACTGCACGTACCTATAGGATAAGTTTAAAGCAAGAAGTGATCTGTGAGAACCAGAAGTACTCGACAACGAATTGGCAACGCTGCATTCCCTCTTACCTGAAGAATGTCGCCAGTTTTAAATGGAACACCAGCTTGTGGACACGGAATCAAATCATCTTGTCCCGGATCGTAGTCAAATTGCGCTCGGACGAATATCTCGCATGCTGGCGGAGCGCTGCGGTACGATGGAACAATTTTGAATGTCACCGCTCCACGTGCATCACGCAGCAATCGTTGTAGCATTTCAACACTTTGATTTAACACACTAACACCGTTAATCTCGCGAATTTCATCGCCAACGTGAAGCGTTGCTACAATTTATCGATAAATTCTTCTAGGAAATGAAACACTGAAAAGTCGCTTGGAGGAACATGTGCAATTAACTGGAAAATCATAAATTTCAAACTAAATTACAAAGCATGTTTAAATTGAATAATCAAAAGAAAATATGTCTCGTCAAGTTAGGAATCTCAAAAACGATATGAAAAGCTCTGAGTGAGCTAAAAAGAGCATTGGAATGAATTTCACGCCTCAAAACGCTTCTGAAAAAGCTACTGTATTTTAAAAGTACGATTTCTTCCTAATTACTTTAAACACTTCGCTTTGAGTTTGATATTATAAAGAAAGCTTTAAAAAAGTCTACCACACCTTGTCGATGTATCAGCCCTCCGTGCATTATTCTTGCCACTTGACATCGACCGTCTTCCGTCACCTTAAAGCTAATATTTGACCGGTTCATCAAAAATATTTTCTTCATTGAGCAGAATTCAAATTCGATCACGAAAAAAAGAATTGCAAAAAAATCCTATAATACATGCCTACCTTCAAGGTAATTCCCATTGGTTCTTCGGTATCCTTCTGAAATTGCACCAGACGTACGCGACTAACGGAATCCATCATTAGATCGTTGTCATCATCAAGTAAAGGTAGCGCAAACGGTTGTGCTAGTTCATTTGATGTTACGCCAAGCGAAGATGCAACAGCGTGAGATGTTTGCGGTCGTAATACGCCACCATTAAGGTAGGAAAATGGTAATTGTGATGAAGTTGATGCCTACAAGATTGCTTGCAAATTTAATTTTTTCTTTTGAAATCACAAAATAAATATGCCTGACGTTTATTATCGCAATGGGAAAAGAAGCTTTAACAGGAAGAAAAAATTTCACAGAAAATAATATTGGAATATTATTTGTTTTCTTTTTCAGGAAATGAAATAAATAACAACCCATGGTCTGGAAACTTTAAAATTAATTAATAAAATTCCATTAGCACAACAATGCAGCGATACGGTAATACAATCAATTAGGTGGCAAAGCTTTTTCCATAATTTCATAAAAGATAAATGTGAAAAAAAAACAAACTTGAACAGGCATTTGTGGATGAACAGTTTGTTGTTGATTAATTGCATTTTTACTACTACAATTAGCGCAACTCATTTCTGCTGTCGTACAGTTACTATTACCCTCGTAAATTTCATGAATTATTACATCGTACGCTTGCAACACTGCCTAAATGCAATATGATAAATCAAACAGTTCCGAAGAATTATTTTGTAGTAACGAATAGATAAAATCGGTTTAAGATTCTTTATGCTTAAAATTTTTAAAGCTTATAAAATGCGGAAAGTACAAATAAAGCCTCAAACCTGAATTTCCTGTGATTCAAGTAACTGCCGCAATTCCGCTGCTTCAGCTGATGGTTGCAGGAAGCCGCTAATTTGTAAGGACAACTAAATGGATATCAACCATTATATACGAGGGAAAAATTTTTTAAACACTTGTAAAAGACCGAGGAATTTGAAAGAAAATTAAGTTGGAGTGAATGAAAATGTAAAATGAAACCTCTTTAGCATATTTAGCGGAATCATGCTCCAATGCTACTGGATGAACCGATAGATTTGATATGCGATCGTAGAGCTGCAAGATTTTTTATTTTCATTTACCAGTTAATTCCATTTTGATCACTAAATGCTAAGTCTGATATAATTTCAATTTAGTAAATCATTTGAAAAGTAACTGTAAAAGAATCAGTTTCAGCTAAATACCAAAGAAATTTTGAAATGGGATCAAAGCTCATTAAACTTCGTTTAAAACTTTTTTAAGCCACAAGCCTTCCCAAATTATCATTTCAAAAATTTGCTTTTATTCATCAAAAAAAGCCGCCAGCTTTAGCACAATATATCATAATAGGTAGTGACCTTTTTCCGCTTTTCATTTTGTTTAAATATTATAAAAGTGTTAATTTTCTGTTTCAACACAATTATCATAAATGATTGCTCAAAATTGCAGCACATTTCAGACTTATTCTGTTTAAAAAGATAAAATTCCTTTATTAAAACTTCTCCCTCTCTCGCAGAAAAAAATTTGAGAAGTAAAATTAAATGTAATATGATGGGATTTTCGAATTAGAAGAAATTTCCATGTTCCGTAGATAGTGGTGGAGCGATAAGAAATTACCACCGGGCAGTCCCCCGCGCTATCCTAACTTCTAAGCAGTCCGTCAGGACGAACAGCAATAGGAACATTTTTCGAACGCATGACGCACGAGCTCCTCCAGCCCTCCTTCACTTGCGAAACATCAACAAAATAAATTAACTATTGCAGAAACAATGAAAATCAGACTGATAAACAAAGCAATTATCCTTAGGGTCAATGCAACGCCTAAGAAATGGGCTAAAAGTGATGGTAACAATTCAAAGTTACATTTCTATCATAAATCGATAGATTTCATTTTCATTAATTTCAATTTAAAATGAGGCAGAGGCCTACAAAACAGACATTTCTCAACAAATTCCCGCATTTAAACTTCACCAGTTCTTCAAACATTTAAAGAAGAAGTTGTGACAAAAGAATGAAAAGCAAAAAGCATTAGAATTTTTGGTACTTATCGCTTTCCTTCTTATCAAAATCAAAATTATATTTTAAACATTAAGCGTATTGGAAACAGACCTCTGATCTCTACTATTGGCAGTTTCAGGAGAAAAATAGCAAATCGAAATTTCATCTCAATTTAATCTAAGGTAATTTGAATGAAGTTTTCCTTTCTATCCCTGTTATCGAAAACATTTCTTCGACAGCAATTTTTTGTTCATAAACTCCTCTTCACTGCCTTCTTCGCCTCAAATATCAACAACAAAAATTCCGTCAATCTTGTTTCCCATTGGAAAGAATAAGTGAAAGATTAGGCTTATTTCCACGCTTACTACAAACGTGAAATTTTCGTTTCAGGTCAGACTTCAGTGGGAGGAAGAAGAAAACGTTTACCTTTTGTTTAAGGGTAATAGTGGTGAACTCTTCCAAACAACAACTGTCACCATTCATCTCTCATCATCATTCGTCTGGAATGTTCCAAATATTTTTTCAAACAAAGCGAAAAAAGAAGGGAGCAAAACGCGTCGCAAACGCTTGTAGTTCGGAAATGATTTTATAACAGTTCGCACGTGACACATAACAACCACGTAAGCTTTGACGAAACTGTTGGAGAGGAATCAAACGTCAGGGAGTAGGCGTTGAGGAGGAGGAGATGAATGAGTAAAATGCGAAGCTTTTTTTACGTGTCCTGGAAGAGAGATGACGCGACAACCAGTGGTAAGTGTATGTCCCACCGGAAGGACTAACCGTTCCGTCCACACTGGTACTTTACAAATTGATGACAACATCCGTCGTTCCGTCAATAATTTTGAACTTCTTGACGGTTTAACAATTTAAAATTCGTTTCTCCAAATGACAAGGATGGAACGAGTTATCACTTAATTAATTTTTATCAAGCACCGGTTAAAATCAAACTAATAGATTTCATTTAACGCTCAATTAATCTTCTAGTTACCCTCAGTGATAATTTACGGAAAGTGGCAGGCGAGGGAGGGAGTTACACTTTTCCTACGCAACGATTAATATGAGTTATCAATGAGCGGAAAAAAAGGAATGACGAAAATTGAAAATTAAGCGAATTAATTCGATTTTACTATTAAATATTAGGCGCTCTCTCTTTTTCATAAAAAAAAAGGATTGAAATTAAAGTAAATTTTGATGAAAGTGAAAAAGACAAGAAAGCCAAAAGGAAATGTGAAGATGGCATTAACGCTAAGGCTCAGACTCAACAGCTATAAGCTTAGGCTAAGCTGCTATAACTTCCATTAACCTCAGCTTTCAAGCGCACACACACCCACATGCACACACTTGTATCCAAACACACATGCATGTACATGCACACACACACACACACACACTTATGTATATATAAGAATACGTTTCACGGAGAGAGAGAGGGAGCAGAGAG
Organism: Litomosoides sigmodontis; assembly: GCA_963070105.1. NCBI lineage: Eukaryota > Metazoa > Nematoda > Chromadorea > Rhabditida > Onchocercidae > Litomosoides > Litomosoides sigmodontis. The sequence goes on from OY718807.1 coordinate 9,776,950, forward strand.
AAAGATGTGTGGTTGGGAGGCATATGTTTTGGTTTTGGTGTGAATTGGCTCAGAGGGAAAAGAAGTGATGAGGGAGGAAGGGTTAGGTTTGAATTAGTGGAGGATGTTTGTTCAAAATGTTGTAAAATCAATCGAAAATCGACAAATCATCTGGTGCATAACATAAAAGCGCTAAGGAAAATTGAAATTTCATCAATTTTGAAATTAGCCACTGCTTGCCGATAATTTCAATAAATTTAAGTTTTCCCAATTAACATCTTTTCTCTCTTTCACCATTTCGTTCTCTTCCTATTTCCTGTCATATTGGACAAATAGCATTAAATTTTCAACTGATATACAATGAAATAGAAATGTCCGTTTTTTCTTACCGTCTCTTCACCGAAAAAAAAATTATTTTAAAAGAAGAAAGAAGGAAGAAGGGGAAGAGAAAGAGAAATGAAATTAAATGTTTATTTCATTTTTTTTTTTGCGAAAAATGAGTGAATGGGATAGCATTGTTCGCTGATTCTAATGCTTCCTAATTTTGAGGATGGCGGCGAAATTTTCATTCTAAAAGATTTTGCTCTGAAAGCTGTAAGATAGGGGAAAACTTCCCTACTTCTTAGGAGTGAGAAGGAAACATTTGATGAAAAACTGAAATTTAACAAATTGTATGAAAAGTTTGTTTTTGATGGGAATTTGGACGAATTGAAAAATGAGAGAAAGATGAAACTGTTGCATTGTTTATTTCTTCTTGTCGTATATTCTTCGGAAAGGTTTTCAATCTCAAATAAGTTTACAACGAAAGAGAGTGAATGGAAAGAGAAAGGAGGTTGGAAAGAGAGGGAAAGAGAGAGAGAGAGAGAGAGAGAGAGAGAGGAAAAGGGAGGAAATGCAAGTTATTAAAAAGAACACCTGCGACAACAGGAAGAGTGAAAGCGAAATGGTCGGCTGTAATTGCTTCATTAAATTGCAAACTTTCAATTTGGCAGTTTTTTGTGTAAATTGACGAAACAAAAAGAGATTTGGAAAATAACTGACTGTCTTTAGAGGTTTGTTGAAATTATAGAAGCAATGAGAAGAGGGATGAAGATGAGTCTGGCAGGCCAGTAAATTTGTCCATTGTTATTATCATTTTAGTTATGCAGTTTAGCTAGCTCTGATCATTTCAGCTTATTGAAGCTGACGATTAGCTCTAATGAAGCACAACTGGTAGCAGCGAATGTGAATTGTAACGATCGGGCCTGATCAAGCCGAGCAGACACAGTCAGTACATTCATCATTACACTACGCTAACGATCCTCAGCTAATGCCGCATTCCTGAAAGGTGATTGATAACGAGATGGACAAACAATGGAGCAAGCTAAACAAACATTGAAATGAACGGATAGAGCGATAGGAGACAACTCATACATCAGTTATCACGACATCCGTCACCTCTAAACCTCAACCTACGCCCTTTTAACAAACATTCCTTCGTGAAAATTGAATTTGCAGTTGTAGTTCAGGGGGAACTGAACTTACGGATGAATTCACTTTGCTTACCCACATCCATTTGCAGTTGCAGTTTAACTCCCTCAAATTGTTAAACTGTCTGAAGCAACTTCAAAGTCTAAAGCTAATTTTTAAGGAACTTTTAGAAACGTAGATGAGATTAAATGGATATAATTATGGAAGTTGTCAAGAGAAAACACGAGAATTTGGTGGTTATCGTTGTGCTCGCTAGGCTATTACTATAGTGCTATTATTATAGTAAATAGTAAATTTCGGTTTATTTTAGACTTTATGTTTTTAAAATTAAAAATTTCATTCTGCTAGGCTTTTAAAAGTTTGTAACCATCACGAGCATCTGAAATTTCTGATTTACTCTCTCCATGATTGCCCAAATGTTAAATTTCACATATGAAAAAATAATGAAGAAAAATTAGCGCCAAGATTTCTCAAATATGAAGCAATTATCGTAGCTTTTGTTAAATATGGAATTCATAGAAGGAGAAAATTAGGAACATATATAAATGGATAATATATAACACAAGGAAAGCTCCCGTTTTAATTTTTTTTTTTGAATGATTAATGAATTTTGAAAAGTGCGAAACATTTTAAACTTACCATTAATAGTGCTTTCAAATCAGCATTTTCGAATGGTGAATTCGTCACCCACGAATTCACAATTTCACCATCAAAAGGTGCATCGGTAAGCGCAGCTATCTGATCAAGTGATGTTAAAATCTACAAATATGCAACATTTTTTAAGAGAAATTGAGAGTCTTTTTTTCAGAAAATGCACTGAAATTCAGGACTCGAACATACAAATATTGCTTTCTGAATATGATAAAAAAACAGGCAAAGTAAGCGTGACGATGTTGCGCAATTATCATCAATCAGTTAAAAGGTTACGTGTAGGTAGCACGGTTAGGTTGAGTTGCTGAAAGAAGCTAATGTTTGCGATAATGTTGCACGACGGCTAACTTACATTTGCCTTTTTCGATTTCTGGAATAATGTACCTTTTCAACGCCGGACAAATCCTTCGGTATCACCTGTTCCGGACCACGTCTTGTACAGCCATCAGCATCACACGTATCACCACCAGGTAATAGATCACCGCTAACCACAGAGTCCGAATGTGTTGCAACTGCGGTAGCATCCATGCCTGAATCACTCGAGCAATCACATCCTTCTGACCACTTCCCGTTGTTCACGGCCGATAATATATTGCTCTGCAAGAAGGCCCATCTAGCAATACACTTCCTTCCTATCTATTTTACGTGTAAATTTGAATTGAACATGCATCGCTTCTCACGAAATTTTTAAATTCTCCAGCACATATTAGACAGCGATTTCATTACGGACCAAAATAAAGTTGAAATGTCCGGTAAATTGAAGGATTGTCTTTGTTGACGACTGGACAACTGCTTTGGCCACCAAGCGACTTGTTAAAGATAGCCTATCAAAATTAGTTTTATCGCTCATCCACTGCGAACACTCATTCAACAAATGACACTCTGCCCAATTCAAGCAGCAGTGAAATGAAGTGGAACATTAAACTAACTAGCTACTAGCTAATTAATTCCTCCAACAAGTACTCGTGTGAATTACTTTCTCCATGCATACTACAATAAATTAGCCTCAGTACACCAAGACTCATTTATCGAATAATTTTACGAACAAAAAATGTCTTCAATGTAACAATAGCACCCACTATTTTTCTCAATTTAAGCCCATCAATTGCACATTACAACTAACTTTCAGTTTTCGACGCGCATTATACCTCCGAATTTGCTCGACAGTACTTTGCAAATGTCTACGAGGAGCAAATCGACTGCGTTCACGTAGCCATTCATGATTTAAGGCACCTTCAGCAGATATCCTATAGTTTGGATTAACGGTGAGCAATCTGATTAATAGATCTTTTGCCGAGTCGCTGATCTGCTGCCATGTTCCACCATGATGCTTAAAGTATACACTTTACCACGTAAATTATTATAAAAATGCCAAAAATAAAATCTTACAAAACAAGTAGAAAATTCGGACTTTCGGCAAATTAATTAAAATACAATAATTAATTGTAAAATAATAAACAATAATAGCAATGCTGAAGAAGACATTCTTTCCAATCTAACAAAAAAAGATTAACACATAATTTCCTATAAAAATTTTAATGGTACAAAAACGTACCGAATATCTTCCTTGGGTGATACCTTCGTACACATCCTGCCGTGTACCGACAAACGGTAAGCGTCCACAAAGCAGTATGTACAGCAGCACGCCAGCACTCCACATATCAGCCTTTGTTCCGTATTCCGCGTTGCTCACAACTTCAGGAGCCATAAAATAGGATACACCAACACGGCCTGAATTCAGCAATTAAATTAATTCGAAAAAAAAACAAGAGAAATATTTAGGTGTTTAAATGAATAGAAGTAAGCTGAGCTATACCTACCAGCTCGAATAGTTGCAGTTGAAGCGGGTAATTTGATCGAAACGCCGAAACCGGTCAATTTTAGTGGTGCTGAATTATCTTTACTGCAAATTATGATTAATTACCCGTGAAAGTTATAGAGTTCGACGATAGAAGTGCATAATTAGAATTTAAAATTGCAGCAGTTACCTCGCAAGGACAACGTTATGCGGTCGAATGTCGCGATGGATGATCCCTTGGCTGTGCATGTATTCCAATGCTTGCATCAGTTGTCGCATATAATGACTGCAAAACTATTTTTGAAATTAAAATTTTGCGCGCTTACAATCGCGCAGTATAATGTGGTATGAGCAGTGAAGTAAAATTGCCTTTCGTAATAAGCACCTTGCAACAGCTTCACTGTAAACAAAACCGGCACTGGCTCGTTTAACAATCTCAAAACATATATCGTCGCCATCAAGAAATTCGAAAACCATATGAACAGCTGTTTCGCCAGCTATGACATCTTTTAATTCACACAAGAATGGATGTTTCAGTACTGCACAAATTTCAATCTCATTATCCACGTCTGCAAAAAATGTGTTTTTCTGGGAGAACGCAGCTGATTTATTGCTGAGGAAATGTTGAGTGTTAAGCAGTAATTTAGCAAGAATTTAATTTCTTTTAAGGTTTACTTATCAAATAAATGACAATAACAATTCATCGTTGCAACGATAGCTTTTTTCTAAGCGATTAATTACGAGACGATTAAGACTGTACATTTTCAATGTCTAATATTAACTGAATTTTATAGCAAATAACTAAAAGTAACAAGTAATTGAAAATGGCAATTTGATTTCGAGATGATAAAGTTTTTGAGAATTTTGAATTTTTGAGATGATATTGCCAATGAATTTCTGGAAGAGCGACCTGTTCGAGTTAATCCTGAAGTGATGGAATATTTCTGCAAATTGATACTCTTTACCGAATAAAGCTTCGACGTTATACGATGTACAGCACGGTAAACTGTGCTCAATGGACCTCTGCAAAATAAGGAACTGAATAAGACGATTATCACATCGGTTCTATCCGATCAATCGATGCTAATTCCTTTCCGTCGCAAAATCTTCCGGCGGCAATTTTCTTGAATTGGTTTAAAGAAGAACCAACCGTTCGATGACATCTCCAAGTTGGTAGTGATGATTGAGCAGTACTGTCTCTTCGCTCAAAGTCCATGGTTGACCCGCGTACATTACTTAAAACGGCCATCCAGTGGTTCCTATCTCTGAGGACAATTGGGCTGATTAGCGATAGGCGATCGGTGTACGCTTATGCATATGAGACTATCGCAAAATCTCAATGTGAAAAATACCTGAAAGTTTACTTAGAAAGGAAAAGTGAGGTGAAGCCGACGGAGAAGTGTTATCTATCTGTTCGACGATTAATGCGCGAAGAGTATGCATCGCCCAAAAGCATTGTTAATTCAATTCAAAAGCTTTTCTGAGAAGTTCGGCAGCAAAGGAAAGAAGTAAAGTTCACGAGTGCAAGTAACACAAGAAGCTTTCTCAGGCGGATGCACAAACAAACAGGTGGACGGGGAGTGGTTGGAAATTTTTCAACAATCCAAGCTAGCAGAATTTAATTATTAATGTCACTTGTTGGGGCAAATTTTAAAGCTCCTATCTATTCCTTTTAAATTCGTAGTTTCAAAAAATTGTAGATTCAAAAAATAAATGGATGAAAATGGGAGCTAAAGTGCCTGTCCACATCTGTCTGACTTCTACAAGTGGACGACAGTCCTTCCTATTGACACTTTTTTTTCGCCGTTTTCTAAATGCATTTGTCAGTTAGCTCAATAATTAGACATTTCGCTTTACTGTAGGAACATCTGCCGGTGGTCAGCGAGTGGATAGCAGTGCAAAAGCAAATGTTGTGAACAATTGGCATCTCTAATCAAACCCTTATGCGATCTAATTTTAATTTCATCCCACCATTCGTTCCTCTCATTGTGGGCCACTTTTCGCTGAACACCTCTCTAATTGTCGCTCTAAATTAATTACTCTTAAGTGGTGGAAAGCCATCCAAAACATAAATTGTTAGTCATTATAGCAAGTCCAACTACTCGTCATTATCAATTTAGATGAAAAATTCAATTAAAATTCTCCCTCTACCCCTCCCCTCTTCCTCTCTCTCCCTCTCTTAGCGCATTTTATTCAGTGCAACATTTAACAATAGTTAATTAGAACTATATGAAAAAACATTTAAATTTATAAAGTTAAAAATGATAGTGACAATTAGGGCAATATGGAATTGCATCAATGAGACGTTTCTTACGCAGAATATTTAAATCTTAAAATAGGAAATTTTCATTTGATGTTTCGATCGATCTCACAAAATTTTTACATTCAATCGCTTTTCCTAATGAAAAGATAATTTACTGTTAGAGTAGATAGAACAGAAATCATTTCTTTTCTCGCCTGAAATGTCATTTTAATTAAATTTTTATTGCAAATATATTTTATCAAATAGCTCCCTCCCAACACATTCATTTACAACCGATTGAAACGAAAGAAGAAAACTGACGGAGAATTCTCCAAGTCAAAGGAAATCGAAACTGCAACTTCGTTATCGTAACGTTTCGGTCGAACTATCCTGTCCTTCCGTTAAAACGAATGAAAAGGAAAATGGCACTTTCCCTTTGTGCCAGAGACGCCAATTGAAATTTTGAACAAAAAAAGCTTTCAGACAAAGCCCTAAATAATGGAAATTTACAAATTGCTGCTACATTATGCACATATTTTCGATGCAAATGAGCTCACCATGAATTACGCAAAATCGTATGTTTCATCATCGCTGATGAGAATTTCAATAATTTTAAAAGCAAAAATTTTTCAAAATATTTTTGGCTAATTAAAATTCAATTAATTATAGCACAGCAATTAATTAATTGAAATACCGCAAGAAGTGAAGTTTCGAGGAGTTTCAATCTCAATATTTCAGTCATTCCTTTCACCTAAATTGTCTATTTAAATTTCGAAGGGAAGAGATGTATTCATCGAAGAGGACGAGTGTGTGAATTATTCCCTTGGCACACGCGAATTACATGTTTGAAATAAGGACGGAGTAGGAAGAAGAGAGAGAGATTGAAAGTTTTTTTTGATTGTTTTCCACAAATTGAAAAGCACAAAATAAAAAGCATGCCGATATGGACATATTTGTGTAAATTAAAAAAAGAAAGAAGTAGTTAAAATAGCCACTTCGAGTGTGCTCTATCTTTTCGGGCAGTTGCTGCTTGCAATTTGAAGAAATAAGGTGAGAGAGAGAGAGAGAAGGAAAAAATATTTTGAAATGCTAAATAGAAGCCCTTAAAAAAATCAGCAAACTTCTTAGTGGCTTATGATCAAAGAACAATAGTTCGGAAATATGGAAAGAAGTATACCTGTGTAGTAGGATAGTTGCTGGAAATAAAAATTCCACTATAAAATCTCACAGACAAAAATATTATGACTGAGTATTTGTCACCTAAATCTTACTTCCGCCATCCATTCCTTCCCTCCTTACTTTCTTCATTTCAGTGTTTTTTTTTTGAATTTCGCAATTTTAATTAAAAACTCCAGAGTGGAAATAATTTCCCACATTTGTATAGAAAATATTTTGTGAAAAAAAAACTAAAAAGATTGAGAACTTGAAAATGAACAAATATTCATCCATTAGTCCTTCGGACCTGCGCAGTCCCTTTGTTCTCCCTGCCAATTAATTATCCATAATTCCTCTGACGAAGAAGAAATGACATAATTACTGTCAAAAATCACTGTCAAAAAATTCCCAACACTTCAGTTTTTTAAAACTCAATTTATTGCTTAATTTCATAATTCGGGTCATTTCGATATTTAATTATTTCGTACTACTCTATAAGCGCTCTGATTTCCCACTGTTTATTTGATTGTGCCAACTTTTACAATTTGAGGTAAAAGTACGGCAATGAGTTGAAATGAAAAAAAGCCAAATAAAATTGTTGAAAGATGGAAAATTATCAAATTTGCATTGTGTTGTATTAATGGTACTATTAATGGTACTGGAAGAGGAAAAAGGGGAGACTGAAAGAGAGAGAGAGAGAGAGAGAGAGAGAGAAGGAAAGTATTTAAATAGAGTGAAACAAAACGTAAATTCACTTTTTCCTTCCTTATGTTCCATAAATGAATTATGAGTTGAACAATGTTGTCAATTCCTTGGATTAGCCACTGCTGGATGCACTTCTTTTTAGGTTCCAAAGAATTTCACTCCTTCCATTACAATTTTATTGACAGATAATGATGGCAGGCATTGAAACTGCGCACTTTCCATAGCAAAATTCCAATAGGACGAATGAATAGGATGCGTAAATTATACATCAATTTAAAGCATACATAAATTAACTTGAATTAAACATGAAATAAAGCATCACTGAGAGATGGTTAATTTCAATTGCTATTTAAATTGCATCCTCTCAGAAGCCTTCCTGCTAGAGTGGGAGGCTGCCATTAGCATTCGATTCCTTCTTTTGTAATCGAACATCGTCAAAGGGGTCGCCTGGTGAGAGGCCGCCAGTTCGTTGCAACGATCAGTAAATTGAACTGTCTTTTGATGACAGCTGTTAGTTTTCCAGGAAAACATGTAAAAACCTCACCACCGCCTCTTTCCTCTCCTCTTTCACTCGGCACTCCCTCCGCAAGGTTGGAATGAAATTTGAAATTATCAGAAAATACCTTCCGTACTTCTTGTTGACAAGCAAAGCTCCCATACATGTCCATCAGAGCATGGAGGAGAAAGCGAGCAATCGATTGGTTTCAGAAAAGAAATCTTCGCCACCTTACTAGCAATTACAATGGAACCTTCAGAGAATCAAATTCACATTTTTTTAATTAAATTTTTCAATCAAACTAACTATGAAATTATGGACAAAGTATGCAGGTTATAAAGAATGCAAATTTTATATGGACATATGATTCTAAATCTGTAATACTCGTTTATTTAATGCATGGAGCAGCAATTTGTTTTCAGAAGGAATGAAATTACATTCAAATGGAAAATTGAATATCTTATAATAGCATTCCACTAGTTAAAATCGCCCGATGAAATCAGGGGAAAGAGAAAGAGCGAGACAGGGAGAGAAAGAGCGGAAATTAATTTCTATTTATACGTTAATATTCACTACACATTTCAGGCTGTTGAAATATAAACTTACGAGCAGCAAATAATTTCTCTCTCTCTCTCTCTCTCTCCTTCCTTCAGTATTTGAATAAATTATTTGTAAAAAGTGAAAAAGATAAGAAAAGAAAATGAAAGAAGAGCTACAACAAGTTTTAGAAAGAGAGAGGAAGTAAAATGAGTCTTCCAAAAAAACTTGTGAGAAGTAAAGTGTGCTAAGGGATGAAGTGAAGAAGCGCAAAGTTCCTCCTCAGTTTCCTCTTCCTATTCATTCCACTTCCCCTTCCAGCGTACGACCGTATCAGGTCGGTTCCTATCAGAACCCAAAAAAAGAGAAGACAAAAAATAAATAAATAAAACAATAAAGTGGAAAAATTCTATGTGCTTCTTTTCATTTAATGAATTTCACTAAATCAAATTGGATTTCGAAAAAATTTCAAGAAAAAAAATGAAATAATGTTGAGAGAGCGAAATGGTTGAGGTGAAGTTCGAAAAGTTAAGTGCGATGATAAATAATAACTGTTATCATATTTCTGGAGTTAAGAAACAGGGAGAAAGAGAGAGGAGGAGGGGAAGGAGAAAGGGAGAGGGAGCAATGAAAAGCATCAGAAGCAATTTCAATGTTGAATTTTGACACTTTTTACATCGTAGAGAATTGGGGAATAGTAGGCCTAAAGGCTTTCACCGGACGAAGGAAGGTTTGTAGGGTAAGAAACTGAAATCAATAGAGTCTAAGCTTGCAGAACTGCTCTCCGCCAGATGGTAGCGGATAAACGGCAAGCGACGAGTGCCAACGTTTCAGGCTTCCGGTTAACATAACACCAGTGCCATTGTCTTGGATTGCGTCATCCTGTTGAAATGTAAAGAGGCGAAAAATGAAAGGAAATTCTCGGCTTCTTTGCAACTGCAACTCCTCCATTCTTCCATAAATGCCTGCCTCCTCAACACTCGCTCCTCTCGGATGAAGCTTATCACCAATTATGGCAGGACGAGTCGTCGGAAGAAGAGAGGAAAGATTTGAAAATGATGGAAATTTTAATAGCTCTAGCTGAAGAACAGATTGCCTTCCAGCTAACTCCAAAGTGTTCCTCAACGAGATCGATCTTTCGACTGTTGGGACGGAAGGAAATTGATCTGCTTGCCATCAATGAATCATAACGCAAATTGCCGTGAAAGATTACAAAATTGGCAGAACGCCTATCTCGCTCATTGACGTGAAAGTTAATTTCAACAGCGTTTCTCACTTCCTACTAGTGATTGCCTCGTAAGTAATCAGAAGCGAAAGAAGACATTTTGGCTGCAACTACTAGCGTGCATGTGATGTGCATTTTTTGGCATTAAAATTGGAAATCGTTAGTGAACAGACACACTCCCACACACAAATTACTATTCAACGAATTGGTAAGTACGCACAGTCGTCGACTGAAATTAGAATACTAAAGTAGACTTTTGGAAATGAATTAGGTATCACGAAATTTCCGCAAAAATTTTTAACGAAATTGAGAAATTAAAAGAAAACATAAAATGATGTCGTTTCGGGAGCTGATGTGTTCCTCCGCTCAATGCTACTCCGATGAACTAACTATGCTAATTAAATCGAGTTTACTTCGCTACTGCCAAATTACTCCAAAATTCTTGTCGTTCATGAAATTTAAACCCTTTGCAATCGATAATCAGACTATTTGGAATGCGTCGAGATGGAAGGGAGGTAACAACGAGCGTTGCTTCGCCAATACCACAAGGCATTACTGGCGTTCATCTGATCGGTGCGCCAATCATTTCGAATTGAAATGATTGTTTGAACAAGCAAATGGCAAATAGCGCCTGGCGCTCACTGAAGCAGCAATATGTCGTTTGTGGCAGTGTCACCGTGGAATTCCACTATGCTTATATAAAACATAGATGTGTTGAAGCATGTCTCTCTCTCCTCCAGCACTCCGATCACTTCCAAACAACTAATCAATCCATTTTCAATTAGATCGTTCATTCTCATTTTGAAATTTTTGACAGCAATAACCAAAAAAAAATGAAACTTTAAAGACCCTTGGGGAGGAATTTAATTGAAATTGTTATGATAAATGGCTGCTATTCGGTTTTATTTTTCCAATAAACAAATAAGAAGCAACAAATGGGAGGAAATGAAAAAGAATTTATAAAGAGCAGGTAAATCTTCCAGCTCTTAGCTAAGTTCAACTATCTCTTCCGAACTGAAATTAACAACCATTCCATTTTCGTTCTATCGAAAATTTCCACAAATCAATCACCTCAACTTTTAATAATTTTTCATAAAATAGAAAAGTCAGGAATACTGGGACACATGGGATGTGATAACTTTTGGGAAGGTTAAAATTGAAGTATAGGGAAATACGCGAAAAAACGTGAAATTTATAACTGCTTTATATAATATATTAAATGTGTAAAAAAGGTGTGATCGAAAGGCTATGTTTGACCGAAAAAAATAAATTGGAGTATTCAAAAATAAATTGGAGTACCAAAGATTTATGCTTTTCAAACTGTCGCTAATCGGAATGAAATTAAATTAATGTTTAAGAGTGAAAATGAATGGATTGAATGAGTTGTTCGACGCAACAAATCAAAATAATTGCTTTTTAGAAGTTATGCAAATGAGAAAACGGAAGAAAAGTAAGCAAAGAAAAAGTTGACAATAAATGAAATTTCTCTTTTTATCGGCGGTATTGATTCTAAGTAAATGGTCGAGAAGATTTGAGTACAAACTTAATATTTTTAATGATTTTTTGATTGAAATTTACTCATACAACCAATGCCACCTCTTTTCTTCTTTTTTATTGTTAGACTTGAAGGGAAGAAATGAAAGGTGAAACTGCGCACAGTTCAAATTATACTTTTAATTTCCTAAATTCCACCACAGTGCACCGCATGAGGGTGGCTGGTAGGTCTATGAGTGAATTACATTTAGGCGCTAAGATTTACTGAATGATTTAAATAATTGTAATGTTTTTGAATAAGTAAAATTGGTTAAAGTTTGAGGAAACTCTAAATGGCTCAATTCGATTCCGCATTTCTGATAACATTTTTTAGTTAGCAAAATTTGGCCTTTCTTTTCGAAATGAAAACTACCACTGTTGAAACTCTTCAATTTCAAGTTTCATCTATCCAAGTCTAAAAAGTAAACAGAAATAATGCTCTTTTTCCACTCTCTCTTCCTTTCTCTCTCCCTCTCTAAACATTTACCTTTTATGCCAATGAGATTTTTAACAGAACGAAAAGATTTTGAAACACTGAAAATTATCACATTTTCACAGCATTCAGGCTCAAATTTACTATTATAAGTTGACTGTCTTCTCCATTCGTGACCTTTTCCTGATCAGAAACACTCATCGAAGCAAATTTTACGTAAAAATTGACGGAAGGAAGAGGTCATGCGACGACGTATGTGGGCACTTCGCTGCTTTGCTTTTTTTTTGAGTGATCAAAAAGTGAGAAATATCGACGCAGCAATTCATTCTTTAAGTCTTCCTATCCTAACTTGCGGCCATTAGCACTTACAATCAGAATCTAAGAGATTTTAAAATTCACAATTTATTGGTAACGGTAAGCACTTGTGGTTGCCTGAGAAGACAAAAAGTGATAATCAAATGGAAGGGGAAATATCTTCGGGATATTTGTAGGATTACGAAAGCAACAAAAATCTCGAAAACATTACTTTTGACAAATCTAATTTGAGGAGAGAGAGGACAGGGAAGAAATGCATCTTTGTAATTGAACTGAAGGAGTGGGGGCGGTGACGACCAGTGATAACCAATGATAGCAGCTATGCCTTGTTTTTATCCAACAAAATTAAAAAGAAATCATGAAATGTGCCACGGTTGCATTATTCGAAAAACCTTAATCCTCGAATTGTTCGTAAGCAAAATTCAATTTCCATTATTCAATTACGATCAGTTCTCTTCCAGCATAGCGTTAATTTTAAAATTATGCTTCTAGCGACGCATCAAAAAATTATTTCATTCCGGTTTTCAAGTGAGAACAACAATTTCCTCCAACTAATTCCCATAAAATTGAAGAGAAAAAACTGTGATGCAAATAAGATGGAGCAGAAATCGTCGAAAAGTTCGTTCAAAATATCCTACGTTTATTAATAATTAATTTATTGATTGGTTGTAAATGCTTTCAGGTATTTTAGATGTGAGGCTTATGGCTAGGAATGAAATTAGAAAAATAAGAGATGCACAAAGGATGAGAGAGATGTTTGCGATATCAAATCTGTCAATCATTTCAAAATCAAAAATAAGATTTTTTTAAAAGCCAATCAGTAGCTTTCCAATGCTCACTGTTTAAACACTAAATTTCATTGATGAAATTTTATGCTCTGAAAAGCTGCAAAAAAAAAAGTGAAAATATTATTTCGATGTAAACGATTACAGGACAATTTCGCTTTACATAATTTTGAGGAAATGAATTAGCTTAAAAGTTTTTCATCGCTTATCAAAGGAATTTAGCAGGCAAATCCACGTCAATGATCAAAGTGCTAGCACATGTGATAAGAGGCGAATATTCTGACGTACGAAGGCCGAGTAATGCTAATCGACCGAGTGATAACGGAGATGATCAACCCAAAGAGAATTTGAAAAATACAAAAAAAGAATTTCTGACAGTAAAAGTATAACTGAAATATTTTCTAAAAAGGAAGAAATGTATTTTGGGTGATAAAAAGGAGAAAACGAGGATGACAGTGGAGGAAGAAGAAACGAAGTGTTGAAATATCTCGTGACGATTGTACAACTCAATAAAAGTAAGAGCGAAGCACTGATGGATGAGAGGGAAAGATGAAACCGTCAAAAGCAGAGAGAGGGAGAGAGGGAGGGAAGGAAAGGAAGCTATCGTCATTTCACTCCATTTTCTATCGACGGATTTTAGGATGGAAAAAGCTAAAGATAGTGAAAGTGCCCAATTCACAAACACGAACAAAATGAGTGCGTGGTTATCGGTGTGATGTCAGCCGCATGAAATATGAACGAGTACCGGCCGGAAACTAAACTTAGGATTGGTAATTGTGAAATCGATCGGTAATGTTTTCCAATTTTCCGAAAAGCTCTGTGTCTATCCACATCTCTTTCTCTCTCTCTCTCTCTCCCCCCAATGCTTATAGCTTGTAATTGCTATGATGCTTAAATTCCATTTTTATTTTCTCAATTCTTTTATTTCAGTGCTATCCGCTAGTTAATGCTTAATTTCAATTTAACAATAGCAGCAACAACAAAATGCCTTTCTGAAATGAAAAATTGATCGTACTGACGGGCAGAAAAAAACACGTGAACATTCATTCAATTAACTTTTTTAACGACCAAAATTTTGAGTGAAAAATAATTGTATGCAAAAGAGTGTATACTTCAAATGCAATAATAATGATATTTGTGCCAATGTAGGCGAAGTAATTCATCTTGCAAATCCATGCTACCCAGAATTGCGCTAGGCTTCATACGCTAACCGACGCTGATTCAGGCCGCAGATATGAGTAATAAACGTATGAGTCATCAGTGAAAGAATTATTGGCCTAGGCATTGTTGAAGATGAAGAAGAAAGCTTTCAGTGTACCTATTTTTGTTTATTGCCCAGCCCTATCGTGTCCATGAGGATCACCACCTCGTAGCTATTTCAATTTCAGGCTAAATTACATAACTTAAATCTGAAAAAGCTCTGCAAGAGATTGCAAGAGAGCTAATTTCAGAAAATTCATTCAGTTGTAGTGAAAAAACAGTTATTTATGCAAAGATATGCAAACCTCATTGTGCTTTTTATCAATTTGAAAATTGACAAGAAACTCTTCTTTGAAGTATTAAAAACCGCAGGTTCAATTATTTACGTAGAAGTACGCTACCGTAGTTGATGGATTAAACTTTGCTACCTTTAAGCTATTTCTGCTTAAGAAACCTAAGATAAATCCTCCTTTGCAGTGCGATATTTTAATTGAAAATATGAGGATCAATCAATACATTTGAGTCCTTTTATGTTCTTATTCACAGCGACGTCGAAAAATATCTTTATGAATGAAGCATTAAGCGCCGCACTTTTTTCATCTCGCAGTTAATTAATTAGTTAATTAATGAATTGCACTTTTTTCACTCGCAAAATCACCTGACAGTTGAACTGCAATTTAGCAATATGCTAAAAAAGGAGAAATTAACAATAAATTTATTTACTTATTAAAAAGTATTTTGAAGAATTTGATAAATCCTCAAAAACTTCTTTGACGCTGTTGAAGTCATCTACGTTTGCTGCTCATCCAATGACTTTATTTAGAAAAACATTGACGAAATAGTGAAATTCTTTTTTGTTAAATTACATATTTTATAAAAGAGCACAAATAGGCTAGCAGGGAACTACGCTTTCACGAAAGGTAAGAGAAGGCACTGCCGTCAGTTAAATTTCAAAAAGAATAAATATAACGGCTCATGGAGAAGTTAGAGATCAGTTCCGTTGTAGTGAACTCAAAAAACCGCTGCTTTATCTTTATCTACGGGAGGGAGAGAGAGAGAGGGAGAGAGAGAGAGAGAGTATCAGCTTGTGCCACCCATTGTTGTCCTGTCCTGCGTGATGGCGATTGCTTGTTTTTGTCTCAATTACTTCACGTTATGCGTCATTCCTTGCTTTGCATCACACCAGCAGTCCTATTTACAACAATTAATATCAATCAACATTTCCATCACCTTGTGACCAGGCTAGTACCCAGGTGCCGTTCGTGGCTGTGGACAGTGATTGCAGCCTCCTATTGCTCCATTTATGCCAGCTGGACCTGAGTCACCGGGCTTACCAGGTTTGCCGGGCGCACCATATCTACCGGCATTTCCTGGCAGTCCTCGCGGACCAGTTTTTCCTGGTGCACCTGGGAGACCCTGATGTCCTGTTCTCCCGGGCTTCCCAGGAGGACCTGGTGGACCTGGTGGCCCCCTCAGCTGTTTCTTCTCAATTAGTCGACCTGGTGGTCCTGGTGCTCCTTTCAATCCTTAAATGAAATATTAAAATATCTGAAAACATGAATAACGAGTAATTTCCGTGTGCACACGGTTGTTCGCTGCTGAAATAAACACTAACCAGGAATTCCAGGTGTGCCAGGAGGTCCAATTTGACCAGGTGATCCTGGAGGACCTCGTAGCCCGTTTTTGCCTGCAAGTCCAACTACTCCTGGCCTTCCTTGTCGACCTTTCGGTCCAGGTCTGCCAGTTCGACCTGGTAGGCTATCTTCACAATAAAAACACCATTCCTAAGTTAAGAGTCATATTAGGAGCTATCTCTAAAATGGTTAAGCATTAAATATTAAAAAAAAGGAACTTTACTTGCTGTGTAGGAAGCTGTTGCTTTGCAACGCCATCTGGACCATTTTTTCCCGGACGTCCTGGTATACCATCTGCACCGTTTTTACCCCTTAGACCTGGAGGTCCCGATATTCCAGGTTTTGAAATTCCACATCCACAGCAGGCAACTTGTCTCTTATCAAAACCTACCGCACTTGACCGTTTCTCTCGTAGTATTCCAGTTGTCTTCAAAAGATACTAAAACAATCCCCCTAAAGTCCTGCTGATAAGTAATTAACTCCAAAGCTTCCCGAACACTGTGTGTAATTCCAGTACACTTATCCGATAATATTTCAAGTACGAATTCGTCGTTTTTAGCATTGAAATTCCAATAATTTCAATGAAAATGATAAGACTATGATAATATGCGCCTTTTTCCTCTAATTGTAAAGTTACTATAAGTAATAATATTACTGCATAGATGTGGTAGTGCTAACTTCATTGCAACTCATTTTGAAAACTATCAGTGAGCAATGAAGAAGTATTACCTGCGTGTGGAATATTTCACGCCAAATATTATCGGATCTTGCTCGACAAAATTCCACCTCATTTCCCATCATTGATTGTACGTGTTGCAAGTAACTGTATAGCAGTGGTACCGATATGACGTACGTCAAGGTTGCTACGGTTGACATTGTTACACCACAGAATGCTACCCAACGTAAGTGCTCCACTTCTCGTTGCAGTTTGTTGCTCATTTCCAATCCCTCCATATTCCATATGTTTTTACTTTTCCTGCAAATTAAACTTTTATAATTTTTAGAGAATTTTTAGCTAAATAAATCTGAAGGATATGATCATCGAAGTGATAATCTTTTTTAAATAATTTGCAAAGTGGTAGTCTAAGCACTGATTACCTTAGCCTTTTCTTTTTTTTTTTCACTGAAAGGATAACAAGCGCTTCTTGAGGATTTCTTTTTTACGAAATTTAAATTCGGTTTACAAGAAAAAAAATTTATTATGATTATCTATGAAAAATATTGTAATTTCAAATCTATTTATTAGATACTTTAATTGAACAACGTCGGAAGAAATGATTAATCGCATTTTCGTATCAAAAAATTTTTCATGCAAACGATATTGCGAAAAATTCGAAAGATTAAAAGATCAAGCATTTCGAAAATATCCTAATGGCAACATTAGTTAGCAAATTCGTGAAATAAGTTGGTGAATGAGATCACTGAAGAAAATATGAACCCTGTGGCTACAGAAAATTTCATTTCACTCATTCAGTAAGCTTACGTTCGCTTCCAGTAGTTGAAACCTTACACAGAATGCCTGGAAGTGGCACTAGTAGTACTGTCTCACAAGTATTAAATTGACAATTTCAAAAAAATGAAGAATTGAGCTTCCATTAACATGACGGTATTTTAAATAAAATTTATTAGAGTGCGATAAATGAGTGTATGAAGTCAAAATTTCAGGGCTGATTAGTTTTTAAAGAAATGGGGCAGATTAATTGTTATGTGTATTTTCTCACACTCGTTGGTTCCGTTTAAATTTGTCAACTAATTCAAATATCAAAATGTACATAACTCGTAATGTTAAGATAAATCCTTCCTCAATATTTAAGACGCTAAGTTTCTCCATTTAAAAATATTACACCATCGAATGGTGAAATAATTATTAAATGTAAGTTAATTGAGTGTATTAAGTGGTATAACGAAATGTTAGAAATAATTTAAAGAAAAATAATCAATTTCGAAGGAGAAATTCCAAAAAAAGTGAAGTTGCGGGAAAGCAAATTAGGACCAAAAAAAAAATTTTTCTTTAATTAATCGATAACTTATGCATTTATGGAGGACGTCGTGTTAAGTGGCGAGCAGTCTTGTTAAGTCTTTATTTAATTAAAAATCAATTCATTAAGCAGAGCTCACTGTTATAGGGCTTCATAAGCGGAAACACAGCTAATGTGTTAAAAATTTTAGCGATCGTCCGGATATCTCGCCGATCTTCGACATCAACTTTCCGGAGCCGAAATGCTTGTTCGGTTGAGAAAAGAAGAATTGCGCATTTAGAACTAATTGTTAGGAAATATCTTTAATCTCAAATTAGGAAGTAACTTTACTTATCGGCGAATGGTTATGTGCAAATTTAGTTCATCGATGTTTCGAAATAAGCAAAACTGAGTGATGGAATAAAAAAGAATTTGAATATGATCTTACAAAAAAAGGAAGAGTAGGAAAATGAATCAAAGGATAAATATTTGAAGCATTTTTTGTTCATTAAAAATCCATAAAATTAATTTTGCACATTTCTTGCATAAAAATTATTGAAATCGAAAATTTACATTTTAAGCTAAAGCGTTCCGCACTGAAATTGAATTACACAAATTCATTCTTAATTAAAGGGTCATTTTTGGGCATAATTTGCTGGCAGCTTTAGGTTTACTACCGCTATTATTATTACTATTATCGCCACTATTATCATTATCGTTATCATTGTTGCTAAGCTATCCTTTGTCTTGTCAATGCAACCGCGACAAAGGGTGCGGTTAGAAAAAGCGGATATTGATGAACTTATTTAATTACTGTCCCTACTCGGTTTCCGAAACTGAAAAACTTTCACACTGTTAAAGAGAAATTACAATGAAAGACAGAAAAGGAAAGATGAAATTCGTGAGAAAAAATTGAAACAATGATACAATGAAATTGGTGGAGTTGAACGATTCAGTGGATTAAAATTCTTTCAGAAATTTTCTTCAAATATTTTTTTCCTTCCAAATTATTAAATCTCATTGCTTACCACTCCTTTCATTCATCCTTCCTCATCGGCTGAGATAGGTTAATTGAAAGTAAACAATTATACATAAGTTTCTAGTTAAATTACTTCTTCATATCAATTAATTTAACATTACAATTTGTTTTTAAATTTATAAGTTTCATTCGATGAAGCTAATTATATCAAAAGTTTTTTAAATTAAAAAATAAACATTAAAAATTTTCTAAATTTCAGCAATAATGGAACTTAAAAATAATATATTTACTTCGCAGCACTTCACAGGAATGAGAATTACAAAATGAATAATAATATTAAAATTTTTATAATAGTATGAAATAGTGGTGCATGGAGCGGAAAATATAAATTGTTACTTTTTTTGGTGCTCTGATGCACTATTTGATTTCATGTATTTTCAAAGGAGTTCAAACTTTAAATGAATTACTAAATTTATTGCGGGAAGTTGATCATGGATGGACTAATTTAAAACTCTATAACCGAATTTTCTGAATTCGAAATTGTATTATTGTGCACTAATAACGAGGAATTAATGCTGTCGGAAAGCATTCCGAATAGGATGACAATTCCGCCTTCATGAACAACAGTGCACGGGCTGGAACGACCGTTCGAATTAAATTATTATTCCAACTAATTTCACCAATTAGTTACATGGCTGATTTAACTAATTTCTTTGTAAACTAATTTCACCAATATTATGATCGCACATTTTTCCACGCAAATTTTGCTTCCGACAATGAAAGTTCATCGCAGCTCTGACTGCAATTTAAATTTAGGTTGCGTTATAACACTCTCGTCAATTAATTATTTCACGTAGGTTTATGCAAAGTAAAATGTCCCCTTTATCACTTCTGAATATTCGCAAGTTTAATGTAATGCTATTAGTTATGCACTTTTTTATTTTCATACCAAAAACAGAAGCAATGATTCTTGGGAACTTTTGACTTGAAATGTTTAAAATACCAAAATTGAAATAATTGAGGAATTTAACGATTCGTGTATGAAAGTCATTATTAAATACTATTTTTATAGCTTTCGATTTCGGCTTTGGTTGTATGGGAACGGTAGTGCAAATTAACCAGTTCAGGTGCAGTATCTTCCCTGTTTAGTGAAGGTACCCAAGTGCTTAATTTCAAATTTTAATTCCAATTTTGTGAGAAAAACAAGATTCTAATCCGTGATAAAGCTAGGGTGTCCATTTCTCAGATAACAAATGAGCTGATAAAAACTTTTCAAAAAATTTTGCCTTTATTAATTGAAATGATTTCTTCCATTGATTTTATTCTAACATTTTCGTCATACTTTTTAAAAATTGCTCCACAAATTATTGGCAATTAAAGCAGCTTTTTTGAATTTTAAGGGCATTTTTTAACGGAAGGGAGTTGTTGTTTGATCAGTTGAAGATAATAGTAAAATTTATTTTTCAAAACAGCTTTATATTTCAAAAACTTTAATTTGTGAAGGAAACGAGTAGTGGAAAAGGTGCTAAGTGCAATGAGTAATTGCTAAGTTACTTCAGTCGCTTGACAGCCAATGTGCGAAGTGAGCAGTGATAGCGAGTGATAATCAATCACGCGAAGCAAGCTGATGCAGACCGAGCGATCATTCAAAATGACGCAATCCGTGTGTTTCACTACTGCGGCTGCGATAGCGGGCGGACTGATGCTCAGACAGTTCCGGAACATATATTTCCTGACGAGAAGGTTCATCAAAACTGCTGAGCCACTTGCAACCGCAACCTCACTCGTTCCTTGTCCCCCACAGCTTAGCATTTGCTCTGATTTACCGGAAAGTGGAATAATAACTTTATTAAACGGTAAACTGGATACTGGAACGATCTCCAACCGCTGTGAAATGATTCAATAGGAGAGCGAATTATGGGACTTCGCTCCAATCGATCGGTCTTATAATTCTAAAGTACAGTATTAATTGTCAGTATACGTACGGATTATTACTCACTTAGTATCATCGAGCATCGAGTGTTTCCAGCCGGAAATATCATCCGCAAGACTGACTACAAAGCAACCAAAGTTCAGACTGTTGTCAAATGCTCGATCGTTCTTGCAATTGAAAGTATTTATTAGCTTAGTTTGATGTTTCGAAGAAGACGTAGCAAATTAACATTAGCACTTCAAGTGCATGCCTGTGTAGGAAAACATTTGTGTTAGGTCCCACTCTCGAGTTCAAATTTCAATTTTTAAACCTTTCTTTTAGAAGCAGTAAGAACTGATGAATTGTTAGTTCTAAGACTTCTCAATGTAAATTTATTGCAAATTGATTTTCGAAAATTTTACATTTTAAAACTTTTTGAATGAAAGAAATTTATTCTTTTTTTTCTCAAAAAAACGCATTTAGCATTTAGCATTTAACATTCCGCAAAACTTCTTCGAAGTACAAAAATAAAGAAAAAAAATTGTTTCTGAAAAGATTTGAGGAAAAGCTAAACCTTATAAATTATGCATAAAACGAAAATTTTTTTTCCAAAGAGATTTAAAAAGCTATGCTATGTTTTTATTGAATTCATTAGTGCTTACTATGCTTGGTTGATTAGTGCTTATTACATTCCACTTTTTTTTCTTCACAAAAAAATCTGGTAGTATTAAATACAATGTCTGAATAGATGATATGAACGAAAAATCATTTTGTAACAAAATTTATTCAAAATTTCATGATAAGAACTTTTCAGTAATTAAAACAAAATTTTGTAAAATTTCCTTGTGAAAGATACAAAATAGCAAAAAACTGGTGCATTAGATGTTCTGCATGTCATAGCGGTTCCCGACATTTTACATTTCGGCAGTGTTCAAAGAATGACGTCAGTTTATCACTTACTACTCAACTTATCACCTTAATTTAAATATTAATTCATGGTCGATTAACGAAATCAACGGAATTTTCATTGTTCATTAAAAGGAACGAACACTCAATGAACTGAAGTTAATCACACCGCAAGAATCTAAATGATCAAATCTTCTTGGTCATTGAAAAAAAAAAACATGAAAAGAATCATATTTGACAAAATTTAACCCTTTCAAATGGTTTATGAAACTGGGCTAACGGATAAAAACTATACATTTTTGGCATGAAATCTTTTTTCTCAAAGTTTCGAAAGCAAATTTTGCATGCATGAATTAATCGTCCATAATGAAGCGACTAGATTGGATTCATTAATTCCTGCAAATTTTGATAAAACGAGAGAAAGCAAAGTGCTAATGAGCGAATTCTGAAAATAATCGGCGTAAATTTAAGGAAATGTTTCTCTCTGACTCACTTACTGCTTATTTGAGCAAAATTTTTCGTACTAATTTTAAAGTAAAATATTTTAATGAAATCAATATTGTCTAACGACATATTGCACTACTAAATAAATGTAAAATGTGAAAGATGAGTTAAGAACATGGAAACAGTTACAATGTAATAAACAAATCTGAAATCAAAAGAAAACGAAATTAAAAGGATTTCAGGAGAGGCTTGAAATAAGTGCCTCACGCTTATTAGTAATGTGCAATATATTTTTTTATGTGTGTGTGTATGTGTGTGTGTGTGTGTGTGTGTGTGTGTGTGTGTGTGCACGCCCAATAATTAATGTGGGAGGCGACAGTTGTCAACTTTTCTCTAAAATATTTTTTTTTCTTTTTTGTAGCAAAAAAAGAAAACAAAAAATGCCTTTTGATAAAATGGAAATGAAAAAATGCGTGATCAATAAAGACATACTCATAAGGATGAGAAATGACCGTACTATTATGAAATGCATTTTTAACTATCACCGCCAAAGGCACCGCTCTTTCGCCATTACATCAGAACTATTATTTTGTTCCTTTAAATAATTATGACACTTAGCTGCAACAAACAACGACCAACAGGAAATTGCTATGCCAAAAAATATGCTAACACTCATGACCATTTGATCTGAAACTAAATTATACTTTAATCTTAAACTTTCTTACACAAATTATTCCGAAAAAAGAAAAGAAAATGTTTTGTTGTCGTTTTTCCATAAATTTTCAAATCTACATTTATTATTCACCCAACAACAAATAAAGCGTTTTTAAATTTTCCAAGGAAAAAATTTAATAGTACTAGCTGAAGACAAATTGCAAGAAACACTGAATCCAGTCGGATACATATGTGCTAAGTAAAAATGTGTGAAAATGGCTCTATTAATTAATTAATAATAAAAATTAGTGATTCGAATGATAAGGTATGAAATAAAGAACTGTCTGGGTTAATAAGGCCATGCGGTTGTGACGCATTATTTCAAATATTTTCGCCATAATTTAGGATTAATTTTTTTTTTAAATCAAAACGTAAACTAACCAAATTTCCTATAAAATGTCTGTTTTTTATACGTTATTGTGTAATATAAAGTATAAATAGCCAAAATAAAAAAGCCTGCACATTGCACTATCTGAAAAGGAATTCAGCTTTCAAAAGCATATTTAAATATTAAGCAATTACTTTGCAGGAAGTTTTAACTTCATTATCTCAAATAATCATTGGAAAATAGCAACAATAATAATGTGACTTCAATTAGCTAGCAATAATTAAATTAAAAATTTACGGTAAAACTTTAATAGATGGCATAAGCTCATTATTTTACGATTCTTTCATTACGCCTATGTTATTATTTTCAAATTAAAATATTATGGTGAAATTAAAATTTAGTGATAAATTCCATGGTGAATTTAAGGTTAAAACTGTAGCTATAATCATATTAAATTCACTACTATCCAAGCACTGCAAAAAGAAAAGTTTAAGTAACGGAATGTTGCTTGATGAAAGGAGAAAGTGACAAAAATCATAAATTCCTTTAATCGAAAAATGCCCCGTAAAATCAATATTGGTTACTGTTTGCTAAAGGTATGAATTTAAATTTCATTAAATTGCCATCACAATGAATTTATAGTAATTTGCATTATGACATTAGACCTTCAAAATCTAACACATAAATCGCTAAATCTAAATATTACTTCATTTTCTTGCTTGCTCGCTAGTTAAAAGTTAAAAGCGTCACACTCAAGTAAACTAATCAATAATGCTAATAAATCAATCTTAGTAGTTTTTAGCATTGATAATTTTTTCATGCAAATCATTTAATTCATACCACTACTTTTTAATTAAAATTTGCAGAAGAGAGCGATCTAATTGGTTACACAGAAAATAGTTTCACGTCAGTTTTGTAATTCTGCTTTTTCCCTCCTTCTTCTTCTTTAAGACAATCGACAACAATTCCATCGATAGTCGTTAAGATTTTAGTAAATTAATTGGAAAAGAAAAGTAAACGAACGGATGAGACAATGAATGGTATTAGAAATGCTGGTTTTTCGTAGTATAAGGCGTAAAAAATCATCGTGGCGGTAATGGCATTGATAATTACCAGTGTGATATCAAGCACGTGATTCACGGAATAAACTCCAAAATACATGCTAACAGAATTGAAACAACATAATATCAAAGCGGACGTTGCGACGAACAGTGTTGCCATCTGAAATAAGCCAATAAGCAAAGTGCGCTTCAGTCACGCACTTATATGCTTCAACGCTTTGCAACAGCAACGCGTAAACTAAATGAACAGAAGAAAGTGTGACTTTCTTGGATATTCTTGCCTAAATTTTGAAAAGTCGAAATTCTTGAAAAATATGAATTGAAAGCAAAAACTGGAAATATATGTAGAAAGCAGCTACCTTAATGTGAACGGTACCACCGCAGCATCCGTGAGAAGAGTAGAGATCACCGTCGTAATCATCAGCGAAAAATACTTGACAAGGCAGGCCAAAACATCTCATCTTCCAGGATGGTGATACTTTATACTCCACCTAGAAGTTTTTCATCAATACCTTATTTTCAGGTCCATATTACAAATCAAATTCGAGCTTAATTGAAAATTAAATTTTATGAAAATCAACTTCAACTTAGTATTTCTCTTCCTCTCATTGTGGCAGGCTTTTTAGTTTTCTAATAAGGAAGCGAAATGAGTGTGTTGAAGTGTAGAAACAATTTACTCCAATGAATGTATGAAGTAACTTTGGCTTTGTATATTATTAGCTAATTGCATCGTCGAAAACGATTCATTAAATTTCAAAAAAAAAAGCAAGCAAAAAATAATTGCGATAAATTACTGCGCAAGCTGATCATAGCGATAATTATAAGGAGGAGAATAACAGTGATGATAAATGGTAATAATGAGGGGCGTTGGAAACGTGCATTGCTAGTGCAATGCGAATGTGCCAGTGACGCTATACGTAGACGCCAGTGATCCTTTTTCCTTACGCCAGGATCGTAAACTATTCCGCCATTAATTACAGCCATTAATTAGCATACTCTCTCTTAACAGCTCTCGTAATTTCACTTCATTTTTGCTTTGAAAGTAAAGAGTCTATTGCAGAAATCAGTGATGAGAAACGCATTTATCATTTCAATTTGTCATTTAAATTTTATCGTCGTTAATCAATGCTTTCTCGCCGCCTCCTTGCCAATCCTTCATCATCAATAGGAGGTGTGATTTTTGAAAGTTCAAAAATTTCCACAGTTATTGGATGTGTAGCTAGCTGCAAGGATATAACGGCTTTATAAGATAACATTTACAATCAATCATTCCCACCATTAATAAAAGAACACATGATAAATTGCATGTCATATCCAATTTAAAAATTTCAATTATGACTGCCCCGTTTTCGAGTTATCGTCGTATAAAACGGTGGTATTAATGATGGAAAGATTAGTTATAATGGAATTAGTTCTACAAATGAGATCGAAGAATTTCAGTTTTATTTTACAACTGTTTCAGCATTAAATTATGAAATTGCAGAAGAATAAATTGTTGCAAAACAATATTGAAATATCAGGCACATAAATATGCCAAAAAGAAAATTCCACTGTAACTATTAGTTTCTCTCTCTTTGTCCTCTTTGCAGTAATTTTTTTATTATTAAAATGAAAGAAATTTAATTTGAGTGAACTGCAACTCTCAACAGTAATTGCTGATGGGTTGCTAATAAAATTACCAAATTTCTCTTTCATTCCTCAGCAATAAATCTTGCAATTAAAAATTAGTTAAATTTTTGTGAATTAAAAAAATAAACAAGCTTACGTTTGTTTTTCTCTCATATTTGCTTCAGGTGAACAGCGTCTTATCACTACCGTTTTTATTTCAGTTAATTAATTACAAATGTCTATCATTCTGAAAAGTAGAACGCTTGTGAGTCAAAGAGATTTCTCGACACCGAAATTTTTTCCGTCATTTATTTCTTATTTTAAAGCTTTTGTATTACTACTAAATTTTCAGTCGAAAAAAATTGTTGTTAATTAAATTAGACAGCAAAAATGTGATTCATTGAGGAATTGAAAGATAAAAAGCATAATGATTAATAACCGTTATCGAACCGAACGAAAATTAAGTGATAATTACTGCAAGAATTTTTCTGCCACTCTCGTATTTAAATTAAAGTACTACGATTAAACATTTCTCACTTCAAATAAGTTAAAACTTCAACACTTTTCTCATTAATAACTTCTTAAGATGATAACAATGAAATAGTGTCAACTGACTTTTGTTTTCCAACTCTGTTCAAATTTAAACCATTTTATCAATCCATTTTCACTCTTTTCCCCACCCATTAGCTTTGTTTCAAAAGATAATTTTTTTCGCTAATTTCTGGTTTTTCAATTGTATGTTCGTCTACACTTCCACTGTCGTTTGTTTCATTATTGGCCTACTAATTGTAGGACGCTTTGCCCTGAATGACCTCAAGTAACATGCTACTATGATAAACATTTGTGATGGATAGCTTTGAAATGTTTACAGTAAACTTTGAACGATTTTAAGTATGACTTCATTGTTTTTCAAGCAAACTTAGAGTGACCAGAAATATATTCAAATTTTTGAAATGGACGTAAAATGAGCACAATGTGATTAATTAAGGCAAAAAATTGCTGGATGAGTATGTTGTGAGCGTTTGGCTTTGATTATTTGTGTGCACAACAATACTTGATAATATCGAAAGGTTTACTGGGTGGAATTGGTTGGTTTAAGTTAAGCAATGGGATAATAATTGAGGATTGGGAATTCAGCAGAAGTAAGGAAAGCTAAGGAGCAACTTGTCGCGTTGCTTCTCCGTGAGATTGAGGATGTGCGGCGTCGCTGCCACAAAGGAGTAGCTGAGGTTGAGAAAGTGTTGAAATAGTTTAGTCAAAAATGGATAAAGAGGGATGAGTGAGTGATGAGTAATGAAATCATGGAGAAGGCAAAGAAGGAAAGGGTTCCGCTAGCTAAGTCAGTTTATATACCGTCGTGTGTGGGCGCTACCATGAAGAGTACGAGTTACAGCACACAGTGATGGTTAAGTAAGCTTGTTGCATTCAAATGATCAAGGTTAATGTAACTTTGTTGGCAGACCGACTCACAACCTTGTGAAATTACACTTATGAAATCAATCAGTTAACTGCCAAAAAAGCTCGTAAATGACGTAAGCAGTTGCCTTTGTTTAGATGTCGAAAGCCGAAAGCGATTGCAAGATACACGATATGCAGATGCAACAATCTCACTGTGACTCAATGCTGAGATCTTATCGATTTTTACAACCTTCCTTCCTTAAGTTTCTCTCGGCTTTCCCCACAGAGTATAGCATTCAGTAAAGTAGTAAGGGATTAAGGTTACTACTACTTCATTACAACATTATCATCAATTAATCGCTTAATGTTAAAACTATGCTAATTTTAATTCTACGGTAAATATTAACACTTCGTAGCAATGGCAATGTGCACTAAGAGAAAAGGGCGCAAAAGTTATTGTTGCTGAAACAATAAGCTGACAACAATTGTTGTATTATTACGCAAAAATAGATGTATTAATTAGAACAGATGTATTTATTAAAAAGTAAATACGAATATTAATTGGCTAACATTTTTGTTCTAATAAAATATCGGTCATTACTAGCTTGTTCGATTAAAAAAGCAGATGTGTTAATTAGAGCATAGGAGTTATTATCCATCATTTACCGAGTCAACAAGCTAATAATAATTAATCTTTTGTTGGAATAAAAATGGCAGCATTTAACTTAAATGCAACGAAATAATGTTTGATTTTCAATCAAAATGTTTATCAGTTAATAAACGTAGCGATTAGTGTAGGAGGACTGATATTAAATTTCAATGATCACATCTCAAAGTTGTCCGGCGATCATCTGCTACCACTTGTCATCAATTCACTTTCTCTCTTTTAGAGCTCTTTGAAAATTTTAAAAGCTAAAAAGAAAGCAGCACATCAATTATGTTTGGTTTGTTGTAGTGTCGGACAAGTCAGAGCGGATGGTAGGCAAATCGATGAAAAGACTAAAACAATAATTAAAATTAAGAGAAGGCAAATCAATAAGTATAAAATGTAAACAGAACAATTTCGTCTTAGTCAATTGATAATCCTATAAAATAAATCGAAAATAAAATGTAAAATTTAAATGTTGTTCTTTCTTCAAGGAAAAATACCCAGAACGTAAGTGATAAGTAATCAGCGATATATCTATCGATTGCTCGACTTCGATCACGTTTTGCAAATCAATCAAGAATTTACTTTGAGAATTTACAAAGTCCGCTTACGACATTAATTAGTAGCTGATCGATGCAATCACTAACTATTGCTGTTTTTTCTGATTAGCTTTTTTTATCATTTCTTATTTGATACTTTGAAAATTCAAAAAAGCACTATCACTGCCAATTAATCTTTTGTATTTAAAAAAAATTTCAGAAAAAATTCAAATCTTTAATTTGAAATAAAAAATTATCATTTACTAATTAACAAAAACAACGGGATTTGTCCCAATTAATAATTCTCAGTATTTTTAACTCACATTCGCCATTAATTTTCGCACGCATTTCTCAAAAGACTTGTTATTTATTAATTAGTTTGAAGATACCATATAAAGCATTTCTCAATTAAAAAATCAAAAAAAAAAACCTTATTAATACCTAATATTTTGCGTTTACCTGTCCTTTCTCTTAACATAAAATTGAAAATTCTTTAAATTATTCCCACTAAAGGTAATTGTCTAAATGATAACGTTTATTTTTTAAGACTTTCTGCTTGTTCTATTAGCATCACAGTTCGCTACAGTCTTCCCCAATTTCCTTCTAATCATTTCATTGCACTAAGAAGCAATTCACGACAGTTTACTGACAGTACGACAGCTTATCCTAATGAATATTACTGGTCAACACTGAACTTTACTATCAATAAGAAATAATATTTCACATTTCATTACTACCACCTCTATTATTACCTATTACTATTACTATTAACTTCCCTATTAAGCTTGGTTGGACAAAATTTTAAGGGTTAAATTCTTAAATTTTTGAATAAGAAAATTTATTGCAATTTACATCGATAAATAAAAGAGATAAGTTTGAAAGAATGCGCTGATAAGAAAAAACAAAGACGAAGTGTTGTAGTTCGACTATTTGTTAAATGCCGAAATAATCGTAAAATAGATAGGCCATTGTTAAACTGTTTTCAACTTTATTCAGTTTGTTGACTAAATAAATGCCATTTCAAATGAGTATTAATCAATTCTAAAAGTTTTTATAATTTCAGTTTGATCTGCTGAATCGTTTGATCTTTGACCCCATTTCTTCCGTTTTTTTAGTTCAATTTTTCCTTTTCAAAAACCAATTTTTTTTTGTTCTAACTCAATGCATTTAAATTTTATTTCACTTATTGAATTACACTCATTTATTTTGCATTTTTACTGCTGAAATTATTAGTAGCAAGGTGAATTAATAGACTTCCCACTTTGCTATTACGTGTTGCTTGTTATTTGTAAAGGGGCACAGACAGTCGCTCCACGTAAACACACAAATACTGTGGTAGGCATTAAGTGTGATATTTACACGGACATCACTTTTCGTATAGTGTTGTCGACGTGAAATATAAATTTTATAAGCTAAGTTAAAATAACCTGAAATTTAAGGCCTGAAATAACAGTTGGCAAAGTGTAGTACGTTGCACGTTCTTCTTCATTTCTTTGTTAACTTCGAATTTAATACTAAAATTAATGCTTAAGGAAGAAACTTTTTTCGTTTTTTTCTTTGTTCTTCTTTTTACCGTTCTTCTCTTAAAATTCATTGAGTTTAATACTTAAATTAGCCATCAATGATTTCTTTTTTCTTTGACTTCTTTTCCTTCTCTCTGCCATTATCGGTTTTGTATTAAAATTCACTTGGATTCTTCTTACACTTTTTTTCTCGCTAAAGTGAGCTTGGAATTTAACATTTTAATTAGTTCTAACGTCCGCTAAAGTAACACGTGTATGGAGAAGTGACCAAATACATAACAATTAATAGTAACAATAATAGTAATAATAATTACAATTATAATATGGTGATAATACTAATAAATAACAATGCAATTAGATATTGGAAGAAAAAAAGACAGCGTTAGTTGATAATTTCAAAGTGATAAGGGATGGATCAAGCACAGTGATGCTATCATTTATCAGTGAAATAACAGAATGAAAGGAAGGGGAAGTGAAGATGAACAAAAGTAGGATGAATAATGAGAATAAAACAATTGACCATCCACCTGTCCATCCATCCATCCGTCCATTCACCTGTCACTTGTCTCTTGAATTGAGCATATTCGTAGTGACAGGCAATCCGTCGCACTAACCAACCAAATAATAGGCGAATAAAAACAAATTAAGACGGATTTTTATCCGCACTGAACTGTTTTCACTAACTTTGAATTATTAAAATTCAAATTTAAAACATTTCTAGGCAATTATTGCAAGTTTTTGAAATGCCTTTTAATTCTATTTATTCTCACCTCTTTCCTGCTACTGACTTACAATCCATTGCTTTTAAAATCTTCAATGAATTTGAATATTTGCTAAGATAGAAAAGCAAAGATATCGATGTTTAGCTGATCTGTTTGCTTTCAATTAATTTACTTCTTAAGTTCTATTGCAACTTTCAAATTATATTACTGCCTGCACAATTTTTCAAAGAACGCATTTAAAGAATTCAAAAAAAAAAATGCAAAAATGCATTTATTCCATTTATCCATTTATCCCGTAAATCATAGATTTCGAATTTAATTTTAACAAATTAACTAAAAGAAATGAAAAATTTGCCTGTCTGTTAATTCTTATTTGAAAATAAGTGTAATGACTACGTTTTATGCCATTCACCAGAAGAGTTTAAAGAAAAATTGAAAATGGAATTTACGAAAAATTGAAAAGGAAAAAAATCCACTCAAACTAAGTCGCTAATTTTGACTTTCCTTATTGCACGAATCCTTCATTTGATTATTGATTGTTGGTTTTCATCAAACGAATTTCTTTGTGTTTTTTAGAAGAAATTCAGGTTATTGCATTTTATTTTCCATTTATCCCAATTTTCACCGAATTTCCAGACAAATATTTTTGACTTTCATTTCTTTTTTTGGAAGTTTTCATTGTTCATTTTTCCTTTCGCAGTAATAATCTTTCGTTTAACGCTCAAACACATCTTGTCAATTAATTCACTTACTTGTTTTCGCAGCCGTAATTAATTAATTACAGGTGAGGGAAAAGAAGGCTTGAGCATTCGTTCGTCACATATCCGTGAGTTTAATAATAATCAGTTAATTCATCACATCTAAAAGTTACAATGAAAATTTGTGAAGCAAAATTAATTTAGTTTTTTGATTGATAAAGAAATGCTATAATTTAGGATATCAGTAAGACAAGTCAGCCAATCAATATTAATTTTCATATTTAATGATTTTGCCGCTGCAAGCGATTTTTTCCTGTTTTTTTTTGTTAATCCATCGAAAAATTTAAGAAAACTTACTTAAACTTGCTTAAGTTACTGGAGGTTTTCACCTATTATATCTATCAGAGATGACAAAGACTATCATTACTTCTGTTTGCAATTAAAGCAATTCATTTTCATTAAATACTACTGTTACTACCATCTGCTTGCCCAGAAAGAAGTTATACAACTAAACATTTTGTTTTTTGATAAATATTTTATGAAAAGACGGAATCAATTCATAATTAACGCCGGTAATTAATTCACGGCAAAGGATTAAAAGTGGAGATTAAACCTGAACTGTTTAATTACTCTAATTACTACAGCAGGGAAAAAATCGCTATTGCCTTAATCTTCTGGGGAAAGGAATGAGATAAATTGATGAAACAAATTGACAACGTTATTGGCATATAAATTCTGGTTATTTTAAAACGGTAAAATCTTAACTTACAAACAGCAAGTTCGTTTCCCTTCTAGCAATGAGCTTTTTTGCTTCAATTTCTATTTTGCTGTGAGACGAAAAAAGTGGGGACGAAAGAAAGCCGCAAAGCTGATAGTTAGAAGCAGTAAAATATGCCAAAGGTTGGAAAAAAATATTTACTAAATTTGCATTCGCTCACATAGCTTTGCTATCCTTCGCTTTCATTCTCCTTCACTGTTACCGTTCTTGCACACTCCCACACCTAAAAACTCTGCATTCCTGCAAAGGCACGTATACATGCATGCCTACACTGATGTATACGTTTGATACGTGTACATATGCGTGTAAACAATCTGACTGGACTGACACGTCTGAAGGCATATTCATATACTGGCAAAGCGGCTCTCATTTTTATCATAAAACATCCATAAAAGATGGCGGAATTCGTCAGCAAGCGATTGCTTACTTCTTCTTTTCCTCCCTTTTATTTGCTTGCTCCATTCGTACTTTGTTAACTGTCCAATTTCTAACTCATTCCATGGACTGACCGCTTGAAATTTGTATTCCTCGCCTTGCTAACACATTCCAAACAGTTATTACTGCCTCCTTGTCTGCTTGAATCCGTTAATTTACGGAGCCATTTGCCTGTCACATATGCAAATGTCGTCGTCATCATCTTCTCCGTCTTCGTCATTATCGTCATCATCACGGCAGTCTGCTTCTTCTATCTCGTCCGTTT
The DNA here is from genome assembly GCA_963070105.1 of Litomosoides sigmodontis. Taxonomy (NCBI): domain Eukaryota; kingdom Metazoa; phylum Nematoda; class Chromadorea; order Rhabditida; family Onchocercidae; genus Litomosoides; species Litomosoides sigmodontis. Next base: position 9,810,025 of record OY718807.1, read on the forward strand.
CACGCCGCCGCGCATCCTTCATTCACTTCGAAAAACTGGTCCTCTTAGAACGTGAATAGAAACGATGTTGTTCTTATCGTTACCAGTATGATAAAAATATTGCGAAAGATATCGGTAAGTTCCACTTCCAGTTCTATTGCTTTCATCCTCTCATCTGTCAGCAGTAATCCCTCCACCCTCACAATTTCACTATTTTAGCCGCCACTTTAAAAAATTAAATTATTATTGAGTGGAAATCTTTTTCTTATTACTCTAAAAATGATTTACCGAGCAATTATCCAATTGATGATAATAACAGTTTTGAATAAAATGTTAATTTTAATATTTCCTCCGGTACTGCTCCTTGTAATTCTCACTTTCAGTTTTTTAAGGTAATGAAACGTTGCCGGTTATGCTTCTTTACATTGTTACTCACATCAGTATGTGTGTTAAGTAATTCGCAAAAGGTAAACGATTAATTTCATTGATAATTACTTTTCTTTTAAACTTTCTTACATAAGTTAATGCATAAAAATTTAAGTGCGAATTTATTATAGTCTACAGGTGGGATGGATTTCCCAACGATAATTAGTAGATACTAATGGAAATTAATTTACCTGTTTTTCTAGCACTTTTCCTAACACACATTTTTGCAAGCCTTAGCTGATTAAAAATTAAAATTCTAGATTGTTGAAAAGTAATCTATGTTGATTTTTGCAGCTGCCAGGACTGCACAACTTTATGGCACCCAGCCTACCACAGCAGTCGCCGTATTTTCCACCGAAATTTCCAATCTTTTCAATTTCCAAAAGAACGAAACTTTTCGGCCTGCCACCACTGCCCAAGCATTCTATCAGTAAATTTAGACTTTTCTTTCCTTTCTAAATTGAACGGAATAGGAGGAATTAGAACAAAAATGTGTTTAATTCAAGTAAACCTATTTATAGGAGAAATTGCCTCAAAATTTAGGCGACGATCGATAGGTTGAGGTAAAACAAAGCAGAAGCAACACCAATACATTAGTTCTCTTTCATTCAGGAAAAGATTAGAACAGTCTAAGCGATGTTAATGATTCCATAAACCTCTGATATCCAATTTTCTTACTATGAAATTTCAGAAGATCCTAATTAAATGCGATGAAAGTAGAAACCTACTTGAAATTTTGCTTCATCCGATGATTTCTCCAAGCAATCTGATAATCTTAATTAAAATCAAACTGAAATTGTTACGCAATCATAGAGCTTTCGATTAGACGATGATAAATCATGGAATTAAAAGCATTTCTAATTTGCTCCAAGGAGTTGGTATTTAATTAATGTTTCATGCTTTCATATTCAGTGATGGAAAGAATTACAACAAAGCAATTATCAATGATACCAAACCATACGACAGTTGCGCCACCGCTGAGGTTGTTCAACTTGCCATTATTTACGCTGCCACCAGCGCCGTACATAGACACCTATGGTTAGTTTTTTTTGCATAATAATTCATAATTTGGTGCGAAATTAAGAAAATAAACAAATATTTGATGGTAAAATTACTCATAATAAGAATTAATTAATTAGCAACAAATTGCACTGCAATAAATTTCGCTACTTTGTTGGAAATATAACTGAATTATAATTATCGCATAAAAAAGTGGGAAATTTTCTTGACAATAAAGTTATGAATTACAATGTCAACAGGTATTAACACAATACCGGAATTGCCACCACAACACGAATCAATCTACGAGGGGATGTTCGCACCGGATGGTAGTCTTATCAAGAATACTGCGAGAAAAGCTGCTAATGGCAAAAATCCGGTACTGCCGAATTTATGCTTTTCTTTTCATCGCTATATAAATTTACAGCATCATATTCGTAGTGTTTATAGATCCGTGATGGAGATAGATTAGGAGCAAACGATGAAAGTTTACGTCATTCACGAGTGACAGGTATACGTGCCGCTGATGGTCCAATTATTGATGATGAATTTAATAACGATAGTGGAAATAGTGTTGATGACGATGATGATGAGAATGATGATAACATTCATCCTGTGAGTTTCAACTTATTCTTTCTCTCGTTGCAGCAATTGTTTTGACAATTTTGCATATGAATGCGTAAACATAAATGATAGGCGCAATTGTTATCAAACTCCACGATGTGCACGCACAAACTGATAATTTAAGCTAATATAAGGTCATTACAGGGCATTTAATATACGCTTGAAGATAACATTAGTAGCAATTATTTGACCGTACGATTGGCATTTGATGAATTAACAAGTGATAATAGATTGTTGCAGCACTGTGCTGATAAATGATAACAGGTGTGCGGTAGTAGCAGTTGCACTGTCTTATGAAAGTTGTCAATTCATTAATTAGCTTACAATGCTGCTAATGATGGATATTCCGGAAGAAATTCTATTTCTAACATTCTACATTTTATATGAATACATGTTTATTGCAAGTCAGCTGTGATCATTTCGTTTCCTTTTCATCCTGAAATTTTAATTAAAATGTGGTATTTCAGGATTATAAATACATAAGTAATTATGGCAAAAATATGATTATGGCTAATTTGTTGGATAAGCAAGCACCTCATAGTAAAAGCAATGCAAAAAAGCTATCAGCTGAAGCCATCAATAGTGATAAGGTATGATAATAAGCTATTGTTTTCTTTTAAATCATACCGATAATTTTAGAAAGAATTTTATTGCACTTATTTATTCACTTGTTTTTGAGATAACCACTTTGCCAAAACCGAAAAATTTCACACCTGATAATGCTGCAACAATAGTCTCTACTACAGGTATGCCGCATTGTTAAGTAGCTTATATCCTCTTTAAATTTTTACGAATATTAATTTTACAATGTCACCATGTTTTTTTTTAAACACGAAATATGAATTTTACTCCTCTTTACTTATTATTTCCAACATTTTATTCGACGCTTGCTGCACAGCCAAAGGTTCACTTGGCTTGTAGGTCAGCGCGTACAAAATTTTATTCTTTAGAAACAGTGAAATCGAACGTGAAATCATCAACACTTACTCGACTGCAGGTTTTAGTTTCCAATGAAAATGATGAGCTTGCGGAGAAAAATTTCAGTTTTGGTATTCTTCATTCATCCTATTTCCTTATTTCATCATTTCATGAAACTGATAAGTACTGTGGAAGTGGTAATTTTCATCAAAAAACAGAACTGCATAGTAGAAAAAGGAAAAAATGACTGTTTAAATGACATGGTGTGATAGCAGGACAAAATTATTTTCGAAATAGACCTAAATTACGGATGATGAAAATTACTGGTTGGTTTCAGTGACTAGTGCTGAAGGCGAAAAACTTCACCGGATTTTTCCGCGATCAGAACAATCGTCAATTGAGGTAACTCCGACGCGAGCACCGAAGCGAACCTCCGACAACGCAACTATCACTGAACTGCCAATGTGGCGGGATTTCAAAAATGAAAGTTTGGATCGAACAACAATTCAGCCTAACCTTCATTTTGTCGTTCGCGATAGAGGAATTGAATGCAATGAGGTTCTACCGTCCTCTAAAGTAAAGTCTAAGTCAGCGCCACGTGCTAGCTCTTTGCCAAAAAAGAGGAACTACGCTGTATTATTGCAACAGCGTGAAATCGCAGCACAGCCATCTAATAAATTATCCACAAAAATTCCAATTTCGATTCAATCACTCGAGAAGGTAATTTCTATTTTAGGTATTAAAAATGATTTCAGACAGCTTCATCATATCCCAAATAGGTTAATAAGTAACAGTACAGTAAAAAGTGAAAAACTACTCACTTCTCTACCTCTTACAGAAACAACAGAAACAACAGCAACAACAGCAACAACAACAACAACAACAACAACAGCAACAACAACAACAGCAGCAACAACGACAACAACAACAACAGCAACAACAATACCAGCAATCGATTTTCAACGTCAGTCTTTAAAGAATGAAATCAAATTCTTTGCTATCCTTCTGAATCGCTTCAGTATATTATTTTTCAGAATAATCTAAACGCACACATACAACCAGCGGCGCAAAGTACTTTGATAACTACACCAACGAGCCAATTTTACAATTGGAACGATCAACTGCAGCGGCAATATCACGAACACTCTTCACAGTATCAACTTCAACAACCGCTCCTCCAACATCAGCCTGAGCAGTACCACCAACTTCAGAGATATCAACCACAACAGCAACCTCTACAGTATCAACAACAGTTTCACCAATACCGATTTCTTCAACCGCCTCCGACACGTGACCCCGAAGACGAAGCTTACCTCCGAGAAATAGAGGAATATGATCATTTTTGGCAAAATGTGCATATTTACACTTTGTGCATCAATTTAATTAATTACAAATATGAAAATCATGACATGAGATCTTCGTTAGATGGGAGAAAAGACGAGAGAAAATTGTTTTAAAATTTTGCTTTTAATTTCAGGCTCGATCAGCTGCGCATTACCGATCACAGGTTAGTTAATGCACTTTGTGAAACCGATCACTAGAAAATTCCATTTTCAACCTTAATTTCCTTCAATATTTTATTTTCTGTGTGCAACGCTTAAAATAGCGTTTTAAGAAATGTCAAAATTCAATTTCCTCAAAGCATTAATTGTAGTGGCAGTTACTTATCCGTAACACTTGATTATTTTCATGATTTTAATCAATTAAAGTTCCATAAATTTCAAGCTGACGAACACAAGAAGTCAGAGAAAAAAATTTGCTAGTTTTCTTCGAATTTTTTTAAAGTAATTTTATCAACAGAAAGCTTATGCTTCTACTATTTATGATAACAATGACGCAACAAACGGAGTGCGACAGTTGAACACCCATTTTTCCGTGAGTAATTCGATTACTTTGAATAATTAAATCATGTAAGTAACATTCTTCAGGAGCGGCTGAAAAAATAGGAAGTGAGAATTTTTTCTGATAGAAAACTGAAGTTAGAATAAGACATGTCAATTTAGGAGAAATCCGTAACTGTTTATTTATTTCTTTAGTTCTTAATTTATTCATTCATCTATTTCAACTATTTTAATACTTTTTATTTTCCTATCGTTTATTAGAAAATTTTATTCCTGTAATTTATTATAAATTTTGTGATAAATTGAAATTTCGGATATTAAAACTATCTTTCTATCTCTTTAATGGTTTATGGTAGTCATGGAATGAAAATAGCAATAAAAAAACAAAACAATGAATTCACTAATTGATTGTTTTTTCCTTTTAAATTTTTACTTTCTTCAATCACAATAACAGTACATCTACTGTACAACGTCACCAACGAAATTCCCCATATTATTCATCAAAACCATTTCTTGTTTAAAATCCTGCTAATACGCCCTTTGCAGCAGCGGCAGCAACAACAACAACAACAACAACAACAACAACCGCAACGACAACAACAACAACTGCTACAACAGGAGCAATTGCAGCAACAACAACAACAACAACAGTGGCAATTGCAACATTTGCAACAACAACAACAACTGTTACAACAGCAGCAATTGCAACAACAACATTACTCACAAAAACAGCGACAAGAAGCTTTAGAGCGACAATATTTAGGTTTAGAATTTGATTTTGCTTTTGTATTTGCATAATGCGTTCTAGAGAGGGTGAAGAAGAAGCAGGATTAATTAGATATTTTGCCATTCGTTGCTAATAGAATGGTTGAGAGTGACAGAAATAAATTTTCAATGGAATGAATGTGTTCGAAATTTGAACATAATATTTTATTCTAAATGAGATGAGCTAAGATAAGAAGTGAAAGGAGGATGGCGAGAAGCATGCTCACTCAATTTCATTCCTCAGATACTCAATCAACGACCTCAAGTCCGTTCGTCATTAAACTCGACGCCTTGTCGCAAACAATTCATCGAACAATTGTTGGAGAATAATGGTAAGCATGCCTTGCAGTAATTTCATAATTTTCCCCAAACGCTTCCCCTCTGCTGTAATGGCTTAGTAGTTGGGCTTTGTCAGACGTCAGCTAGCCTGATAGCTTCTAGGTGAGTAGCATCTGTTCGTTCGAAATTCTAGCTTTTCAACGACCATGATCGTAATACCTGGGCGAAAAGGTGCATTAGGAAAGCGAGATGTGCATACGTAATATGTAATTAATAATTAGTAAATTTTCAAATAGCAAAACTGTGCAAATGCAAAACTTTCAGAAGGTTTACTTATAATTCGATTATTTTTAGATTAACTGAAATTGGCTGAGATGATCGGTCGATGATCATTCGCTGCTGCACAAAGAATGTCACAGTTATCTTCAATGAGAATAATTTTAAACTAATCAATATGAATTAAAAATTTTGAAAGTGATGATATGCTCAAATACTAATAAGCAAACAAAACGCTTGCATTTTGTCCAATTCCTTTTTGAATTCAACCAAAAAGATAAAAGGCTCATTGTTGAATAATTTTGATGAATTCGTGAGCAAGTTCAAATTTCTTGGAATCTATTGCATACGTTTTAGAATATCAAAACTGCATAAATCCATTTAAAACTAAAATTCAATTTAATTTGTTAGAAGAGGATCATCAAATTAGTAAAACCTTGTTTACTTAAAATACTAAATTAAAATGTGTATTAAGAATTTGAAAACGTAATTTGAAGGAAGTGACGTTGTAAAATGTTAATGAGTTAACTTTTTTTCCGTTTCTTCTCCCCTTTCTGTTATCATTTCTGATAATTCAATGAAATTTTAAAAAATTTTACTAATATTGTCATTTTCACTGTCATGGTAAGAGACACTGAATAGTTTAACACTTCTGCTATTGGGATTTTATTCATTTCAACCATTTTTTTCACGTGTTTTATTAATTTAAAAAGCAAATATGGCTTAATTAACCAAAAATTATCGTCTTTTTCGCTTACTTAAGCATTTCATATTTGTTACTTGTTTTTCTCCTTGATAGAAAAACTTAAAAGTAAAAGGATTTCACTTTCATCATCAAAATGCTCATTCGGCAATAAAATTTTCTGAGAGGCTTAACAAATGTCAGCTATTAATTTCAAAAATTGGTTATTGTTAGTGCTTGCAGTTGCTCTTATCTGTTTGATTTATTCTAAAATTTTATTTCAATTTGGCAGCAAAAGAGGCAAAGATAAGAAAAGGTAGCATAAAATTTGATTAGCTATTCAAGTTGTCCTTATAAGAGAAAATCATTCTCTCCCTTTTTTGTTTTGAATTTTACAATTTTGCTGATTGTAAACCAGTTAGCTATAGCTTGCGACGTTAGAAATTCGTGAAGGTTAAATCGAACCTCAAATGCGTCCTCTACTTCTCTTCACATAACAAATATGTATTTTCACCATTCTTTCTCTCTTTTTTCATGTAAGAAAATCCTTAATAAATACGCTATTTCCATGTTTTCCCAATCATTCCGACTAAATGATCTCTTTCTCACAAAGTAATTTCGCTTTATAAAACTAAAATAATTGAGAAAAGAAAGGAGAAAGTTTTGCGAAAATAAAATGTTTGCTATGTATTTTATTTTCAATTATAAATTAGCATAGATGTGAGTGACTCAAATTTTATGCAAAAATTTATTCCAATTTCACTTGTTACTAAGTTATGATAAAAAGTTGAAAAAAAAAAACGAAGTTTTAGACATTTTCTGTAAGCTGGACGGTCGAATTGTGCGCTTTCTATTAAGCTTGGTTGTAAAGATGTAGAATTTAATATTTTTTTGCTTTCTGAAGTTTTGCTTTTAGATTTTGTTAGAACGTAGATTCTGAAATTAAGTGCAAATTCAAGCCAAGAAGTTTGACCAGTTTTTGTTTTAAGAGTGAAAAACCAACTTATTTGAAATTTAGAATCTCGGCTTTTTGGGCTCTAAGGCGGTAGTTTTGAAAAGTTAGTGTCTCACAAATTAAAAAAACAATCCATTCACCGATCAATAATTCATTCACATATGGCAGTTGCTTAAATTAAGGTCACTGGCAGAAAATTTCAATGCGGAAGCTATAGCGTTGATGATACTCACTTATATAACTCTGATTACTATCATTTTGCGCATCGCATTTGCACTTTGCCAGTTCGCGGTCAAGAATGAAATTGATCAAGATAGGAAGATGGTATGCCATGTAGTCGATGATTTTGGAAGTTGATCATTACGTGAATTTAGCCACAAGAAAGCAAATAAATTTTTACAAAATTTAAAAATGAACTATAAGCTTTCGCATAAACACTGACAGTATTCTTGAAGCATCTGTTTTCTACAAATAACCGAAACTGTTAACAGAATTTTGCCTTTGAACCACCTAGTCAATGAATCTAAAGCACATTGGCTCACTTTTACTTCTTTCAACTAAACGAAAACTGTAAAATTTGATTATTTTGATAGTTTTTATCAAAACCTTTATTACTTTAGTACCCATGGCAGTTAAATTTAGGAAATATCTAGTGTAATCGAATAATTCCGACAAAACTGTTGATAAAAAGCAAAACACGCCTGAAATAATCATTTCAGAGGGAACGATCATTAACGCTTGAAAAAGTGATAATAAGGAATGTTAATGAAAATAAACAAAATTCGAAGTTTAAATATTATGAAAAACCAACAAAGTAATCACTTCATTACTATCACAAGTTATCAAAGTGTTCATTTTATTTTCTTTCGAAATAATAGTTATGATTACAGGAGTGATAATTCATCCAGCTACGAGAAGCAGCAAACAGTTTTGCTTAATTCATCCACAGAAGACAAAAAAATTCATCCTGTTGCTAAAAATGGTATCAATTTTAAATTTTCAAATAGTTTAATTTGCAGCAAAAAGTGAAACCATTTTTGGATTAATTATTAAATTTGCTCCTGTATCGAAATGTATTAACAACTGATAGGCATTGTTGAACTATTTGGATAGTTTTATTGTCAATAAACACTTGAATTTCTGTTGAAGAGGGAGAGGATAGGGGTGCAAGAGGATGTGGTTTCATCCTAAAGGCCTATGGTTTTAGCTTAATTTAACAAAAGATTTCATTTTTGATGAGAAAAGGTGCATAGAAAGATTCATTTAAAATTAAACGTCTGAAAATGGTGGAAGACTGCTACTTCAATAATTTGTCTATGAAAACAATTCGAAGAACTGAAAAGTTAATTATCAAAGTACTTGCAGTTCATCTCAGCACAACACAATCTTATCAGAAACAAACAAGTGATGGTAAATTTCATGATAATACATATGCGTAAATTATAGTGATCTAATCATTTACAGCTATCTCACCATGGCGAGATAGATGAATATTTGTCATAAAATGAATAGAGGAATGATTGATTGTCTCTTAGGTTCTTGAAGTATTCTTGAACAACTTCAACTTAAAATTATCAATTTGAGTTGAAACACTCAATTTTAAAACGTGTTTTTCACTTAAAGATGAATCATTTTGGTTGCACTCATTCGAAGAAAGTGAGCTAAGCAAGGAAAATTCAAATGTACCGCAGACATCTGCTTATGGAATGCGAAAAGTCGGAAAAAAAAAATATATTGAGTAAAATATTTTTTTCTTAATCTGGAAACAAATTTCATCCAAATATTACTATTTTATTTTTATTTAATTAATTAATAATTATTATAATTCTGAAACAGTGCTAATTTTTCTTCCCATAAAATGTTGAAAATACCATTGGTAACATTGAAATAAGCGCCTAAATGCTTGGTAGAAAAAATACAAAATATTTTTTCTACAATTTACATGTTATCCGTCAAAGGTTCTTTCCCTTATCTATTTTACTATGATCTATTATATTTGAAAAGTTCAAAAAATAATATTTTATCAGCAAATTGATTCCAAAATATTATTTAATTATAGTGATACAAACATTGGCTCACCAGGATCCAAAGCTTTAGAACAAAAATCAAGTGAACATATTGAGTACGTCCACTATCTTACGAGAATATTTCAGATGAAAGAAATTTTTGGAAAAAAAAATTAATTATTGCAAATTTTGAGATTCAAAAATCCATGGTTTCTCACTGAGAAAAAAAGCATGAAAATACATAGTACAATTTCGTAATTATAAATAAAGTAATAATTAAGAGTAGAGGAAGGAAAGTGCGGTGTCAGAGATGACAACGCTGATGAACACGCCGATCATAACAGTACAAAGTAAAGAAATTGTAAATGATCAAGTTTGTTTCTATTATTTAAAATGAAATATTTCCCTTTTCCCTTGACATAATTAATGAATCAGTAAAATGATATCAACAAGAATGCTTCTGCTTAATTTTTCAAGCAAATATTTGTGCTATAATGAAGATCGTTAGTTCAGGCTATTGAAAAACCTCATCTAACCTCTTGCAGGTTATTTATAATCGAGCATTTTAAGCAAGAGTACGTCAGGCAAACACTGGTAGTTTTTTATAAGATGAACTACTCTGAGTTATAAATTTTTCGAAAAAGCCTTGTGCGAGAATTAGAACAACGCAAAAACAATGAGTTTTGAAAGAACAAGTTTTACATTGATTGCATCAAATCACACTAAAGATACCGAATAAGATTAATTAGAACAATTCTAAGATGTAATGTAGTTCAGACTAAAGAACAAACTACTTTACAGTAAATAAATTTAATCCGAACAGAAAATGATTTCGATTGGAAGAATTGGGATTACAATCAACTTTAAAAAAGGTGGTCGCAGGAGGTCTCACCATTTTACCTCAAAACATTAACCAAAAATTATAAAACAGTAAATATGTGTAAAAATTAAATAGAGGAATTTCTAAATATTTACTGCGCATTTTGAAATTATAACAACATCTCTTTTAAACCAACTAACAATTTTTCTCCATGTATATTAGTTTTCTGTCGGCAACAGTTTAGTAAAAGTTCCTTTAAATGTCGTTTTGTGGGGCAAAGATCACTAAGATATTGCTGAATAACTGATTCTTTCCAAGACCCCCGAAGAGAAAACAGTAATTCTAGCCTGCAAAAATTGATTTCAGTTGAAAAATGATATAACATGAAACTTTCTGCGAGCACAAGGTACACCATGAAAGCATTCGTAATTACACATAGAACTTGTAACTCCAGTCCAGAAGTTCAGTTAGTTCCAAATTCCATAAAAAAATTCCAGACTGATCTCTATAATTAATCATCAGTCTCTGATAATTAATTGATAGTTGAACACTATCAATCTCTTTTCCCCAATTCGTGAATTAATTTGCAAAGTAAATTGGCAAATGTGGCAGGTCTAGTGTAATTTAAGTGAGAATATATTAGATCTTCTGGAGTTCGTCTAACAAGCTGCTGTAAACGAAACCTGCTAACCTTTTAATTGGTTCTTCCGGTAAATCTTCAACATTTAAATAGCGAATCGTTTTTCCTGTTGCTAATTCGTCATCAATGAATGCAAGCCCTTGCAGATATTCTTCCTGAAATGCAAAATAAAGTTTATTTAAAATGGAGACTACTGCTTTTCTACTTGATGGCTCCAGTATAAAAGTATCCGACTACTCATATATGAATCATTATCGTTTCATGAAATTTTGAAAGCAAATCTTTAAAAAATTTCCAAGTTGGTGATCGCAATTCGTTAAAACAAAGTAAATGAGTGACAAATATGAGATTACTTTGAATTCAACATCAATTGGCAAAATTTGTTGGAGCGATCTTTTAAAAGTGTCGTAGTCGAATTTTACAGCTGCACGAAGAAGCTGCGAAATCTTTGCTCGACAAATCGCTTTTTCGTTGGTACGATACGTACCATTTTCTAAAATCCGAAACTACAGTAATATCAAACGTTTTCTTGCGTCCGTTATACTCAAGAATGTTGGTAAACGCATGTAATGATATGCTATAGAATAAATTAATAGAAACGACATGATGGATTGCTTGTGTTAGGGAAGTTGATGCGTGATGATTCGAATATCTGCATTGGACCGTACAATGTAGTAAAAAGACTAGGAAATTTAGACAAATGGGGAAATAATCCAGAGAGATTACTAATAAAATTTGTAAAAGTCTAAGCACCTTTGACAATATCGCAGTATGTTTCAATCAGCCAATTAATTGCTTCAATAGGAATATTTTTGTCTGGTAGATGTTTTTTCAAAGCTTCTTTCAAATAGTTTAGCCTAACAGATTGAAGAGTGATGCCTGGTTCTTCCTCGTCATCTAAGCAATCTACGAAAGCAGTTATAAGACGATCATGAAATTCTGCTGACAGCATCCGCACGCATCCTACAAAAACCGACAGTATGAGTATTGCACCACAGAACAGGATATTACCATGTTATTTTTTACAATCATTTCTCATTAGTCGAACTTCAACACAACTAAAATCATTTGACAAACACACCATTCAAAGTTATCACAGGCATGCGTTCCAGAGCCTTCTGCATTTCTGTTTCACTCATTTGAATAACATCTAGTAAATCTTCAACGGTATAACTGAAATTTGTCCATAAGATCTTGAACTATTTAAATACTAAAAAAATAACAATAATGCAATAGTGATGAATTTACAGCCTAAATACTGTAGCATGATATTTGCTCTTTAAATCACCACGTATGTTGACCGAGTAACCTGAACTACTAAAGTATCATTACTTACAACTTGCTGTTCTTATTCAGTTCTTCATCCCACTCCAATTCACCCTCATGTAGCTTCTCTTTTAACCGCTGAACTGGTACATAGGTCATTTTTCGTAGTTCCAAAAAATCATTTTTCATTCCGATAACCTATAAAACAATATTTCTAGGCAGAAATCTAGGCAGTCTAGTTTAGAACGATTCGGTATTCAAGCAAAGCAATTTAATAGCACCAAAAGTTACATCTCAAATCCAAGCAAACTATATCAATTACATTTCTAAGTAACCTGTGCATTTTTATTTCGAATATTACGCTTTCAATAATCTCGGCATAAATATATCAAACATGTAAATGAATATAAAATATTTCGCTAATAATCCCAATAACAATTTTGAATATAATTTAAAGAACAGCACCCTTCGAACCGTTTTACTGCTTTTATTAGCTTCCGCTTCATCGTTAAAATGAAATTCTGGCAAAAGTAATAGTACATTTGATGTCACCACTTCCTTGACATCATATGTGGTATCACAGGTACACAAAACAGGGCTATCTTCTTCACCACCACGAATAACAAGCCTAAAATAATTTTAAGATATTCAGAACAGCATTAGTCACTTTTCACAAACTAATAAATCTCATAATTTAGCCGCTTCCTTGTTTTGCGCTAATGAAAGGCTTTCAGAAATAACTTTACTTTTTAGCAAGGAAATCAAAATGGCTTACTGCTCGCCGGTCATTATTCGGTCGGCTAATTCTGAATTGACTTCGACCAAACGATAATCCCCCGAAAGCAATGGGGATGAAAATTCTAAGCATTGCAACTCAGTCTGTAGAAGGAAAATAAAACAATATAAAAACACAACTTGGGATCAACTAGTGATTAAATAGCATGCGGATCAATAATGCGAAATTCTTGCTTCTCTAAACTGTTTTAGAGTTAAATTTATGAAATCACGCATACTATTACTTCTAAGTTAGCGCCAAATGAGTCGCATTCTGGCTCAGTCACATTTCCTTTTGAAATTCTATCATCCAAGATTTCTGCATGAGCGCTTTTGGCCTGAAAACTTCAAAATACGTTCTTAATTTCTTAAAAAATACATTTAAAAAAGGTTCACAATCATAAGCTAGTTGTTGTTCTTTGTATCTTAGACCGCTACTGTACTTAAATTTTTTTATTTTGCAGAAAGTAATTTCAAACATCACGAGCTAGATCAAGTTTAACCACCACGCTTTAGATCGCTACATAATTGTATTATGAAGTTGACATACAAATGTCAAATTTTAAGAATGCTATAAAACCATTCGAATATTTTCAAATGCAAACTATAGCCAACATCAACGATGTCATGCTAACACTTAAGAAAACCTTTTATACTGCTTTATATATATAAATTTTTTTGGAAGAATAGAGATGAAAACTTAACGAACTTACAGGAATAGAATTTGATCGAACACCTTCTCCCAAGCATTTCGCCGGAATTCTCTTCACAAATTTATCCATATTGCTAAAGTCACTTAACGCTAATTACAAGACGTGGACGCGTATTCACGGGGATGGCTTTATTTGTAGTACGTTGTGTTCTGGCTAAATGCTATTGCGCACCTTACCTTATAGCCCACTGCATGCAATCACACGTCCACAAGTTATATTTCAAATTGCTAACTTATTACATAAAATATCATAGCCAAGCCCACCACAAACTCACAAGGAAAAAGTTTCACGATAGTTCAAACACTGAATTTCGCGCTTGCACTGCAACTGTCACTTGTTACGGTTGCATAACAATTGTCCCATCGTTGCATGCAAAAGCTGAAGTGTGCAATTGGAAAGTTGAGTTTGCCGAAGAATTTTAGAGAATGGAAGGAAGGAACAGTACTTGCACAATCGTAAGACTGAAATTTAAATTGCGTGAACTGTGCGAAGTTCCCAAGTTCGAAAAGAATATGGAAAATGGCACGAATAATGACGAGCGAAAGCAAAGGTAATGTGATGAGCAACTGACGGATTACTCAACATTTCACTTGTAAAGAAGAAAGGACAAAATAAAAATAATTTTAAGGGAATAAAGTTATATTTGGATGATGACCTCACTGTCATACCTTCGTGTGTGTTTTGCTAATAACACCAATAGCTGTTATTATTATCGGTTTTGGTGTTGTGCAAATTAACAAAATCGCTTTTTATTCCATCGTATTGGAATAAAAATCGTAGACAAAATTTAGAAATAAATTTCAGTAAATTACTTCACGCATAATTATTCAAAAAATTTATGACAAAATACTTATGCAAAAAGTTGAAATAATCAGCAAAAAAAATGCAGAAGGAAATAAAGTTGAGAATGGACGTGTTTGCTTGGTTGTTGACGGTTGAGAGTGTGCAGTAGAAGCTTAGCACGAACGCCTCATTCATCCGCTACAACAACGGATGCCGCAGTTGACAGAGAGGGGCGGCTTGGTGACACTGAGTGATTGGTCGTGGGAAACAGTCTGGCCGAGTAGTACAGTGAATGGGCACATTACATCACTGAGTAACTAGCATTTGGGGGTGGGGAGGATACGATAGGTGATGATGGATGAATGAATTACATTTAAATGGAAACTTAGATAAGCATATTACATACAGTATTTACATACAGTAACGTATTTTCCGTTAGATTCCGGGTTTCTCGACAGGATGCAAAAATTTTTTGCATGAAGTAAAAATTGAAAGTTCAAGAAAAATTGAGTGAAATTCCAAGTTTAAAATGCTTGAAAAAAAGGTAAGAAATTTAATGCGAAAAATGGAATTGTAAAATTATTCCAAAGTTATAAAATGTGCAAATAAAATCACATCTATAAAAGAAATCAAAATTGAGAGCTCAAAACTAGAATCTAGTTAAAAATTAATAATAAAATTGATTAAAGATATTCAAAAACTACAAAATTATTCAAAAATTCACTAAAAAAAGCCACATATTAGCACTTAGGTCCGTTTAGGGAATCCTTCCCTATACAGTAATAGTTGAATATTTCAATTCAAAAAATTCAATTTCAAAAAAAAATTCACTTTACTTCGGGCACCAATCGAGGTCGTGCTGCTCTAACGCTAACGCTGTGATTTCCTCTACAGCCGTAAATTCGAGTGGCAGCAGTAGGTAGTGCCCACAAAAAAATTGAATATGCACGATTAATGAATGAATAATTTTGGATGGAAAATTTTTCAACAGAAAATTTGATTTTAGCAAACATGTGTTTTTTTAATAATTATAAATTTCAGTGTGCGGATCTTCAACAGGCAGTTCGAAACAATAAAAGGATGGAGTATTCACGCTTTATGGATGCACAAGCAGGATAGTAAGCAATTCAATATGGAACTCTCAGTACAATTCAATTCTAATTTTTCAATTCTGTACATGGATACAATAGAACTTATAAGCACGAACTGTTTCTTCCGCTTCCGCACTGTCACTCGTCTCCATTGGTGTCACTGGTAGCTCAGGCTCTCCTACGACGCTGCGCTTCTTCCTCATCACATTCTTTTGATTCCCGAGATACCGATATTTCTTCCATTTCCTCTCGGACGTTTCGCCCTCCCGCTTCCTTCAACCTCCTCTCCGCCTCCCCCAAGTGGGTCTGCAGTGTAATTTCGAACTGAAAAGGCTATATTCATCTTAAATTTGTAAAATTTAAAAAAATTAAAACAATGGAACTGCTGCTAAAATAACGCAAATTCCAACGATTCTGTATGCACTGCAACGCACTCAAAACTGCCCAAAATGCACCTTACCATACCTTTAAGTTTTTTCAACAAAACTTTACTAATAGAAGAAGAGGAAGGGGAAGGGGAACACTGAGACAACTCCTCCCACCCCAACCGCATTGCATTCTGTCGGAATGGCCTGCGGCATTGAAATATCTTACTGTCATCGTCGCGCGTCTGCTTGATCGATACGCATCAAGCGGCACATCCAACTTGATCTGCCCGTGCCAATCGTCCTTACCGCTACTACCTGCGCAAATGGAAGCTCTCATTCCCTTCTTGCACTCTCTGATTTCAGCGAATCAATTTAGCAACAACAAATCGATTGGGTTTCGGATGAGTTTTAATTTTCCTTATGTAAAATTGTTAACTTTTTAGAAGTTCATAATTGGACAGTAAGGCTCAACAAATGGAATAAACTCAAAATGTGCTTACTTGTTGCTATTAAACTGTTTTTCAGTTTCTTTCTTCCACAACTGTCACTTGGCATTGTGCTTAAGGTGGCGCAAGTAGCACTGTAATGATAGAAAATAACTGGGTGACCTCTGTAAGACAAGCACACTTGTCCGTTGGATAATTGAACGTGATTTCAACATCGACCATCGTACCGAAAAGGACGGGATATTTTAGTTAGTGTTGGACTGGAAATGTTTTCATCACTGATCTTCTTGTTCTCATTAGCCTGTTTGAATTCCTTGCAAATAGGCGAATATTTTGAAACGCATATTTGTGGCGCATGTTTGTATGAATTTTTGTCTAAAGAAAACTGTTGCAAAAGAAGTTTTGAGCGAGAAGAATGTACATGTAATGAGACAATGCAAATGTACTTAACTTCATAATAAGTAATTCATATCAAGCCGAAGTACAAGTAAATTTTAAGCAGAAGTGAGTGTGAACTGTTCGCCGATCTACAGATTCTCAATGACCTATGGACTTTGCTGCACTCGAAAAATATCCACTGTTTCATTTCATACATTTTGGAGTATTCTTTCGAAAGTAATTCATTCACTCAACTCCTTCCACATTCCTTCATCTCAAGCAAACTGTTATCAGTTGCGCTACTGTCGCATGTGTTGCTTTCTGCGTCGTATGACACTCAAATAACGGCATGTCAATAAAGCATTGGAAATGAAATGAATGTTTGCCTTAGAGCAAAATCGATGATGAATAATCACATATTGAACACGCGAACGATCATATCTATCTTTGCTTATTATTCTATCTCAACTGGACGACACGATTCTTTTCGAAATTATTTCTACGATTTGTCGTACAAAAACCTTCAAATGTTACTGCTTAAAAATCATAACAGCATCACAATTACCAAGGAAAATAAATCATTTGCGGTTATTTCAGACGTCAGATGATCAGCAAAATTAGTCAGTACCAAGGAACCATGGCAAGATTGAAGAAAAGAAAGAACCGTTTGGATGTAACCCATGCAGAAAGCAATTCAGATTAAATACTCTCTGAAATACCATAAGTAGGGCACTCCGATGAAAAAACCTACAAATTTAAAGCATGTGATAAGCATTTCAGATGTAGCCATCGTCTAAGACAACCTGAAACGATTCATACCAATGAAAAATCTTGCAACAGCTCATACAGTGTTGTAGTCTACAGTGACAGTGAGCTCACGATAATAGCGAAACATGCTATTTCTGTTTCTACAAAGATATAAATGAAACGAATAATTTTATCTGAAAGGCTTATATGATATTGTTTGTTGCATTTATTTGTGCTGCGTTTTTCTCTGTTTTTTTTATGTTGCAGCCAAATTCAAATTAATTGTATTAATATAATCTGTAACATTCACAATCAGATGAATGGTAGCTTGCAATTGAAGAAATACTTGCTAGGACGAGCTTTTTCATTCTGACCCTCAGTAAACATCCTGAGGGGGTAAATAAACATCGTGACCTATTGGACTAGACTGTGCACCTGGCTGGAAGAGAGGGTGAGGGGCTCGTGTGGTTTTGCTGTTGGTGATTAGATGTTCGTTAATAATTAGAAAGTGATAGGCTGACATTGTTCACGTGGTATAGTGTAAAATGTAGTACGTTTTGTGCAAAGGAGCGAATGTTACATTGTTTCTCGTAACATATGCATGCCACGTACGGTTATTTCAGTTTCTCCTAAAATTTCTCCTAATAAAAGGATGACGCTGATTTTGCAATATCTCCTTTCTTCCTTTCGTTCTTCCTCTCCATCATTCATGCTTACTTCCCAGTTTCTCGTGGAAATAGGTAGATCTGTGCGGTACTTCCAATGTGTTGTTCAACCACTCAATGGTACGAAGTGAACCTAAAGTGTCAGCATCTTTATCAAGTTTTTCTTACGATATTTAGATGATGGTGAAGGAATGCATGTGTACACGCAAGTGAGCGTAGTATGCTTGTTAAAACTTACTGACACCATTAATAATGGTGGCCATTATAGCAAGAATTTTCTCAAACCAAGCATATTCAGCTGTTCGAGAGACATTCTTTTATACACTCAGTTGATGTTTGCATAATGCGAATGAGAAAGTAGGAAGAAGAAAGATGAAGTTAAGAAAGACCAATAGGATGCCTTGCAACTTTTCGGCATAATCGTTGACCTCATTGAATGACACGCAGTTCTTATACGTTGTGTAACGCTTTAAATATGCTTACTGCTTCTAAAGTGTACCGGGAGTCAGAAAGCAGTTAATGCTGGGTTTTTTCAGGTAAGTCTAACTTGTGATAGTGCGCTTACAATATCTATGGCTTGTGGAGTTGCGTTAAAGAGGCCATACGATTACGATGATTATCTAATTGCGGAAGGAAGCGAAGCGAAGCGTGCGCGTCATACACAAACTCATTGCTCACCGTTTCGTGCACAGATTGGTACTATAGCTGCTTCACTACCGACATCAGGTGCATCAAGCGCTTTGATGCAATTGCGAGATCCAAAAGTAAGATTATTCAGTTTTCTTTACACCGGTTGGTGTACTACTTCTTTTTAGATTTTAGATTTTATTTAATCACCAACTTTGTGTGAATTGGGTGGCTAACTCCTTCAATATGAAATATTCTGCGTTTAGTTATGGTACTGATTGTTTGAGCAGTTCGTTTTCGGTTCATTCAGAGCTTCGAAAAATGTGCTGCTCGATTCATTTTGTGTTGAAGCAGCATTTTTCACCAAAGGAGTTATTTATTGATTTTCCATTCATAGATTTGGTAAGAACCTATGGTAAGAAAGAAATTGTACAAGTTTTATTTGCAGGATCGTGAAGCCTATGACAACTCACCATTTGCCCAAGTTGGCAATAACTTGCAGCTCTCATCGGGACAGTTAGAATCATATTTGCGGGCTGAAGTAAGTAGTATATGAACGAATATTTGAATCTTAGAAAGTATACTTATGTGTTATTTGTGTTGTTTTTCGTTATGTTTTGTTTCTGGCTTTTGTGTACGTATTGCATGATTTAAGGTGCGTTATTTGAAACGTCGCCATCTGATTCCACATCGTACGCTCACTTCAAATGTGGTGAACACAGGTAACGGTGAATGGAGTGGTGCCAGACAGCGATACGGGTCGCATTTTTCTAGCAATTCAGTATCTGGGAACGGAACAGCTTCGGATCATGGTTATCGTGAAGCACCGTTATCACCCAATAATAATGTAAGATTTATGGAAATTTCCAAAATCGTTAGGTCGAACTGTTTAAAACTGTATGTAAACATTTTGTAGCTAAAGAAATGGCTGACTGATTTCTTGGAGTTTTTAATTATCTGGAAATTGGTCAGAGAGCACATAAATTTTTTATGAGATTTTAGTCGGGCAGCGAATCAGAAAGCGAAACAAATGTGCAGAAGACATCATCAATGAAGGACTTATACGAGAAACCACAGTTCTCTCTTAAGCAGGTAAGAGCCTCAATCTCATGTTATAACCCCCTTCAAAAAATTAGATGGATGTGTTTCACGAAATCATTGAAATCAGAATAATCATCCACGAAATTGTCCTGGAGGTGTTTTATATTTATATCCAGTTCTTTTTCCTAGTTGCGTAACAGTAATTTACGTACTTCAGTAGGTGTGCAGTGTTTACTGAAGTGTGTAAGATACTATTGTGCTTAAAGAAGAGCTTAGCGACCGGACATGTTAGGGAATAAAAACTGTTGTTGGATTCTGAACTTTTTGATTTTAGGTGATGATGATCTGCGAAAGGCTGTTGAAACAACAGGAAGTACGTCTTAGATATGAATATGAAACAGTATTGAACCAACGTTTAGAAGGTAATTTTTGCTTATTTCATCCATGTGTGAATGAGTTTTTTAGCGAGAGCTGGAAAAAATTGCACGATCTTCGCATTTCGAAAACATTTCCACGTCGTCCCATTCACCTATACTTCTGTGTCAACTTCTTTATTCTCCGATGTGTTTTTTGATGCAGAGCTGAAGCACATTAATTTTAAAAGGTCTCAAAAAAATTTTTTCAGAACAGCACGAGCAGTATGTGCAGTTTGCTCGTGAACAAATTCAACGTCAACACCAGGATGATGGTGTGGAATTGTCTTACCTTTCTTAACTTTCAATTTCTCATTTCATCACACTAATGAAATTGGGTTAATGAGTTCATTTCTTTATTCGGTGGGTATTTGTCCGTTGACAAGTTACTGTGGTGGTGCTTTCTTGCGGTAGATAATTCGTTGATCGCTTTCCAGCTGTGTTTTTGTAAAAGTTTGATATTATGCTTTTCCGAGTCCTTTTTATGTTTCTCTCGCAGGTGATTTTTTTCATTTCTCGAATTTATGAGATGTGTAAAATGATTGTCAAATAGTGACATTTATTTTAAACTCTGTTTGTTCAATATTTAGGGCAATACTCTGCTGATTAAAAGGAGCTTTGCTAAATTATTCATTTGTCGAAATTCTTTCTGGAAGTGTTTGTGATTGACGGAATTTGCATGGTCATTTATTTTTCGTCTTTGTTATGAAGAACTCGTTACAGTTAAATGCTTTCTTACTGCGCTATGAATGCATGAAGTCATGATCGTAACACTGAAAGATTGGACAGTTTTGCAGTAAGTGCGGAAGCAGATAAAACCTGCATGAAGTTGTAAAATTAATGTTGAAATTAACGCAACTGTTGTGAAATTTGATGAATATTAAGGTATTGTTTCGTTAAAGTATTAGTATTTTTTAAGTAACTTGCATGTCACTTTTTTTTCGTTCTTTCCAAGTGTGGTTTGTTGCGACGAGGTTAAGGTCGTAGTAGTGGAAGCGTTTGCGTCCCGGCTGGCTCTGGTCCTCGCACATAACATTTTTCATTGCATTATATGCTTCTATATACAATCTTTCCTGTTTCTGTAAAAGTATTATTGTAAATGCTCTTTATACATATGTATACGCTAGGGGATGAAAATATTGGGCCGTTTCATATCAAACTTTTGTATTGCAATTCCGCTCGTATTATATAGTTAGCCTAAATGATATGTCGCGCTTTTACATGTATCACAGTGAATTCAGTAAACAGTTTCCCTGATTTCGAGGTTGCATTCTGTTTTTATAGACTTCGAGGATTTACGACTTTAAATCGAAAAAAAGTTTAATATTTCAATGAAAGTTACTTCAGTGGTGTGAAGTTTATATGGGAAGCGGTTGAGGGAGAAGTATTGCTACAAAGCGCTCACGTACGTTTACTGTTCTCGTCAGCACGATGCGCTAGAGAGGAGATTTGAGGGGAGGGGCACATGGGGGTTGCATTCTATAGCGAAAAGAGATTTTGTGTGAAGGAAGTGGATCGATCCAGTGAGGAGATAGGATGGAAGAGGAAGAGAGGATTGTCAACGTGGTGGCACGAGGGTCCCCGCACTCGCACAGTCAAACCACTCTTCCCACTTTGAGGTGAAGCGTGGCGCCGCTGGTGAGCAATGCAGTCGGTGAATTTCGCTTTGTCAGAAGAATCGATTTTTTTCGACAAAAAGAGGCCGTAAACGTAAATTGTTTCCTCGTCAGATAGGTGACGTCTTCACTGTGGGTGAGAGTTAGGGACTGATGCAGTCGCAACCGTTGGAAAGTTGCGGTACAAACTATGGACAATTAATTAGTTAAGTGGAGCAATGCTTCTAGGTGGAAAGGTGCTGCTGATACATCTACGTCCACCTGTTACATTCTCTCACACCCGGAGAATCATCTTTCTCCCAGCAGTAACTGAAAACTGAAAATGAAGTAGAATAATCAATTGGTAGTGTGGGTGTGCGCGTGCGTGTGCGTGTGCGTGTGATATCATGACTGAATTCTTTTATATTACAATTTCAGTTCTATTAGCCATTTTAATTTGCACTAGCGGTGACTTAGAAGCGTGAAAGCATTCCTCATGGAAGCATTCTACAGAACGTTTAGTGTGATGGTATTTGGACTATGCTAACCTCCACTTATCCTAGAAATGAATTTGTCACGTAAAATTATTATTTACACATAAAATGATCTAACAAACTACATCATACCGTACGAAAAGTATTACGTTGTTGAAATTGGAAAGGAAATGTTGAAGAAAACTGATTAATTTCTTCTTTAAAACAAAATTGTCAAAAAGCTTATTCCAATTTTTTCTTTCTTGCGAAATTTAGATCAAAAATTAATTCTCATTCCCTAAACATCTCTTAAATCGAGCACGATAGTATATGGTGGTTTAATAAATATCATTTAAAGTAATCGCGGACGCTTAGTTACGTAAATGAAGCGTGGACGAGTTGAAGCGGTTGTTTCATCCGGATATCCGGTTATGAATGTTCTTGACGTGGTAGTAGTTGTAGGAATGTCTGTTGTTGTTGTTGCTGCTGCTGTAATTAATTTTATCTTTCCAACCAAACTAATATTATGGTGTGATGGCTCACATTTAATAAATTATTTGTAAGTTTTCATCAAATTATCGGATTAAAATTTTCACACAAATAATTATTTAACAGTAGACATTTATCACATTTCGAGACATATTATGATAAATCTAAAACAATGCAACCGCCGTAATGTTTGCCTTGTCGTGTAATTGCTACATAAATCTAATAATATTAGCACTTCACCATCCTCACTTCACAAAATCAGAATTTATGCTCCTTAAGTAATTAATAAATTGTTAACTGGAAGATTATAACGCTGTAACAGACAGGCCACGAATTCACTTACTTTCACCATCCTTAGTATCACCGACTAGGATAGGAGGATTTTGTTGTGTAAGATAGTTTGCAATATCGCCAATATGTTGTGATCGATGGATATTGCTCTCTTTAATTTCAACTTTTCTGTTAGGATAGAAGCCGTCTTCATCTAATATGAAGTCAATTATTCGACCCTAAAAATTTTAAACTTTTTCAATCCATGAAATAATTGCTTCAACTGGTGAAGAGATAGCAAAAAAAAGAAAGCATGAAAGGTGGATATTCCAAATTCGGAAAATCATGAATAAAACGAAATGTTTTTTAGTTGAGAAGGTCACCTAATTCAATTCAAATATAAAAATTTTCCGATCCATTTAACAAATTCGAAATTCTCTTTTTATTTTTGAACTACTTGCTCATTTCCTTTTCCTGTGGTAAATGTAGTAAAATAATTTAAATAATCGAACAGCAACAACATTTATTGTCTAATCATGATCCAATTATATCTTCCCCTTTTTTGAGGCAAATTCAACCAACACATATTAAACTAACTTTATTTTCCTGATTGCTAAAAACCGGGAGAAGTTTAGACGTTAACTGTTGCTTGGGCGGTAGTGACGACGACGATAATAACAGCGGCGTTAGTGAGTTCATTTGAATTTCTGTTCTATTCCCATTGTGATCATTTTCGACAATCGTTATATCTTCAAATTCGCCGTTGATACTACGCAGTAGTGGCCTGTCACTATGAACGCCATCGTTGTCACTAACTGAAATTCTACTTTCAGTTTCATCTTTCGGATTTAAAAGCATTTGCACATCGTAAGTGCAAAATTTTCTCCTCGAATGATATGGAACTACTCGAAGCCTTTAGTGGTCGAGAGGTCTTAACGAAATCTAAAATAAACGAAAAATACCGAAACAGAAGAGGTGAAGTGCTTGAATGGAATAAATATTTGATTAAGTGATTCAGTGTGCATAGTCTCATCTGTAGGAATAGGAAAAAAGTGAAGTTGATGGAAACAATGTATCATTTAAATGAAATAGTTTGGATGTGAAATGAATTACTTCCATCATTTTCCTTATCGGTCGGTATTCCGTCATGGTCGGCTATAGCTGACAGGGAAGGCCGATGCTGAGGAGTGTTTGAGGGAAGGATAAGTGGTGATCCTTCTTCCACACTGCTGTGAGCGAGTGGCGGTGGTGATAACGGTGGAGCATTATCAGTCTTGTGCGTCGAAGAGCTCTCATGAAGCCGCCTTTCGCTCTTCTTCCTCTTCTTCGTTTTCCTCTTTGCCAGTTGCTGTTGCTGTTGCGGCTCCTTCTGAATTATGCTTTTTCGCACGACTTAAATAGGAAGGAGTGGTAGTTCAGTTCGCTTTCAGTGATTGGAGAGAAGCTAAGAAAGACTTCACTCTCTCTCAGCGCTTCTCTCTTGAAAGATAAAGCTAAACTTTTCGGTGTAGAAATATATATCGGTTTTTAAGCTGTCCACAAACACATCTGTTACCGTATGTTTTGTGCTTGTGCTCAGTAATTCCATTTCCAATGGACACGGACAGAAAATTGCATTCGCACCGGCTTCGCCGGTTGGACCTCGAACACCTCTTGGACCAAAACTGCCAGGAAGGCCATCCATTCCCTTAATGCCTTTCTTACCAACTGCTCCAGGCGGTCCATACACATAGTTTCGCCTACCTAAAAATTAAATTTCCACATCTCAAATTATGGATTTTTTGATTTGACAAGCATTCAGAAAAGTTATAAATGAAATGTTAACAGCTACCTCGAGGGCCTTGCGGTCCAGTTCTGCCGATTGATCCAGGCAGTCCTTTTGGACCCGGTTCCCCAATGCCACCTGTAGCAGGCTTTCCATCTGGTCCCTTTGGGCCTCTTACCCCACTTGTTCCGTTGAATCCTTCTGCACCTTCAGGGCCTATTTCACCTAGAAGGAGCAGTTTAATATATTTCCAGAAGTTTGCAGCGAACGATATTAAACTGAAAAGTTCATGAGATACAGACCATCTTGGCCATCGGATCCAACAATCCCTGGAATACCTCGATCACCCTTCGGGCCTTGTACTCCTTGATTACCGGGTGCTCCTGGAGGTCCACGTTCGCCTTGTGGACAAACGATGCATTGTTGCTGCGTTTCTTCTAACAGTTCAAGCATGCTTTTTCCTGGTAATCCGACAAGTCCATCATCACCTTGCTCTCCATCCTCACCCATATCTCCTTCAATCGATTAGCATGATCCAAATTAAATTCTCATAAAAGTTAAATTATCGGAACTCATGCCAGCATTGTATAATAAGCACTTATGATCACACCTGGTGGTCCTGGTGGTCCAGGTTCCGGTAGTGGACAGCTATTTGTCGATCTTTTCCGACGTAATAATTCTTGATGTTTCTTAGCGAGATTTATGTTACCCATATCGGCTAGCAGCTATAAGTAAACTATCAAACATCACTTTAGTACTTTTTATTCCTAAGAAAATGGCCAAATTTTTTTTTAGAACAAGAAAGAACCAATGACTTTCTTTGTTATTTTGGACAGTTAATTAAAATAATTGAAAATAGCTAGCCTTAAACAATTTCATGCGCTCCTCAACATCATGTCTTACAGTACCAATGTGCTTGAAAAACATTGGCAGCAAAATTAGTTGTGCCAGTACTGTGAAAGCGCTAATTAGGAATGTTATGCCAGCTACGGTACCATAAAGCATCTGAATGTATTCATGTGAAGCAACAGATATTGTTTAACAACATACTTTACAATTTAAGGATAGGATACGTCTACATGAAATAACAAATCTCAACTGTGCAATTAATAAATTGAAATGAAACAATAAGTCGCACTTAATGAGACAAAAAGTTGAAGGGGCTAAACAGTAAGGCAACAACGTGTATCAGTCAGGAAAAAAAGAAAGCTTTAAAAATGTTACAATCATTCACTTCTAAAATTATCATTTAAATTTAATCAATCCCTAACACTATCAATTATCATTGCAATAACTGAAGAGATATTGAGCTAAAAATGCAATTTTGCATAAACGAATTAGCAATGTGTAAGCAATTAATTTTTTCGGGTTGGCACTAATTCTACATGTCTATGAAAGCAGTTGTTAATCATATAATATGTAAAGAAAAGTTTAAGAAATGATATTTTCGAAATAGTTTTTAGTTCGACCCACCGTCAAACAGATAAATCTAAATAGACAGACACTATCACTGCAGTTTCTTCATTTTTTTGTAATTCGAAATTATGAGACGTGGTGGGAATGCCTTTCCTGTTACTCTGAAATAGTTTCATCTGAGAAGAGAAGTGACCTAATTTGAAATTACCGAAGATTTTTTCCTCTCCTCTTACAAAGGAACACATAAAGTAGAGTTTTGAAAAGAGTACTACCACTATTTATCACTCTCACCTCCTTCTACCTGCCTCTTTCTCCCTCTTCCTCTCTTTATTTCGGGAAGGAAATTTACTACACACAAACGATAGAATAAAGTTTGGAGGAGGAGAAGAACCGAAAACATTATGGCTTGATGAATTTGATGGATTGATTAAATTAAAATGAAATGATTGATAGTAAGGTATGTTCAAAACGAATTAATTTATCTTTCTTATCTTATTAGCAATAGCAATTCAATAAATTTAGCATAATATTACTTAAAATGAGAATCGTAAGATATGCAGCATTGTGAGATATCCACCTTTTCAACTCCATCTTTTCCATTTGATTTTAATTTTTTGCTTAAAACTAATAATTGAGAAGCAAATTAAAATATGTTGAATTTGCTGAGATATGGAAAGGACAAGTTGTTTAGATTTGAAAAATTACATATTCCACTAATGGACAGAAAATATGAAATGTCAGATTTAAAGTTCAACAGATAATAAAAATCATTCCTCATTCTGTTTTAAAAGACTTCGTGTAAATTTGTTTTATTTTTTTAACTTGATGAAATATTTTTAAAACTACGGCATATCGCACTTGCTGTTAACCCGACGACATTCCTGATTCATTTAAATTTTCGAAATCACCTCACTAGCCAACACCTGCTGCTCTCTCATAAATGGTCGCGAAATGCCCCTGAACCGAAATCACGAACATCGCAAATCAACATCGTGTTCAGAGCACAGCACCCTTCACTTAGGATGACGGGTGGTTGAAGTGGAGGCGCTTGTGTTGGGTATATTCCACTTGCATTACCGCTTCCATTTCCTCTTCATTAATTCGATTTCCTCAATTTCCCCTTGTTTTTTTCTCTGCTATGAAATATTTTGATCTTCAAATCTATTAGAATTCACTTTCATTATATTTTTTGTTTCTTTTGCTTTCCCGTCATTTCTACGACTGCAATGCTTCCTTTTATGTTTTCTGTTGCTTGGAAGATATGAAATGCAATATAGTTCTACGGTTAATGTTGATTCTTACTGATTCATTCTTATTGATGAAATAATGATATGCTTAAGCACAGCTATTAAAGTTCGACTTGAAATAGAAATGGTAGAGCTACTTTAATACTTACATCTTCAAGTACATTAGCTTATTATCCCTTTTTCGCGGTAATGTGTTTCTCAAGGTGCTTTGTTTTCTTCATTGAGTTTTTTTCTCCTGTTTACCCAAAGAAATAGTTCATCACTTATACATAACGCGAATGTTCACATTTGTCAGATGCCAGCATTTTTGATTTCATTCTAGGTAATTAACTGGTTTTAAGTGTATGAAGATTTAAGCCATATGATGATTGAACGGCTTCCTTTTTAGTTTTTATACCACTTTTTCTCTTCGCTCGATAACGGAATCTGTTCATTTAGCCAGTGCACTTGGAATGATAAAAAAGGAGATGGTACAGTCTTAATGGTTTATCACACTTCTGATGGAGCGAGTAAAAGATAAGATATTCACTCGACCGATTGTTTATGGTAACACTGCCCACTATTTGGGTAAAAAGCGAGAAGAAGATGGACATACCCATGAATGGACAGTATTCGTAAAACCTTATTTTAGTGAAGATCCTTCAAAGTATATCCGGAAAGTGCAATTCAAACTTCATGATTCGTATGCGAATGCAACACGAAGTAATTTGCTTCTTTCCTTAACTAAAATTTCGAATACTGATTGTTACTCTGAGTTGATCAAAGTTTATCAGTCTAGTTATTATTACTCCTGTTGTACTTTTCGGTCTAGTTGGGTTGCCCGCTTTTAATTTAGTTTGTGCTTTTTTTTCTTTTAGGATACATGGAACACGTGTCTTTAAGTTCATTGACTTTAATTTATTGTTTAACGTCACTATGGAGGGGCTCTCTTGATTTTACATGCTTCTACAGTCGGCTTTAATCATTTAACAAGCGTTGACTTTAACTGGGTGTTTAATTTCAAATTAATTTCTAGTGGTTGAAAAACCTCCATATGAAGTAACGGAAACAGGCTGGGGCGAATTTGAGGTTCAAATTCGAATATATTTCGTGGACGTTAATGAAAAACCGGTGAGGTTGCAATTTTTAACGTGATCTGTGTTGCATTAAAAAATTCAAGCCAGCTTATTTGCTTTGTTTACTGTTTTATCCTTCATTTAAACATCTGTTTATTGTCCTTTAGACCGCTATCGGCATTTGGGATGGTAATTCCACTTCGCGGTATTTCGGAATAACAGGAATCTTTTTGCCGTAACAATGAGTAAAATTTAATAGCGAAGTGTTAGCAAAAGCTACAGAAATTGGAACCAGAGCACTTAAATTAGTTAATTGTTTAGTGTTTAGTTATATATTTTAAGGTAACAGCTTTCCACTATCTTCGGTTATTTCAACCACAAGTTACGCTTCCCAACGGCAAAACAATGGTTGCTGCGGAATATTACGATGAAATTGTATGTTTGAAAGACTGATGTTTACTTCTTGACACTTCTTAAAGTAGGAAATTACTATCCGACAATAAATGAAATAATTTTACGTAAACTTGACTTTGTTTCACATTTCAGTGTTGTGTATTGTATGATTCAAATTATTTCCATTGAATAAAGTGTCATTGATCGTATTATAGGTATTTCAAGAACCTACAATGCCAATGTATAAAGTGCTATCATATTTGGAAGGACGAAAAGCCGAACCGAGACGTTTCCATACTGATTGTGGGTTGCCTTAGATCACTTCCATATTTTCTTCTTTCCTTCAGTAATGCTTTCTTCCGTTTTAGTTCCTTTTGTGCGTAAACGAACCCAAGAAATGATTAATAATGCGAGGAACGAAATAAACAAGGAGATTCAAGATTTGATGGATTCGTTGAAAGCTGCTCATGAATTAATTGGAAGATATTCAAAAGAAGTTGACTTATTAGAAGCGGCTGCTGGAAACGCTGAAGATAGTGCTTTTGCATGCGAAAATAGCGGACAAACCGTAGCATGAAAGTTTACTGTATGTATTGGTTATCGACGTACTCATTCCTGTCATGTATATATAAGGTCTCACAGTCTCGAGATGTTCTTCCTAATATTTTTTATGTATCGTAAGGCATCGCTTCTAATAACTTCCAATGATTTTTGATTATCACAATGTTGTTTGTTGGACTCTTCTTGTTACCGTGTCATTGTGATGTTGTTCTTATTGTTACTCGTTTGCATCATGTGTTAATCTAAAAATTTTATTTGTTGGGAGAGTGATGAAGTCTTGGGAATTTTAACAATTAAAGAAGTTTGATGGAGTATTTATCCGGCGTTTAATTATGATGTACGAAGTGAGAGCATTATTTGGTCTCGTTTTAACACTTATGTTTTTCATATATGAAGTGAATGTTGTTTTGTTTTTCTTCAGCGAAATTACTTTTTATTGATTTTCAAGTGACGGTTCTAACTACCATTTGTTAGTCGGAGAAATAACAGACCGTATAGATACCGGGCTATAGTGTAGAATCATGCTGCACTTTTACCGATGTCAACAATCTACTCAAAATGTGCCTTTCTTCATTAGTTATTGACTTCTTCTTACACCTCCCTTTAGTCAAATATGTCTTCGTCATCCTAAATATTCTGATTGTAAAGCTGCAAAATCAAATAAAAATTGCGTGGGAAGTGCATGAGGTGGTAAGCACGATAATGTAACTGAAGGGCAAGCGCAAAATGAGTAGGAAAGGTATTACTACTTTGAAAGATGTTTCGTTGAAACAAATGGCAATTATTCCTGAAATCGGAAAGTTGTGCTGCAAAAACATAGTGGAAAGGTGGTAAGATGCGAACTAATTGTATGAGTCATGATTTCAAAAAATTTTTAAATAAAAGAATGCAAACACGCGGAGGAAGAACTTCATTGTTCGTTAAGAGTATGTGAATTTCATTCGAGCGACGATCGTTTGTTTGCTTATTCATTGCCATCTTCTTTCCTACTACTCCTCCTTATCATTGTTAAATATGTCAAACTTACAGCAAATTAGATTGCTATAGGCTTAGCATTCTATGGGTCCTTCTCTGAGTGAAATTCAATCATCCGGTAAGCCGGTTAACACTTCCCAGTCATCCGGTACGTGCTGCAAGATGGATGCAAAATGCAAAAGAATGTTGTCAACACAGTCTGTTGAAATATCGATATCGTTCAGGCAACAATAACAAATGCCGCCCGCCACTACTACGCCTCACAACTCCCACACGCCTTCCACATTAGGAGCTCACACTGATTGCTGGGATTGCCCTCATCCAATCCTTAGTCATCAGTCCACAACTTTTAGTGTGTAGAAAATGAAATTCGATGTGCCTTTTGTTAAATATTTGAAAAAATTCTGTCATCCCTCCTCATCCATTGCTGCTGCTGCTGCTGCTGTTGCCGTTGTTGGTGTTGTCACAACAACGAAATCGATGGTTTGTCCTTTCGTTTTTCGCTATTTTCCACGCAATTTAAATTTTAATTCATATTTTTTTCCATGTGCTATGAATTAAGCTGTTGGTTTCTCTTTCAAATTTTTCCAAATTTGACTAAATTATAGAACATATTAGTGGAAGACAAATTACAAATTTGATCCATCAAGCACCTTTATTATTTATTATTATTGTTATTGTTATTGTTATTATTACTATTGCTGTTGCCTGTTTGATTACACATTTCAAACAATAAGTGGGATGTGTTAACAATTTTCCAATTTTTTAGATGTATTTTAGAAGCGTTGAATCTGTCACGTTGTCATTGTCGAAGGTCGTGGAGGAAGTGTGTTAATTTTTCTCTAAAAAAAGCTCATAGCGAAGAGCCAGCCTTTGCTCGTGCAGATAGCAAGACCTACGTTCCGTTCCTTTCAAATAGGTAGACCTTTTTCAGTTCTGTTTTCACTGTTGCTTCTCCTCGCGCCACACCTTTCCTCCCTCCTCCTCCACGTTGAACAAGTTTGAAGTGATTTTTACGCATCCTCTTCCCCTCCCCCGCCCTCCACTACTCACGGTAGTGCATCAAACATAAACATCCCTCTTTCCCTCCCTCCCATCATCGATTTGCTTTTGCAGAAGTCGTTTCGCAGTTGCTATTGAAATCCATCCGAAAGCTACCCTTTCATTTTTCCGATCACTCTGATCCGTCTTCCGATTCCCCGTGATTCACACATATTCATCTTTCCCTTTTTTCTACGATACCACTAATTGAATTAGTTAAAATTTGAATGAAAAGTACCAAAAGATTCGTTCATATTCTCTTCTGTTTGACGTCAATTATCCAAATTATAGTTTCGATTTTCAAAATTAAAATTATCATTTATTTAGAATAATACTGACAGCATGAATTCGAAGTCTGAACATTACTTTGCAGTTGTTTGAAATTGACATGACTGCTTCATTCGGTTAGCATTAATTACTCAAATTATAATTTTTATCATTAGATCTCACCCTACACTGACTTTCATAGAGTTTAGAATTTCTTTTCCCGGAAATGATGATGTGGTTACATTGTGAATATACTGCAACACAACGTGCGTACGTGCACACACGTGGATATCGTAGAGTTTAATTAATTGCTGAAATTATGGGATATCATCAATGCTTTGTAATTCGTAGCAGTCGAACGTTTGCGTAATAGTACCACTTCGTGTTATTTCAATTACCTTAATAATTCACTTCGCAGCTCCAATTAAATTCCTCCAATATACATTATCACTAACTTAGAAATTACCACAGATCCAAACAGTTACCTGTCTAAAGACCAGTGGTCGCTTATCAGTTTTTGAGTTATTTTAGGGAAAAGGGAGTAGAGACGTCATTTTAGGTCACCTGTGGCGATAAAAACAGTCGCATCGTCTCCTCCTCCCTCTCCTTTCTCCTTCTCTTCCAACTTCTACCATTTCTTTTATTTGAAAATGAGGTCAATCGATGTCCTCTCCCACCTTTCAGTTCTTTTCCGTCGGTTTCTCTCCACCGTCCAAAAAACACATTTACGTGCATTCGACGTGCTACCTTGATTCCTCTCCCTCAAAGATCTAAGCGCAGTTATGCTAAACGACAGGAACCACCCACGTTCATTTTACCGTGTCATTTTTCCTTTTTACCTAAGATATTTTAGCTTCAAGAAAATTTCACCTTCAACATTTTGTTGCCTTCATTTCAAAAAATTTTAATCTCTCGGAAAAAAACTTTTTAATTGATTCGTTTTTAAATTTTTATGAAATTTTGATGACTCACCGACGCAGTATATTAAACCGTTTTATAAGGCAATGAAGTTTATTTTAAAAAAGGAAAAGCTTGAACGAATTTCAATTAGTTTTATTTCTCCTATGAATTGCTAATAATAATTTGTCTCTCTCTTTCTCTCTCCCTCCCCGTGCCGTCTGAATTGATCATTATAAAGACTGTGAGATGATAATTTTGTTCTTTGAATCCATCACCTGATGGTCGAAAAGCGAGAGCTATTTTTATTTACATAGACGCACAGACACATGGATGATGCTACGTGTGCGCTTGAAGTACAATTCCACGTTTTTAATGTCGCATTCCTAGCAGTGTGAGATTACAATAAAATGACAGCAACTGATGGTGAGGTGAACCGTTTGGCTTGTTACTAGTATTTGCCAGCTGTCGGTCAGTTTCTGTTACACTATGTTTGGTTGATTTCACTTAATTAACACTAATTATTACGTGCATGAAATTCCTCTCACTTTTAAATTCCTTTTGATATTGCGACATCTGCTTAGTTCGACGTCCCAGTGCTTTCCCCACAATCTGCCACCAATTTTGCCAAAACATTTAGCTGAAAGGTTAATTGCGATGTGATAACTATTTTTATGCATTTCTTCAAATATTTTTCATATTGCATTTTTTCCTTACTTCTTTTTGTAGCATTCCAGCTAACTTATTTGCTTTCTAATGTGTTACAGTGAAGCGCTTTTTGTATTTCAAAATTTAGCTTTCCCTTTTTTGACTGTGTAAAACATTCATCACATCACTACAGCTTATACTAAATTATCGCTATTCGTCATTTCGTGTCGTGCAGTGATATGGTCATTGGAAACTACGATTTATGGGTTATGATCATTTACAGATTGTTTGAGAATCGTCATAATCATCTGTGATTACTTTTAATTTAGCATTCACAGTTAACCAGTGATCAATACAAAGAAAATGCCGCTGACGTATAGTGACTGCCCGAAGATATGCTGTTCCGTTATTATACCTGTAAGTCTCTTACGGTCTTTATTTTTCACGTGAATTTTTCAATAAGCAAACGAATGAATATATATATTTGTGTGTGTGTGTGTGTGTGTGTTTTCGATTCTATTCTGTTACTTGACGTTTATGCGAATTATTTATTACTTCTTTTTTAATTGGAATCCTCCGGACTGTCATATTTCCTACCTTACCACCTAAAAGTAAATCGATACTGAGTTTATAAAGAAAGGTAACACGACCACGATCAGATATCTCACAACCTTTCTTAATT
The DNA here is from genome assembly GCA_963070105.1 of Litomosoides sigmodontis. NCBI lineage: Eukaryota > Metazoa > Nematoda > Chromadorea > Rhabditida > Onchocercidae > Litomosoides > Litomosoides sigmodontis. Next base: position 9,844,321 of record OY718807.1, read on the forward strand.
CTCAGTTACTACTGTTCGAGAATTTGCTCCTTGATAAAATATACCTGCAAATATATGATCCTTTCTAAATACACTATTCAGGTGAATCGGTGCCAACGCAGCAACGGTATTTACCTGAGAATTACATATCTGTAGGGAATTGAAATACTTGTAAAGTTGAAATAAAATAAGGATGTATAGTGCATGAAAATTATAAAGCGACAAAAGTTCATTGCGAAATCTTATTACAGTATGCATAGAGAAAAATTAAGATATTGGCGTAATTTGATTATTGTTATTAATTTTTTTCTAAACAAACTTTTCTATATCAAAAGGAGCATTTTTCCTGTCTGCCAAATTAAATGATTAAATTTGCGTGAATGGTTAAAAATGTATTATTTGTGAAATACTAGAGATGTTTTTCAATCTTTCTAAACTGAACAATATCTTTTCAGCCCGTTGGCGTATTTTTCGAAAAAGGTTGCGGCAGCGAGTTGGCCATTAATGTTTTGCTAACACTGCTCGGTTACATACCTGGCTTGATACACGCCTGCTTCATCATCGTCAAATATTGATCGTTGTTTAATTTTTAGCTGATCGTCCATTACTCCACTTCCTCCCCATTGCTTCATCTTAAACTGCTTCTCTCCCACTTTCACTCAAACTTTGACAACTTCAACTTAAATGAGATAATCTCTTCTCTCTTCTTCTGTCCAAGCAGGCAGTTGCACCTCCCTCCCTCTCTCTCTCCCTCTCTCTCTGCCTCTGTCTCTCTCTGTCTGTCGACACATTACCGTTTGAATTTGTAATGTAATCGAAAGGAAGTAATTCGTAATTCAATCTACAGCTTCATTTCACTAGTGCATACAAATGATAGAGTATTAAATTTTTCATTTTAAAATTTCATCTCTAATGATTCTGAGATTAGTAGTTTAAGGCGCGAAAGTTGTAATTAACTATTTACCGAGATTTTGATTAATTTTTATCAAATTTAGAGAATATTTTATAAATTTAAGTGTATTTAGTTCCATACGAATTTCAGCTAATTATCCTCCAATCACTAATTAACTTTATGTGATACATTTCCAGATCAGTCGATTGATTATTTATGTGTTCTGCGCGTCCATCGCCTCGTCTTAGTGAGAGGATCGGTTGCGATCGTCTTTTTTCCTGTCTGAGACTGTATCTGATCCGTCTCTTCCGCATTTTCAACGTTATCACGTTATCACGTCTTAGTTCGTATCTCCTTAGAGTGTTCTGGAGAATAAATTCAATTTGTCATATTTGCACATCTTCGTTCATTTATCTTTCTCTCTCCACGTTGCTGGAAACGGATGAGCTAATTAATCATTTGCAGCTATTAATTATTGCCTTCTCCTTCTTCCGCTTCAACTTCTTTGTTTTTCGCCGCTTCCAACCTGTAAAGATTGAAGGAATAAACCATTTCTTTTGGCTTGTTGTTCACAACAAATAGAATTGCTAAATGGCCTGGCAATTATCAGTTCGTAATATCTATTGCTTCACTGTGAAATTTTTGACATTCAATAAATTGAGTAATATAATACTTGAAATGAAGCACGTCAAACATGCAAGCACTATTAAATGCTAAAAAGTAATTTACAAGATAGGTGGAAGGAAGAAAGTGGAAATGTAATCAATCGAAGAACGATGATAATATCAGAGCGTCGTCTGTCTAATGTGAAGTACTATCAACGACTAATTTTTCCCAATGAAATTCACTAAGAAGCTGGAACATAGAAAGGGTTAATTAAACTATTAAGTATAGTAAAGCGCATTTGACGATTTAATGGTGGAGAAATTGGTTAGCTTAAGAATGGAAAAAAAGTCGTCTCGGAAAGGTAAGTAAATGAAGCATTCTAATTTAATTCATTCGAATTTTCAACAAGATAATTAAAATTCCTAACATTCCAAATCAATTTCAACTGGAAAGTATATCTGGACTGAAATACGTTGCCATAGGTAACTAAACTGGTTGTTGGCTTATAGCCCTTCACAGCCTATTTTCATTTTCTCAATTGATAATGTAAATTTTTTTCCAGTTAAATATCAAAAAGCATTTTCAGCGAAATGATATCTCATTCTCCCTCTCTGTCTCTCTCCCTCTCCCTGCCTTTCTCTGTCTCCTTCGTTTCGTTTCATTTTAATGCTTTTTAATTTTTCTTCCAAGAGATGGAAAAAAATTTGAAATATTTTTGTTAACTGTAACTGCAATAGTTCCTTACCGTCATGCACTCAAATGAGAAAGGAAAAACAATTAAGAAATGCTAGGAATCTTCGTCATTATGCCATTCCCAATTAATTCTAAGAATTATGAGTGGAGAAAATTTCACAGTTAATTAGTTAAGAATATCTGCGATTAATAATTAATTGAAAGTCATCCGTGAACATTTATATTTAGGTTAGGAAGAGTTTCAGTGTTAATTAATCAAGAAAATTCATGATTTAATAATTGTCCAATAATATTCACAACTGAATTATTTAATAGGAAATTTTTTTTGATTGAGCGGACGTGAATTATCATGATTGTTCATAATTAAACTATCAACACTGTCATTTGTTTTTCATCTTAAAAAACAGTCCACATGTAAATAGTAATGCGAACATTAACGCGATTCGAACTATCGGAGTAGCTGTTAAAAATATGCCTAATTGTAACATACTAGTAGTAAATCTCAAATGAGTTAACAAAACATTTACCGCATTAAAATTTAAATTTATTCACATTGCATATTCGAAATCTATGTAATTAATGATGCGGGAAGTGGAAAAGATGCTAAAGGGAAAGAGTCAAAATACATTTTCAATGTTTCGTTTTTCTCCTTTGCACGTATAGTGAGTAATTTCGTTTTTTTTTTTACTTTTTATTTTCCATACGCTAAGAACTGCGCATGGGAAAAATTATGGAAGGATAACTAATTGTAAATTACCGCTAGGTTAAGATTATAGTTTACTTTTACCTCTTCACCTATTTTATTCTTTATATTAGTCTTCGCTAATGTGAATTTAAACGAATAAATTATTTCGAAATTTTTAAAACTCCGACAATATGTATAGGCGTAATAAAATTTTGAAAATTTTATATATTTTTGCTAATATTTTCTCCTTGGTGTTATTATTTCCTTCATGATCGTACTCGCTCAATATCGCTCATTCAAATATCAGAACTGATAGGGACAGTTACGAGTTAGCTGATAATCGCTAGGATTGAATGAAAGAGCGGGGAGAGTGAGACCTGGGATTTTGTTGAAATTACGAAGGAAAAGGAAGAATGAGAAAAAAGGAAAATTTTTAAATAAAGAAAATCGTTAGAAGGGAGGAGCGGAGGAGAAAGAACTGGCAAGAAATGACAGAATGAAGTTTGCCATACTACAACTTTGTCAAATTTTACTTCTATTTCAGTAGAATCATTAAATATTTGATAGTTTAGTAATGATTTTGCATGATTGCTGGACAACTGCGCCAAATTTTATTTACGTTTTGCTTATTTAACTTCTTTGCCAACAATTTGTAATTACCGTTGTTTTACTTTATTTTGCTTTATTATACATTTCATTTTTATTGCAATAACTCTTACAAATATCGGAAAAGTTTTTTCTCAAAATTGAGTCTTCCTAAAATTTTTTATAATGAAATTGTTAGAAATATTAAATCGTTGAATTTATTTGGCTAACCTCCCTTTCCTTATTTTACTATGCCACGTCATGCATTTCGTGCGTAACGCGTGAAAGTTTTCCACTTGGTAGTCCTTGTAGAACGATAGCAATGCAATTCCAAGCATTTATTGGGAATTGAAATCAACCCCAGCACCAACAGGCGAGTGCGCAAAGGAACAGTAAATGGTGATTGAGGGCTGAATTACCGATATGGTTAGCGGTAGAAGCAGTGCAAAATAATCGTTACAGTAAGTAATTAATTAGCGATGTGGTGAGGAGTGGGGTGATGGATGGGTGAATAAGCGAGAAGCAGAGGAAAAGCATGTGCAGTTGAAGTTAATGCCAATGTACTGCTGCCTTCATCAGCCCCTGTCAAGTCTGGTGGCTCATGGTGTTTTAACTGTCACCCGCTGTCGGACTCTTTCAATTAGCCGCTCTTTTTGCACCGCTAATACAATACTAATTCAATTGGTCAAGGTGCCTTGTCACTTATCGTTTATCAAGTTTGTGTCAGAATTTTATAAATCGCTGCCAGTATTGACAGCATTCATTCATGCTGTAATAAACGGTAATTGTTGTGAGATCCTTTAGAGCTCAAGCTAGCGGGGAGGATGTCGGGTAATTTCAACACCGCCGAAGAACCGGAAGGAAACCGGTAAATCTTGGGTGCCCCAGCTAATAGAACTGCCAAATGCATGGAAATTGCTGCGGTAAAAAGCATGAAGACACGCCTTCAGTGTCAGCTGATAGTACTGCTGACATTCAAAGATCTCGGGATGAAAATGAAATTTCAAGGTACACGGAAAAATTACGTCAGCCGACAAATAACTCAGTATAATTGTCGGCTTTAATTGCTGACGATTATTGACTGCTTATATTATCATTGAAATTAATTTCATGCAGAATTATCTTTATCTCACCATTCAATTTTTAATTGCAGTAATTAATGAACTGTTAGTAGCAAATTATGATCCCTTAACAGACACTTTTTTAGCCTAATTATTGTCGACTAATTTAACAATTCCTTAATTTTATAATTTGCAAAAAAAGTTTTCTTTCCTTTAAGGAAAAGGATACTATTAGCTATGAAAATGATGGCACTAAATTCATATTGAAAATGGATTTAAAAAATTTTTTTAGTCATTCATTTCCATTTTCATCGTTTGGTTACGCTGAAACGGTTGCGCGCAATTACACGATTGATACGTCACGTGCTAAGACAAACAAGCCCGTTGTCTCAATTTGCGCTGCAAAATTGGGTATGCGTGAGGTTAGCAAAAGAATGAAATTAATTTTCGTTTCCTTCAAAACTCTAATTTTGTAGAAATTAATTGTTAATGCAGAAATTACGATGTATAATTTTGTGAAACTTTGAAGAAACTTTCATTATTATTAATTTCATAAAAAGTTTTGGCTAAAATCTTTTAAAATTGTAGTTATTGAAATGAATGCAAAATTTCAGTATCCAGAAGGGCGAGAAGACGGTGGCATATGTGATATCTACTGGCATAATAATATGCAACACGATGTAAAATCAATAATCAGAAATCCCCAGTCGAAAATTAATAAATTTCCAGGTTATGTTGGTTGATTTATTCAGTTTAAGAATTTCAATCACAATTAACTGTGCTGTTGATTGGAACGATTTAGTAAATCTCATTGTACGGTAATTTTTTTTTCAAAAAAAAAACATACCTTTCTTGTTGCATAATTTTCGTTTTACAGGAATGTCGGATTTATCGCGTAAAATTTCACTGACACGGGCAATTTCCTCGATGCGTCAATTGTTTCCGGATGAATACGGATTTTACCCCTCAAGCTGGTTTATTCCGGCACAACTTGATGCATTCATTAAGTATTGCGACAGGTGCGAGAAACCCAAGGGCACTTCGATATCATCCCAGAGCAGCAACTGGTATATTGTCAAGCCAGATGATGGTAGATGAACAATTTTTCTTTCGACTCATTCAAATTTGATTTTATTCAAAATCTTCTGTCTTTTGCTTCTGCCGCGCTGTGGCACTTATGAATTTCACTTACGAGTTTACGTGTTACCCAAATCATATTTAAATGTTAAGCGTGCATTGACGTGTGAACTTATTGCACCATATTACAAATGCATTGCTTACCAGGAGCCCATGGAACAGGGATTTATCTAATCCAAAAACCAGAAGAAATACGGAAACCGGAAACCTGCCAACTAATTCAGGAGTATATTGCGGATCCCTATCTGTTGAATGACAACCTGAAATTTGATTTTCGCGTTTACGCTGTTATTAAAAGCATCAATCCGTTGTCAATTTACGTTGCTCGCGAAGGTATCAGTCATAAATGCTTTTACCGTTATGTTTCTACAAAGTGTACTTCGATAAAATTTCTTCACAAAGAGCATTTCTGAAATTGGCGAGCACTTTGGCATTAAAATTTGAAAGCTAAATTTGGAAAGATAAATAGAAAGGTCGAAATTTCCATTAGCACATTATGGAATTAGAAGAAAAGCAAAAGTAGGTCATATGAAAGTAATGAAGCTGAAGCACTTAGTATTTTCAGTATACTGAAACTTTCAGTATTATTGAAATTAATTCATCTTGGTCTAATTATTTGCTTCATTCTATTGCTATTTCACATTATATCCTTTTACGATTGCTAAATTAATTGTTTAAATTACAGAACATTTCAAAATATACGAGTAAAGGTGCTAAAATTGGTTTCAAGTAAATTTTCCTCTCTCTTTTTAACTAAAAAGATAGATAGGTTAAAATTGATTTCACAGTAATTTTTAAAATTTTCTCCAATTTTGCTTAATTGTATGAATCATTCAGGTATGGCACGATTTTGCACGGAACAATACGCCGCACCAAGTTCATCAAATTTTGACAATTTATACGCTCATTTGACAAATTATTCATTGAACAAAGAGAACAACGCTTACATTCACAGCTTATCCTTACGTGATCAGATCAAAGGTTATCTGTTGTTTACGCTTGTCAATTAAGATACGTTGCAGTACCGTGCCATTTCTGAGACATTCTTTTTTATACTTACAAACAGTAAAATTTTAATTTTGTTATTAAATTAATGCAAGAGTAAGTTTTTGCAATGAGGTAGTTCGAATTTTAGCACGTAATTAGAACAAATTTTAAATAGATAGACATCTCATAATTTTCATGATATTTATTTTTAGGAAGCAAGCGATTGCTTTCCACCGTTTTCCATCAAATGGAGGCGCGTGGTGTTAAAAAGCGACAGCTATGGCGTGATATTAAAATGATAATTGTTAAGACGGTAATTGCAATGCTACCTGAAATTATTCTCAACTACGAGTATTATTTCTATGACACAATGGGTCTGCAATGCTTTCAGGTGAGCGATCTATGACTTAATTATTTCAATGATTGAAACTAATTCAGTTCGTTTCCCACTCAAGATAACATGGGATGTGCAGTCAAGAAATTGATTTAAATTAATGCCGGAATTTATTCAATCAATTCTTTCTAAATATTTTTAATTACTGAGTGAGTAATATGAAATTAAAATTAACGCAACGAAATACGCATAGTTCATGGCGTAAACAAATTTGTTTTCAGATAATAGGCTTTGACATATTGATTACAAAAAATTTACTGCCGGTGTTGCTTGAAGTAAATTCATCTCCAAGTTTAACAATCGAGCATGATATTTTCTGTCCATTTAATGATAAAGAAAATATTGAACCATTGAGGGTACGCTCTGTTGTAGATGAAGTGAGTTTTACTTTGCCAATTCATAAATTTTTTTCTCTTGTTTTAATTTTAACGAATGCAAACTACAAGTTGTGGCACGTATCAGTGCTTTCATCAGCCACCATACAACTGTTTAGTAACTGAAGTAAAGAATGTCTAGCAATTATTGAAATGACGATATTTTCGTTAGCGATGTGGGCAGTGATAATTTTGATGATAAGATGATATCGAGGAAAAAAATTTGTAAACTTATCAGAAATGCTAGTCGTCAAGCCACTGTCCGGTCGCTGTACCGAAATAGCTTTAATGCGATACAGCTTTTATTAGTTGTCATTATTACAGGTTATTAAAATTCCACTGGTAAGAGATACAATCCTTTTAGTTCTCAATTTGATTGGTGATGCTTATCCCACTCAGTCGCAAACGTTAGCATTTCATTAATGATTATTCCGATGAAAATAATTGAAGTTTTAAACCTTATTTTCAATTTCTTTTCAGACTTAATGATTTGTGCTAACTTCCCCACAATTTTCACTTTTACTTGCAATTTTTCGGGATTCTTTTGAAAATTATGGTTCGAAAAAAAATTTGATTTTAGTTTTAGTAAGTTTTAGTTTAACACATACGAATAATAAATGTTCTCGGAAAGCCATCGACGATATGGGAGAACTTCGCACAAACCGAAGATGTCATTTGACGGAGGTACGAAATGGCCAATTGCTTTAACAAAATAAACATTTCTCTCATTCATTGACATAATTTTCATTCACTGATAAAATTTCAAAAATTTTCAAATTTTTGTTTAGATTTTTCCATGCCGCTACGGTCAGAGCAGTGGACATTTGCTATTTTTAGACAAAGCTGTTTATCTATTCATGCAATTTGTAAATTTGAAGCAGACAACAGTTCTCATAATTTCTGGCGCCCGAATTTTTTTAAAGTTTGTTTTCGATTAATAATAATGAAAGAAAATATCATTGAGGAAATTTGCTCATTTAAAATTAATTTGTAATTGTATTAAAGCAAAAGCAGCGCTTAATATCCTGTTGTTTTAAGAATTGCTATGAAGACAATTCGAGCATGGAAAGTTGATAAATTCCAAAAAAAGAGTTGGTCCAGAGAAGAAACAGGGATTAATTAAATCAATACATTTTGCCGTTTTGATTTAGCGATGAGAAGTGTAGGCAGACTTGCACAACTCATTATATCTCAACTCATTATATGCAAATTTCTTCCTTTTTCTGTTTTATAGAAAATGCAATTTGCTAGATGTAATAACGATGAAGGAGATGGAAGCGAAATTTATAGAAATTCATAAACATTTTACAATGAACGAATATATCCCATACGTTTCCGGTTTGTTTCCGAAATCCTGAATTGAGCAAACAAATTAGCAACAGAGGAATTGCTAATGGAATATCGTATGGATTAATGAGACTGTTTAATTCGAAATATCACTGACTCAATTTACGATTAAATGATAAATATTCAGTTCAAATTATCCAGTCCAATCATATCGGTTATACATGGATGGTCAATTCAAATGCTTAAAGTTTGTCACCTGAAAATGTAGACATTTTTGATTGTCAACATTGAACTGATAGTGACTTATAGTGCGTGTGGTAGAGATAACATGCAATCAGCGAGTTATTAATTACTATTAGGAAATGGAAATAATTTAGGTCTATCATTTCACGGCTTTCTTTACCTTCTCTACTACATCGCTCAGTTGAAATTCCCATGTTACGTCTACTTACTGGAACAGATGCAACGTTTGCTTGCACACTGTGATTCATCTCTCAGAGGGAATGGCGTGAGATCGGCACGATTGAGACATGTTCAGATTAATCACGAAAATTGTCGAAAGTATAATTTTCCACTTTTTTTAACATATTCACAAAAGTCAGTTGATCACATTTCCGGAAACGAATTTTTTCGACCTTCAATTATCATTTTCCTCATATTCATAAGCATGCAAATTTAAATCCAGATTACAAGTTTTGCAGCGTTGAAATTTACTTGCTTCCATCACGGATATACGCGAAACGAACAAGTCGACCTCAGACACGCTTGAAACCAAACGAATCGATAAAACTTCAACCACGATATGGGCGATCGCTTCCACGTACTTCCGCGTTAAATGGAATGATTCCAAGAGAAGTTTCAGTAAAATTTCTTGCAAGTCAGAGCATTAGGAAAAAAGGTGAATTGGTATTACCAAGGACACAACCTTCCCGCTTTTAAATCACCAGTATTGCTATTATGTAATTTTTATTTGTAATTAGAATCACCAATCTACTTTTAAAGAATAATGGAATAAATAAGTTATTTAAATTTAAATCTGGAAGACCCAAACGAACAGGAGTATTCTAGCATATCACGTGGATACTTAAGCACTGAAGTGCTGGCTAAATCGGCAGAGCAAAAAATGGAAAATTAGTCTCAAAAGCTATTAGATAGGAAAGCTGTTTTCATGCTATTATAATAAAATCGACAAACAAATTGCAAGGTAAGCAAATCTTTAACCTTTCTTTCTTCATAAGAGCAAAACGCTTATTACATGCTATCACTGAGAAAATTTATTTGAAAACTTCATTCCTACAAAAATCTTACAATCTTATTGCTGTAAAAAGGAAATACAACATTACGAGAATTCTGCCTGAAGACATCTACCTGAAGCTGAAATCCCGAAAGTGAATATAATTTGTTTGTAGAGATCAGCATAGATGAAATTACAATTTGAAAGAACTTGACCTCTTAAAATTTTTTGAGAACTACTTGTCTCACAAAAATTTCAAACATATAAGCAGCAATAGCCTTTCTGAGAAAGAACAACATATGAGACCATAAACACAGAGAGCATGGCACACGAGCACGTTGAAAATTAATTACCCGCAAAAGTATTTGTTTGGTGCGGAATAAGCAAAAGCTAATGTATGCTTAGTAAAGAAGTGAGCACTTGAAAAATGAATATAGAAGTAGAGCATTATCGCTACATTAAGTACACCAATAAAAAACTAAAATGGAATTAAATGAATGTACAAATAGTAAAAAATCCTTCTATAAAAACTTTGGATGCGACTCAGAGATCAAAACTGTGAAACGTGAGATCATTTTAATTTGAGGGAAAAGAAATATTATTGTTCATCATCACAATGTTGTTTACCTGTTTATATTTCATGAATCTATTTCATGAACCATTTGCTGATTGCGCATGGTATTAAGAAATGTTGCAACACTCCAACTCTGAAATAAAAGTTATCATCACTGATTTGCAATTTCATTTGAAAGCTGGAAAGATTCCAATTTCAATTGTCGTTCCTTAATTACCAACGTCGCTGAGTTTTCTGCACAGAAAATGTTGATGGAATCTTAAAGCTTTCAGTTTCTTTAGGTTGTTCGTAAGATATACTGTAATATCTCTATTTTCTTCCTCATGCTAACTCCTTTGTATCAAAACATCTTATGTGCTAGCATAAACAATAGCCTCATCAGCATGAGAACGCAATCGCAGTAAAATGAAATGCAAGTGTGTCACATTTTAGTTGACCAAATGATGGTCAATATCTCACCAGTTCCTAACAATTATGCAGCAAACTATCTACGATACCTAAAAGTGCCTTATACAGTAAATATTTTCTATTTGCCTCGAAATAATATCAAGCTCATATGCAGTAAAGTTATTTGGAAGCAATTTAAATTCGAAACGATGACTGTTTTCCATCAAATATCTCAATTACTTCAAATAAGAATTTGACTACGGAGGTAAAATTGGCCTAATTTTTTGTCACATTCAAATATCGCTGTGGATAAATTATTTATTCAAGAAACTCAACGTGAGATAGCGAATTAATTTTAAAGAAAATTCATATGATCTAGGTCAATAAGACTACAGAGATAGAGAGATTTTTCACTTTTATCCCTGTAGCTTCATTCTCCTTGTGTTCAAAGCATTTTGTTATCTATCGAAAAAAGATGGAACACGTAATGAAAATTATTGAAATATTGCTAAGATTCAAACTTACTTTAGGTTTGGTAAGCTTTCCGCCACTGTAAATGCAATGAATTTTCGTTTTTTTATTAAATTTAAGGTCAGGCACTAGTTTGGGTGTAAGTCTGAAATAAAGAATGCAGGAAATTTATTTACTAAAATTGATACTCCGTTATTAATGGATACTGCTACATGCAATACATGTATGTTTTTCCTTTTCTCAACTGCACCAAATTTGTTGTTAGATAAGATGATATTTTTTTAATCTACACTTAAAGAAACTTACATACACTTACACTTACATAAAATATTGCGTTTTCGTTAATTCGTTATCTTTGGAGAGCATGTCTACAATCATATTGAATACAATTCTCTCATTCTTTGGATCCATTCCTGAAGTAGAGTAAGCAGCGATTTTTACTAACTACTTAGTTTTAGAGAAATTATTTACCTACAACATTCCCCTCCATTCAAATCCATAATCAATTTATCAGTTAATAACACTTGATTCTGATTGGAAAACACGAACAAACTCGAAACCTTGATTGATTTCATCAACACAACGAAAAGGTACTACAGTTAGCTTCTGCAATGCCAATATATATAGCATTGTAATCACACTACGTTCACCGCCCGACTGCGTCTATAATGTAAAATTATAGAAAATAACAAAGTATATATACGTATAATTAAGATATCCATTATTTCAAAAACCTGACTTTCACGATAAAAATAGGAATCAAAAATACAGTGGCAAACAAACGCGGTTATGCATAAGCTCACCTGATGTGTTAATTGTCGAAGTCTTTCACCTTCCCGAAATTTCGCTGTTACTATAATGCCATACTTCAGAATATTAAGCTGCAAGTTTATGTTGGAAAAAATTAGAGTAAGAAATATAATCTGTATTTCCCATCAAAAGTTGAGAGATGAATGAAAAAATTATATGTTGAATGATACAAATAGTTTGTCAAAAACAAGGGACGAAACGACGAAAACAAGGAAAATTATATACACATGAAAAAATTCATCGATATAAACCACAGAAACTGAAGATTTCGAAAAATGTTTCGTAACTCAAAACATAAAATATTACCCTATCATCAGGTTTCTGAAGATAAACTTCTCCAGAGCATCCCATATTTTCAAAAAAAGAACTGAAATGTTGATTCAGTTTTTCAACAACGCTTTCCAGTTGAAGCAGCCACTGCTCCACCAACTGATTGATTTTATTTTCCCACTCATCGACCTTAAATAATAAAAATCAAATAATATGAAGTAATTTCTTATAATAACGTCTTCTGATCTACTTCACTGCAGCTGTACTTCTGAAATGGTAAAACATTTTCTTATTCGTCTTCATGGTTTGATATATATTTTTTTTTTTCAAATACAAGACGCAGACTACATACGTGTTTCTTCCTAGCGTCCATTTGTTTAACGAGAGATTCTCTCTTCTTTGTCAACTTTTCAAAACGTTCAATATCCTAAAACGTCATTCAGCAGATAAATGGAGGTTTTCTTTCTTAAAAATACAATGCTTCCTATTTATCCCTTTTTAAGCGAAAAGTTGCGGTTTTTATTCGAAAGGTTGTCACTTGAATATGAAACTAAAAGTAATTATTGAAACTAACTTTTTTCTCTCCCTCACTATGTAATGCATCCAGTTTCCCCTGCTCGCGTGCCATTTCAACTTGTATTTCTTCCTTAGTGTCCGGAATTGCATAGAACTCAAAGCCCTTAAAATTCGAAACACATAGCATGGTCGTAAACAACGAATATAATCAACTAAAACACATACTGTAACCTTCTCAGGAAAATGATTTATAGTCCCACTTAGTACCAAAATAAAACATGTACAATTTATCCACAAGTTCGACAATACCCAACTTTTTTGATAATTTCCAATTTGACGGAAATTATCAAATTTTGTAACAGAAATATATTTTATAATCACTGCATTGAAATATGGCAACTAGCATCTTGTTCCCACCAAATAACGGCGCACAACCATATTATATTAACTCTACCAACAAACCGTTTTTAAAATTTCTAATGCTACAGCAGCTTCGCATGTAGATGAATCTTCAACACCGACTGATTCAAACAACCGCCGCTTGTCTTCTTGTACTTTTTGCATTGCTAATTTAACAGTTACTTCAGTATGCCTGATTGCATCCTCAAAAAAAACATCAAAAAGTAATTTAAGATGTGTAGCTAGAATTTCAAGAATACATGAAAACACGAAACAGACCAAAGTTGAAGCGTTTAAGAATCAACAAAAAAAAAAACCGATTTGGATTCATATTCCTCTTCAAACTGGTTCAGTCGTTTTTGTAATGTATCCAAGCCTTTTAACACTTTCTTCGCACTTAACGTTGCAAATAGTGCATTCTGGATGTGCAATTTCCTCTTTTCCTGAAAACAATCAATTCAGAAAGGTTAAGCAAAACTAATTATATCCCTTCCTCAAATATACTCTTGAAGAGGCTAGGAGGAGATGTCTTAACAAGATCGAGTGACACACGCTCATTGTGAGCGGGATAAAAGCTCCAAAAATATATTTAAAGAAAAAACTAATAAAAAGTGCCACAAACAAACAAAACAAACTATCAACTGTATTTTCCTTCCAGATTGCAGTGGTGTAGAATATTTTCAAGTAATTTATTAAAATTAAAAAAATAATACCATTAATTTCGCGACTTTTTCAGCCCGTTCAAACGACTTTACGATGATTTCATTTTTTGCTCTTTGGAACTTTTCAGCAGCCAAATTCAAATCGGGTTTATCATTTTCGGCTGCTTGAACCCTGCAAAGTAAGCCGTAATCACTGCACTCAATAAATAAACACGCATATTCCCAAACAAATTCTGCCACAAAATGAAATAGAACCTTGCAGCTTTCGAACGCAGCTGATTTAAAATGATGTTCCGCGCATCTTTCTTTTTGATAAATGCATCCTGAAAAACAAAATGCAAATTGCAGAATGGAGGCTTAAATGCGCAAGATAGAATGAACCAATATACAATAAGAACTATCTTACTTAAATGTTACCACTACAAGAACTTTTACTTCCCAGAATCAGATTTGCAAAAGCGTACCATCTTTCTACGGCACCTCTCTCGTCCCTGAGCGATGATTCTCTCCGTTTGTCCAGTACGCTCATGAGCCAATCGCAGCTAAAGAAAATCATGGAGAGCTTTAGAATCTTTTAACTGAACATTACCACTACCACCACTTCTATCATATTATTGTTATCATATTATCATGCCCATCCGAAACATCGATATCAAACGTGCCACTGTAATGAAAACTCAAGGAAATAAAAGATCTCCAAGAAGTAACCTCATTTTCAAGCTCCTTAAGCTTCGCTAATTGTTTTTCCAACTCACTGAGACTTTGTGCATTATTTTTAGGTAAAGCAGTGTGAACAACAAGAAGTCGCAAGGAAGTGCGCAATGCTTCTGTTCGAACGGACAAATTACCGCCGTAGCGAGATACAGAAATTCGTACCTAAAAATATTAAATATATGAATCACCTCTTCATAGTGGACAAAGTGATTATGAAATTTGGGTATGGCAGCACAAAAGTTTTTAAAAAAGTCACATGATGCGAGATGCCAAACTACTTTTAATTACTTTTCAATTGCTTTAATAGTAACTCGAGTTAAAGGAAAATATTATAAGAATTACCCGAAGTGAATTCGTTAGAAACAAACGATGGGAATCTTTGAGTGCTTCGCAAACTTCATCCAGGCGGTTTTCTGTCACTTGAGTACCAATGGGGATTTTGTGTAACTAAAAAAAGGAATGGAATTAATAGAATGAATTTATAGAACCCATAATTTTCAACAAAAATGATTTTATGTATACTGTGAACAAGCATCAAGATACGCAACGCATATATTTAAAATGTAAGAGTCAAGGAATATCACATGAAAACAGAATAAAACAAATAGATCAAGGTTTAATGATCACCAATGCAACACTATTCAGATACGCTTTCACGGGATCGGGTGCAGAATACAGATTTGATGCCATACACGTAAATCCCAAGGAATGTAAATGTGTCGGTATCGTCTCTTGCTTTTGAAAATATTTTATCTAAAATTTCGGCCAGTTTTTACAATAATCTTTTAAAATCATTAGTAAATAAGAAACTTTCGTTCCATTTTCAAAATATTTTTGATAAGCACAATAAAAAATCAAAAACTTTTTTTACTCAATTACGATACTTTATTAATTAAAATCGTAAAGAAATTCATCACTGTTAACAGTGGATTAACAAACAGAAAATGAAAGCAGAAATACCACAATCACGGTAGTATACTGTGCTGACATTGCTCAAAAAGTAAGCAGTAAACAACTGACCTCGTCATCGTTCATGATACATGAATTAATTTTCCATGGGTGCCGTTTATCCGTCAACAATAATTCATCTTCTTTGCAATGAAATATGAACATTAATAAATCACGACGTGCAATGATATTTTCTAAATAAACTGCAGCGTCATCATTGACCAAAGACATCTGGAAATGGATAGTACTACCAAAAAATTAAAAATTAAGCATTAGACAAGTCTTTCACATAACAACACAAAAATTTACAAAATAATCTATTCATAATAGAAGATAAATCTATTACAACATATTAAGAACCGTCATTGGCTTTCTTTGTTTTCTCCCAATCTAATTATATCCCACTTGTTCTGTCGCAATTTCAACCGATTCCAATTCTTTTAGATGAAATAGAAGATTAGCATCTTTTCAATGACAGAGTTTAAAGCAATCCGAAGGGAAACCAAATAATTTTAAATGAGATTGTTATTAAATGAGTAATCGTCATAATAAATACCTTTCCAATGGAATATGACAAACAGATCAACATGATAACAATAGACAAGTCATACTCTACGAAATTCCTTATGAACTCACAAATAACAAAGGCACAAAAACCGGATGCCGAAACTTCTCTTTCTGAGACTCATACCATTGCCATGCCTCCTCACATTTCATCTCCCTACCAATTCCTTTCAAAATAACAAATTTCTTCCGAAATGACTGCTGATCAGCATCAATCGCTTCCACAACAGCTAAAACAAAATGCCCAATGAAATATTGAAAGTCATAAAGTCAAATATTGAAAGTCATAAGGTCATAAGTATGAATAAGCACAATTTTGTTTTGTACGACTTCGTTTAAAATTAACGAACTATGAATATAAACCTCGAATTTTAGAATCGATTTCACCAATTTTCTTGTTTAATATTGATTTTTGCTTATCCAGTTCCTCCTCTCTTGTATTCCACTCCAAATATTCATTTTTGATTGCTAAATTCTCGTTCTGCAGTGAAAGTAATTCTTAATTTTAGCATTAACTTTCTCAAAAAAAAGGAATTAAAAATAAAAATTTTCAACAAATCACTCTACGAAAAAAAATCGTAAGCGGCATAATGCAGAATCACGACCTCAGACGGTCTTTTCGGCACTCTTGAAAATGTTTTTTTTGGATACTAGGCCTCTGATTACTAAAAACCTTGCCTGATCTCAGAATCTACTTCAAAAACACAAATAACCGACAAATGACACAGCATTTTATTTTAAAGATTGCTTTATTCATAAATTTGGTACAACATACAATACCTCCATAGACGTAAATTCTTGTTCTGCAACAGCAAGTTTCTCCTCCAAAAGATCATGTTCCGTTCGTGCAGCACTTAACCTTTCTTCCCACTCATCGTATTCTTTTTTAGCACGTTCATAATCTTTTTTTGCACTTAATATCTATAATTTGATATGATAATGAAGGAAAAAATGTGCTTCGCATAAGCTACTTGTAAGATAATATGTCATTCTAGTTATCTGCTGAATGAATTGTTAGAACACTATAAAAAAATAATTTCTGACCAATCATGCAAACAATTTTCATCGATTACCAGAAAGGAATCCAACACACTTACCAATTCATCCACTGATTCAACTGTAAGCAGTTCGTCCGTTTCATTTTGCACTAAGAACAACCCAGCCACCTAAAACACTTGATTACACTTTTTTTATATCTAATGAATTTCACTATCACTTTTCAAAAGCACCACGTTTTGAGGAATTAACGAAAAAAATTATGATAGAGACAATGTAAACTCTCATGATTATAACAAGAAATTTTCAGTCATATAGCTAATTTATTGATATCATTTTTCAATATAATTCAAAAGCATCACACAATCACAGTATAAACGAAGAACTAACGGCATCCTTTTCTTCGCGTTTATGCTTTTCACTGACATTTTTTTGCTGTTGCAGAAGACTTTTGATAGGCAGCATCGCTTTTTTCGTCTATTATAAATTCGTAGAAAGTATAATACTTGCTTATTATACGAAATAAGAAAACTATTATGTAGCCTTTATAATCCTAGGCAATAACCTATAATTCTGTATCAGTTAACATCAAGAAACTAAGTACCTTAATTACGGTCCTTCCATAGTGTATAAATTTAAGTCCGAAAGTAATAAGGAACAAACAGAACCTCAAAGGTAGCGTAATAAAGAAGCTATGCTTTAACTTAATCATCAACAAAAACACTCTAGTTATATTGAAGCAGCTGATTTAGTAAGCAAACAAACTTATAAAAACTTGTAAAATAATGGGAGATTAAACACTCCCTCAGGAATTGAATAATAAAAATTTCCAAATTTCAAACTTCACCTCCTCAAGTTCCGCCTCTTTCATATGTTTATAGTGAATTCTTTCATGAGCGACCACTTCTGCCTCCAAATACTCCTGCAAATTACTTGCAAATAATATCTCAATGTTAATAAATTAAGAAACATTCTGCTCCAGACATAATAAAAAAAAGACCAGAATAGCGAAAAAAGAAAAGTGAGGAAAAGAAAAATAAATATTGACGAACGATATAAAGTTCTTTGCATTGGAGAAGTCGAATACGTTCCCGCATTGTTTCACGTCGTCGATAATTTTCAATTAGAGGGACCAACATTTTCAGTTCACTTTCCACGGAGCTTAAACGCTCTTCCAAGCTTCAAAATTCAAAGATTTTTTCAGAATTCAAAGAAGCGCAAAAATAAATAGATATCTACAAAACTAAATTACACAAAAAAAGAAAAGTGATTAACATACTATTTTGTATGTGAACAAGGTGAATGTCTAAACAGACTACGATAAATGCTTTTATGTAAATCGACCAGATTTTTCCCAACAGCCTAAATATGTTAGATTTAATAAATTATAATTAAGAAGTCACCGAAATGTTTATTCAAAAGGAAAATTATGCAGAAACTTTTAGCCGTAACTTTTTCCGTATTTTTAAGCAGGGCATATGATTTTTGTTCCGCAAAACTCTTCACTTTATCTTGTGCGAGAAAAGTGCATGGATTGTCAATCTGAAATTTGTGATAAAAATATTACAATTTTGAGCTATTTTTGACAAGATGAGTGAAAAAAGTTCAACTTCAACTTCCGTTCATTGTCTTTTTGCATACATTCCTTTCCATTTCATCATTAAAAAGCAACATGAAAACAAAAGTGTTTAGGGTATTTATTATGAACTAGATGGTTAGAGTTAATTCCACACCATGAGATTTACATACTCTGCTGAAAAAAATTTAAGACACTTTTCCAATACTATGCATCTCCTTACTAAGTTCATGCCACTCTCACCTTCTGTGTATTCTGTCCTATAACAATTTTCTTAATTATTCTCACACAGAACTTCGTTCTGTATCGCTACGTTAGAACTAAAAATGTTTATATGTGTAAGGACAATCAAAATACAACTGGGAATGACCTTATTTTAAAAAAAAATACCGATGTTATTCAGCATAATTTTCCGAAGAATAACGCCGGCACAAACAGTACACACAAGGAGATCAAACAGCACTTAGGTCAAAGAATTAGTACTTCACCTGGATATTATAGCTTTCAACAATATCACGCAATTTTGTTTGTGCTACTTTCTCACCATCAACAAAATAATCGGGCAAGCCTGATCGATGCAAAACAATTGAGAATATTCGATCCTTTTCAAGCTTTGAATCACGACTAAAATCGGTCCAAGCTTGTAAAAACGTCTTTCAGAAAAAAATTCATATTTTTTTCGAATGTCTGTTCAAAAGCCAATAATTCCCAATTTCCTTACAGGTTCCGATAATCTTATGAATTGATATCATCAAAAAAAAAAATGATCTCACAAATAGTTACATGGAAACTTCTACGGATCCTTTCTCCAAACCATGCTTGATATAATCAGCTAACAATTCGGAACGCCCTAATAATCGCGGATTACCACCAACTGCCAAACATAAACCACACATAATTGTACTTTTACCTTAAAAAAATAAAATGCAATATGACAACAATTTCAGGAAATAACTAGTGTAGGTTCAATATTCACTACTTCAGCTTGCTTCTAACTTTCTGACTTTGGGACTTGAAAAATCACTAGATCACCTGTTCCATTTGGTCCAACAATAACATTCAGATTTGGACCGGGAAATATTTCCATATAATCGTAAGTTCTGAAATTAGTGAGTGAAATCAAATATTTAGGAATTCTGTAAGCTTTTTCGCAGCTTATGCTGTTTTCAAATAGTGAAGCAAACTACAAATAATAAACTTTATAAATAAGACAGTTGTTAATTTAATACGAATTGAAAGTGAAACGAAAGACTAGTACATATTAGTAAAATACTTTGAAGAAATAAAAAGCGCTCGCTTTTATCAGCTTTCTTTAGAGTCAGAGTAGTACGATTTACAGAAATGATTTATTCCACCTTTTCTATGAACTTTGCCCAGTCTTTTTCCCCTCTTTCTTCCTCTGGTCTTCTTTTAGCACGCAATTTTCTTTGTCTTCACAGTTTGAAAAGTACCTTACTAATTTTAAGGTTACCGATTGAGACGAAACTAAGCTTCCAAGACTCTAATAGTAAGCTGTGAAAATAATATATTCAACTCTATTATATCTACCAATGCATGTTGCTTATATGGCTTTTCCTTCTTTTGACAAGCTTATTTTAATATATTAACATGCTTACTTACGTGATTTATAAATCTGCAGTTCTTGTTCATTTTCCATACATATTTTTGTTGACCCCGTAACTTCTACATATTGATCTATGCATGCCCCTTATTGTAATAATTAGAAACTTACAAGAAATTCTTGAAAACAATTTTAGTAATCGATCCATTGGGAAAATGTTCAGCAGATATGACAGTTTCGCGTTGACTATTTGCATCCATTGTGGCTAAAAACAAAGTTTTTTGGAGATACAACAAAATAAGCAAAACAAGCGTCAGATATTTTCACAGTTACTGACTACATTTACTCACCAATTGCACTTATACTCCTTAACTCAAACTGATATTAAATTCTCTCGAACCTAGTTCAGTTTTATCTCACTTCAGATGACATGTAAACAGTTAATTAGTCATTTTTAAATTTCAAATTGACGACATTAAATTTTCCAGGATGATCATCACTACTTCCACTTAATAAGAAATCCGAGACAGATTACAATAAGGTAACGAATGCTAATTTTTTCCGTAATAAATATTACTCCTCAAATTGAGTTCGTGAATTTCGCTATCAAGTAACATAAAAAGGCATTACAATGAAGAGGAAGTAGGAATTCATGAGAAAACAAGAAGTCTTTTGTTGACGCAGAGAGAAGGAAATGAAAAAACACTCTCCGTGATTTGAAATAAACCCTAAAAAGAATCAACTCACTCTACTTTCTGCTTATTTTCATCACTTTTGTAAGTCAGCCATGTGAATTGCACCCAACACCCTTATCCTCCACACCTACACCTGGAAGAACCACCAACTGCTCTGAACTCTCACCTCTATGCTCAATTTCAATTCCCCGCTCCTCACATACAACACCGTTCGAAATTTCAAATCCGAACTCGTTGTCCAAGTCGCCATTAGACACTGTTGCATAGGTTTATGCACTATTCGCGATTGTTTTTAAATTTTATGAAAACAGTAATCCTTTGCATGATGCAATAGTGACGAAACGGGAGGCGGGGGGGTGCTAAAGTAGGTGCGATGCGGTGGGTGTAGGAGATGTCTCTATTCGTCGGATACGTGTGAGTGCGTCTTTTATATTTCCTTTGATTAGTTTTCATTTCAGAAATGATTCACATTTCGATTCCAACAACGCAAACGTTGGTTGAAACAGATGGGAACCGTACGTATGATGTGGGTTGTTTATTTTTTATTAGACAGTTATCAGCTCTTTGGAATAATTTTATTGAACATTTCAACTCTTTTTTAACTTTCTTTTAGTAACATTATGTGGATTTTTTAGTTGCTTTGTTAGTTGCTAATGTAGTAGTTGCTATTATTGATGTTGGGTATTATGGGGTCACTAATAATTGTTACAGCAGATATATTTTTTGGTAAGAATGGATGCATTTATTTCCAGGCATTTGACATACATATCAATGGTGCTTATCATGCAAGCATACGATATTCTCACTTATTGAAGCTTCATGAGAAGTTACGTAGCCACTTCGGACCGAAACTGAAAACACCTGATTTTCCATCTAAAAAGTTGTTCCGAATATTGGATCAAAGAACGCTAGAAGAGCGCAGACTGGCACTGGCACGTTATTTTCAAACAAGTTAGTTTTTTTTTTCTTCTATTAAAATTCAAAACATAGCTGCTTTGATCACCTCTGTTCTCAAGATACTGACTGAACTAAGTAGTGCCGTATGTGGAATATGCTTAATTTTGGTGCCTCGTTAGATTGCAATTGACCTTTTTTTTATTTCACATTACCGCAGTCTTTTTTTCAGTAGTTCAGCTTCAGTCAGTCGCTCAACACTTCATAACTGAAAACGCTTTTCTTAATTTTCAAATCGTAAGTGAATTTAGCTTAATTTTTTGGCTATTTTTTAAATTTAAGCTGGCATTAAATTACCTTCTTTTTCTTCAGGAATCATTTCGGCCGTCATCTAGTAACGTTTCAGTTGATGTTTTCATGGCAGATGGCAGCAAGGAAACTGTTCGATGCAATGTCGAACATCCTACGGAAATTATTTTAAAAGTTCTTTTTCATTTGATTACGAAAAGTATCTGAAGTATACCCATCATATTTTTTTGTTTCTGAAGAAAAAGAAATTCATTTTTAGCGATTTGCTGACATTGTTGGTTTGGGTTTCGAAAACGTTGGATATTTTGGTTTATTTGTAGCTAAACGACGTCATGCTAGTGATGATGGTCACTTTATATCTTCTCTTGGTTCAATGAAATACCCGGATACACTCTGTTTGTCATTTATATAGTAGTAATAAAGAGTGTAATAAGTTGAACTAATGAATTACCGAAATGTTTCTAACATTTTGGTGACTTTTTTAACTATGATTTTGGGACCATAAGGTCATTCATGATAGCGAAACCTCCCACTATATTTTCTCCAAGGCCTGGATTTCTTTTGTTTTTTTGCATGTTTAGAGAATGCGATTTTTTGGTAATAAATGATTTACTAGTTCTAGAAATTACTTCACATACACACTCATCTCCATGTATAATTTTTAGCAGCAGTTAGAGTTGAAATATCCTTTACAAATAGGGGCACCTATTGCATTGAATGATTTTAGTAATCCTTTCTGAAGTTTCTAGCTACTTTTTTGTGAAAGTTTTATTTAGCTGTGCGATTATTGCGAAATTTCGAATCACCTTATTTATCAATTCATTTGTTGAATCAGAAATCGGCAGCAACAGGAGTGTTTTATTATATTGTTATTAGAAAATTAATTTGGGATCCGAAAGTTGAGGAAGAGATTATGGATGATCCGGGAGCTGTTTTATTATTGTACAAGCAGGTACATTTTTTGATATGTAATTATAATGGAAGATACGTTATGTAGGCTAGATTTTTCGAAAAATCGTGCAGCATTTAAAAATCTTTCTAAATTATAAGAAGTAACCCTGTGAGTTTTTATTTTAGAGCAAACGAATAACCTGGAAAATATTTAGGCCGCAAATGATCTGCATAATGGTCATTTTGTGCCACGCCAAATAGAAATCAAAAATCGTTTGATGGCTTTGGAAGAGCAGGGCAATTGTATTCAGGTTAATGGGCTTTTGTTCGTTTCGAGTGACTAATGGAGAGTTTTGGAATGTATTGTTAGCTAATAGGCAATTGATAATTTTGATTTTTCTTGTTTTGGATTGTACTGCTTTTATTTTATACATCTTTGATGAGTCTGTCTGCTATCTATTTTGGGTATTATTCACATTTTGGTTTTGAAGATGTTAGATCTGTTCTTTTATACCGTTTTTTTTAGTTTTTACGCTTATGTCACTTGGAGCCAGACTATAGTTATGAAGTTTTGGAACCTTGCTCGAGTAATTATCCAAAGCCAGGGACGGAGTGCAATTTAAAAATTGGCCGACGTCATATTGTTTTGGAATTTAAAGATCAGGCCAAGGATGGTGTGAGTTATGTTTTAAAATTCCTGTCTGGTTTGTGATGCTTCAACAATTCCCATTCATTACGTTTCACCTTCTTGTTTAGATTGTACGTGCAGAGTTTCGAGCAACAAGAATTCGTGTTTGGCGCATTTCTCAGCAAAATAACGGCTTTACATTCTTATTCGAGTATCTAATATCGAAAGGGGTATTTCACTGGATTACTCTACATACCAATCAGGTTTTGCTTCACTGATTCTAATTTATAATCAACGTGAAAAAATCGTTCCTTTGGTAGGTTTTATGAGCTTTTACAATTTCTCTGAACATGCTGTCAGGTTGTACGGAAAATTTGATTCTTAGATTCCTGAGACTTTTGCTGTTTAATTCTACTTTTCAACAAAATTAAAACCATACAAAATCCAAACCGGAAAGTACTTGATTCCAGGCCATTTTGCTTTCTTTACTGCTTCAATCCATTGGTTTGGAAATTCTCAAAGAACATCGTTCCTTAATGACGACGGTGACTATTTCCTTTGCTTTGCACTTAATTTTCCCAAAAAGCTTTTTTTAGTTTTTACTTTTTCCTCTTCATTAGCCACAAAACCGTTCCGAAAAAACTGTGCAGTTCAGCTGTATATCATATTTTTAATGGTCTCAGTGTTTTATGAATTTGCTTTTAATCCATCTGTCTCCCCATATTTAGATTGGTAACCATGATTATGACTATCCAACAAAGGATATATTCAAAATTTACTCCTCACAAGAAGTTGATGTTTCGATAGGGCCTCCTTTTGTTTCGAGAGGTATCCAGTATTCAACGTCAATAGAGAACAGTGAGTGCACGAATTCGGTACAATCGAGGACGGTCGAAGAATCGATTATTTCAAATCATGACTCATTAGGAAATGGTCGGAGCTATAATAGCACCATTCCTTCGGTGAATGTAAACAATCATTATGACGTTATTATTCAAAGACAAAATTCAGAATCAGTTGCCGGAGATTCTAAGGAATTTATGCGAGATGCTTTTACTACAATTTCGGTATATTTTTGCTTTTAAATTTCGCCTCTAAATGTATTTTAGTCGATGAGTAGTAAACATAGTTTGAGTTTTATAACTGCTCATACCAATATTGGTGTATGTTTTTTAAGGAAATTGAGGTCGACTATTGGGATGCAATGAAGGTTATTTTTTTACAGTCCTCATTAAGATTGATATAAATGATAGCTGATATAACCTAACTGGCTGTGCGCTAATATATTAGTGGTTTATTTGAAACTTTTAGAAATAGCTTTCTTCGGATAACTGGAAGGAGTCATATCGTGATAGGATCCGAATTGATTTTTCTCCATCTTTTCAGATAGAATTACTATGTTCATATATCGTTAAACTGTTGAATTTATTTCAGAAGGTGTTACCGTTAAAAAGTGAAGGATTTGAAATTACAGACGATGACTTATAACCGCTTTCCATTTATATGTAATAACTGTCGAGGGAGATTTCTCTTTTCAGTTATTATTCCCTCCATTCGGTGGAACTCCGACTTATTGTTTTCTGTTAGATAAATTCTACTGTAGTTCTTATGCGTGTAGAAATCTTTTTTTTCCTGAACGAAAAATATTGAAGCACTCTATCCTTGAATAGATGTTTAATTAATTGTTTGATGTTATCCGTCTTTGGTTGTGTTTTTTTAACTGTTTTTTCCATATCTTACGAACCTTATCCCTAACATAGCGCTCACTAAACATATCTATTCCTATTTATTATATATATTTATTTCATAAGTATACTTAAGCGAATCACATTTATGTTGTGCGTACATCACATCATTACGTATATGAAGCAAATTCCTTTTTCACTGTGATATTTTCCATTATTTGCACTAATTTATAGGCCGATTTTCTGCATAATATATATTCAGCTATCCATTTCTGCATAGTTTGGATTCAGCAGTCCTGTTTTTTATTGTAATTTATTCCACAGCTATGGTTTTAATACTTATTTTTTCTGTCTTTGTTCAATCTTTTGCATAATTCCTCTATCGGAATTAATTTGGTTCTGATCTACGTTGTATAGAAATTTGCAGTTAGAAAAAATTAGGATTTTATTTTCGCATCGTTAAAAAGATTTTCTGGATTGGTCACCACTTGCGTAGGCATTCATATTTTTATAATGCTCCCATGATTAAATTTCCAAATGTTTGTTGGAACGGAAGTGTTGTAATGCATTTATATAAAAAAAATTGAAAATATGGAAGTTTTTCATTTGTGAATTCATGGAAGTGTTTGTTTTGCCTCATCAAATTTCACCAAGTTTCTAAAACTTTTTGTGATAGCGAAAAACATGGACTGCATACCTAACCGTATCGATTGGAAAAAGATTCCTTGCTGATTCCGGTGCAGTGATTTCAGCTGAGAATGTATGAAGGGAGGCATCAAGAAAGGTAAATAGGATAAATTATCAAATGCGAATAAAAATTCAGTATTAGAGAAGGCTTGTAGATTCTCCCTGGTTTAGATGCCATTTATTCCGAGCCATTCCTTTCCAGGTTATTTAAAAGAATGAAGTTAAGGGAATCATTTCCTTCATCTGAAAAGAAATGTCAATACCAATGTTTCAAATAAATTCAAAGGTGATGAATCCCAGAGGATGACGTGCAGTAAGCATATTGGGTCTTTTCGAACGTTTTATCTGCATTTATTTTGATCGATGTGTTGGAATTTAGGAATTAACTTTGGATTGTCGTTCTCATTTCCGATCATACAATATGTATATTTGTACAATACGATATGAATATTGCCCATAGTTTTCTGTTTGTAAGTTCGCTTACTTTGAACGGCATTTTGTCATTTTTACCTCTCTTTAAAACTAATCATCCCATTCTGTAGCAGTCTTGCTTGAAATTGAATTCATATGGACAAGATGGGATGAAAAGCGGAAAATCAAACCGATACTATAAATGGTAAAATTAATCATTGATAGCATATATTCATCGACTTTTTTTGTTTGAGAAGAACCGAACAAAGCATTTTCGAGAAGAAATTTAGCATGGTTGTAACGGAGAATAAATATATCATTCGCCGTGCATGAAAGAAGAGATGATTTAGATGAAATATCAAGAATTTTGGAGAATTAACCATTCCCGTTGCTATGAGCTACCGCACTCGTTGGAGAATAGACGAAATGGACATTGTAGTCTTCTCAACACTAAACGTTTCAGACACGCTTTTACCATCACCTCTACTACCATGACCAGCACCATAATCCTGGCCATTTTAAGATCGTCGTTATCATCACTAACAAACAGACGTGAACTACACGCACAGACTAGAAAAGAACGAAGAATGAAATTGTGGTAAGGGAACAGTGAATTCAATAATATAAGCAATGCAGGAAAACCCCGTCTCCATTCATTTCAACATCCGCGGCAAGGTGGACACGGAATGAAGCAGCAACAGCAGTCCGTGTCGAAATGTTCCCCAATGAAGCACCCACAGCAGAACGCAATTAAAGCCATCAACCAACCAGAACACCCGGAATATCTCGGCCTTTCACTGAAACGCACCCAAACACAAATGGAACACAAAACTATAACGAAAGAAATTTCAAAGGCATAGCATTATTTGCTATCAAAAAGCTTCGTACTTCTTGCTGGTTGCTTCCGACTAGCAATACATAAGTGCTTACTTACTTCTTATTATTACATTAACTGATTATAAATTATTCAAATTTACTGATTGAATTTCAATTCTTATCCCTTCAAAACGAAATTCTTTTAAGAATCCTTATCCCAAAGCTTACAGTGTAAAAAAGTTAGAAATAAAGTGAAATTTACTGATAACATGACTGTTGGTAATAGCCTGGAGCTGGAGAACACGGATAACACTGACCGGCCGGATACGGTCCGTACGGTTGACCGCAAGGAGCATGCTGCAAAAAGAAGGTGGAATATGAATAACACATTGTAGATACGGTAAAAAATCCCGACTTACCACTGTGAAGCTAGAAATTAAAATGAGTTTAAAAATTTTAGTTTGTTTTGAAGATAATTCAAGATTTACCATTATTGATTGAGTAATGAAATTTCTATGCTGCGATGGTGACAGCAATGATAGAGGTGGAAAGCAATCAGTAAGTATCAGCAATAGAAGGATGCAAAGAAGCAATTTCTATGTGACAGACTTCTCTTTCCTTTCTTTCCCTCTCTCCCCTCTCTCTCTCCCCCTTTCTCTCTCTCTCGATGACTCTTCGACCGGTTTTCGTCGCCTACAAAAAATGTTTAGGTGAAGAAGAAATCAATAATAGAAGATAATTGAACTGCTCGTGACAGCTACAATATTTTCCATGCAGCGCTTCAAACAAAATCGTTTCAATGAAATTCATCTTTGATTCGAATTCAACTGAAACGTTTGTTGTTCGTTCATGTAAAGCACACATACTTGTGTGACGTCGTACCTTATCAGTAAATGAACCGACTGCTTGTGTTATCACAACATATTACTAGCAACTTTTGCTTTTTTCCCTCACTTTCTATTTATTACTTCCAATGGCGGCGATATTTTCTTTGTGCATTAAAATTTAAATTAATTATTGTTAAAAATGAAGCAATATCAGTTGTGCGAGATATCACCCTTAGCCACTGTTTGTAGACAGTCTGTTTTTGTTTTTGTTCTTGCAAAGTTTGCCCAAGTTGAATTGATAAAAGATCGGTTCATTGCAGTACCACGGATTTTTTCATTTCAACAGTTTCCAAAGAGTTTTTGAGTTCTTTACGACGGGGTGGGGGGAAAATGAGGACGGAGATCTTTGTATATAGGGTGAGAGAGGGTTTCTGTAGTGAAAGAGGTAAGGATTCCCGTGATAACAGCGCTTGTCGTGAGGTCTTTACGGAAGTCAAGTCTTGTGATAAGCTTTTTCAATGCGTCATTACGATAAGATGGAGAGAGGTAAAAGGTACTGTAAGTTACTAGATGCATTGCTTTCGACGACTGCTAGGAAAAAAATAGTATTTTACCACAAAATTTAGTTGTGGCAGTAAGGACGGAACGAAATTGGAAAACAAAAATATGAAAAAAAAATAATCGTAAAAAAACAATTAAACGAAAAAGAACGACAAAAAAACAGGTCATTGCATTTACAAATTTGTATTATTAGTATAAGGCACGACGAAGGTGCAGGCCCTCTTTGAAATTATCACTTTTGAAGGCAATAAACTGATCTAATACCTGAAAACCACAAACAGTCTTATCTTGATAAATTATCAGCATGATTTCCACCGAATATTCACTCAAATCGACTCCTCACAGCCATTTCGTATCTTTTCAAATCGTTACTGAATTAATCAAAATTTCATGATTTTAGAATTTTTCCATATTATAATACAACTGATCTTGTCCTCTTCAAAGAAACTATAAATTTTCAGGCATTTCAGGAGATATAATTTCCTCTATCCTCTTTTTCTGATTACAATAATGCAATGAATGCATTTGAATATTTGTGCAAAATGCAAAACGTAGTGAAATTTAACGGACGAATTTTTCATCTGAAAAAAATGGAACATAAAATGAAATCTCAAAAATCAATATTTTTTAAGAATGCATGCGTTTTTTTGAAATAAATTTTTTTCGCAAGGAGAAAAGGCATTTAAATTTAATTTGATGACATTTCAACATCTCAGTCTAAGCTAAGGAATTTGGAATAAAATTAATTAGATTATAAGCAATTTCTCTCCTTTTTTCCATTACTAGAAATCAACCACTACTGTTCATCACTGAAAAATTTCCTTCGATTTATGTGACTGACTGACTGTTATTGTGAAATAAACAAAATATGCAAATTCATTCCTATCATGAAAGTATGACTTTTGCTTTGCTAAAATACCGCGGCTATACAAGAGTATGTTTGCAGTGAATTGGGCTAGCCTCGCTAGACGGCAATTGCCTTTCACTTAAGATATGCTGAGGTTTATTCATCGCGGATTGCGGTTCATATCCACGATGAGTGGATGTTGAGAAG
Source organism: Litomosoides sigmodontis (assembly GCA_963070105.1). Lineage (NCBI taxonomy): Eukaryota > Metazoa > Nematoda > Chromadorea > Rhabditida > Onchocercidae > Litomosoides > Litomosoides sigmodontis. Next base: position 9,874,141 of record OY718807.1, read on the forward strand.
GGAGAAGGCTGAAGCAGTTGTGAACAGTCCGGAAGGGTGTCGGAACGACTTTCACTAATATTAACGCGCATCAGAAATTGCTGCACTGAAGCTTCCGTTTGAATAGCCTCCTGAAATTTAGCGAAATTTGACAGCTATGACATGAGAAAAAGTTGAGAAAAGACGAAAGGAAGGCCGATGGGGTTAAAAGAGTGGAGTGGTTAATTTAAATTGAATTATTTGCTTTACTGAATGTACAACTGTTTAATTAGAAAACTATGAATGGCTAGGTACTTCAGCTGATTTTCCGTTTCGCAGCTATTGTTTTTTAATTGAACAGCTCTGAATTATTTGATTTAGGAAGAAATCAATCTTATTATGTTATCCCAACAGTTTGTGTTATTCAAAACAGAAACCTCCTACTTTATTATCCTGGTCAGTAGAAGAATTTGAGATGAAATACCTGAGTGTTTTGTATTCGTGCATAATACGGAACTGCGTAATGAACCGGTTTTTTGTGCTGAAACATAAACTTTAAATGATTTGCATAAAAAAGCGGATATCTCTGAACAGTTTCCAGAGCAAGAAATGAACGAGGAAATGTTAGCGAAAATTAGTTTGTGAATGAAAAATGAATTTTACCTGTTTGGAATGTTTGCCGTGAGATGTAATGCATTCTGAATCAGTATAATACAATCTTGGATCTTCACCAGCAACAATCACTCGGGATTCTGAATCACTAGATATCTGTGGCCTTTTTGCTGCTTCTGAACGATGCGATTTTGGTTTTGTTTCTCGAAGAAAAACTCGAGCTTCCACTTTACCCATCTTAATTTGAGGACCAATTCTATTCATCACCAAACTTCGACTTCCGTCATTCATTTCCTTCTTACGTTCAATGTGCGTTGCAGGAATGGGCATTTCTGGATGGACGATGACATCTGCATCATTCCGTTTCGACTCCTTCACTTCGACATCCGATTTTCTACGCATCCTTTTTTCATGTTTGTTTTTCCTGCAAAATACCAGCACGAAAGCTGAAGAATGCTATCGTTAATAGTTATTTAAAAAAATATATGCTCCTTAAAATAACTCAATGTGTGATAAATTCTCTCCTATCTTATTTTTTAAATCGTTAGTTTAATATTGATTGGTCGCCAAATATGACATCGATTTTCACGAAAGTTTCCGCAGTCCAAGGCAACATTTTAGTGATAGTGGTTCGAGTTAATGATAGCCTTATTAGTAGATGCTGAAGTTCTTCGACCGCTCTCGATCTTACCGAATTCGTGCCTCACTGTTCTCTGTTGAGATGCCCCCAAAGAAATCTTTTGTTATGCACAAAGAAGAACTGTTTTCACTTCTCCGTTTAATCATTCCGATTATTCACATTATTGGATGTACTTCGCTGTAAAGTTTCAATTCTTAAATTGTCCTTTTACGCCCACGTACCTGTTATCGCCTTTCAGGTGTTGTGTTGCTGCATTGACTCCATCAAATTCATTTCCCGTTTCAATCTCGCTGCTGGGGTATGCTGCAGGCGATAATAACTGCATTTCCATTAAAGGGGACATCATTGCATTTGCATAACTGAAGCAATAATTAAATTAACTTTTTGCGAATCTCCTTTTTGCCTAAATGTTAAGTGAATTACTCGCACCTGCTGTACGGATCGGCGTAAGAGAAACGTGGATCTAACATAACTGAAGAAGTATATTCCGGATTTTTAACTTCTTCCGATAATTCGTGGAATGGATCACTGCATCCAAATGAATTATCATTTTGTTGCTGTGACCTACAAATCTTTTCATCTACAAAGCGCATCATGAACATTGTAATTGCTAATAGTCTATTTGGAGCAATTAAATGATATGACTCGATAATTGAAATCGATGAAAACTAGTGTCGTCAAAGTAAAAAAATTCATAGTCCGATTTCACTTATATTCTCGCAGGAATATCAAAATGCCATTTGTCTGTTTGCTGTTAGCATTTAAATTACTGAAAGGATAGCTACCGGCTAATTGCAAGTCAATAAATAGTAATCCACAGGAGTATGAATCAACCTGCCATCATGATTGGTGGGCTCTAATAACGTTTCACGCACTCCGAACGCTTGTCGCGATATCATTTGCTTTCGATATTGCTTTATAATGCTGAAAGTTGCGATGACTGTTATGTTCTGAATATAAGCATATTTTGCTCAGACACCTGCTTATTCACTTCCCTAAGACTTCTCGACGAGTGTCCCACGAAGTATTGAACTGCAAATCTTCGATGATGTTAGTGGCAGAATGATTGTGAGGGAAATTTTCTGGGCTAATCGGAAGGAAAATTTAGAGCTGTGGTCTAATTCCCACTCCATGACTTAGTGGCACTGGCATTCTTCATATTTTTTAAGAAAAAGCAACAATGCTTGAGAGGAAAAGAAAGGGCAGTAAACAGGGCATCGTTCCATTTGCATATAAATGCCAAAGGTCAAGAATTTAAACGCTCACTGCAAAAATCGGAATATATGCGATAGCCTTACTTTTTAGTGATCGGCGAAACGCTTTCATCACTTCTTATTTCACTTTCATCTTCTCCAATTAATTTCTCTGATGATGGACTTAAACATTTTACTTCAGATATCAGTAAATTTAATTAAATCATTAACTGTCGAAAAGTTTTGAAATACTTTCTCCTCAAAAGTGGCACGTTTACTAATTAAGCGAAATGGAAATAGATGTTTTGATAATCTCTAAAGTAAGGCAGAGAAGAGCAGTGAGAATAACATCTGTCATTGACTTAGTCGTTAACCTGCTATGTAAGCACGATTCGGTAATTGATATCATCGATCGCTGGTCATCTGATGTTGCCAATTTTGTGGTTGATATTTTGCCGGACAGAAATGATCCATTCCCTGTTTCAATATCATTGTGATCATATCTTAGCCGAAGTTTTCTTGGTCTTAAAAAGATAAAGATTTGCACGCACAACCGAATATCATCCAGCCTTCTTCAGCCCTTAGCTTTAGCATATATACAGTAGCATCTTCTACTGTAGTGAATTAAAACAAAAGAAGGAGCTTTACAGTTCTTCATCAATCACTCCTCTCTTCTTGAAGTATTAACCAATTACTTGTTCCGCTTTTTATTTAAGCCAAACCAAGCCACAATCCTTTGCTTCCAACTACGTTTCATTCCAACTATTTCCGATTTTTCATCTTCTTGCTGTTTCAGTTTCTCTTCCGGTTCCTCTTCATCTGATTCCGAATGCTCCGCTTCGCTAACACTTCTAAACTGACTCATTGTATTGCTTAAACTAAGGCTACGAACTGTTATTTATCACAAATATCAAATATTAAACCAGTGTTTTCCAAATATCAACATATAACCATAATTAATATAAGGTTATATCATGAACCGGATAATCCTGACAATTCAATGAACCGGATGATTGAGTAATTGTAATAGAGGGATTTGATATGATGAGCCATTGACTACCAACATGAATCATATCATTAGCTTATCATATGAAGCATGAATCTGTTGTATGATGAAAGATAACTTACTTTAATGAGGGAACATAGCTACGCAAATCCTTATTACTTCGTTTATACGATTTATCTGAAGAAATTTCATCACCCTAAAATTTACATTGTCAGTTTTTAATTCCATCACCATTAATATTACGTTTCATGTTATAAAGTTTCTCTTAACGTACGAACTTCACAAGTTGGCTTCACTAATTAGGAAAAAGGTGACAGTAATTAATGTGACAAATAAATGAAACAACTGATAATGAAATGACAGGTGAAGTGTTGACGTTTTGCGTTGGTATAAAACATTTTGTTAAAACTGATCGGAAAACTGACCATAATATTACCAATTTTATTCGTTGCATTTACACTGTCATTTGATTTACTGGCAGTTAAGGAAGGATGCTGAATTTCGTTGTTGTTAGAAGCTGAACGTTTCCTTCCGCCAGCTAATTCGAAAATTCTCTTCTTTTCCTCTGTTCTTTCCTAAAATGATTTTAAATAGTTTTAAGGATGAAATGAAACACTGAGGTTTTTCTTTCTTACTCAGCAAATAGAAGCAAGTGCAGGACGTCTAAGAAAAACGTGCGTAAATCCGACGCGAGATGAAAATAAGCTTACATGTAATAATTGCTTGGTGAGATCCGTGTTTGCTTCACGTAGACCACGTACTAAAGCAAAGAGGAAATATATGGTTAGAAGGAGAAGCAATAAAACTGGGATAACAATACCCGGTGATATCATATATCTGATTGCATCAACAAGACCTTTCGTTAAATTACGGTCGAGTAGTTGCACAATTACACTGTAGAAACGTTCTTGACTTCTGGAAAGAATTGTTCAGCAAACAGATGGAAACCTTTCGATTCCTTCGCAACCTAATATTCTACGTAGCTCCTAGAATTAGTGTTAAAAAAAACTGAAATTAAATGTGATGGCTAAAAGCAAACAATTAATTTTAAACATCAAATTCGGATTTTCACTTGTACATAGAAATTGTTGAGGTAAGAAAAATCAAACATACCCAAATGGACCGCATATTTTCGACGGTTTCTTCGAAGCAATTACGTAACCTACCGGAAGAGTGCAAAGAAATAGCATTAGCAGTAAGAGCATCAAATAAAAATTACTTGATCTGAAAGAGCGGAAAATGCTGAAATTTCAAGAAAAAAATGAATTAGACCGACATGTTACAGAGGTGGTACTTTACTGTTTTAGATTTTTAACGATATTTTTCAATGAAAGGATTGTGCATTTTCTTCAATATTTTGCGATTTCATTTATACCTTAAATTTTAAGTCGAAATGAAGCAAATAATTGACAAAATTTTGCTAATGAAGGGAAGTTAGACATTACAGATTCATTGCGAGAAAGAGAAAAATGAGAGAAATGATAAAATGTGCCCAAAGGAATCAGAAGGAAAAAGCTTTTAACCGACCTGGAGGCACGAAATATTTGCCGGGCCGGTACGTTGCAAGTCATTACTGCCCAGCCTCTAATATACATTAGAATAATTAATTTGATATTGTTAATGGCTGGTAGCATTGGAACGAAGAACAGTCCCAGCCAAATCATTCCTTGATTGTTTACTAAATGCAGCACATTTTCCGCAACTTTAAATTCACCGTACTCTGGCTGCAATGGAAGTTTTCGTGAAATTGCCATGAAAGTGGAGTTGTTTCAGAGTGCTAATGAGAATGAAACATACAAAAGTCGTTTCTAAATTCCAAAACCACCAAACATTGGTGTACCGCACCCAAAGAGCCCGGAAAAAATCGATCACCAATATCGACGCAATTGTCATCACCAAATCGGTCGTCACCAACTTTGTTATTTCCTTCAATTTTGTTAACTTCACTTAAAAAGATGCAGCTGCTAAGACTCGGAATCGCTTTCAATGCTGCCGCACATTGCTTTTGAGTGGGATGGAATGACCAAGGACAAAGATAAGGAGTAGGAATAATGACCAATAATGGACAGCCGATTTCATGCTAACGAAAAGGACGATAGCGTGGCAAACCTCGCCGATAAGATTTTCCCAGCATTCTTCGTACCAGTCCGTGGAGAGACGAGCTGCTGACGCTTGCACGGTGGTGGAATAGTTCAGGAAGGTCGGCTTAGCAGAAATATTTCTCGTCCAGTCGGTATTACCGATCGGATATGCGACAAATGTACTTGCATTCATTATGCCACGCCGATTCTCAGTCACAACAGCTTTTGGATTTGTGATGCCAAGTGGGCCAAAGTTTGGAAAAACCTCAAATTAGCTTCGTCGTGTCATTACTACTGATGATGACAAAAGTTTACCGCAACCCTTTTCAGTGGCGACAAGGTGACAAGCGCGCACTGTTTGAAATTTCTTTTCAGCGATACACCGAAAATGCAAAGTTGGCGGCAATGGCAGTAATTGCAGTACTGCTTTTATCACATATCATTTTCTCATATACGAAATCACGACTGTCGCATTACTCCTCTGCTGACCATTGCAACTATTGCTTTCACCAGCACTTACTCTCACCTCTACTACGTCATTACTATTCCAAAGTTACAACTAGAAAGCATATGAAATAATATCCTTCAACAATTAACGTAAAAACGCTTACGGTCGTCCACGGTTTACCAGGAGATGGTGTGGTTATGACGTCGCCAAATTTGCTGTGATTGAAAAGTGACGATGCTACGGACGGAAAATTGAATACCACTTGACGACCACTCCTGTCAACAATGCGCTATTACTAGAACTGTAAAGTAATACCCGTCTTTCTACTGTATGAAATCCACCTTAACTGTTTCCTCTGAGAGCGAGTGATAAAAGATCATTTGTAATGCTACCTGCCTTTGCTGCATTAATATGTAAGTTATTTGGATGTAAGAACTCACTTTTCAAGTATAAATCTGCCTAATTCATAAGAATAGTCCAATTCAAATCAAAATACAACTCTAAAATTTCCATCCACTAAAACTGTTAAAATTTGAAGTTCAAAAAAAAGGTGTAATTTAAAAGGAACCGTTGTTTAACAAATTGATGATAGGAAGTGTTGTAAGTCGGTGCCTTGTTCAGCGAATGATAGGAGTATTGCGTAACCGGAATAAGACGTTCCCCAACGTTTCGTTGACTTTCCATTGTATTTAACATGAACATCAATGAAATGATCAGTGTGTAGTAATTCAATATGTAGAGGAATAAAACTCTGAAATTATCATTTCGATGCGTTTCGAAGTAATTTCTCGTCGCATTGTTTCAATTAATAGGGAAATGTGATGGAACAGTGAAGTACCTTCCTAATTGCAGTCGAAGAGCAGTTCGTGGATGATATCGCTCCATTTTACTGATGAGATCGAAAAAATTTGGAAATGTTAAAGTGATAAATGAGACCGTTATTGACACCGCATTCTGAAATTTTAGCTTGAAAAAAATTTCTTTCACAGTGCAAGAACAACCGACTGGAGCTGGTGATTTATGAAAAAATATGGCAGATTTCTGTTATAGGAATAATACGCAAAATTTGAGTATGTTGATTTATATTTAATACAGTATAATCGAGTTAGAAATTAACTTAACTGTACTGAATTCAATGTAAGTTAACTTACTCAAATTCTGTTTTTTTCAAAATTTAATAGAAATTAACTTAATTGGACATCGTTTATCCAATTTTAATTCAAAATTTCGAAAGATTAAATGAACTCGCACTCGCTGTATGAAACTTGTTTTTGTTGTAATTTGACTAACAGCAAGAATAGCCCATACTGATCCAGCTTGCATCGTAAAAACTAATATATTCGCTAATACACGGAGAGTAAATTGCAAAAAGCTGTAAAGCAATTGTAATAGCAAATACGTTAGATAATAAACAGCTATATAGAAAATTAACTTAATTATGGAAAATTTCGAAATTTTCGTAGATTATTAATTACAGAAAGAAATTTGAAATGCTACGACACTTCCACTCAAAATCATTTTCACATTCACCACAAATTTAAATTTCTTTTTGAATCAAACTCATCAAATTTGAAGAATAATTTCCTTCTAATCATAATTCATTCCTCTACTCATATCCTACCGTGTAGCTTATTAACGTAAGGCAATTTTTACTCGAATAAGGTTACTGTACTTCGTACTAGCAATATAGTAAGAAAAAACGATTAGAAATTCTTACTCGAACTTTTTTGCACGATTTACGTTGTATTCAGCAATTATTTCCTGTAAAACATATCAGAAATAACTGTGACAAATAATTCTAATTTTAAGTGACTGAAATTAAATTCATTTAATAAAAGAAATCGAAATTTTTTTCAATTAGCCTTAACAATTAGATCAGTTGAAAAGAGAAAAAAATGAGAATTTAGGATTTGGCTAAAATTAAAATTAAATGATTAATGAGACGTCGCGCACTCGAAATTTATTGACGTTAGCCATAACAAAGTTCGCTGAAGTTTCCGCATTTCCGATCGAATAATCCCAGCCGGTAAATAATTTCCAATTAAATACGTACTGCTCCGCTCTACCGCCGGCAAGTTTACTTTGTCGAGCATTCGATGCCATCCTGCAAGATATTCCGCACTCTCTCCGAAATTCAAAAATGTCCGCTAACCATTAATTACTACGGTCATGAAAAATCTGTTGAAACTTACTTTTGCAAAATAATAAAGAAGCTATAACCGAGAATGAACAGATTCACAGTGAAATATGCAACGGGCACACTGTATTGAACCGTATCACCGAAATAAGTTTCACTGCTGTAGTAGCCATAAAATAGCAGTGAATACTCAAAGTAACCCTAAAAGAAAGTTAATCCAAAAAGTCAAATAAAATTATAGCTTCGCAGCTACTACATTTAGAAGCATTAATTATTAGCAACATTGTTAGCAACTTAAAAAATTCAAAGCAAGTTTCATTTTTTTTTCAATTTCATTTACTTCAATTTATTTCATACACTAATTTCATTCGTTGCTTATTTATAAGCGGTCTTTCGGCGAGAATCAAAAGGAATTACTTTAAAGTCGAGAATGGTGTTCAACTCATCCGCGCGTAGTATATCTTTCTCTTTCATAACTTTGATATGATAAGTTCGATTATACCGTTCCGGATCACCTCGAGAGTCTGCTAACCACTGAAACAAGCCCTTATCTTCTCATTTCCGTGATAAGTAAGTATTTCGATTTATTCAATTGATATAATTGGCTTATATGAGGTGATAACTTCTACTACAACCGTTCAAACAGAATTGTGCAAGAAATTAATAAAGTTTGGAATTAAATTTCAAAAAAGGATATTTACTTCAACAAAAATTGTACCGATCTTTTAGTCCCTAAATTCACTTCACTTGTTCCACTAAAATTTGCATACTCTGTGTTGAAATGTTAGTAAATTTTAATATGTCAATTACTTACCTCTGGAATGGTAACGAATAACATCATTATAATAGTCATAGTAATGTTAACACTAAGAATCCATCGTAAGAATGTAAAATAAGACGAGACTACGGAACCATAGTGACCTGAAATATGAAGACAATTAACAGTTAAACTAGCATAGTTGACAAATGCAAATTATTGTTAAATTATTAAGCACGCCTTCAAGGATAAGCCTTTTTTCATTGGACCGCTTAAAATTCATGAAATTTGTCTTGCCAGCAAGGAACGGTGAGTAACCTGGTCTATTAAATTAATTAATTAATGTTTAATGCTTAAGCATAAATTGTCCGCTGCAAACCCATTTAATTATTGCCGTAACTCGCAACGAAGGCACGACACGTAGGGTTGTGAAAAAAGCATTGTAACTGATCAGATCAGTCAAACAGGCTTACTCTCAATTGTTTTGATTTTAGCTTCCCACGGTATCAAATATATCTTCATGTTACTGCACCAGCGTCCAAATGCTGTCCACTGCCTGGTTGCTTCCACCTTGTAGAGGTGCCATCGCGATACCTTCGACTGTTGACGTTTCAAGTACCGCCGAGCTACTCTGAAAATTTTTTCCGCCGCTCTCATCTTCATATTACAAAATATCAATCAGTGCAATAAATTTCATGCCTATATTTTTTCAAATAAAAAAAATGAGCGAAATATATTGCTGGCACACTTCAGTGCACGTCTTTTCCGCTTCATGCTCCATGGTTGACTCCGTAAGCGGATAATTGCTTCCTTTTTTTGACGTATCGTTTCCAGCACCCATCCTTTTGACGTCTGCTTCGGATCCTCTTCTTCCTCCTCCTCATTCTCATCCCTGAAAAAGGTCATCCTTTAAGTTACAGTAACACTTACTGCCGTCCTAATGGTTGGCGCTAAGACCTTGGAAGAATTTAACTAATGCAACACTAATAAATAGCGGATGACAACAAGCCTACAAGGTAGGTCTCAAGTAATTGCCAGCTACCTGCACTGCCCACAACAACGAAGACAGTACGCATTCTTAAATTATTCGCAATTAAGCAATCAGTGCTTTCCAACTATTATCAAAACTGTAAAATTCCTTGATATCAGTACACCTCAAAAAAACTTTCTTGGAAGCGAAAAGTTAAAAGTAATAACGTATGTTAGTTAGCTTTCGTAAACCGAATCATTTAATATTTGTCATTCTGTTCGTATTTTATATTTCAAGGATTGAATTAATTTTTACACCACCATTATGCGGATTTTCGGCTATCATCGCAAGTTATCATAAAGGATAGAAATTAAGTTGGAATGACTCACTGTGTTTCAGCTGACTGTCCAGGAAGACGAATCGGTTTAGCACTGCTCGGAGGAGATCTTTGAAAAAGTGAAATCAAGTCGACCTACAATACATCGGAAATTACTTATTAATTTTCAAATGAGAAAGAAATTAACAACTAATTGCTAAAGTTCAAAAGTTTTAAGTGCTTTATATCATTTTCTCATTTTTAAATAATTTTAGCAAAAAAAATGACAGAATTTTTACAAGAAGAGAAGATCGACGCGAAAGCCGCGCAGCAGATGATGAGTCATCATCAACCGATTCCGGAGGACGGTCAGTGGACTGACTGAGTGCGGTGCGCTCGTCTGAGTCAGAAATCTCTTCACCGGTGCTTGTAAACTTTTTGAATGTCCGTTGACAGAGCTTTCGGCACGCTTGTAGTGCTTCGAGGCAATAACGGTGCATCGAATGCTACCTCACGTAATTAAGCGTAATTCGCTAGGCGCAACACTAATTTGCACAACTAACCTAAAGATTTACTCAGTAAGCATGCTAAACAGATGATAGATTTGTAGAATTTTTGTTTTGACGTGACTGATTCAGATCGAAATATTATTACTGACGCTACAGAGAAATGATAAACTTTCAAATTTCGATGAGATTTACCATCCTTTAGAAAGATAATATCAGGCAACAAATAATAATTGGAAAGGTTGCCTGAATTGTAGAACTGTTGAAATTCTGCATTTGTTTTCTGTTGTAGAATAACTGCTGAGAAAGTGCATGAAGAAAGGGAAATGACGATTTTTGAAATTGCCAAGTGATCGTTCACAACCGCTCCCTCATTTAGCAGTAGCATTGTGAGCGCAAATGACTCAAGCAGTCATTACCTTCTGATTGCCAATGCAAATTATGAAACTGTTATAGGCAAATTAAAAATTAGTAGAATGTTCATTTCGTTCATCCGTTCAAATGTCACATATGACCTGAATGTTTCAAAATACAGTTACATTTACTAATATCGCTTTATCTTGAAAGATACAAAACACCAGAGACCTAATTAAATTGAAATACTGAAATGAAAATCAGTAAAAATATCCGGAATGACTGTTAGTACATTATAGTTTCCCCTTCAAATATTTGATGAGCAAAATTAATTTTAGAAAAAAAAACATGCCAGCCGAACGATTGTAATGTGTGTGTGTGTGTGTGTGTGTGTCCGTGCCTGTGTCTGTGTCTGTGTCTGTGTGTGCGTGTGTGTGTGTGTGTGTGTGATGACCTAAGAATGAATTTTTTGTTATTTAAATGGCAACTGTTAAGGTGTGTTTTATGAAAATTCCTCTTCGCTGTTTGAAGAAGCTTCCAGTGATTTAGTTCTTGTAAATTAGTTTTAGACGTGTGATGTTACATTCTTCAAATTACTTTATACTTTAAATTTTGACAAATACATCTGACTGCTTTTCAACGCCGATATGGAGGAAGATGAACAGATGGAAAGTTTCGAAGTGCCCGTGAAAAAAGAGAAGAAATGTAAAGGAAATTAAGCATATTCATATTTTTACATATATTGCTTGCAACGTGCAACGTGTAAAATAAAATCTCAACCTTTTGCGCCATAAGTTGTGCTTTAAGTGATAGAGGGAGAACACAGCACATCGCGTAATTATCGATTATCGATTAGATATTATGCAATATGAGCAATCTCTTAAAGCTTACAGCAGTTTCTTCCCATTTCTTCTTCTACCAAACGTAAAGCTAATTAAGAATCAAAGGATGAAGTGAAGTAAACTTTCGATAAATTCATTGAGTTTAACAAAATAAAATTTGAAAAGTTTCAAATTTAAAAGCAATTGTTCTTTAGCGAATGAGAAATAAAATCCCAACAACCAAAATTAATTAATCACTTGCTGTTTGGTGAAGAAGAAGGAAAACGATTGCAAAGATATTCGAAATATTCGAAAAATATTCGAAGCATTCGAAATATTCGAAAAATTTTCGAACAAAATTTTGGACGCTCTCTTTCCATTTACATATTAAATATGTAAGTTTTCAGTATCCGAAAATTTATTGCAATGGCAAAGAAGTGAGTGACAGTTGATTATGCCAATTCTATGCGTTAACAATGCTAATTGTATTATAATTTCTGCCTTTTGGATGATAACCGTACTGTCACCTGTAGGTGCAGAAAATTTCCTATTAGCATTTCAGGTTTAGAACCTCCAACGTTCTCTTTTTGCAAAAGCCGACAAACTTCATTGTCTCATAGGCATTCACTTTTTCTTTCCAAATTACTCAAGCATCCCAGAATGTTTCGAATTCAATTAAAGTCTTGAAATTGTAAATTTTTTTCCCATTTCATTCTCACCGCAAATCAATATTATGAAATTCAGTGGAAAAAAATAGAGTTGTTGCAGAAACTTTCCCAAAAATTAAGAAAAGGAGGGAAGGCAAGTTGCCAACGAAAGTGATAGCAGCGGTACTATCACCGATGCGCTGATGATAAAAAGTCAATTTCGAAATTCGAAATTCCAATGTTACTGTTTCCCTACTACCGTAATTAGCACTTTCAACATGGGACAAGTGGAAGAATTCAAATTAAACAGCCAATAAAAAGTTTCACTGCTCAGCTCACTGCACATTGAAGGAGAAGAAAATAAAAGAATTGTGGACAAAATCAGTGAGTTCTACTTCATTTCACAAAGCATTTATTTGCCTCTTCCATTTATTTTGGGAATTAACTTTAGATCTTTCGTTAGGAATGTTAATTTTTCAATTTTTCAACCGAATTATGTCACCATGAAATTGAAACAGTACTGTCATCAACTTGCTTTTGTCCAGGAAATTTCTGAAATGTTTACCAAAATGCTGAAATTCATCATCCATTTCAATGAATAATCAGTGTTATTTGCTGTTACTGTCGGGAATCGTAATAGTCCACACTTGTCTTTCATGGTTACGTGGAGTATGTTTGCGCCAGTTCACACGCAAGCGTCTTTGTTTGAAGACTAATTTCACATCGTGTTGACGCAGCGTTTCCCTTGTTAATGCAGGCCTTCCCCGTCCTCCTTCCAGGTCTACGCATATATCTGCGAGGTTGTTTTCGTTGTATACGTGCTGCATGAAACAAGCGTGAGCGTTTGCTTACCTACTGGCCAAAGTCATACAACCGGCACGCTTTCCACCATAACTCCTTCCACCGGTCCTTCAAAATTGACGACGAGGGAGATCGCCTAGTTGATTCTCACTAAATTAAATGTGTCTTCTGACAGCTATAACGTCAAGTCAAGAAGAAGCATAAGTGAAATTGTCCCGAAGCAAATTCATGACTGCCACTGCAGTTGCTTTCCTTATTAGCATAGTGCCGTGCGATGTGGCGATGTGAACACGGTTGGAGGAGGATAGCGGACAAGACGTTGCGTAATGAGTGAAATTGACAGGCACGTCATTTAGTCGTGTAGGACGTCAGGACAAGAAATGTGAAATATTTGAAAAGGTATGTCTTTGATGGAGTCTTACGCACCGAAGGCAACTGTTTATATTTGCAACACTCATCAATTTTATTGCTTCCATTTCACTTCCTCCATTTCACTCTACCGCATTGCAGGTGAATGGTAGCCGCCAACGCGGAACGTAAGTCTAAATCGATGCATTATCCCTCCCTCCCAATCCCTCATTGCAGTAAAGATCGGTACTGAAAAGCAGTGAAATGAATACTTCGCCCCAATTAGATCACTCAACTTTAGTGAGCAGCTCAGTTTTCATTTTCGATAACGCTGTTCACTGCCAATCATTTACAGTAAATCATTGGACTTCCTCCTTAAAGTTGCTATTGGACGTCAACTGATGGCCATAGGTAAGTTATTTCGAACCCTCACTGCCACATCTACGCTACGTCGCCAATTGGGAACAGTGAAAACTCGAAATTAATCAACAGGTGGAAGGGAGCACTTAACGCAATTGAAACAATCATTTTCTGGCAGTTACTGCCATCGCCTGTAGTAAAACATATCAAAATATCAGTTCGAAAATTAAAAAAAAAAAAAAGGTAAAACTGAGGGTGAAATTACTTTTGTGTCAAATACTAAACTAAAAATTGTCAGAAAAATAATCGATACTGTCACTTCAAAAGTTGTGTGGACCTAATTCGAAGCTTTTTTTTTTCTGGAAAAAATAACTTATCATTACCTTACAAGTCGTCGGCTGTTCAAAGTACTTCAAAAGCTCCGCATTGCATTTACTAATTGTATTCTCCGTGAATGTCCCCATTCAAAGCACATGGAAGTGATATTTTAGAAATGCAAATTTCTTTACAGCTGCTACTGTCACTCCGGCTATTAGAGATGCTAATTACAAATCGGTAATAATGCCATTAAAGAGGGCGAAGTAAAAGTGTCGTTGAAACAAAAAAAAATGAAGGATATAATAACAGATTCCACCAAATTCGCAAACACTTACAGGAAACTTTTCGTCTTTAAAAATAAATTAATTAGTTTGCCACTAAACTGCTCCGACGTTTTCACTTAATAATTTCGCAAGAAAACGAAGCTCAACATTTACAGAATCTTTTCATCTCATTTTTCGAAAATGACGCAATTAATAATGCAGCTGATTAATTGACAAGCAAGTGGTCAGATCGTTGCTTCATTTCATTCTTCAACGAATGTAACTCGTGTGATGATTTCGACGATACGGTTAAATAATTACAAATCTGACTTATCTGCTGCGCAAGTGCTATCAGTGCATTATCATTGCAATCACTGAGACATACCTCCCACAATGTTTACACTCATAACTTCACAAATATTGATAGCCTTGAATTTCAAAATGTTAATTGCTGGCGTAAAACATATTTGCATTAACTAACTATCAAAAAAAGTGAATTTTATTTATTGTTAATTTGTCCACTCTGTTAAATGTGCAAGTGAAAGTTGTTAAAACGATTGCAAAAATTGGTCGTTTGGTGGTGAAAGGTGAAATGAATATATAGCGCACTTCAGAGCTAAATTCGTTTAACTTTCGAAGTGTTGGCCGTCCGATGTGTAATCGTCAGACGTTATCGCTGTGAAAAAATGAATTCTTTGTGCTAGCCGATGCCGAATGCATCTGATTTATTTGATTAGCAAGAATTTCTAAATGCAAGTAATGATTTCTGTAGAGTAATAATAAATTAAATGGAATAATTACTATGAAGAATGTTCCCAATCTGCTCTCCTCCCATTCGTCGAAATAACCGGCCATATGTACATAATTTAACATTTATTATATGTTATGCTTAACTATTCCATGATGAAAGCGATTCCGATAGCGATTTTTTTCCAGTTTTAAAGCGGAAGTTTCGCTTCAGTAAACTCAGCTTTGCCTTACGTAACAATTCAGGAAGAGTGAAAGCAAAAATGTGAAACGTAAAAGAGAGCGGAAGTGTGAAGTGCGTGGCGTAACCGAGTTGACATAGAAGTTTTTCGGCAGCTTTTCATGTTATTGTAGGGCAAACAAACTCTCGACGATTGCTACCAATTGCTATCATCTATAACAAACCACTAAACTTCACTTTCAGTGCACGAAACTTCTCAAACGACCAACGCTACACTTATTATTACCGTCAATTGTTCACATCACTTAATACGTAACTTTAAAATAAGTGAAATTTTATTCGCTCTTAGCTGATTTTTACAATGCAAGACCACTGGTAGAACAAAATAACAACATCGGATGCTCCGTAATGGAAAACGTAATTGGAAAACGACCAACTTAGCTTAGACTGACAAAATTTTAAATGAAATTTTCATTCAGTCAAAATGACTGTGAAATGATACGCTAAAAGCAATTTTACTCCTTCTTCTCTTATTTAACTCATTTCTTAACTGCCAATTCAGATAGCATTTGACTAGTTACCGTAATTAGCTCCACCTGAATTTCTACCCTAGCAGCACCATTTCAAATTTGATTTGAGATATTTGATGAAATGATGTTATTCCAGTGCACATGCTAACAAAAATCTGCTACATAAAGGTAGTAAGAAGGCGAAGACGTTCGTGAATTGATCACCTAGTTACTTCTTCTAGAATGAAACAACAAGAAGGCGTTAGTAACAGCTGGTAATTCGTAATTCTGCAGACAATTCCATTTGAGAGAAAGGAACGGGACAGGAAGGGACGGAAGTTACCTTAGAAAATGAGGGGATGAATTCATGAAGTCTCCCGAAACCTCACATATTTCATTCCCTGTGATTCACTGTACGCATAAAATTAAACATATATCTTAGAATGGCAGGAAGAAGACAGTTGCTTGATAATAAGTTCGAGTTTTTTCCGCCTTCCTTCCACCCCATTAATTATTTAATTAACATCGTGTTTACGTTTAACCGAAATTACAAAATAAAAATATGACTTCAAGGGAAAATTAACTGAGGAAAAGTAGAGCTGATTGAGGTCTCACGTCCTCACTTAACTTTCGGATCGCAATGCACTCTTTTGAAACTTCAAGAAGGATGCGTGCGTCATTTGTGGAAAGTCCTTTTCCATCCATTTCTTTTCTTCCCACACAAAGCTTTAACACTCACGCCAATACGTGACGTGACCTCTCTCTCATCAACCAACGATCAGCCGAACAATGATCCAGCAGAATTGGTTGCTTTGAAAAGCGATCAGTCGCAGTCATCCACAACCAACTTTACTTTACCTTTTCAACAAACAAAAATTTGAGTTTCACATAAAAATTAGTGGAAGGAGAGATTAGCGCAATCAATGAGCGACCATATGGCTATTATTATTTCGCAAAAACGTACCTCTCAGCGAGCGCATTTAAAAGAAAATGAAAGAAGAGAGGCTGTGATGGGAAGCAGAAGTAGAAGCAAATTCCTCGGAAATCAGAAAGTTTTCACAAGTGACAGGTGAAGGGACTTTAGTTGAACATACAATTGCAGTATTTCATTTGTGTTGCGGACTCGCTCGTGTTGAAATAGAAGGAAAGATAAACGAGTCGCTTGCAATTCTAAATGGAACATTTTGCAACAAATGATTTTTTAACTATCGAATTAACGGATATCTCTTGTGTTATGCCACAGATTCTAAAAAAGTGCGGGGAAGAAGTTTACAAAAAGAACGAAAGAATAAGAAAAGCGAACAGGTGAAAGAAGGGGAAAGGGAAGGGAGAGAGAGAGAGAGAGAGAGAGGGAAAAAGGAAAATAAGCAAAAGCGAGTGTTTGAGGTAGTGGTATGTAGGTAGCATCCTCTCCACCACCGATTTTACAGGAGTGGAAGTTTTAGGGTGAGAAAGCGAATAGGAAGGAGCATTACCTTCTGACTGCTGTGATTCTGATAGTGATGAGATGGCGGTGATGACGATGGTGAAGGTGAAGCTGCCGTGGGGATCCATCCGAGTCGCAATCCCCCGAATCACCCGCTTCCTTCCCTGCTGCTAACAACCCTTATCAATCAATCATCTCCTTCCATCCAAGCGGAGCGGAGCGGAGAGCGATGATGAAGGAGGCAGCTAATCCCCATAATATACATACGTATGTACAACGTAATAGTACAGTGGCCGCGTGATAATTCTTTTCAGAATGCGCGCCGCGCCCTCATTTTGAGGTATTACTTTACGTTGCTTCTCTCTCCTAACTTTTATCACTCATCCCTTCTTTCTCCCGCTGGTCATTTGTCCGCTTAGTCTCATGCATACGTGTTAGTTACTACGGGCGCACATCCATTTGTTTCTTCAGCAAAGAGAGTGTATGCTGTTCAGGGCTTCTACATCACAGACCGAGATACATGAGTTCATGCGTACGTTCACATCAGGTACGTTGAATATCGCGTGCATCAAATGAACATAAATGATAGCTAAAATTTGCATACGAAATGCATTTCACTCACTTTAACTCATTCCAAGCAACAGTGACAAAATATTTCATGGAAACGTCACAATTTATGGGATTTTCTATTGGCCTGTCTGATCTGATCGACTATTATCATTATCATTATCATTGTGATCTGAATTGTTTACTTGTCCTTTCGCTTTCTAGCATCATCCCAGTCCTGTCAAGAGCAATATCGAGGATCCTTTCCCTTTCCTTTGCAGGCCATTTTTCACAATTTCATTTATCATTTCTCTGCTTCAGTAATTTCTTTCAAATGGCTCATCGACGATTTTAGGGTATTAACGGAATGAGGAAGTTAATTTATCGCAAAACCATTCGCATTTAAGCTTCCAAATCATCTTCAACTGACCGCTATGGAGGGGGAATGTTCTGAAGCGTTAATGCATTCGACATGTTTTTGCTTTAAAGATTTACCATAAGAAACTTCCAGCGAAGATCGATGCGATTCTTCCGCTGCGAAAATTATCGCAAGGGACGAGGAAAAGGAAGACAGAAACACATAGGCAATGAACCCTCCTAATTCTCCCATCATATTGTCATTATCATTATCATTATCACTTCACAAAGTGAAATACTTCACGAAGATATAGGGCAATTTATATTTCTCCTCCATTATCAACCACCAACCAACTCATCAACTTCCGTTAATGACTGACATTTGTTAAGAAATTTTAAGCTTAAAATTTAGCCAACTGTTACACCTCTCCCTCAACACTCTTAATTATTGATGGATTAACAAAGGTATCGGCAGAATGCAATAAGCATTATGCTGAAAGATTTACATAAATTTCAACTTTTCCATTTCTGACACCTGCTAACTTCAAATTTGATCGTCCTTCAAACGACGCTTTTAATTATTAAAGCTGCTTCTTACGCTTGTATAAAATGTGGCAATTTCGTTGGAAAAATTCCTTTATTAAAAGCTGCCGTCATAAATGTCATTTTCGAATATTCGAAACATTTAAATTTCACATACATCTAGTTGCCAAAATACAATTTCAACTTTTGCTAGAGCTCTCAAAAGGACAATTTATCACTAACTGATATGTTTCTCAAACTCTCACATTGAATCGCATTCCCATTTTATTCATTAAAATGCATTAAACGACGACCATTCACTTACGAAATGCCTTTTTCCTAATTTGTTTCAACATTTGTCCTCCCATTAGGCGCAAAAAGTCTACTGTACGCATATGTTTCCAAAGTTCTATTTAAACTTTCTCAAACGAGCCAACATCGAAAATTTTGCCACTAATTACAACCAATGAGGGAAGAAAGTAAGTAAGTAATATCATCGCTCAAATTGTATTAACAACAATAACTTCTGAAACACACACATATACTTTGCGGAAAGAACATCCTGCCATATGATGACCAAAAAAGAGAGCTGCAAGTTCAACATCTGCTGAGGGGTAAGGAAGGGCGGAAAGAAGAAAGGAAAATCAGGAGATAGGCGCGAAATTACAAGAATGAGGAAGACGGTGTGATATCATCCAACTTGTGCGCTTCAACCTTTTATCTCTTTGCTTCAAGTCTATTACTGAAGTGAAGCACTGTGTTCATCGTCCATTGAAATAATTGGAATTTCGAATTACAAAGTAAACATTCCACGTGTTATGTTCATTTCAACATTTATCAAGAAATGTTGAAGCAAAAAAAACAGAGGAGATGAAGAAGGAGAAAAATATTGCACAAAATAATTGATTATGTAAAGTAATAACTGAACTACGTGGATAACTCTAATTGGAAATCCAAAATTGAATTACCAAATGAGGGATTTAAATTTGAGTCATTCAGATTTCATTCCGGAAGTCAAGGAGCATAAATTAAATTTGATATTTTCTCGCTTTGCTTACAAAGATATTGCCAAATTAATGTTTTTATAGTTGCGATCTAATGGAACACACAATAAGTAAGAAATTAAAGTATAATTTTCAAACTTTTGAAAGTTTTCATGAAATGAAAGAAAAGTAGCATTTTCAATTTCATGCTTTAATTTAAGGATGAGGTTGCTCCTCTGATTTTAACCGCCAAATGGAGTGAAGTAATTGGGAACGAAAAGTGAGTAAGTGCCAGAAGTGAAAAGGATGAAGCTCAGATAAGCATAGCTCCTTTCCCAACAGGTAATCAGCGGGAAAAAAATATGCTTTTAAAGATATGCAATTTTTTGCTAACACTTGCTACTGAGCATGCCTGCCTTAGCGCCTACCTGCTGAAAGGTGAAGGGAGGCCCTTCACTAGGCCAGAACCAGCGGCACAGACAAGTGACGCAGCAAGCTTGCTTTTGCTCTTTCTGAGAAATCAAAGACCAAAACGATAGTATTTCTCTCTCTTTGACACACTCACGGAGGCTTCAACTTTGAACTTTTTACAATAAAAAGAAAGCATTGCTAAGGTATGCCAAGAGGCTTTCTAGCAATTCACGTGGAGCGGTAAAATTAAATGTCAGTAGTTGTCGGGAAGGAGGCAGAATTGTTCTAGCCGATAGCTGATGCATGCATTCTCATTAGGTATGCTTGAATCACAGTTATCAGTGCTAATTCACTACCCTGCAAGGGGTGGAAGAAGAGGCAGTGTTAAGCAAGAAATATTAATCTCATATAAACCTTCTTACTTTTAATCGATCAGCCGGCAGAGACCATAATTAATGGAAGGAGTTCGTTGTTGTCCGCTAATTTTGAGATGATTATTCTTACACAACCGATAAAATATCTCCCAGCACTCCCTACTACTAATTCCTACACAAACTATCCCAAAGCAAATTAGCGGTAAATGTTTTCCGGGAAAAGGAAAAGTTCGTCGTGTCATTATGCTTGCAATCAGTATCAACAGCCATACGTGTTTTACGGCTGGAAAAGACGAAAAGTCCGATTTGATGGCATTGTCATTTCAAACTGCGTAATTCATGCCAATTTTTCATTGCGCTATTTTCTGGAAGACCTTAAGTTAATTATATCAAAAACGTGAAAGGAAACAACCTTTCCTTACGTTATCGTCTTTGAAACAATCTCTCTGCTGTTTTATAAAAATATGAATGCCCACGGGTAGAAAGGACATGCGAAATGGATCCCTTTGCCAGTATCCTAATGAATTTGGAGTACAGTCTGTGAAAGCTGTTATAAAATTAAAGTGCAAAAACCTATTACTACTGCTTCATTCAAGTATTCTGAGTAGTTCCGCTGACCTTGAAAAAAAATTATCAATGTTTAGCGTGGAAAAAACGACATTAGTAGTCTCGGAGCTTCACAAGAATTTTAATCCCACTATGGGAATGATTAATAGAACTCATTGCTATAAGTATTTTGAAGTAGTGGTAGTATCAAAATTCAGTTTTGCAATATAATAATTTCCAGGCTTTATTATAAAATACTTTCATATCAGTCGCTGTATACTTATTTATACTGATATCAAAATTACATCCGTATAAATATACCACTAAAGATCACAACTAACAAATGCCAAAGTAATAAACACAAAGCATAAAGAATGTGATTATCACTTTTTCCTTTACATCTCCTTGCGGTCATGAATGTTTCATTATTCAATGTGATACAAATTTTTGCACATAAGACAATTGACAAATAGTAGATAATAACCAGCTATGAATGAACTCATCTTCGCACTTCACCCAAAAATCACAGAAAGTTCGATATATTTTCTGCGAATAAGTCAGATTGCATATAAAAATCATATGTAAACAAGAAAATAATATAGACATAAATTAGTACACTGGTTTGTATTTTTTAATTTCTACCATGATATGGTGAATATTAACCAGCTCCTTTAGAACAGGATTTTCCGCAAATGCTTCGTGCGACAATACCTTGCTAAACCGATGGTAATACTGAACAATTTGCGTGAATGTAACCTGAAATATACATTCCCACTATGGCTTACTTCTGCTAATGCTTTTCCAATAATTCACAAGGAATAAAAGGAAAGAATACAGAACACATTACCTGCAAAATGTTGGTACCATTTTTGAAATTTGTAAACGAACGAACAATTTCGTTGTTCACAGCGTCTATCGATTTTTTCCAGTTAGCGCAAAAACTGCGTACGATTTTTGTCACATTGTCTGAATTGCGCGTACTATGGTAGCAGATAATAAACCCTACCCTATCCAGAAGTGCATTTTATTTATTTTATTACTTTTTCTACAAAGCCAATAAAATAGGTATGTCAAACAGCCACAGCAAAATACTGACGATGGTTGAACTCACTCTTCCCCTACTTCAATAAATATAAGTAAATCGTTATTAATATCTAAACATTTTACAAAAGTATGTTTTAAACATGTCTTACCTGAATAACGAATTAAAAGCTGCTTGTGTCCCTGCTCAATCAATGGTTCACATTCATTAACAAATGACATTAGATCACCAAAATGAGGTCGAAGCATAAGTTCAACGTATTCATTTATACGATTCTGTTTCAGTTCCCAAAATGATGATTTTTCTTTCGAATCAAATGTCACCCTTTCCTGTACCACAGTAATTGCAACATCAAAGGCACGCCACGATGAATAGGATAAAAAAGTTTAATAATAAAAAAAAAAGTTTAACAATCACCTCAAGAACACTGAGGATCAAATCATAGTTATTAATCAGACACACCAGCCGCTGTAAGCGAGGAGCCAACTGCGCCGCAATACGAGTTAGAAAGTTTTCAATCTCGATTTGCTGCTTACTCAAATAAAGCTAAAAAGATCCAATTTCACTTCTGGATGTTAATGAAGAGTTTTTTCAATCCTTTGCTTTTGGCATTGATTTATGAAGGAAGGGGTGAACACTGAAACAAAGTAAAGATAAGGCATTGCACCTGCAATTTTTGGTCGGTCTGGTATATTGATGTATGACTGCAAACTAGTAATGCACAAGTAAATTCCGCGTAACGTCTTATAATCTGAAATTTACGAGAAATCAAGATATATATATATATATATATATATATATATATATATATATATATATATATATATATATATATATATATATATATATATATATATATATATATATATATATATATATATATATATATATATATATATATATATATATAGAATTAGACAGAATAATAACACTTGACAAATTAGAATATAACGGTTGAAAGCTAACGTAGTGTGGATGAGTATCTGGTTGCAGTTGCATTTTATGCACATTAAGATCATGTAAGCTTGAATTATGCAACTCCATAACAATATCAAAACGATGCCATAACGTGCAATTCAACGTCTCCCAATAACTACAATTATTTAGTTCAACTTTACTTTACAAACTTTGTTCTATAACTAGAATACAATTAATAGTGAAAAATTCAATACCTCTCCAAAGCTGGAACTCCTCTTTCAATCATTAATTCTTTATACTTCTGGCATAGACCAATGCATATGTACAGTGATATAGCATCATAATTACAAGATATATGCTCTTCGCATGATTTCTAGAATAAAATGACGAATAAGAATTAAGGAGACTAATAGAACTGCTTACGAAAAATTTGCAAATGCCAACCAATAAGGTAGTTATCGTGCGCATCATAATTTCGCTAAAAAGCTCGAAAGCAGTTTGTCCACTGATCATAAAAAAGTCCGATATGAATAAGTATTCGCGTGAGGAATGATCGACAAATGCAAATTGTAAACTTCGAAATAAATTCTCAAAATGAAACTGAAATTTTGTTTAATAAAGTACTTAACTGAAACTGACAAAAGGATTTACATGGCCTCTCACAATAAGACGTTTCGTGATATATCGCTTAGTTTCTGACTAATAGGAGAAATGTTCTGTGTAAACTAAAAC
Source organism: Litomosoides sigmodontis (assembly GCA_963070105.1). Taxonomy (NCBI): domain Eukaryota; kingdom Metazoa; phylum Nematoda; class Chromadorea; order Rhabditida; family Onchocercidae; genus Litomosoides; species Litomosoides sigmodontis. The sequence goes on from OY718807.1 coordinate 9,897,971, forward strand.
GTCGTCCAAAAATTATCACACATTAACACAAAAAAAATAATATGTTCTACAACCTGTGCATTTAAACTCCCTTTATTACATTAATTGAACAACAAACCCGCTCATTTCCTTGCTGCGCTGTATGTGGTACAATAAGTGGGGACATTAAATCAGATGATAACAAGCTGTTTCGATTACCCAAAGAGAAAACGGTTGCTCGGTTTCGTACCTGTAATAATAACATACATTCTTTACTATAATGCAATTTTAGGTAAGTTATACTGCTGATCGTCTCGGAAATCGTTAAAAAACAAGATGCAGCGGAAGAAATGATGAGACTAGAAAGCGTAATTAAAAAAATAGATCCTTCCATGTCTTGCAAAAACATTTTTCCATATGTGATATTAAAACTAACAACATACTTGAGATTTCAAACTGAAAATACTGGTTGTTTTCATCGCATTTTCTATGCCCAAAAGATCATCTTTGGTGGCTACATCATCTAGCTGAAATTTTTATGGATGATACCTTCCCTTAATGACGATGCTCACACAGGTCAGTGTTTATAAATGCTAGCAAATATTATTGCCAATTTTATTTAATGTTAAAATTCAGTAATAAGAAACACAATACTGATTTCTGATTTCACTATTGTGCTACATAAATTAAAACTGAAAAAGGTAAATTCACATTGACACAAAGACGTACCAGTAAACGGAACAATCTGGATGTATATGTTTTGAAATAAGTGAAGAACATTTTACTGATAACGTCTACGTATTCATCACGAACCTAAATAAAAAGACAAAATATCCTACAGGGATTTAAATATTCCTTTCATACTCAATATAACCAATCAAAACATATTTATCAAGTCTTCTTGGTTAAATTATATTTTTATTCTCTTTAAATCACGTAATATGAAATGTTCGTATCATAAAACTGACATAAATACTTACCTCTCGAGCCAAATGTCTGTCATTTGCCAGCAAAAATTCGTAAAAAAATCTAAAAAGTTTAATACACTAGAATTAAACTACTTTTAACAGTATTTTCCTCTACATAATATGATGCCAATAAAATAAGAGTCAATAAATTTTACAGATTTCTATTTGTAGCAATAGCCAACCGATTTTTAAGAAGTGCTCCTTGTGGAATTTGATAATTAGTTAATGGTTTCTTGAAAGATGAAATCTTTAAGAGCAGCCATTCTCTTATCTTCGCCATTGCCTGAATTTTTTATTATTTCAACCTGGTTATAGAGATACAATCACTTAAATTCAAACACAATTTGCCTTGTATTTTAAATTCTCAACAACGTCATGCACGTCAGAAGTAGCTTTTGCGTCACGGAATTCTTGTGTTTTGAGGAATTGCAGTTTATGTTGGAGTTCGTGGAGCTGCTCGAGAAACGCGCGTTCGCCAACATCTCGTTCAATGATTACTCTGCAATGTGTAAACGGTGTAGCTATCCACAATATGTAATGGAGTGAGCACATCTGCACAACAAATTAAACGAAGTTGAGGATAAATCTGATGCCCTTTACAAATTGCAGAAATCACAGCAAACAAGTAATAAAATGAAGTAAAGAAAAGTTTATATTAAACAACTAGTTCTCGCAACTGAATTTTCTATACCATAATTTATGCAGAAATTAATATAGAAAGCAGAGAGGCTGTATCGAAATGAATTTAATGCAAATGGATTGTTCAGAAAACTGGTTTTGCTTAAGCTTTTAGAAACGTTAGATATTCTATCAAATATATTACAAAGCAATCTATAAAACGGATTGAAAAAGAACAAAAAATTGTACTGACTGTATCATATTCTGAGACACAACCATGTCATCAACAAACTGGCTCAGTTCTCCTCGAATTTTTTGTCGATTTTGCAACTGTTGACTGATATCGACTGACTGCTGTTGCAATCTCTTCATGTCTGAACTAATCAAGCCCAGTTCTGATTGAAAATTTCGAAGCATTCCCTCCAGTTGCTAAACATATCTACTAGTTTTTTTTTGAAACTATTATAAAAATATGCAAAGCAACACTGAATAGAGGATCAATTTCTGATGAGAAAAAGGAGATGGTGAGCTTTGCACGTATCATGTTTGAAAGTTTTCTAATTTTTTATACATTGCAAAATAAGTGTATTCAATCAAACTGACATACTGTGCTTTTACAAATATAATAAAAATAAGTTGATTTTACCGCAAATGCATCATCACATGCAGTGATTTCTTCATGTAATTCAGAAAGTTTCTCTGCTTGATCGATGCAATCTTTTACTGCAAGTAAATGGGCTGATTGAAGCTGCTTTTGTAGTTCCTTTGAATACTGCCGCAAATCAGTACCCGATTCGAAAGCTTTTCGAATTGATACATCGTCCAACTAAAGTGTGCAAACAAATTTTGATGCGAAACAATTTGTGGTACTGCCAATGGAATGAAGGATATGTTTAACATATGCCTTCGAATTATAAATTTATAGCCAGTTCTAACAAAAAAAAAAGTGCACTCCATTCGTTTGAGCACTTGTTAATGTATATAACAACTAACTCCAATATCGTCGGTGATGTCAGCAATACCGCAATCCTCCTTCATTCCATTACCGTTCACTAAGTCCTTTCCAAATTTCTCCCAAATTCTTCACTATTTAACCGAACTATTATATCAACTTTTGAAAGATTCAAAATTCCGGTAAATCTGCAAAATTACATAACATGCGCAGCACTTTCGCACATTTCTCAAACCTACAGAAGTGACAAATGCATACATGTGCTACCACATACGTTCTCATTTGAAGTTATACGACTGTACTACAACAAATATTGTTGAATTGACTCACATTTTATTACACTTGATAAGCACATAATGTCATAATGTTTCGTGGTATTTCGACGATGTAATCCCCCCATGTATTTAGACTTTGCATTTCAATAAGCTTCCGTGAAGTTCAGCATTTTTAAACAAAAGGATAAACTATAAGTCACCAATAACTTTGCTTGCAAACCTATCTTGCCACATGAGGTGTTCAAATGGGACAATTTGGATTTTATTAAAAAGATACTCATACCTCAAGTGTTCATGACAGCAAATTCCACTAACTTCATAAATGAGACCACCTTTCACACTTAAATCGTTGTATAGGTAGAATTAATGGCACATAACGGTGCTTCAGTCGTACATGCAATTCCAGTTAGAAATGTTAGAATTTATTCAGGCAAAAACAACGTCATTGTCGAAATATGACACTTCAAATGTAAACACAACCAAAAATGCAATTATCTGAACAAGAAAAATAGAAATCACAAACTATAAAATACAGAGAACGAATTTCGCAGATACGAAGGACTGAGCTTAAGATTATCCTCCATGAGCTCTACCTAATGTTTTTACTATTTTAAATATTTTACGGAAAGCAAGAAGGCATAAAAAAGGAAATGAGGAATCATACATATTTATAGATGTTAGATTATTTCAATAAGATCGAATCATCGGCTGAATCCAATCTGTCTCGTTCTTATCTAGTGTATGATCGATTACCGGTCGGTAAAGCAAAGTAATCTAAAAAAGAAATTTACTGAACTGCGAACATTACCTAATTTTATAGAAAAAAATCAAGAAAGTCGGAAGGAAGTAGCAAATTGCATGATTTGGAAAAAACTCCCCTTGCATTCTATAAATCTAGCGCTTTTCCCATAACATTTCCTGCAACAAATACACCATAATGTACCAAATCACCTACCCTTCCAGTCTCATGATTCTGTTCGATAATAGTATGCTTGCGCCAATGTTGATCAAAGGGCTTCTTAGTTTGACCAGCTAATGGCTTCGAATAATCAAACTCATCTATTCGTGTCTGAAACAAATATGTTAATCTGCAAAATAGGTTGAACAGATCATGTGTCCATTATTTAATCCAAATAATCGGTACCAACATAACAAACCGGGAAATCATCTCGAGCATGTGCTCCACGACTTTCTTTCCTTCCTTCCGCAGCAACAATAGTTTGCGTCGCATTTAGCATTAAATTCTGTAGTTCTAATGTTTCAACAAGATCTGAATTCCATACTAATCCGCGATCAGTTGTTTTTAGCAGTTTTTGTTCTTTGAAAAGAGTTTCCATTTTTTTAATACCTTCCTGCAATGTTGTTAGGGATGTAATGGTATTTTAACGCATATTATGTATTTTCCTCCTTTCACAATCGCATTAACATCATTTTCCTCCACGGCATTCTTAATTCTTAATAACTCACCTTTAAAATGTCACCTCGTCGGAATACTGCTGCATGCTGTTGCATCGTCTTCTGCATTTTCATCCTTAAAGCGGCAGTAGGAATGTCACCTTTGGCAAAGCGTAACTTATCGACGTTTGCAATGGTTGATTCACCCGCACCTTTCGGTAATTCAGAAATCTTCTCGGATGATTTTTTGGCCTTCTCCAGTATGCTGGAAACAAGACCACTCGACACAGGTTAAACAAATGTAATGTAACATTCAAAATGTATGTTTATAGCAAGCCAAACAAAAAAAATTACTCGATAGCACATGCACGTCCGAAAACAACAAGGTCAAGCAAAGAATTAGCTCCCAAACGATTTGCACCATGAACCGAATGTGCAGCTGCTTCACCGCAAGCATACAGTCCTGGTACCGACTGCAATTTGATACACTTCTCAATCACTTAAAAAGCACGTAATAGAAATGTAGAAACTGGAAGGAAAAAATAAACAAATGAATTTCCTTCCAATCTGTCAAAAGAAATTGCACCTGGTCACCTTCATCGAGTTTGTGTGTTAAAACTTGTCCCATATAATTTGTTGGTATGCCTCCCATGTTATAATGGACCGTTGGTAAAACAGGTATTGGTTCCTTCGTAGCATCCACACCAGCAAAAATCATTGCTGTTTCCATAATACCTACAGATGATGGCTGTAGCTTCAAAGTAACAAAATCTGATTTAAAAGATAAATTTAATTGATCTCCTGAATAAAATGCAGTTAATTCTAGATAATCTGTCTGTTAGTGAAATCAATAATTGCAAAAGACTCAATGACGATGTTTAATTGCAAAATATGATACATGATATGATACAGATATGTAGTGATATGATACATGACCTTCCAGTGACAAGTATGATGTATATTACTCTAAACAACTAACATTTTGAAAGCATACATCCGAAACGGATTTTTAATCGAAGCCTTCGATGTTCTGAAATGATCTAACCTGGTAACTTGGCATGCAAATCTTTCGCAGGTAAGTGATGCAATTGCAAATAAATATGATCTTTATCCTTCCCAACACCGCGACCTTCCATGATTTCGATCGTCATTGCGCGTGAAACAACATCTCGTGAAGCAAGATCTAATGCATTCGGTGCATACTTCTTCATAAAGCGTTCACCTTCACTGTTCACCAAATAGCCACCTTCACCTGAAAACACTCATTATAAAAACAGTTTTTGGGATGACATTCATCATATCATTCAACCTATCCAAAATATTACCTCTAGAGCCTTCAGTGATGAGACAACCAGCACCATAAATTCCCGTTGGATGAAACTGAACAAATTCCATATCGGCATTTTGCAGTCCAGCTCGTGTAATCATTGCCGTACCGTCACCAGTGCATGTATGTGCAGAAGTACAACTAAAGAAAGCTCGCCCATACCCTCCTGTTGCGATTACCGTATTTCTTGCACTGTAAATAATAGTCGGCATCACATTACTTTATTAATTCAAAAAATATATATCCCATACTCCGATAACACAAACTATCTATCAAGCGTATATCGATCGTGTTGTTGCTGACAAAAGCATTAAACTTACCGGAATCGATGTATGCTTCCGTCTTCAAGGTTCATAGCGATAACACCAAGACATCGTCCGTCGTCCATTATAAGATCAAGAGCGAAATATTCGATGAAATAACGACAGCTGTACTGGAGTGACGAACCGTAGAGCGTATGCAACATCGAGTGTCCTGTACGATCAGCTACACAACATGTCCTTTAATTGAATTGAGAAAAGAAAGTATTAGCATCACATGTAAAAGTAAGTTAAACTGAAACCAAATAAGTTTCAATGAAGAAACAAAACATACCGACGAGCCAAGCCACCTTTACCGAAATTGTTGCTTTGTCCACCAAATGAACGCTGATATATCTTACCCTCTTCTGTTCGTGAAAATGGCATACCATAATTTTCCATTTCAATAACGGCACGTACCGCTTCACGAGTCATATAATGTATAGCATCCTGATCTCCCAACCAGTCACTTCCTGCACTTATAAGTAGACATAAGCATTTTACGTTAATGCCAAAATCACTGTTGTGTAGAAATTACGGCTTAGCTAGGAACTTCGCTTCATAGTTATTCGTAGTAATGACAATACCTTTAACAGTATCGTAGAAATGCCATCTCCAATCATCCGGATTCATGTTGCCTAAAGCTGCATTAACACCTCCTTGAGCAGCAACCGTATGGGATCGTGTTGGAAATAACTTTGTAACTACTGCAACCTTTTGACCTCCTTCGCTAAGACCCATAGCAGCTCGCAAACCGGCTCCACCTGCAAAATCAAACAGAAGTGACAAATGATAGAAAGACGCTTCGTATTAGCAATCCATCAAGTACGGTAACCCATGTACTATGTCAGTTGAATGAATCTTATTTCTACATCAAACTCTTTATTAGCATTAGATAAAAAATAAGGATTCGGAACCATTTAATGCTGTATTTGAGACATGATAATGCGCATATTACACTATAATATGGAATGAAAAAAAGAACAAACCAGCTCCAACGACAACCGCATCGTACGAGTGGTCCACAACACGATATTCCCCAATATTAGACGTTTTCGTTTCTCTACGCGTCGCCGATAACGAAAGTGCCCTTTGTTGACATTTTCTCAGCACCAAACAACGGGCCGCACTTAGCATCCCTATGATGAAATATGATGAGTTTCTCCCGCACTTTCCAACCACATATTTCCCGATTTGTTCACCTTTACTAGAATTTAATTCCAAAATTGACCTTCCACCTAATCACACTAACTCACTGCATCGATGACAATTTGAGTTATGTGAAAAGAAAAAAGGTTATTTATTTTCGATGATAAGTTTGTTAAAGTAAACAAGTCAATGATGCAATGAAGGAAGGATACTTTTCAAAAGCAATGTTAAGAGGAAAGGTATTTCACCTGCCACCTCCCCCTCCATCCCTTTCATTAAATATTTCGTTTCTGAGCATTTTCATGGCCGACTTGCTGCTGTTTACAACGCAAGTTAATTTTCACAAAACATTTATTCATTGCTGATAATTTTCCATTTACTCTAAGCCAAAGACAAAATGCGGGAAATGGCGCAGAAATGAAGGTGTTGCGCGGGATATTACAGCTATCCATCCTGTCATTTAATTTCGTATCCTTTCAGTATTAGCATTTACAACCAGCCACAGTTACCAGTGAATTGCCTATTTTGTTTCTGAAATAGTTTACAAGAAGGAGGAGAGGGTTGCAAAGTGGCCAAACACTTTGCCTTGACCACTGGAGCACCTTCCAATGACGAGCCGCTCGCAATCATCTACACGAAAAAGGCAAACGACGGTCATCATAGGGGCCATCTGTGATGGAACGAGCTACAACGACATAACGAGCAATGTCATTTGCATATGAGCAATAAACCTCACGGCACGGCACGCTGTCAAGCACTTCCTCAACGTCGCGACGAGCAGTCTGCCTCTACATCTGTCAGCGCGGGCGGAAGGATGCTGGTGGGACTGACTATTCATCCGAAGAGAGTTATGACTCAGCAAAGCCGTTCCTCTACACACACATGCATACCCAGTCGCATATACACTCACACTCACAGACACAGACACACGCACGCACGCACGCGTGCACACACACACACGCGTAGTGATACGCGCATATTCAAAGAAGTAGGAAGGAGGGGAGCGGGGCCGGCGATCATCATTGTTATCGTCGTCATCGACGATGGGAGAGGAGAGGAGTGCGGACTTTCTACATCACTCATATATGCAGCTATTAACATCAGGCGGACTTGGTGGAAGCGATGAGCGCTGATGGCACTCTGAGGGTTGTCATCCCGGAAAGTCCGACCGCAAATCAAGAAGCGATGCGGTCGGATGAGCGAGCACAGTGAACTTATCACTCACTCACTCAATTAATAACGTTATCCCTGTAACATGCCAATGCCAATGTGCTACGGTAAACAGTGCAGAAACAGCACGGTTGCAAGGAAATACCACGCACTCGTTTATTCAGGCTCACTTGGGTAATTACGCAAAAACGCGTCGTAAAGAAAGAGACAATTTAATGGAAGCGAGCAAGCACGAAGCGTAAGTTCAGCGAAGCGCACAAAAGCATTAACGATATTGTCATTGTGCATTTCTGAATTCCTTCTTTTTCAACATTTTCCAAGCGTTCGCAGCACGTACGGTTTCCACTTCATTCTCGTCCAGCGTTTGATCGATCGCTGGTCAAACGAAACCTATCAGGCGGTCAGCCAACCGGCGCCTGCCCATTTACATAATTAATTGACCGGGGAAAGTAGAGGAGCGACTGCGACAGAGAAGACGAAAGGAAAAGTTGCGCTATCGGTGTTGGAAATTGGATTAGGCAATGATTTCGGTTATTGTTAAAATTCCCTGCGGTAAATCCTGCCTATTGAAATTCGCTTCTATTTTTCCAAATGTTCGTTTCATTTTTCGTTTTATAGGAAGTCACTTTGAGTGCTGTTGAATGAACGAATGACAAGCAAGCAAGTTCTCCATGTCGAACAGACAAAGTACAGTAGTAAAGCGTTGCGTATTGCGGGGAATGAAAAGAAAAGTCAGTACGTATTAGCGCAAGCTGTTCCAAACACGACGGCATCAAGAAGAGAGTTAGCGTGCGCCGCGCTGATTGGCGCCCTGTACGGAATCTCGCACGAATGACAACTGCATTTGTCGAGAAACCCGAAGTCTAACGGGAAGTACGTTTATTGTCAATATTGTATGTAATATTCTCATTCAGCTATGCATTCATCACCTATCGTATCCTTTCCTCCCAAATCCGTCACGTAATGTGCCCATTCATTGCATTTATTATTCAGCCAAACTGTTCCCCACGTTTGTTACCGATCCGTGTTGATGTCCACTAGCCACTCAGTTTCTGCGACTCGCCCCTCTCTCTCTATATGTGTGTGTGTGTGTAAATGACGTTTCCAAAAAGGAGGCGTGTGGAACTAGGGGGACCGGGCGGGAGGTTCTCGGAGAGGACAGTGGTCCCAAGAGCGATTGCCGGTGCTGTTCTCGTCGCTATTCTCGTCGTTGTTCGCCACTGTCGTGACGGATAAATTAGTCATTCGACTACACTCACAAGCATCAACCAACTAAGCAAACCTCTCCAACGAAAATTCACAACAGCATTAGCGTCACCGCTATTACTATGTGTTCGAGTGCTTCTCCAAAGCCATCTGTTGCTAAGACTCGATGTGGTAGTTGCAGCGGAACTGTAACGACGCACCGTAAAGCGTATGTACCATCAAATGACCGTACGATCAGCTGCAGCACATGTGCTACAAAGGCACATTCCATTCAACCTCTCAATGCTTTAAAAGCATCGGTATTAAATCTAAATGACAGTAATTTTGATGATCATTTGAAATCCTTCCTCTTTTCTATCCCTATTTTTAGAATAAATCATATGTAGAAATATTTTTGCTAAGCTGATGCTCAGGAGTACTGAATATTAGACTCATTTAGGGCAATCTTCTTTTTCAGAAACCCTGAAGTATAATTTCATTTTACTTTTCCCCTACTACAAGAAATCTTCAAAGTAATTCTTCTTAAAAAAATTAGTTTGTAATATTTGCAACATAAAAGGAAACTTTTGCAATCCTCCTTTTCTAAAATTATGATTTTGTCCACGAAATGAGCGTTGATAAATTTTCTCTTCAGCTCTTCTTCACAGTGGGATTCATAGTTTTCTAATTCAGTCATTGCTCGAGCGGCATCCTTTGTTAGGTAGCCAATCATTTCCCGCCTTATTCTATTCCAATCAGAGGGAACTATTGAAGAATTGTCTGAAGGAAGTGCATGCCCTGAGATCTACAATACCACTGCTTCTGCTTGAATTACATCTGACGGATTAAACGTAGCTTTGCTAAGCTGAAAAACAAGTTACAGCCTTATGCATTCTGTTGCGGTAGAATTTAAAGAGTTGCATGAATAAGTGACCTTTTACGGTATCGTAGAAATTCCAGATCCAGTTATCCGGATTCATACTGCCAATTGCCGCATGAATGCCCCCTCGTGCGGATACAGTATGAGATCGTGCTGGAAGTAGTTTTGTTATCACCTCCAGCCACCTTCAAAACCACCTTCACTAAGACGTGCTGTTGCTCGCAGACCTGTCTTCATCTAAATAAAATTTTTTAAATGAGTACGAAAGAGTGAAAAATTGAAAATTGAAATTTCCTATGAAACGAAACACAATTATTTTTAGAATTAAAAAATGATCAGCACACCGCAAGAACACCTATTAAACAAAGAAATGAAGTCTTAACGTACCCTTTGCTGCATTCTTATCACATATCAGCAAATAGCGGTTACTTGAAGAGACAAGAAATAAATCAAACGAAATTAACCAAAAGAAATTTATTTGCTAATCAATAATCAGTTTATCGAGCACACACGACGAATCAACCTATAATTCTTTTACTTTAACCTTCACCGTATGCCTATAACTTATTAATAAATTCCACTGCTACGTGATAAGTAGTTATCGGATGGTATTTTAGCTAGTAGAAGTTAATCCCATTTTCCAAAGCTCTTGTATTATACATATAAACACTTGCATATTTTGAAGGAAAATTTTTTTTATATTTTAAAGTTATAAAATTTACTTGTAAAAACAAAAATACTAAAATTCACTTGCGAAATTTAGATTTCCTCCAAGATTTTCGAGAAATTTGTATAGGGAATTAATGCTGCATGCAACGTCTTAATTGCATTCATTTAATGGTTTTTTTCTTTTAAACTTCATTTATTATGCTTTTTTTTTGTGTTTTAAAGTTTGAAATTTTAATGAAATGAAAGTTTTGCATGGATGTGTTGTGAGTGTTACACTTCAAATTCATGATTGTAATGCGGTTGTTTTGAAGTGGACAGGCACATCAGTTTATGAAATTCATCGAATAAAATAAATACAACCGACGAGCCGCTCATTTTGATAGAAATACCCGCTGACACGAGATGTTTGTTGGGAAAGTAAGGGAAGTTTGTGGAACAAATGCTGCGAACCAAATAAATACACAAGCAGCATTTGAACAGATATGCACAATCACTTGATTAGTCATAATTGCTAAGATGAGAAAGTGCATCTTACCACTCAATGATCATGAAATCAATGTACACTGCGAAGTACGCAGAAAACAAACCGTTTGTTAGAGACAAATAAGAACGAGAAAATTCAGCTAATTTTGCGAAAATTTCGCTTTCCTCTCTTTTTTGTTAGAAATTTTGAGTTAGAGAGAGAAGCTACACTGATAAACAGAGCAACGTTCCAGTTTCCTATCATTGCAGTTCGCCCGAGCAAATGAATTTCTAGCCCGCTCTCGCCGGCGTTCTAATCAGTAGCTGGTGACGTAAACTGGCAAATTCTTGTCTCCAAGTGAAATAGAGCATGTTAGAGCTGTATGAGTTCGTTACATCACGATGGGCTCTTAAGAATTAAAACCTAATTAAAATAACTAACAACAACGATTTGACCTACAAAATTTAACGGTAATTTAGTTTAATACCAATTATGAGTAAGGAAAGAAGTGAAATTGAAGTGACGATGGTACAAGTAATCTTGAAAAGGCACGGGCAAGACATGCCGGAAAAGCTGTTAGAATATTCCATCGATTTCATCGTCATCCTTCCTCGACTCGGATGACTGCTTGAGTTTTGGGATTGCCCAGGGCTGCAGATCAGCGGAACCCCAAAGAGTGAAAAATATCGCAGGTAAGAATGCGACAGTTGCTGATACCGTATACAGCAGCTTCCACTGACTGTAAGAGCCGGACCACGAGTGCAGAATCAATCCATTTGTAAGTTTATTCACAATGCTTAAATCATACTGATTATTGATGTAATCAAACAGTGATAAGACTTGCTATGCTAACACTCAACGCTCTGTAAGTTCACAATACCGTAGACCGTTCTGGAATGGCGTTCATTAAGGAGGTGGTAGTTCGTAAAATTACATTAATTTATTTGTAACGGACGATTAGGCATGCTAAATGCAGAAATAAGAAGTAATTAATTTCAAACTCACTACATTTTAACTAAAAAGCAAAGAAGGCGAATTAATAAAGAGCAAGTGTTTGCTGATAAGCTGAAGGTTTTGCAATAGTGAAATCAGCAACTAACTTGGCTATATGTCCAGCAGAAAAAGCAATGCCTGTAATGGAACCCGTATACGCAGGACCGATTTGTAGTAAAGCAGTAAATACACCAGGGGTATGCAGACCTGAAATTCATGTAGGATAAGATAAAACTTGAAATTACAAAATGACTGATAAGTGGATTGAACTGAAATTACCAGCGAATGCATTCGCAGCACAAACGACGATCAAGGCTGGAGTGCTATGTCTTAGCATTGGCATCACAAGGAGACCGATGGCAAGACCTGCTGAGCCAATACCATTGAAGGACTTGACAAGGGCTGTTCTTCCAACTGGACAGCATCCCTTCTTTCGGGCACTCAAATAGGATGACAGTGATGATGAGAGGTTCTTACTAATCCATAAAGCTAATAACGGTACTGCCGAATATAAAGTACTACGAACATCCGATAGATGAAGCACTTCTTTCATATAAATTGGCAGTAACTAAAATTATCACAATTGATAGTTAGTTCGAACTTTTAGAAAATAAATAATAGAATGACTTGCTAAAGCAACAAAAAACTACCGGAATTTTCCATTTTTATTCATAAATGTGAGCGTTGTGGTAGATTTCAGTTATAATTTTAAAAATGTTGCGCTTACAGTTGTTGTGATAACAAGCGGATACTCTTGACAGACTACTGCTAATATTCCTACAATAAATGGACGAGATATTAGCAATTCCTTCCATGGCGTATTTTTTCGTTCTTTTCTCTAAGAAAACAATAAATTCATTTTCTTCAAATACGCAAATTTATCATTTCAAATTGCAAGTGCAAGAGTTTAAAGTGTGTCATTTACAATTTTCCTCTCCAAATCATACAAAAGAATTCATGTCATTTCTTTGCTTCAGCAGTGCAAATCTCATAGAGGAACTGAAAGAGCAATAATTTGATACATTCGCACTCATTCGTTAACCATTAACTACTAAAATATCAAACGGTTCATACATCAAAAATCAGGTAGCAATGGGTAGGGGACCATTTCAAGTTGCTAAACGAGTAATGAATTACCTTTCCTAATGATTCCTCGTTAATTTTCCTTAAAATGTACATCTTCTCCTCATTCTTCACACAACAATGCTTCGACGGCTTATCAGCTGACATGATCATCCAGATGAATAGCATCAGCACAGCAATTATTGCGGAGAAGTAAAATGTAAACTTCCAGCCACCAAATGCATCCCTTTTGAGGCAGACCCATCCGGACACCGGCAGAATTAGTAAACTTCCTGCAATAATTCCTTCCCGTAGATTTTCAACTGGGAAAACAAAGAGAAATTTTTAAATCATTCCACACACAATTTTACATCATTCCTTACTTTGACTCATTATCCTAGGAAGGCGCAAAAAATCAAAGAAAAAGGAATTACTGAAATCAGACAACTGATGAGCAGAAATATTCTGCATGAATAAGGTTTGAAGCTATGCTTGAACCATAATAGCCTATGGAGTTGATTTTAAATTAAATGTTAATAAAATTGAGACCGATTTGTCGTCCACCGGTGATAAATCCGATAGCAAATGACCGTTCCTTCGGTGGAAACCAACGGACGATCATAGAGCTAATGGATGGTGTGAGGAAAGCATCAGCTATTCCGCAGAGAATCCGAGAAATGATTGCAAAAATGAAATGTTTTGCAGCAAGAAGAGGTAACATCATATTGCTGACGATGGTGACAATTAGTGCAAAGGACACTGTCCATTTGCCATTTAAACGATCTGCCTGTGGACCAATGATCAACATAAATAGAGAACCTACGTTTTGGGCACATAGCACCATACCTGAAATTGGATAATAATTCTTAAAGAATCACCCATAATTTTGCAGCATGTCATATTACTGCTTAGTGTTACAGCGGAAGGATGAAAAGAGTTAACCTTGTTCGAGCATAGTCCAATTTAATCTCTGATCAACGTAACAAGATCGTATCTCAATGTAGTAGTCTTGGTTGACATTAACGTTTGGCTTTGCTGAACCAGGCCTATTATCACTTAATAATCTCACGTCGCTGTTTTCGCTTGAGTTAGGCAGGCATCGCTGCGAGATTAACTCAGAACCATTTATTCCTTCTTCCATACCGCTTTGAAATCTCAACAAACATTAGCATAAATTTAACTGTTGCTTGCAGCTGCATCGAAATACTATGGTTTCAATGCAAACATGCAAGCAAGAATAATGATGGATGTTTAACGACCTCATCATGACTATGAATCGATAATAATTATTTCAATTATCTCTGAAATTTTCCTAAATTAACTTCAAATTATTTGGATAGCACTCCAGTACACTAGTTCTTTTAATTTAGCCAAAGCTGATAAAAACATTTCTTCTCTTTGCATTTCTCTGCTCAATCATCCAATAGTTCGTTTATCACTTCTTTCACTTTTCTTCCATTTAAGCATTTATTACTCTTTCTCTTCTTGTTCGCCATCATGCCTTATTCTCTCTTCTTCTCTTTCGCTCCCTCATTTTATCTTATCTCTCTCACAACTGGTTTTGATTTCATTACAACCTTTGCGATTCAAACAAAAACGAATTTTAAAAAAAGAGGGAAAGAAAGGAATGCACTTTGTTGTAATACTTTCCCATTAAGTGAAGATAAATCAAATCTAAGGATGACTGATCTGTAATTGTTGATAAATTCGTGTTTCAATTTCACACTTTTTCAAATTACAAAATAATTTTTTCGAAAACAAAAAAACAAGGATCGAGTGGACTTGACAAAATAACCCAATGAAGCGTTTAGCTCTGCTCCCATAGCAAATTACAATCGGTTGTTTTGTAAGCAAGCAATTTTTAAATTCTACCAAAAATCATTATAATACGTATGATTTTTGAAATGTTTGCTTTATAAGTTTACAACGAACGGAATTCATAAATGAAAAAAGAGCTTTAATTAAAGAAAGAACAGAACGCTTAATTTGAGCTAAAACACGTGGCAGCTACGTAGAAGAAAACGAGAGGTACCGTGCATTTGGTGAGTGAGCCGTGTTTGCATCTTCCTTTAGGACCATGCAGACGAGAGAACCGGCGAGGTTCGTCGTCGTCACCGACAGTGCCATAAGGCACGATGACATCAGCACAGCGATCATCATCCGCATCGTCAGGAAGTAGCCAAGCTTGCGGTAAAGTGCTGACTTCTTGCGTCTCCCTTCATCTTTCGTGCTATCCGGCAAGATTTCATGATCCTCTACCGAGATACTTCTACTTACTATTTCACTTACTGTTGGCACTATTCGAACCATCCTAAAACAGATCATCCACTTATTTATGCTGGAAATAACGTTGTTTCCTCATTAATTTACCGGTCGACGTAAGTGACACAAGTGATATGGAGCGGCACAGCTTTTCGCAGTCACTTGCCGCAACAACGCGTTACCTATGTGAGCCACTCATTCCCGTAATTTGCTTACGTAAAAGAGCCTACGCAGTTTCTCATGAAAAAAGAGAAAATTCGAAATGTATTTCAATGCTACGATTTTTCAGCAAAGTTAAATTTCACTTTTTATTTTGTCGCATAGGTACTGCCTGTTCTTTCTATGCTTAGCAAAGGAAATTTATTTGCTGAAAGGTAATCGAAGTTTTAGAATTGTGTAAATGCGGGGAGTGCCACTTCCGGGCGCTACTTGAGAAATAAAATTCTCAACCAATAAATCTTCTGGAGAAATACGTAGCCATTTTTTCGCTCGTTTTTAAACGTATATTATTGTCAGTGATAGTTAACGGTTGTAAGTTTTAATCGCCGAAACACTCAGCAGTAAGTTGATGATATGGCGCATGATAATCTGATTGTGCTAATTTATCGGTCAATCGAATGACAGGAAGGGAGAAAAATTTAGCGAATGAACAAAGTTCACTTTTCCTCAGCAATAATTTCATAATTAATTACTGATTAACTAATCGATCTCTATTATTTACCATCACTATTACTCTTATTAATTACTATCACGGAGATTAATGTAGAATTAGATGGCGGACATTCGTGTGTGTTCGTTAGAGAGGTACTGAAAATGGTTGCTTCAACGTTAGCGGAATGAATGATCTCAAGTGAGCAACAGTGAGCGCTGTGCGGTAAAAGCAAATAAAGGCATACTTTCTAAAGTGGCGAAAAATGAAGCATAAATTATGGACAGTATCTTCTAACTTTTTAACTGAAAATGACGCGCAGATGGTTTTTTACAAGAAAAAGCTGCGCAAATAACTATCGCTGCTCGTCTTCCTGGGAGAAAGCTGAAATGCTTAAAGCTATGAACAAATGGATATAATTAGCAGCAAAATTCCTTTTCAGCGCGATATTTAATTTCACAAAAAGGTGCAAAAGAGGAAGGGAGAAAGCGAGAGAGAGAGAGAGAGAACTCTTTTCACTTAGCTTCTTCTTCCATCAAATTTCTTCACACGTAAGTAATCTCTGAAGGGAGCAAATTTTCATATTTTATTCTGTTGCATCCGATCTTTCAAATGAGTCACTTCTGTTACCTTTGAAGCACTGACACATTTGCTAAATATGATCGCTAATTTCTGAATCGTTAGATCCTAACTTGCAATGTGTGTGTACACGCGTCCGTCTGTCCCTGCGTCTGTCTGTGTGCGTGTGCGTGTGCGTGTGTGTGTTTGTGTACGTGACAGAAAATTGGGATAGTAATAGCAACAGTAATATATTGAAGTAGTATTAAACTGCAAAAGTACCAATTCAATTCAATTCCTTTCTTTTTTTTAAATTTTCAAACGATCGTTTTATTAAAATTTAACGCATTGTAATAACAATAACAACAATAAACAGTAATAAATAATATTAAGTAATAAAAATAATCGTAACATGCCCTTTCGAATAAATTGCAGCCTAAAATATTAATTAAATATTAATGCAGTAGTCATTCTAATATTAAAGCTAACAAACGCAACCGTGCTTTCGCTTATTTCAAAAATCATAGAATTCTCAGTACATAAATGTCATTAATTTTCACCAAAATTTATTTTGCTAGAATGCTTGTTAGATTTGGAAAATCTAATAATGTAAAACAGAAAAAACTGATTATAGTTTAATTAGAAAAGGAAAATTCCATTCTAAGAATAAATCAGTAAAATATCATTTAACTTCAAGGAGATGGAAATTAAATAAAAAAGTGACTGTTCCTTTTTTTTCAAGTGAGAAAGAAAAAAGTGAAGTGAAAACGCTTGTTTTCTTCGCAAATGTACTTCGGGTGAGGATCTGTGCTGGCGCAAGGGATGAAATTAAAGTGTAAATTGAAACAATCAAGAACTGCTAGTTAAATTAATGACACAAAAAGATGGAGACGAGAGGGCCGAATATTCTAACTAACTCATTTCCACCTAAATATCTCCTTTGGGCTACAAGCGGAAAGGAAAGGAAGGCGGAAAATGGTTGGCTAAGTGGTTTAAATAGAAGGCGGCTGTGTAGTCTCCGAGAAGCTAAATGCACTGAGCAAATTCAGTGTCTCTTTTTTTCCATCTTTCGACTTTTTTTACTATTTACTCTCTCCGAGGTGGAATGAATTAGTTTTAAATAAACCTTCGACTCTTTCTTCCCCAGCGGTTCAATTGGGACTGTGCTCGATTGATTGAGCTTTTATTCAGTCCAAACCTAAAACTTACGTATCGAAAAGCTGAAGAATAAACAATTTTGTATTCTATTTGTTCAAATTTCTTTTCTTTACGGCAAATAACATTTCCTCACTGCGCAGTTAGTTTTAGGTCAGTTAAGTTACACGCTCATTCAATAATGCAGTACGCAGCATTTAGTAAAATTTTCCTAAATATTTTCAATGAAATTTGGAAACTTTAATTTAGAATTGCAAGTCGTCGCTTTAGCTATAAGGAAAAAGTTCCCTGACTTTTCCTTTTCAGAAAGTGCAACTAACAATTCCTCAGTCTTTTTAAGTTTCAAGTGACATTTTTCTCTTCCAAATAAATTGTTTATTATCAACAATACTGGCGAAATTGTATAATTCGTGTGATAACAACAATTTATTATTGCGAATAATGATTAATAACAATAATTAATAATAATAATAGCAATAATAATAGTTCATAATAACTATTATTAATGGCAATAATTAATAATAATAGTAATAATTATTATGAAATAAAATGTAATGTGCCTATCTCTGATCTGTCCATTTCTTCAATTTTGTGAAATGCAAAAGCTTCTCTTTAAAATGTAAATAATGCTGCACTTTGATAAAAGTAAGCGTAAATGCTTTTAATTTCGCCAAATATCCGGCAACATTTTCTACTTACTTCAGTGCAAACAGAATTAACAAGCAGGCCTTTTTTTCCTTCTCTTTTAATTCAATTTCAGAAGTCAACAACAGAAGTGGCGTTTGAAAGAATCTGAAAAGTATAGGTAAATAAGATAAGTGAGAAGTCAGCGGTGGCTGCCACTTCTCCAAAAGAAAGGTAACAAATTTAATTACCTTTCAATTAAAATTAAAATAAAATTAAAATAAAAATTAAATTTCAATTAAAAAAATAAAAAGGTAACAAAAGAAAGATAACAAATTCATTTTAAATTAAAAATTAAATTTTTTAAATTTATAGAATTCAATTCAAGATGCATTGCGTCTACACGAATGAGAGGTAATAGCAGGAGAAGTAATGATAGCAAAAGTAGTTAAAGTAATTTTAATGATTAGTTTGCGAGGAGGAGAAGTGGGAGAAGGAAAAAAGGAAGCTTTTAGCATCAAAGTTTAATAAAAATGAAATTGTTTAAAGTGAAGAACGATTTGGTGAGCATTTGTTTATCGCAACATTTTCCTTCCATTAATTTCTTCAAATCAACAATTATCATAATTTTTTGAAAGTAGTCAAAATGAAAAAAAGTGTGGAAAAATAGCGAAGGACATAAAACAGAGGAATGTTTTGTTTGCTAATTTGTCTAACACAATTTTCGCCGTTTAAAAAAATTTCGGATTCGAGCAAAACCAACAAAAAAGTGAAGAAGTAAAGGTCAAATGATAGCATTATTTATGCTGCAACGGGTGGCGGGGGCTGAAGGAGTGATAGTGAATGATAAATGATTAAATGAAAACAAGCTTTGCAAGGGAATCTGTCGAACATTGAAGATACACACAGTGAAAGGAAAGAGAGAGGGAGAGAGAAAGAGGGGGGATTTTCCAAATGAGTTCTGCTTCAAATAGCACAAAACTTGACTTTTATCGCTTGACGTAAATTTAAAGGGCGGAAAAAGTAGGAGAGGAGTAAAGGAGAGCGCAAAGAGCGCGTAATTATCAAATAGCATTCAGATAAGCAACTTCCGGATTTGGTTAACCGGTAATTCCAATACAAAATTAACAAATGATGTATTTGTTCATTCATTTGTAATAATCATTTTTTGAAATGAACGTATAATTTCATCCGTTAGAAGTGCAAAACCAGTCCATTTTAGGCGATAAATTTTATAACCCCTATAACTGCTCCTTTTAATAATTCCATTATCACACGTCACATTTCCATCATTGTAATCCTTGTTGGGATTGCTTATAAACGACTTATCAAACAAGTACTTCACATCTCATCAGCTCCCTTCATTAGACGCATAGAGCTGTTTGTTTGAGGGTCAATTTGCTTAATACAATTAATAATTAGTTAAAAATGGTCTTTGCATGCGGCTGAACCAACGACATTTGCAATAATATAATTTAATGACAAAATAACAATAACACTAGCGCTTCTAACACCACTAATTTCGAACACCCAGTCTATTTCTCCTAATTAATTCACTGTTAACTGCAATTTCAATTTTGATGACAGCTATGATGCCACAAATATTGTGCTTCAATTTCTCTTTAAGTCTTTATTTAAGTTTTAGAAACGTGATTTATCGAAGTTTAAAAGTAAATTTTGTGATTCTTCACAAGTGAAGGAAACATATTACAATATATTCCATTTTTTCACTCCCTATCCAATTTTTCCCCCATGGAATGAATTAAAATTATGAAGTTGAATGTCGTTCAATTTTCATACAAAAAAAATTGTGAAGATAAAAATGCCAAAAATACGAATACACCGATGATGGGAAAAAGCTGCGAAAACCGTTGTACGAAAAGGGAGATAAGTCTCGCAATCTTAGCCAAGGTGACTTCTACTTCAGTAATATCAGACAAATGTCTGTCGGCAATTAATCAAATGACATTGGCAGTTCAAGAAAACAGAAGTGAGCAAAAAGCAGGAATTAATCAAAAGCGGTGAGATTGGAAATTTTCACTGAAAGGTGGGAATGCTTTTGTCCTTTCCTTACTTTCAACGTGCGGGGGAGGCAGAAGAGAATTCCTATCTAAGATCTTGAAGAGAGCCTTCCGAATCAGATGAATCATTTCAACCAATCACAGCGTGTTTAATTGGCGGAAGGAAAAATTAAAGAATTCAATATTTGGCGCTATTAGAACATCGAATAAACAGATGCTTATTTCAATAGAAGATGCTTAATTTACGAAGGAAAACCAGATGATATAGCTTGTTTCACTTCGAATTGGTTTGCTTTCTCAGCGATGCAATATCTCCTTCACAGGTTAGCATCAAAATTGAAATTAAACTCGATCATTGAGCTTTTCTGCACTATGATAATCTTCACTGACATCTGAAATCTAACATCAGCTACAAATTCACCAATCAATTGAGTTGTGTGCAAATTAAAATTTTTAATAAGAAACAATGATCAGTCCTCCTAATTAATTTGCATAAGTATAAATGAAATAAAAAATTTATTTCCTGAGCAATATTCGCTGAGCATATACACACATATTTAAAAGAAAATTTGATCTAATTTAATCTGTTTTATATAAATTCGCGGAACGATGCATGTTCCAAGGTTAACCACCGCTGAAATTTATATCACCGAGTAATGAATGTTTGCACATATCGAGCTGACAATTAAATCGCTTCCTTCCTTAAATAAAAGACGAAAAATTCATTTAAACAAATATTCGAGCTTGTAATTAAATGGAAAAATAAAAGAACAGTTAATTAATTGAAATATGCCTTGATACATATACTTAGGGATTAAGGAAATGAAAAAGACAATGGTTGTATTTGTCAAGCAAATAAAGTTCTTCCCTTTTCCTTTTTTTTAAACTTTAAGATTGCAATATCCACCGTTGGTTAGCGGTGAGTATTAACAAAATTATTATGCGTAAATGATATTGCAATAAGCAGTTAGCAGTCGAAATATAAATTGCAAAACTTCACGTGCACAAAATGGAAATTAATTTTGATATTGATAAAAGAAGATCACTTCCAACTTATCAATTTATCTTAAAAGTTTGGCGCTATCACACTTATTCGTTGACAGTGAAAACAGTGGTGAAAGGAATTATTTAGTCCTTTTTGTCAATTTCTTGAGGTGATCTGATTGCGTGAAAATTTTCCGATTATTTTCAAATTATCTTCGCTGAAGGAAAACACGAAGTCGATTAGCATTTCGTGCTTTAGATGAATTTCAAGTTATTTTAACTGTCACTCCTCTTTCTTCACACCTCGCCTCCATTCTCCATTGCTTGCATTTGTCAGAGAAAAACTGAAATTTAACACCCACGGGAAGGTTTCTTTCAGCATTGCTCTCGCCAACCTTCCGATCTTTGACCTCACATACTTTCCATTTGTGGTGCAATTCAATTTGAAAAACGCCCTAATTGTGAAGTGAGAAGTCTCTCCGACATTCTTTCATTCACATTGACTACTATTTCATATCACTTTCAGCAAAATTTGGTCAAATTTTTTCGAGAGGGAAAAGTTGCGTGCTGTGAGTGCTTGCTGATATACGCCAACTTAAGGCTTATGAAATTTACTTCATCGCTTGCTTCACTGAACTGTCCTATGAAGTGCGGCAGTGAGCTGAGGGAGAAGTGGGCAATTCGGAAGAGCGCAGCCAGCGATATTCGCGGAAAAAAGCAGTTGGATGTATGGAATTTTTGTTTTGTTTTCCTTCTGCTGGTGCGCTCGAAGCGCAGAGCAGCGCTATGAGAAAGTAAACATTAGGCAGCAAAAACAATGAGTGAACAAATATTTATCGAATTTGTTGAATTCAAAACAAATAAACAGACAATAGCGAAGAAGTCATGAGGAGGAACTTCGTGAAATGAGGGGGAAGTGGAAGGAGTGAGTGCTTGCAACTGGAAAAGTTTCCAGTTAGTTGCAAAACCTATCATTGCTTTCGTCGTGTTATAAGGCTGTTTTGAAAGTTGGAATGGTAAAATATATTGAGTGATTTGTAATTTCAGGGAACGTAGAAGTTGATTGCTTTTAATTAATTTGCTTAATACAATGATTGATATCGAAGCATATTTCGTGCTACGAATAGCCTCTATTTCTTTTGCTCTCCTTGACATTTTCTTGACATGAAATTAAGCCAGCGCTAAGCAAGTAACTTCCAGATGACAGATCCGAAGTGCTAATTAGCATAAGCCACACGACTTGCCACAATTTCTATTCACCCAGACGTTTTGAGCGCCCAAGCATCACAATAGACAACTGCGTCGGCGCATTCTAAACGATATTTTATTTTACTTCTCATTAATTGTTAATTAGAATTATGAATCTCTGGGACAGAGAAAGGGACGTGTAGTGTCAGAATCATGATCCCTAAAACTCACTATTTGAAGCTTGCCTTTACTACATGCAATACATGGTTATTAGTAACTCAACATCTTTGTCGCTTAAAGCTTTTCGCTGACCCATAACCTGAAATTGCACTTAAATTTGTTAGCTTGCATTTTTTTTTGATTTGTTCAGTTAGACCTTAATAAAACATCAAGTAGCCTACTAAGAATAAGAAATCTTTCACTCTGATATTTCTGTACAATAGCTAGCTTCGTTGAATTAACTGATCCAAGATATGGTGCATAGTGCATGATGCTGTAGTAGCCGTAGTTCACGCCATAACTGTAACTTTTCACTTCACTCCTACTATTTTTGTAATTCGTAATACTTCACCCATTCTTTACCATTTAAAAAGATGTGGTGAAACAGTATAACTCGTAAATCCGTTCTTCAAATCCGATACAGCGAAATAGTCGCACAGCTTTGCATTGATATTTTCCCATTTAATAATGAGGTAATCGTCACGATCCCATCGTAACGCTTAATGATTTATGTCCAATGTAACGGCATGTGACGTCTCATGGATAATTATTCCGTAGCTCCAAAAACACCTTCATTACAGATGGACTCGACAGGATGACGACTTTCACCCACGAAGGATTAACGGCAATTTCTACACATCTTCTCTGTGAAGTTAATTGATTAATCATTAGCAACAGCAATTTACCAACCACACATACCTTCCAACGACCATTCTCCCCACCCCGTCCTAATTAATTAAACCAAACATTATCATAGGCTGCTTTGGAGCAACACTATCAGCAATTCTCATCAATTATAAAATGCAAGATTTAGCTAAATTTCCATTTCAGTGCTACATGACAATTTACTTAACTGCTCGCAAACAAAACTCAAGTGGATTGGATTTACCTACCAATATAGCTCAAGCCGCAACTCAAATTTCTACCATTAATGTTAAACAGCGCAGACAGAGTCAGTGGAATCGTGCTGAGCGATAATCAAACACTTCTGGATAATTTCATCAAATGACTTCATTGACAATTTAAAAGGAAAGAGAGGGAGAGAGAACTTACATATTCGATTGGGGAACTTTCACACGAAATGGATGTTGGACCACATCCATTCGGTTGTGTCCCAACAAGTTCAAATTTAATGCACGTTTGTGATCCAATTCCATCCACTGCTTCCATTACTAATTCCACTTCCTCTATTTCTGTAACATTTCCTCTTTAAGTTATAAACTAATTAATAGTAAGCGACGCGATGGATAAATTTGCGCAATAAATATGAAAACTAAAATGTCTCATAATTTCTTCCACGTGACAAGCGTTATTGTCTACAGTGCGAACGAGAGGAAGACGAGCGTCGGTTTTGATTGATCTATTTACTAACCAAGCGATAAATCTAAAACGTTTAGGTGACAACCCACTACTTCTCGTTCGGTAAATCATCCAGAAACAGTGAGTGTCTGTCGTTTTCTTCGCACCTACGGACTGCTAATTGAATTCAGTAAATGACTGGATTGCCGTGCGGTCAGTAGTACATTATCTTAAAGTGTTCCATTAATGTCCATTGTGCTTCGAACATTTCACGTCATGTAGGCGTGCGTGTCTTCTGAAAAGAGTCTCCTGTTCACTTTGCAATGATCCATCATACACCACACTTCGATCGAAAATGCTGGAGAAACAGGAAGTCGCGACATTCTTCTTCAATTTTTGCAACAGGTGATTCTTATGTATTGGAAGTTGAAAACTGGAAAATAATTCACTTGAAATAACAAACGTACTAGAAGGGTTTCACGGTGCTCTTTTTTCAATTCCTGAAATGCAAACCGCGGAGTGTCAGTAATCAGATCTCTCGCACGTTTTCTCTTAATACTTCACGTGTGGCTGGCAAATTACTTGCATTCTATAAATCGTGAAATTTGGAGCAATTTCAAGGGCTGCATTTGCAAACTAAGTGGAAACAGCCATCTGGCTGTTAGCAATTCTTCAAAAGGAAGTCTTTGGGAGTTTTTCGTCCGAAATTTTCATACTGTTTCATCTTGCTTGTCTTCACAGGAAGCTTCCTCTCAATATTTTTGTTGTGAAATTCCTTGTGCTGCTTGTATCTTGGTGCGAAATGCTGCTGATGAGACGTTTGCAACTTACTTTCTGCGTGGGAAGATTGACGCTTTGAAGTGCCACCCATCCTCTTTTCCTGGAATAAGCCAATTCTTTCTTTAAATTTTGAAATTAGCAATAATATTTATGAAGCTAAAATGTTCTAATGCAAAACTTTGATAATAGTGCTAGGTTTAACCTGCATTTACGGTGTGCTGGGTACCTGTAGCGAAACATCTGTATTCTTTGAAACTCATGCAGCGGTATACGCTCAAACGGAATCGAAGCACAATGTTCCATCAGGAGGAGAACGTCATCAACGTCCAAGAACGAGATTGGTGGCAAAGAAGACTGAAGACGTAGAGGTGGTGGTGGTGGCGGTGCCGGTGGTGGGGACAGTAGTGGTAGTGGTAGAGGAAAAGACGGTAGTTCTGGTGGGGTGGTGGCTGTGGAAGAAGCGTGGCCCGCGGTGGCCATGGTGGTAGCATTGCTAAGAAAAACGGAACGTCTGTTATTGGCAAGTGGTAGAGAGGAAAAATGTTCGAAATGTGACGGTCGTTGTTGAGGTGGCAGGGAACGGTCTGGCATTTGTGGCTTGCAAGTTATCTGTTGGAAGACTTCTACGAAAGCGGCCGGCACCGATGGCAGTCGCATATTGCGTCCGTCGCATCAGTGCCGCAAAACAAATCTGGCAAGGTAATTCGGAAGGCGAGTAGTGCAGGCACGAATGATGAATTTTAAATGAATGGAAAAGTGAAATTTTTCATCCTTTAAAAAAAAATTTTTCACTTAATCATCCTTGCCCTACTTACTAGCAGTCATCAGTAAGGCGTGGGAGGGAAGTAATAACTTCTGTAAACTGAATGCTGTCAACCAGTGCAGACAATGTTGAGAAATGCATCTTCTTACATTTTAGTCTTAGAAAGGAAGCGCAACTGACGGACGGAGTTTTCTTGATTGTGTCGTTGAAGGAGAAGTTGAAGTGAGACGAGTGGTTGGTAGTTTATTAAAGCTTATAAAATTATGATAGCGCTCTTTTAACCTTCAATTGAACTTTACTAGCATCAACTATTCTTAATGGCAATTTGTTTCAATGCCCAATTGACGAAAGTTCACTTACGCAAACAACTAGCATATAAGGAATATTTAATTTTCTTCCACCTGCTATCAAATTCAACTAGTCAAAAGTGTAAAGTTTTCTTTTCTAAAAGCAATTTCAAACAATTTATAATTAATTAATTAACAGCAGAATACTTTCAAAGCCATCTCTCATTTGCAAAATTAAGGAATTTAATTTACAGTATGCAAAATGGCAATCGTTTGTAAAAGTCGGTGCTCCCTGACTGAAAGATAATTGAATGTGCTGAAGTTTTTTCATCCGCTTTAACTCCCTTGCAAATACTTACCACCACGGGTTTGCTCCCAACTATGCAATGTGCTATCATGAAATTGTAGGTTTTAATTATTTATCGGTTAAAATTAACTACATCATTCTTTGTCAACGAATCGAGCAGATAACATGTTGGTGCTTAAGGATAAGACGATAAACAGGTAAGGAAAAAGGAGATGTGATAAGCTGATGAATTTACTTTTCGACTGCTGTTTTCCTGAATGTTCCATAAGTTTGTATTTTATTTTTAGCTTTTACAAATTTTCTTTCACATTTTATATTTACTGTATTTGAATCTGTTTACTTCTTCTTGCCGATGCTTTTAAGTTTATCCTCCAAGTAGGCAAGTTTTCCACTTATTTTTTTGGTTATAAAGTCTTCACTTAATTTTTGGCAATTTTGATTGTTTTAAAAGGATTTTTCTCTCTCTTCTCATTTGCAATTTTCCATCAATTGTTTCCTCATTCCTCACTAAAGTCCAATAAGCATAAAAAAGGGTGGTGCAGAGAGAAATTAGAAACGGAAAAAAACGGACGACTAGAAAATCACTAATTGACCGATCAATTCGGCAAACAAAAAGCAATAATTAATGAGCAAAGCTTTGTTGCAACAGAAATAACTTTTTCGTTATTAAACGATAATTCATGAAATGAAACGATTAACTGGACGTTCCGTGATGTTTTACAGAAAACCGCTGCGAAATAGAATTATTCGGCGCAAAAAGCAACTACTCAAATAACCGCGTCATATTTCTCCGGAAATCATTGCAAATGACCAGATGAACTACTTCGCTTGCTTCATCTCTTATGTACAACAAAAGAGCTAATCACTGACACTGTGCAGCTGAGCTGATCTCACCCAAGTCATGCCTTCTTATGAGCTAAACTTGATCAGTTTCTCTCCTCTTCTCAACTGGGCGAAGGATTTGCTTTTGCATTGAAGAGACTGATGAAATTCGAAGAGAGGTCGGAATCGGCACTGACCTATTTCTTTGCCACGAACAAGTTTGTTTTGTCTTTAGTGGTCTAACCACTGATTAAGTCCTAATCAGTGGTTATACAATCTTGTTAAACGCGCAGCAAGAGTGAAACTACCCCTTCTCGTATAATGAAGACCTCGATTTTTAATTACTACCTTCTTATCCGGAGAAACTGTCAAAGTACAATGATATACGAAATTTTACAGTCCCACATAACAGCGATACATTTCTTTACTCCATGTCACTGTGCGTAACAATATTTATTCGTATTTGATAACGTATTACATATATATACATATTTCAACTTATTATTGTCGTGTGTCGTATTACAGACCGTATGCTAATGAATACAAATGGACACAGCGACGCCATCCATCGAGAGAACTAACTAACACCTAAGGTCGAATAGTCGAAACTCTTATCCAACGGCCGACCTCTCGTATCACCGACACTACAGTAAACCAACCAGCCCGTACGTTTCGCTGAGTGACTTTGACAATATTTGCAGAGTTAGTAGTACGTCAAACTGTTTGCGCGAGGAACACGTATCATGGATGTGGTAGATAAGTGATTTTGCGTTATGGGTAGTAGATATTAATCTTATGAGTCACGTCCGAAAAACTTGTTAAAAGTTGCACTTGTTTATGCAAGTTGCATCACTGTGGTTGAGAATTATTGCAGAAGCTATGATGCAGGCCAAGAAAGAGTTTCCTGGTTTCCGATCCGATCCTCGTCTTCTGCCCCGTATCCGTGATGTAAGTTTTGTAGTCTGCTAATATTATGTTGTTTATTGCGTATTATTTCACTTTGTCATGAACAATTTTACAATGCACGTTACAGATTTGGCAGACGAATATGCAGTATGACGCGCAAGATATCACCCAATATCTTCAGCAAAATTATCCGTTGGTTTTTTAATCCCTCCTTCTGCAAATCTAACCCAGCCATTGCTACGAATCAATTATCGTAAAATTTTAATTTTATTTAGAGAATATGCCCGACGGAAACTTCGTGATTTCCTGAAATTGGTAGAAATCGGACTTCAGAGGATAAAGAATGCTAAGGTGATGGACGGTGTAATCGATTTGACAAAGGAATCTAACGATACATCAGTAGCTGTAGAACGAAAGCGGAAGCTAGTGTTTCTACCTTCAACTGCCTAATTTTTCTTTCTTTATGTTATGAAGCATGGATCAACTGAGTCTTTTATTTTCGTATGCTAATTTGCTAAAAGATAATTGGTACATTTTATCTTATAGGATCCTTTATCATTTCCCTCACAAATATTTTATAGAGGGAAAAGAACGGAGATGACGAAAGATCAGTAGTGAATTTATCTTTTGCATAACTGATCATTTGTAAGTTTTAGGACGAAAACTGTGAAAAGGCTTAGTGCTGCTTACGATAAGCCGGAAGCTGATGTGAGAATTTTTAATTGTTTGTAATGTTATTTTTGTCATTTTCCCCTTTCTCAACCTGTGGAAATTTGTCAGATTTCTTATTTTATTTTATTTTTTTTTTGTAGTTAAAGAGGCCTCGAAAATCATATTCATCGTTTGGCTCGTTGTACAAAACGGATATTAGCGTAGAACCAAGTGCATCACACATTACGTTCTCAGACATCGGCGGTTGTGAGCAACAGCTTTTGGTAAGACTCCTTGGAATGCTGTAATGGTTTTATTATTTCTTTGATTAATATTTTATGCATGGCTTTCAATTTTCGTTTCTTGAGAATGGTTGAACTTGATATTTTTGCTTGTAGGAAGTATGCCGTTTCGTCATGCATCTTTTACATCCGGAAATCGGTAATGTGCTTGGAATTACTCATCCCATTGGCTTTTTGCTCCATGGTCCTCCTGGATGTGGAAAAACATTGTTTGCTCAAGCTGTTGCAGGGGTTAGTACTTGGAAGTACTTTTGACCTTTCACTTTTTTTAGAATTATACTCAGTTGCTGTTCTTGAACATCGAAGTCGAAGTGTATTATTTACCTTTTTTCTTAAAGTTTTTTATTTTCCAGGAATTCCAGCTACCACTTTTGAAAGTGGTAGTGACAGAATTAATTTCTGGGGTGTCCGGTGAAACCGAGGAAAAAATACGGTTATTATTCGGTAAAGCGATCGAAGCATCACCATGTGTTTTACTTTTAGATGATATCGATGCCATTGGCTCAAAACGAGATAATGCACAACGTGAAATGGAGAGGCGTATTGTATCACAACTTGTTGCTTGTCTTGATGGTAGGGGTGCAGAGCTCAATAATTTGTTGTGTGAAATCTGTAATAATTTTTTTCCAAAGTGGATTGCTTTAGGTTTATCAAATCCGAGGAGAGATGTCGAGGTGAGCGCGGACGGCACAAACATAGATATTTCGATCAAAAAAGTACATAAAGAAAATCTGGTCCTCGTAATAGGTGACTGTTCAACTGTTTTGTAGACTAATAGGAACCTGGGCTCTCACAGATGTAGGTATTTCAATTCCAGGCACCACAAGCAGAGTGGAAACTATGGATCCAGCTCTACGAAGAGCTGGTCGTTTCGATAAAGAAATAGCATTAGGAATACCAGATAAACGCGCTAGATCCAAAATATTGGAAATCGTTTGCAGGTATTCATCATTTTATTTTCCACTGTGCTGATTGTGATCTGAGTGAGTGAAGCTTGAATGTTGTGTTTTTTGGCTTTAGCCTTTATTTTGTTTCTTGAACCGTTGATTTGATTCTATCTTCCAGAGGTCTTCAACTGGATGAAACAGTAGTAATGCAAGAACTGGCGCGCCTGACTCCGGGATATGTTGGAGCTGATCTTAAAGCTCTGTCTAGGGAGGCGGCATCGTGCGCAGTGAATAGAGTAGTAAATGGGTATATTATTAGAAATTATATATTTTTTCTCAGTTATGATTCCTTTAAAAAAAATGAAAATTATACGTATCATTCTTTTGTAATTATCGCGCTTGTCAAGGATATTCGAAGCAACAGATGACCGTAAATATGGGGACGAAAAAATTGAACAAACTGAGTTAGAACTGCAAAAAGGTGCGTATTATTATTTTATGAATTTCAAGATTGCATTAATGCTTTATAAAGCGTCCATTAAATCCGATCTGAATTCTTTTTGAAATCTTCGATGCTCAAATAGTTGGTAAAGTGTGTGTGTTTGCGTCTGTCATGAATGCTAATGAAATATTGATCGAATGCATTATTAGTTGGTGTTGTGAACGGTAACTGGTTGGCATACTTTCACAGATTCATGCAGGTAAAATTGAATTCTTTACACTAAGGTGCTGAAATTCCATCTGTACCCTTCGCTTTATTTGAGTATAACTTGTGAAATTACAAGTTATTTCAGTGCTTACATGGTTGAAATCATCACAGCAATTGGCTGAGACTGATTTGCTGAAAGTTCATATAACAATGGAAGATTTCAACAAAGCATTGACGTTAGTGGATCCATCTGCTAAGCGTGAAGGATTTGCAACTGTACCAAATATCACATGGAATGACATTGGTGCGCTTGAAAGCGTTCGTGAAGAGCTTAAATGGAGCATTCTGGTATGTGAATGCTTTATAAAGCTGTTCTTCATCTCGTCAGCTGGTAACACAAAAATGTGTCAGTGACACTTTTGTGGTTTAGGGCAATTTCATAAACATCAATATGTTTTTGCCTACTTTCTAATTACTTAGAATATTTTTTGGGATAAATTAACTATTTTTTTTTACAGATGCCTATAAACCAGCCTGAACTTTTTGGTGAATTTGGAATGGAAAGTAGGCCTCAAGGAATATTGCTATGTGGGCCACCGGGCTGTGGTAAAACACTGTTGGCGAAAGCTGTTGCCAACGAAAGTGGCATGAATTTCATCAGTATCAAAGGCCCTGAATTACTAAGCATGGTATCTGTTCAGTTCATTTTTGCAATATAAACGTTATATAAAAAATGTTGACCGCAACCACTTTGTCAGCTATCTAAAAAGTTAGGTTACGTTTATCTCTATATCATGCAGTATGTTGGAGAAAGCGAGAGAGCAGTGCGTACTGTTTTTCAAAGGGCGAGAGATTCTTCACCATGCGTTATTTTTTTCGATGAAATTGATGCACTATGTCCAAAAAGAACGAGCAGTGAGGTACGCTCATTTCTTTCTTTAAGATTTATTTAGAGTTTTAAGTTATTATAATGCAATAGGTAGTGATGATGTTTTTTTTCTCAAGACAAGCGGCAGTTCAAGGCTGGTAAATCAATTACTCACAGAGATGGATGGTATAGAAAGTCGCAAAGAAGTATTTTTGATAGGAGCAACAAATCGTCCAGGTATACCATTTGATATTTACTCTCTTTATTTTATCAAGACTAGACTAGACAGTGTGTAGTGGCGATGATGTGGAAACACACTGGAGGGTTTACTAATTTAATTCGTAAAAATTCTGATCATTATCTTAATAAAAATTCAAGTGAACATTCTATTACTATCTTAACAGGTGAATGCTATAACTGCCAGGATTTATTTAGAGTTTTAAGTTACTATAATGGATTATTTGTAGTAGTTATACTTGCAGTGACTAATGTGATTTGAATTAATGTTTTGTAGTATGCATGTAAGGTTATTTCAAGTCTACTAGTGAAACTGGTCAATGCAAATAACCCTTACATAGCATCAGAGCATTGGCTAATATCTGATGCCTATATTACAGACATTGTTGATGGCGCTATTTTACGTCCTGGAAGATTGGATAAAATACTTTTTGTTGATTTTCCGAATGCAAAAGAGAAGGAAGACATTCTTTGCAAAATAACAAATAATGGAAAACGTCCTCATTTATCGGATGATTTTTCTTACGAAAATATTGCTGCAGACCCCGCGCTTGAGTGGTTCACGTATGTTTTAAAACATGATTATTTAAAATAGCAACTTTCCGTAGCAGTTTGAAACTTTTCCTTCAGGTACATCGTCGGATTTGAAGTTGCTATCTTTGTAATTCGTATGCTATTGATCTAAAACCTGTTTGGGAGAGAGGGAAGCTTTCATAAGTAAATAATTATAAATGTCGGAAATTCCCATATTTAAGAAAACTTCGTTTGCTTTGTTACCTGCAGTTGTAATGAATATTATTGTGACATATTGTATACATATTTTTCGTTTTATTTTTAGAGGAGCAGACATAGCAGCACTTGTACATGAGGCGGGTATTATAGCTATGCAAGAAAGCATGCATGCAAAACACACAAGTGGATGTCATCGAGTTACAATTAGACATTTCCAAAATGCAGCCCTGCGAATAAGGCCGTCCGTACAAGAAAAAGATCGGATTGTTTACCAGAAGTTGAAGGAAATGTACGGAAGATCGAAGTCGTGATGTTTAAATCACAGTGTAGCGTTATCGTTAAATTAAATAAAATCATCAAGAAAATAAATTGAAGTGAACTACCCATTGCATTGTTTAATGGATGGTACTTCTACTGCTTGTCACATTTGGTGTGCGACATATTTCATGAGTTTATACATAAGTGTAATAAATGGACGAGTTCAAAACGAATAAGAAGTAAAAGCTCAAACGGGATTGGAGTGCTAAAAGATTGGGGAGAATGAGATGTAGTGATAACCTGAAATGACGATCAACTGACGGAAATATATAAAAAGTGCGAAACCATTAATGTAGGAAGACACAGTATGGTTGTAAAAAATACTGCTACATTTTTTGTAAAAAGATTTGGAATTCAGAAGAAAATTGGGAATAAGGAAATTTGATCTCTCCCTATAATCTTATGTTTTCTTCCCCTATGGTCGACGTCATTTCGTAAGGGCTAACTTGCGGTGCTTGAAAACTGATTCTTCTAATTTGGTATGATTTGTTGCACATGAAATCATACAAAGTGTTTATCATTGACTCTAAATTAGTATAATTGAAAAATAGTATAATGGAAGAGAGATTAGTATAATTCCCAAAATGACTTGTTTTCCAAGGAATTAATGAAACGCTTGTAACCATTTGATTACTATCTTAAATATTGTTGGTAAAAGCGTAAGGCCGAAAATTGATTGAACGACTGCTGAATTGATGTTACGACAGGTGGGTTGGTGATGATAACGTTATAACGATGAGATGAGATGGTGATAGTGGAAGTAAAGCAGTGAAAGGAACGAGAGGTGAAGGAATGGTCGATCCATAGAAAAAAGAACGGAAGATGATAGTATGCTTATTCCTGCAGTAGTTTTAATCAACGATATCGTCATCATTATCGATGTCATTATTCAGTTAGTGCTCCATCACTTTCACACATGGATACACAAATTAACTAAATTTAACATCAATATTTTGACTTAAACGATTCATTCCATTTCATGAAATTTCAAATCTGTTAAATTTAAAACATATGCCATTAGATAGAAAGATTGCCAACGTAAGATTCTTGTAGGCTTTGCATGACAGATGTTAATGATGAGTGTTTGTACGGAAGGAATGAATCGAAGTTCGTTCCAAGCAGAAAGAAAAAAATATAACAGCGAATAAATTGTTTAAAAACAATATAAAGTCGAATTTGCAGACAATTTATTTTGCTTCCATCATTCCCGAGGGAAAGGAGTTCTGATCAAATTTTTCATTTATTGAATTATTAACTTTCCCTTAAATGTTGCTTTTTTAGGACATCTGCAATTAAGGAATCACCTTGTTGGAACTTTGATTGCTGATATTTTATAAACAATCAATCAATCAACTGTTGTGCAAAGAAATCTGACAACAAAGAACGATGACGATTTTCTTTCTTATTCATCAAAAAATAACAATTGGATGAACGGAATGTCCAGAAAGGCGCAACAGTGCTATTATTATCAGAACTGAAATTAAGCACTTACAAGAAGTAAAGGAGGAAATAAAAAACGAAAAATTGTAATAAAAGAATTCAATTTATGATTATTTCACATGAATTTAACGTCTTATAAACATGACATTTTATAAACCATTGGTTCGCCTTTTTTATTAGCCTAATCGCTTCAAACGATTCTTCTTTAATGCTTACTAGCGATAACACTATTACTCGAACATCGTTTGATGAAGAATATTATTCATTTACACGTGGA
Organism: Litomosoides sigmodontis; assembly: GCA_963070105.1. Taxonomy (NCBI): domain Eukaryota; kingdom Metazoa; phylum Nematoda; class Chromadorea; order Rhabditida; family Onchocercidae; genus Litomosoides; species Litomosoides sigmodontis. Next base: position 9,932,519 of record OY718807.1, read on the forward strand.
ATTGACTACAGCTCATTTTAGATATCATACAAGATATTTCGATCTCTTCTGCTTTTTTGAAAGAGAAATAAGATTCAACCACTACCAATTGTTCTCAACTTTTACAACATATTTGCGTAAAATAATATCATTCATGCATTAGCAGCCTTAAAGTATAAATATGAAAGAAAACTATTGAGCAAAGAAAACGGACTTGTTAAAATAATTAAATAAATGAACCACTCATAGTTGCCCTTCCAAAAAAAAAAAATTTACAAGCAAATCTGTGAGCAAAACCTTAGTGCTATGCTTTTGAGACAGTCATCCTTTGAAGTATTATCTTAAGAAGGTACTTGTACCAACTCTTTAATTGCATTGTCAGTGTATTAACACGTCTAATAATTATAATTTATTTGCAACAGTGGAAAGTAGAAAATATTAGTGAAAAATTTATTCTAATGAAATTACGCATATTTAACAATTCACTTATGAAAGCTTCACTTTTTGTAAGTTATAAACGCTAACAAAACTTACTAGTGCATAAATCAGTGGCGATCGATTTAGATAAACCAAGTGAGAAAATAATATTCCACAATCCTTCGACTTTTTTTAAAGTCCTATCAATACTGCCTCCTTGCTTTACTCCTCACAAGGTAATAAATGCCTAAATTTCTTAACAGAAGTAATAATGCAACGAAATACTTAGAGATGAACGTGGAAATTCAATTACTTCCTGCAAAACGGTGAAGTGACTTTTCTTGAACAATATTGTTACCGATGACTTGTTTTCCTTTATCTGTTTAGCCTTGTCATGAATTTATCTAATGCTCATACTGTTTCATGAGAACGCTCAGGCTTTATAAACTAGCAATGATTTGCTCAATTTTTTTCACGTAATTAAGAACTTTTAGGTTTGCGGTCGCATTCATGTCGATTTATATTCTCTGTGCGGATTACTGTGTTTTCAGCGATTTAAGTACGATGATAGTTATGGCACAAATTTGTGAAGTAAACTACTCAAGATTGGGCTTTTTAATTTTTAAATTTACCCAGCTCTGAAAATTTAACTCTTAGATGGCTGTGTATTCAATTTAATGGACAATAAGGACACTAACTGCACCGGAAAACATAAAATTAATAAAATTCAAGATGCGAAAGTGTGTAAAACAAAAAAAATCTACACTGGAACTTCTCTTTTGCTTTCTCCTCTCCTACGTATATGTTTTTAAGTCGAAAAAAAACAAGGATGCAACTGACAACAATCGCGAAAATTAACAAATGCACAAGGATATACTCAGAATTTCCTTATCCACCAATTTAGTCATTGCGGAGGAGAATTACAAAAAGTGAGAAGTGATAAATATAACAACGCTAGTCATATTAAACTTCTTCATGAATTAAACTATGTTGTGAAGAGAGTTATATTACATAATTAAATTGCTCACCTGAATGCTAAGAACATAGCCGTACTAAAAGCAAAAACTGCATATTTCTGCGCATGAATTATATAAAAAGCAAAAAATTATGCATGTAATAAATCATATACCTTAGAAGAATTCCTAACCACAAAATATATGACACTCAATGAGGCTATCCAAGATCGATCACAAAGAAGTTCTTCATCGTTGACTACAACGGAAGCATTTTAAAATTGATAAATAAAAAATCAAAATAAATGGCATCAAAAACATTTTGCTCTTTATGGTTAATCTTATTTACATAATTTCTGAATGATAATGCATATCTTCTCATGGGACATAAACTAAAACATAGCAATGTACAATAAAGATGGATGCCCTCTCGTGCAAAAACAAGTGCCATTTTCATCGAATGTTTATAGTAATATCGACCTAAGAAAATAGAATCGAAATACACAACATAGTCTCTTTTCTACAAAATAAATGATTTTAAATCAATAATAATGCAGTCCATGAGATTTAATTATAATTTCAAAGCATGTAGATAGAAATTGGAAAGACTTTTAAAATACGGAACAAATTTATACAGCGTCAAATTCTTGTTTGAATTGCAATACTTTCATCAATCATCCAACAGTGACGTCGTTGAACCTGGCTGTTCAGTCACTGTTAAAGACCATTCCAAATAACACCGATGTCTTTCACTTAAAATTTGGTGTAAATGTATTGTGCATGTAACATAATGATTTGAAAAAAAATGTACAGATTTTGAGATAGAAGAATTCTGCAAAATTCGAAAGATGAAGTAATGCACTCAATCAACCACAAGTCATAAGTTACGATGCCCGCTATAAGGAAATTTAGTAAGAATCAGTGACAATTTACGTAATGAAAGAAATAACCTGACTAGTCACATTTTCCTATACTAATTTGACTATGACAACAAAATAAACTAACAAGTTTTGCTGAATTCGCAAACATTTAGGACATGGTCTTCCATCTTTCTGTCGTTTGGCAGCACATTTATTATGGCTTAATGAACCGCATTCTTCACATCTATTGACATATTCAACTTGAAAGGGAAATAGCAAATCATCCTTTTGGTCGCAAAGTTCACATACGAATGCTTGAGCACGGCAATGCTGAAATTATTCGCGAACGTTTCACTACAAATAAAGTGATAACAGAAAAAATAATACATGAAGTAGTTAACCTCGCATCCTTCAACGTGATATTGCCCATATTGTACGAGAGGAGCGATGATTCGAAAGAGTTCGCCTCTTCGCACATTTTCTAAATCTTCTACCGAGTAGACATCTGCATCTGACAACATATAATTTGGTACTGTCGAGAACGTAGCATGCAAACTGAAAGAATTCCTTTTTTTATAAACCGCAACATGATTTGTTGTTTAGAATGCGCTCCACAGATCGTTACCAAGCAAACTTGATTAACGCTTTCGGATAACTTCACCAAAAGTCTGGTTATGCAAAAGTTGCAAAGTGATCACTGTTTCTATGCAATATCCCCACTCTTACCGAACTTCGTGGTTTCATAGAACATCTAAAGCAGAAATTTTCAAGAAAAAACCAATGCTGTTTTAAGCTAGTTTAGAAAGTGATAAATTAACGTTTACATCAGAACTGACCCTGAAACTTATAAAAACGTCGAATATTCGCAAAAATTTTTAAATTATAAATGAAGTGCCAAAGGAGGAATATTAACACTTGCTTCCCATATTTTGTAATTGTCTCCTTAGCAGTACTACAAAGTCGTATATAAGACCAGATATGCACAAGCTTTATTCGTAATTCCTTAATTTTTTTCAGCCGACGAATTCTGCTGTAGAAATGCGAGTCAATCGCTGATGCATTGATCACCGGTTGTCGATGATTATCTAATAAAAAACGATATGCTATATCGGATACAGGATATTCCCTGCAAAATACAATCTACTATTAATACAAATATATTTTTCTTATCTTAAGGCGGACGGCAGCCTACACAGTTCAATTTGGCTTATCAATATTTCTGATAATTCTCAAATGATGATTGTATAAGCATACTTAAAATTCCACTGATACACAATGCGTGCTGGAATGCGACTTTTTGCGCCTTGGTGGCACCGTTGACAAAACACTCTGCCATAATAATCACAATAGCGCATCCGTCGACAGTATATTTTAGAAACTTTAATACCGCATCCACCACAGCGAAACTGTTGTTGTTCAAGAAGTTTCCGCATACTAAAGTTATAGATAATGAGTCGCACATATTAATAAACAACATCAAAACAGAAATTCCGAAAAAAGTGGGCATTATTGTCAGTTACGAAAAATTTGATTAGTATTGAAAGCGGTTACACAATACAAATCACTTTAAAACGTTTATTAAACTGATAAAACTACGTAATAGAGCTAAACTCCATACATTATTCAGTGATCATGAATACAATTAAATTCGTTAAAGTTTGATCGTTCAAATTTAATAAAATACATTCATTCGTAAAAAAACAAATCTTATATGACGCCAGATAATAAAATTATAGTCAACTATTTAACAAAAAACCTTTGAATCTCTGGATGAAGCCGAAAAATCCACTGTTTCCTCGGAGGTGCCCAATTTTCTGAACCACGAAAGAAGATTGGCCGACCATCATCACCTACTTCATCGAAAAACACCGCTATATCATTTGGCATCGGAAGAAGCTACAAAAATAATCTTAGCTACCTTACATCCAAAGCGTACATGGAAAGTAGTACAAGAGAAAAAAGTTAAAGTATACCTTTTGAGGTGCTTGTGTATAGGAAACAAGCCATTGTATGTCAGCGGCTGAGCGTGGCTTATAAGCCGCCGAAAACTGCTTGAATAGTGAGGATGCAACTGCTTCAGCCGAATTTTCAGGGATACTGTCATCGTCATATTCACTATTTCTACTGTTACATGATATTCTATTAATCACTCAAAATTTAGTTTTTCTACAGTGATTTTCATCAAACAATAAAAACTGGTACAAAAAAAATTTTATTGCTTCCAACACGAAAATCATAAAATGAGTACTGCTATGTTTTTTACTTACATTGCCTCATCCTCGTTAAACTTTAAATTTTCAGCAGAAGCACAAAACATAGGTGGGCCAGCAGTATTTTTTCCTTTGATTTGTTCAGAGGAACTGTTACAAACTGACTGTGAAGGACATATTGCCAATGCTGGACAGGAACTTGTCTGAAAATCAAATCATTATAAACACTTTTAACAGGCTCTAGCAGCTAGAGTCGATGAACTTATAAGTTCATCTATAAAAGTTAACATGATCTAATAGGATACCCTTTCCAAATACTAAAAAAAATCATGTTTTACAAGAAATACTGCTTACAACTGCAGTATCTCAAACAGACAACGCTCATAACATTACGCATATAATTCCTACATATTGCTAGACTAAATTAAAACAGTACTTTGACACAAACATATCAGAGGAGATTAGGCGAAGGTAACTTTGCTTTTACACCTCCAAATACTAACATTTGTGGCTCGAGCATTGGAATTTTGCTGGGATTCAACTATTGAACGCCATTGAAGCTGTTCCATCGCAGCAATAAGCATTTCACTAAGATATAAGTGCATGTTTTCCTAAAAATTTCGAACTCTAATTGTTCATTTGTCAAATTCTATAACAGAATCCTGAGAAAGTTAGTTTTCAATGCTCATTTCCAGTTGTAGATTCAATTTAATTATAGAGAAAGCTATATCTTGTAAGTGAATGTCGAAAATGGTGAGAACAATTCAGTGCAGCTATATAAACTCTCCTAGTCAAAAATATCTAATCGAATGTCATCATGATGTATAGGAGCACATTAATTATAATGGATTAAATATTAATGAGATACTTCTTCCTTTTATATGCCGCTGCAGCAAGGTCAAATTTTTTTATAAAAAGACATGATACGTAAAAATTTACGCGTTCCATATCAAGTGAAATCTCTAGATCTTGCTTTCGTGATTCAACAAGAAAACGTTTAGCATCATCCCAACTTCCTCCGATTTGACCATCATCAGCTGCACTATGTTGCAAAGGCATTTGGAATGCTTCTGATGAACCCTGCATTACGCAAGTAAATATCACAAAACTACGTCGAAAAACCACTACATACTAATATGATAACTTTATGTATACAAAGTATCTAAGTTCATTAAGAATCACTGAACAAACTCCACTTTGCAACGGTATAATTCATTGAAGAATAGGATTTATTTAACAACTTAAATGTATAGTTCTATACGCAAACACAATGCAACGACCAGCAAAACACATACAGCTTGAGGATCTTATAAATCTTTTCGGAACTAAAATAAAAGTGAGTAATATTTATAAAATGCTATAATAAAGAAAAAAGAAACCTCGGAAACTTGAGAAAGAGCACCGGAGTAATAAATAGGCTCAGAATGATGCCGACGATGACTGGTACTGCTGTTCACTACTTTCATGCTTGAGATCCTCTTAGCAACCGTGTCCGACGTCGTGCATCTTAGATAATCGCAGAAAGTCGCATCCATAGTGTTATGTCGCCCAATTATAACCATCTTTTGACATTTGAGATTTAATGCAATTCACATCCTTTACTTATATCTGAAAGAAGGAAAATCACTCCTGATTGTTTAACCGCTTAATACCTGTGTGCAAGAGAAATGAAATCGCCTGACACATACTGAGTGAACCTGTTTTGCTATGTGGTGGTCCTTTTTAAGCATTTTCATCTCTTTCGCTTTTGCTAAAGTTTTCGTATTACGCTTGTTTCACTAACTCAACAGTTCTGTTGTTGTAGATCTGTACTAAATTATGAAGAATTAATAAAAACTCATAAATTAACCCGAGTTGTTTATTTCCAATGATAACGAGGAAGTTTGTGAAATTTTCAGTGCTTCCGATGCCACAAATTAATGCTTTATAATCTCAGCCAATTTTGGCACACAACAGTCTTTCACTGCCACATTTTCCGTTGTAATTACAACGTGTGATTGCTTCAAAGATCTTTCTTGTGCAAAAACTACCATACCTTGTTTTGGAGTGACATTCATAGCGAAACAAGATGTTACACAATCTCACATTTTTGTTCCCATTAGTTTTCTTTTTACGAAAGCTATCTCAATGGGATGAGTTGAAACATAAAAACGTTTTCCGATTTTTAATGTTTCCGTTGTTACATGACGACTTCCTGCAGTACTTACTGTTCAGATAGCTATGGCATCAGTAAAGCAGTTTATTGATTCGCTAGAAGGTCAAGCAGCCGAACTTCCTGACATGGAATTAGCTGATCTCGCTGAAGGTAATCGTATTTGTTAGCAGCAGCTAAAATATCCTAAAACATTTTGAAAGCGTTTAGATCTACACATAAGCAACTTTAAATTGTTAGCTAATAGTGTTCCGAATGTTGTTTTTTTAGATTCAAAAGCTCTCTGGTTACGGAATAAAACTACAGAAAAGGAAGATGCAGATCCGGTGATTTTCGAATCAAATTTTTTTCTTTTCATTACCGGAAAAATAAGTTTCTACAATTTGTTTTGGGGACTTTGTGAATTTGTGAACTCTATTTGGTTTCACTTTTTTAATGGTGCTTCTTTATGCATGACTGGTAAGATTGTGAAGATAGCCATTATCCATAACATCCGAAGACTAAGCACATTCTCTGTGTTTACCTGGAATTGCCGTTGTAGGGGCAGTTTAAATGATGCTATGTTCGTTTAGTTTTTTGCTAAATATCATGTATTGGAAAGGTCGAGAACTGATTGTAATGTTGTAATGTTTTTGTGTTCGTATTAGTTTTAGCTAACAGTCAATTTAGGTCGAGTTTTTGAGACGACGAATAATCGCACCTCAAGAACTAAGTGGCGAACGTTATGAGGGTAAAACAGTATCATCGAAAAACGTCTTTACTGGTTGCGATATGTCCGATCTTGCACATATGAGACTTAATACAAGCACTGAGGACAGTGACGATCAAGGTTAGATTCCTTTTTTTTGCGTTCTTTTTGACTAATAGAGCAGTAGTGTTTTGTAGTTTGGTTGCTTTAAAGCTTTGTCTTAACAGTGGTTGTTTGTGACAGATTATATTTGACAAAACGTTTTGCTATGTCGTAAGCAAATAGTTTTGTCATTGGCTTCTTTGTGCTGCTATTCTGTATCTTAATGAAGCTACCGGCTCATTATTTGCTGTTTGAACGCTGAAGGTTCACCTTTTGAATAAGCATGAAAATTTATGTAAGGCATAATGCAGTATTGTTACTTTGATGATATATCAGAAAATTTTTTATAAATGATTTCTATGCAGAAGAAGGTGAGGAGGAGAGCAATGGTTTTGTCGATAGTTCAGATCAAGAATCATGTTCTGCTAATGATAATATTGAAGGCGAAGGTATGAACCATAAGTATGCAAGTTTTAATGGTAAATAACCAAATACAGACGATAACTTCATCAAAATATATATCATGTTTAATTTAAAATAATTATTATTCATAATAAATTTTTTCTTATCTTTAAGGTAATTTTGGGTCAGTTAATATAATTTAATTATCAAAGAAAACAAAGATAGTGACATGAAAGTTAAGGTATAATTTTATAGAAGAAAATTCTGAGGAATCTCAATCAAAAAAAGAAAATGATGCGGATAAAGGTGTGATGACGATCTCAAGTGATGCGCAGGGTGAGAAAGGTATCTTTTTATTCATTTGAGTAGATTAAAAATGTCAATTATAATATGAGTAGAACCATATAAATGGTTATGGCAGTCTTTAGTTAATTAATTAGTTGTGATTGTAGTTGCGACAAATGGAAGTGTAGATTTATAATTGCTGTTCCTGCTCGAGGTGTTACTGAGGAGGCCTGGCAGCTCTACCAATCTATAGTAATTTTGTCTAAATTCAATCTTTGAAACTGAGATTGACTTGAAACTACTTGACTTTTTGAATCTACTCGAAATTATGGAAAGCAATAATAGAGTGTGCATTGTTTTTATTGCAGCTGAAAGTGTCCGGAAGCAATTAATGATCTGGGACCGATTAATGCAGCTGCACATCTTTGCACATGCAGCATTGAGAGCATTCAATCAGCTTCCGAGAGAAGAACTTGCCAAGAAGTTGCAGCAGTCAGCAGATGGCGACACTAAAAAAAATTGCAGAATCAGTATGGTTCAGTTATGTTATGGAGAGTTTTTTGGTACACAAAAAGAGGCTTCTGAAGGGCATTTACTGTGCATCTAATGAAAGCTGTTTTTTTAATCCTTTTTTATAACTTAATTCTTTGAAGACATGAAAAAACTTTCCTGAAAAGATTATCTTTAGTGCGAAAGAACTTGGAACAACTGAATGAAATATTTGTAACAATAGAAGACCGGATGTTAAAATCATCGAAAGAGACGAAAAATTTGTCTAGCGATAGTGATGGAAAAAGTTTGTTTTTTGTTTTTTTTTCAAGTACTTTTTATCAAGAAATTGCTTTCTGCTTTGATGAAATTGGAAGTAATTGTTTTTCAGCAGTCGAAGATTCGGAAGATGAAGAAATTGAAAGTTCGATCGATGAGGAAGGTAACGGTGCAATAGAATCTGACGTTAGAGACAGTGGAAGAAAATCTGATGTGTACTCGTCATGTGAAAGGTATCGTTTAATGCAATATTTTACTTTTTGTTTTGCTATTAAAAAATTTGTGACTAATTGTTAAAGATATGTTAATATATGTTGTGCCTAGTACATTTTAAACAGCTGAAAAAATGTTTTAGCATTACTGGCGGCAATGAAGTACTAAATCAAGACCAGCAGATCTTAGGCAAGAGAAGGAAGCTGGGACCGAAAGAATTAATGAAAGAACACGAAAAGCGTCATGATCAGTTTGCACCGTTTCGGTAAGATTAACTTATTTCAGCTATCTTCATAATATTAATTCGACAATTGGTCAAATTTGATTGTCAACAATTTTGACTTTTTCAACAGTTACTTTTCAGGTCTTCTACGTTGTCTAAATGGGATGAGAGGACAACGTTGAGTACTATTGGTGTAATAAAAAACAAGAAAAGAGATTTCAGCGGTTTTGAATCTCTTGTACTAAAGCAGATTGAGCAGGTAGAATATTTTGCCCAAGACTATATTTATTCAAATATAGTTTTTAATAAGCCGATCATTTAATCAGTATTTATAATATTTTTTTTACTGGTTATTCCAACCAGTTTTCTAGTTGAGATCGACTTTGAGATATAAGTCCCAAAATCTTTGTATAAATAATGGTCTCGCACATATTGTTTTTTTTTGTAGATAATGAATGAAAAACAGCGATTGTTACGCAGAACTCAAATGAAGCGATATGATGCGGATAGAATTGGAAGCGATGAAGGCGTATGATAGATTTCAGCTTTTCATGATTTCAATAGCTTATGAACAATTTTATCGTAAAGTATGTTTGGAATTAGCGATTTACTGATTTCAGAATAATTATGATGCAGAAATATTTGACGATGATGATTTTTACCAACAATTGTTGAAGGAACTTATCGAGAGGAAGTCAGCTAACGTGGTTGATCCTGTCGAAATGAGCAGGCAAGAGATTCTTAGTAAAATTTAACAAAACCGTGTCAAGTTTTGGAACAGTAATAATGTGCAAGGGTTTTAAAAACATCGTCTACAAATATTGATTTTATTTTTAATTGGGAAATCAATCTCTTTCACTGCTTTTTGTTTTTGCCATTTATTATGTTGTATCATAGTTTTTTTAGACTTCCATTTTTTGTTTGTGCTTTCAATGTGTCCAAACTTTGCAATCTTCATTTAAGGCAGTGGTTAGAAATACAGAAACTGCGAGAGAAGCGGTCGAGAAGAAAAAAAGTGGATACAAAAGCATCAAAGGGCCGTAAGATACGATATGTTGCGATCCCAAAACTGGTAAATTTCTTCCCATCGATGGCTGAGAAGGCGACATGGAGTCATGAAAAAAGAAATCAGTTATTTAAGTCCTTGTTTTCTTCATAATGACGGATGTCCTTCTTTGAGTCCAAAAACTTCAGAACATTTCTAAATCCCGTAATTGTTTGTTAGGAAAGATAAACACACTTTTACTTGAAACTGTTAAATAAACGTGATAAAGATTGTGCCTGTTTTAAAGATGGAATTTTATAGACCTACTTGGGCTGTAATACCGTAAAATCCCGAGATGTCTTAAGTCTTGAGAAAATTTCATGGAATTAGTTACTGCAAGTGCAATTATTTGACAAAAAAATAAGTACTGTCGTTGAACTTTTGCATATTTGCATCATGAATACGGCTCTTTGTCTTTCGTTTATTTTATTAATATTATATCCTTCTTTATGTGTTCCCAACGGTGGGTAGAAAATCATTTGAAGTGCAACAGTACTTTTCAGCAGAAATGCTGGCACTGAACTTATTATGTTTCACGAATGTTTGACATATGACATCACAATCACTATTTATTTATAAAATATTCAACGTTTTCAAGAAAAGAGAACCGAGAGTTGGGAAAGTAATCTGTTCACAAAGGAATTGCAAGCGCTAAATAATGAGGTTTCACATAGCGTGTTATGTGAAATTTTCACATAGCAACCTAAATAAAAAAAAATCTAACAGAATAATCGATATGCAAGAAATAACTGAATTATCGTAAAGATAAATGTGGATTATATAGATGAAACTTGACAAATAATAAGTGAAATAAAATTGGTGACTGTGAAAAGTAATGGAAATTAAGTGAATTGATGCTATTGAACTGCCAGTAAAAATCAATTTTATGCTTTAAAAAGTTTTGGGGTCGTGAGAGTTTCTAAGTTATGTACAGAATGTCTGATAACTTGGATGTAATGACATATTTGTATAAAAATTTCAATTGTAAACGGTGGTCGAATTGTGCTAGACTGGAATTTTCACTCCAAGTGGTGCTTTATCATTATGCAGCAAGTAAATGCAAGGAAATTGATGAAATCATCGTAAGATATGAGAGGGCGCTGATTTGTGGGATACCACTTGATGTACCTCTTTCATTCATGTTATCTAAAACATTCTTAATTTTGTTTTAAAATTTAAAGAGTCATTCTGCTTAAATAATATTTGTTTTTTGTCGGCTTCTCCAACATTCTGGCTCGGAATTTAAAAAAAAGGCAAATCCAAATTTTTAAATCTCATTCTTTCAAATTAACATATTCCGATATTAAATGATGCAACAATTCTATGCTTATGAACTACGCTCCACAGAATTTTCAATTTTTAGCAGTATCATACACGTTTGGCTACATAAGAATTGAGATTCTAATTTCTCTAACTAACCATTTATCATTATTCCATTTTTCTTGCTGTCCTGGACTGATTTACCAAGATTCGAAAATATTGCGGTTAAAGCCATCGTAAATTTGCCGTCGTTTAAAAGTTGCTGCTGTTCGCTGATCACTTTTTCAAAAATATTGACTGCTAAAAATTAAATTGAAATTGAATGAGGAATAGCACATACTTAGATATGAGAACACCAATTGCTTCTTTACATATTAATGGTTCGGACTTTCCTTCTTAACTGGTATCTATCCCATTTAGTTAATTAGGCTAAAAATGGTCATTCATTGACTTAAATGATGACCGTTGGTTTACCATATTGATAAGCATTTTGGCAATTCAGATCATACGATTATTAACTAATCCGTTACAATATTCTTGTGGAAATAACAAAATCCTTCAGTCAGCGTTCCTGTGCTGTAATCGGAGTGAAAAGAATTGAATAGAGTTTTTTGAGAAACAAACAAACGTATGGGAGAGTGTTCGTCGAATGCATAGTACAGGCTGTGGTCATTGGTGGAGAGTACGAAAATGATAGATTTTTTACATTGTCCATCGACAGCCCAAAGGGTGTTCAATTTATGTGCCAATTGCTCATTACCCTGAATATCACTTTTTTACATTTCCAACATAAAAGTTGAATAGAGTTGCCATAGTACAGGTATAGCTGGAAATGATGGAATTCTAATTCACCAAGCTTTGGGCATTGCAAATTAGATTTGACAGTTTAATTTTCAGTTACTATTTGGAATATCGCATCACTTCTAGTTTGAGTGGAACGAAGAAGGGAGAAAGAACTGAAACAAACATACGTAGCTGAGATCTGGAAACTGTAAACGGAATTTTGTTTTCCAATAAATTCTCATTATCGAGCAACAATTAGATGACAACCTGTTTTGTGATGAATAACGTGGCATCAACACCTTTTGCAGTACAAAAGTCCGCCCGCTCTTCGCCCGATGTTGACCGTGATAGCTGGAGTAAATCGTTGTTTAGTCGGTATCTTTCTTGCTCGGTAAGTTGCTGCAATACTCTCTACAATTGAACTATAACAATTTTTTAACAGTTAACTATTTTAAAGCTGTGGAAGAAATATGAACGAAATCATTGATCATTTTTCAACTGCTTCACTGATTTCATTTCCTATGACGCTAGCTAAGACAGTGGATGAGTGATATTTTGCTAAATTCAAGCAATAGCACTTTTGACTGACAAAACCTTCTTATTATCATCATCCCAACTTCCTAAAAGTTATTTCGAATAAACGAAAGCAGGATAAAAGCAACTTCGTCCGGGTCACACACATAGCCCTTCGACTTTAGCCCACATTTATTGTAGCCGCTGGTACGAGGATTTGGAAAAGTGCCGGTTGTTTGTTGTTGAGAAAAGTAAAACTGAATGAGAAGCAACAAGCCACGACACCACATCCTACAATTAGTTGTGGACATGCTAGCCAATCTGTAGGTAATACTGAACACCACGAGCACAGCTAGTAAAATATGCTATCGATTTCTAACAGAAATGCAAATCACTAACACAACTAAATCCAAATTGCATTGTTCAAATAAAAGATGCATGATCGATGTTTTCTGCCACCAATTCCACCTAGCGACTACCCCAAAAAAACTGATGAAATGTTTGGAGTGAAGAAGTGACAGAAAGGGATTTTCAAGGCAGTGGTAATGACGAAGAGGAAGCGTTGTTCATTTCGTCTATGTTCTCAAATGAATGGGAGGGGAGGAGTGATGTGAGTGAGGTATTCGACGGGAAAGAAGTGATGGACAAATTTCTCATAGAAACTGACCAATCCTTTTCTTTTCAGAAATGGCATCAGATGGAAGCAAGGACGGAGGAAATGATTTGGGCAAAGATCCACATAAGTCCCTGACATAGAAGAGTTTGAAATGCTCTGTGATGCAATGCTCATACTGAAAGATATAATACGTACAGGTTTTGATGAGAAGGAAATGAACTGAGTTTGATTATAAAATAAAACTGAAATCGAATGGGCAGGTGTAAAATAAATTGATCGAAATTTGTTGATGATTCAGTACAACGAAGTGCAGTGGTTCGCTGCAGAGATCAGGGAGAAATTGGCGAATGCTCCTTTCCGATGAACTTACACTTATCCATTGCACCTTCCTTCCTCAAAATTGTTCCGTTTCACTTTTTTTCCTTTCCGTGTGCTACACAAGGACACTCTTTGTCATCGATTTTTAGAATTTAAATTACAATGCAAATTTAATAAGTCCATCAGTTGAATATCAAATTGGACAAATGATAGGGATTTTTATGGCGTTTGAATGACTGCATTTTTCATTCATGTACATAAATTTTGTGACTTTGACTTTTTTAGTTTAAGTAAACTTTTATTTTATTTTTTTTTAGTTTAAATAAATGTAAAGTTAATTTAAATAATTGCTGAAATATGGAATTAGATTTGGAAGGAAATAGAAGGAAATAGTTCTGTGGCAGCTGACAATAGCAATAGCTAGAGGTAAAAAGATCAAAGATTGAAAAAATGAATGCCAATTTCAAAGTTTTTCTGGATGAGAGAAGTGAAAATTTTTGCTCGAAGAGGCATAAGCGCCTTATTTTCTTAGCAGGTTAGCATCTATTCCTTCTTCTCATGCCTCGAAAGCTCTAGCTAAGTACATATACATATGGGAAATTGCAGATTTATATATAAATAGTGAAATACTATTACTTTGTAATTCACATGACCCTCACATGTTGAGATGGATGTAACATTCATTTCTTAGTCAGACAGTATTTTTAAAGGAAGTGAATTATTCAAGTCGAAGAAGAGACGCTGTTTTTCATGCCGACCCACTCACAATGACAAAAATTCTGTGAGACGAAGTTTTAGGCTGTAGAACCGTCAGTGAAGCCTTGCTTCCACAGCATGGTGACCTGCTGGTAGGGTTAGGTGTCGGAGTTTTGCACACCTCGGTGTGTAAGTCCTGTGTGACAAAACTAAGTTTTAAGACTTGGCGTGATTGCATATATATGTGTGTATAAATACGTGTAACTCTTTTGCTTAAAAATATAATCCATATGTAAGTTCGTTGTCTTCCACCGCTTTCTAATATTTTTAAGCAAGTCATCATATTTTTGACTGTTAAGCAGTTGAGTTTGTGCTTATAGATGTATTATGTTAAGCTATCAGAAATGTTAGAATTCCTCTTATTCCTATTTTCGGTTTTATTAGTATCAGTTTCGATGAAAGAAGACTAAGTAGAACATGATTATTTTATTTTACGACTCAAAACACACACGATATATTTGATTTATGCTTTCCAAACCGAATTTTTTGCTGAACTGAATGTAACTCCGTAATCATTAACGAATTATTTTGGTTTTTAATTGATTGTGTATTAAGTCAAGGGCCATAGACTACATATAATGCTATAAGCGATCATTGGACGAAATCAATTTTAGTTAGTCCGACTTGCAATGTCCCACCGTAAATTTTCGGCTCCAAGGCATGGGTCGATGGGTTTTACACCGAAGAAACGCTCGAAGCGCCACCGTGGAAAAGTCAAGGCTTTCCCTAAGGATGATCCTACGAAACCGATTCATCTTACCGCGTTCATGGGTTTTAAAGCCGGCATGACTCATATTGTCCGCGAGGTATCGTTTTTTCATTTCTATTTTCAATGCTTATATAAAGGGATGGTGCACAATGATGTATTTATTCACAATTACTTGATTAATAAAGTGATGTATAAAATGTTCCCTGTTGGACTGAGTGCGAAAATTTTTTTTTATATTTGTGCAAATTATTCATTTTCTATCTATGAGTGATTTTTCATCTGTTAGTATTGCAGGTTGACAAACCAGGTTCGAAGGTTAATAAAAAGGAAGTTGTCGAAGCGGTAACAGTTTTAGAAACGCCGCCTATGATTATTGTTGGTGTGGTGGGATACATTGATACACCGCGCGGTCCACGACAGTTCAAAACGGTGTGGGCTGAACATCTGTCAGAAGATTGTCGGCGAAGGTTCTACAAAAATTGGTACATTTAATCGAAATATTAAATAATTTTCTGTATAAGGATGTGCAAGTACGTGGTACTTGAAGATATGCTTATAGTGTGAATTTCTTGGCTGATGGTCTCTCCAACGATGAGAATCTTGAAATGTGATCTGATCAGTTAAGTTTTATGACAGCAGTTTGTGTGGTGTCGGGGGTTAAATGTTAGTGATTAAATGGTGTTTGAATATCATGGGTTCGAATCTGTGTTCGCTGCAGGAAAACATTCTGAAAGCTATGATGAGAGACTGAGAGTATCCTTACTGGTCGTGAAGATAACAATAGTCCGTTATATGCTGCCTTCCTTCTGAGCTTTCAGTTCTTGACAGTGTCTTATTTAGTTTGCTGCCATTTTTGCTACGCTTTGTGACTTGGTTACTCCGCTGCGCAGTTTTTGAAAATACTGCTCTCATTCTCCTCTGCAATTTCATTTGCATGAGTAGCAGCTTCAACTTCGGAGAACAGACCTTCCTCTGTTACAAATATTATTTTCGTAATATGAAGGCCACTGAAACGGCGTAAGAAGCGGGGAGCATTTGTTCTTTGCTTTTACACTGTTAGAGTTCTCATATTCCACAGGAATTCATCAAAAAAGAAGGCATTTCAAAAGCATGCGAAGAAGTGGCAAGATGAGGATGGCATGAAATCGATACAAGCTGATTTGGCCAAGATGAAGAAATATTGTTCGATAATTCGAGTGATCGCACACACGCAGGTTTGTGCGGGGAAGGGAGCCAGGTTTTTTTCGTGACCGTTTTTTTTCGCTTTTCTGTATAAAATATTTCATTGCTGGATTTGCAGATGAAAGTTATGAAGCACCGAGAGAAAAAGGCTCACATTATGGAAATACAAGTAAACGGTGGTACAATCCCAGAAAAGGTTGACTGGGCTTATGAGCACTTCGAAAAACAGGTTGCTAATTTTTAAAATTATTTGACGAACATGTAAATTGTGTTCGTATCAAAAAAAATAGAATTCACATGGATGTTCTTCTTACTCAGGTGCCAGTGGACTCGGTGTTCGCCCAAGATGAGATGATCGATGCTATTGGCGTTACCAAGGGAAAAGGTTTCAAAGGTGTTACAAGTCGTTGGCATACGAAAAAACTCCCACGGAAGACGCACAAAGGTCTTCGAAAGGTTGAGAATTTTTTTTTTTGATTTACTGAAGCTACTTTTTTGTTTGGTGATGGCAATGATTATATTAAATGAAAGTAGTGGACTGAACATCTTTGTCGATACACTGAAACTGAGCCATTCCTTCACTTTTAGGAAAGGAAATACATTTTGTTTTCTTTGGCAATATTGAGCACGAGCTGTAGTTTAGGTTGCTTGTATCGGAGCTTGGCATCCATCTCGTGTACAGTTTACGGTAGCTCGCGCTGGTCAGAAAGGTTATCACCATCGCACGGAAGTTAACAAGAAGATCTACAGGATAGGAAAGTCTTGCCTAACTGAGGAGGGCAGAAGAAATGGTGCTACGGACTACGACATCACCGAGAAGAGCATTAATCCTATGGTAAGTGGCAGCGATCTATGCACAAATGACGGTGATATAAACTAGTATTGCATAATGATGATATAAGTCTGCAATTCAGCGTATTGCTATGCTGACAACCGCACCGAACTGAATGTGATTGATATTACAGTCTTAATTTTTCGCAGTTTGCATTACTGTTTACTGAGTTACAAGTATTCCAGGGAGGCTTTCCGCACTATGGACTGGTGAATCAGGATTTCATACTGATTCGAGGTTGCTGTATGGGTTCAAAAAAAAGACCTATCACATTGAGGAAATCCTTGATTGCGCAAACAAAGCGTGTTGCCTACGAAAAGATCAACTTAAAGTGGATTGACACTAGCTCTAAGTTTGGTCATGGGCGGTTCCAGACACATGCAGAAAAGAAGGCGTTCATGGGCAAATTGAAGAAAGATTTTGTTGCTGCGTAATATCTGTTGTAGCTAATCAAGATATTGTCGTAATTTTTTTTTGGACAATAAACTGATGTTCGTTACTTTTATTGTAAGACAATTTAGTTGAAGGAAGATTTCCTAGAGTGTTCACTGGAGGAAACAGCTTTTAAGAATATTGTAAAGGAAGTGCTAATCCTCAATAATAACCAGGATTTTCATGCCTCATGCAAAACTATCGGCATCTCAGAGCTTCCTGAAGTATCTAAATCATGCAAACTCTAACTGGTTTTTATGGTTCTTATCCGGAGGAAGTTTCGATGCTACGTCAGTGGGAGTTCTGTTGCCTCCATATATATAGCGCGCTCTATGATTTAACAGTATGTAAAAATACGAATACTGTCGATTCAAGTACAAAATGGGGAGATGGTTGTGTTGCGAAAAGTACGGTTTACAGAGAGGCTTTTCCTAGGTCCCGTTTGTAATTTTCGGTCAGTTTCAACTAAATTGGACTGTGAATTCGATTTATTAGATTTGAAATTCAACCTCATAAATCAATAGGATTTTTAGTTCATTAGTAAAATGTAGTTTAAGACGATTCAATTCCTTAAATACAGAGTAAAATATGAACAAGAACACGGTTATTGAACATTTCAAAACGGTTCATGGAGACCAGTAGCAAAAAATCAATGAGTCCTGCGCGAATATATACGATAATAGAACAAGGAATAAAAATTTACAGATCATTGATACCAGATTGCTGCTGCAAGAAAGAACGAATGCAGTGCATCAATTCCCGCTTCACTTCATCTGGCACAGCTCGTCTAGCCCGCACTCGCACATCGCTCAGAACATCTTCGAGTGTCACCTGCTCGATACCCTGAAGTAAAAATCAATATTAATTTTCAGGTTCTTCAAATTTCTTGAACTTATAAGAAAAATGAACGAAAAATTATATGAATTCCAAATAAGGAAGCAAGACACCCATGATTCTTTACTAACGCAAACATACATATACGAAGTACGGAAAGCCACAGTTCCTGCTAAGAAAAAGCCTACATGTATATTACCCTCCGTATCACAAATGCAATCTGGTACAAAGAAAGCTTCATTGACTAACTTTATTTTGTATGCAGTTCCGGCACATATTCTCTACTTCTTCCACCCAACCGCTTTCTCGCAACCTCTGCAACAATAATTCCTTCATCCGGTCGCGTTCGCCACATTCAATGAATTTACGTTCCAAAGCAGCTTTACTTACGGATTGCGTACTCATTTCTAGCCAATCTAGACCAATCCAAATTTAGTTTATATAATCAATGGGTAAGAAATAAGCAAAGGATCATAAACCCACCTTCTCACGTTACCCAATCACACCACTCCACAACCACACTTCCTGCACCCCAACTACCACCCTCCGAAAACTTAAGTACAAACTTTTGTTGCACGAATACGAACTATGCAAACCACTGTCTCGGGTTCCCTTGATCGACTATGCACAACAACCCTCTATCATATGCTCAAATCCTACTTGACTTATAACAAAAAATCGCTACATCCACTCCGCTATTAGCGAAACATCACTGATATATAATGGCAATCCCCCCTATATGTATTTCCTAAACTGCAATACCGTACATGAGATTAACGCCAAGCGAAACCATCTTTTTCTAAAATCTTCTAAAACCATTCAAAAGTAATCAAAAATGTTTGAAACGAGTTGCTAAATAGCTGTCGAGACGTACGACATCGAGAAATTTAAACTCAATATCGAATCGATACTGTTCTTTAAAGTGACATGATTTACAAGAACAATTACAATTGTCGTTTATTTCTTTTCACATATAATAATAAATGCCATACATTTTACCCTTACATGCACACACGTTTCTGTAATCTGGAATTCAGTATGAGAAGAAATGCTCTGAACACAGATAACTTATTCTACGTGGTTCACCCGCATAAATTTTACATGACATTGCCATAAGTGACAACCAGACGTGGAGTAATATGCACACGTACGTAGCATTTGCTATTCTGTATACTAACGAATGGAGAAAAAAAGAATGAAATATGCGTAATACTTCTAAATATTAAACTATACTATAAACTAAGGTATGTCTCCAGTTAGGAAGTCACGAATGGCATCATATAATATATATATATATATATAACATGTACTCTGAATGACACGAGTTTAAAAAATTCAAGGCACAGAAAGCCGGTGTGAATTACCAATCTATTCTGTCACTCTGGAAGCATAAAACTTCGCAAAAGGCCGATTAATTGGTGATATATTAGGGAACCAAAATTATTTTATTCACTCACTTATATCTCAAACTAACTTAGGATAGTAATTCATAGGTTCTTTCAAGTTATAGAAATAGGTTTAAAATCTTGTCGAACTCCGTCCATTCATGGGAGTAGCGACACATCATTTCTATATGTTCATAGGTGACTTTAATTTTAACCCGTTCAGTATACAACCAAAATACTTTTTAGAGCTACTGGATTTTGCACATTCGAAACACCGATAAGCTGGTCTTGGACAGTTCCAAGGGTAGCTTTTTTACATTGAAATGGCTATAGTGAAATACAACATGTTAAAAACAAAACACAGCAAGCGACAGTAATTTGATATCTACTATTAAAAATGTGAACCACTTGATAGTGGTAAGAAAAAGCAAATAAAAAAATCATTTCTGCAATACACTATATGCTATCACCAAATTTTGTATTTAGGAAACATGAAGGAATATAACATTCCTGGCAAGTGTTATGGAACACCACGATAAAAGAATTCGAAAAGTAATTGAACAAAAAATAAATCATCATCTTTTGCGTATATTGTACATATGCACTTAAGTAATTTCTGCAAAAACTTGATTTCCAACACAAAAACAAAAAGTTAATCCAGAGAAAACCGCGAAAAAAAAATTGTACCCATATCTGCTGAGCAAAAATTCATCAGCAAAACCGAACTGCCTACTAAAGTGAACTTAAAGCAAATGCGAGTGCAATCATCATCCCTCTTCTACTGGTGTGACGTAGGCAAGTGGAAAATAGCCTACCTGAAATGATTCATAAGGATTTTAAACTACCACACACTTTTCTTTGAGGTGACATAAATTAATGCATGAAAAACATGTATCTGGCAATATATTTAAAAAATTAACCCTTTCCATTCCAGCAAATATGAAGACTTTTTACGCAAAACTGAAAACTGGGTAAAAACTTCTCTCACGGCAGATATTTTGTAGTTCTAATTTACGTAACAATTACTTCTACCCTCTAAACCTTGTCGTGTTAGTGATACAGCAAAACACCAATTCAAACTTCAGAAGTACTAACTAATGAATGCTTGTTTAGAACAACGAGAAATTATTTTACATTACGCATATTACAGAAACTAATCCAAATTATAACTTACTCGATTACCACTGCGACCTTTCCACCACCCTCGATCTTCACCAGTCCTGCTGATGACGTAGACTCTTTGACCAACTACCAAAGTGAGAAAATTCGGCTCCGATGCTTCGAAATTATGCAAGGCAACATATGACTGTTTGTCAGCATAAGAATGTCGTAAAGTTGTGTTTAAAGTTTCGAATGATTCTCGCAAGTTATTTTCTCTATAGTAGTTGACCAATTCCTAAAATTCAGACACGGAACTTACCCTTAGCCATTCACTGATAATCAGCACCTGCTGAGACCTTATTTCCACACTACATTTTATTGCTACCACATTAACCGCTATTTGCTGGTGATTTGAAGTAACGTAAACAGCGGCACTGTATCTACTGCTTGAGTTAGAGAAAGGCTTCAGAAAAACAGATAATGCCTAACCACGATGCCCGAAAACATTGTGCTTTCGTCCAAGTAATAACGTCCATCTGGAGACTGCTCCACCTTTGTATGCTTCACGTCACCGTTAAAACTAAATTTTATTTTAAAGAGGAACGAGAAACACTTGCATGCTATCATCAAATTTCATAAAGGTTTACAGCATCTTCAATTTTTAAATCCCATAATACATCAAATTAAAAGTACAATTAATCAATTATTGGCATGAATGCGGTAACGCTGATTTAATAAAAAATGTTCAATATAATCCACATCTATGGATTGAAAGATATAGACTCCAAAATCATGTGAACTCAATACATGAAATAACGAATCAAATTGTGTTTTTTTGTGCTTTTTATTTTAACCTCAGTGGAATTGGCCGTAAAATACGGAGACCGTAATTGTAGCTGCCTGATTTTAAATATTTAAACGAAAGTCTCAGTCTTAATGTTTTATCTTATGTAAAAAGCAATAGCTGTCACAAACTGGAAACAGAGATTTCACCATAACAGGTTACAGTGAAATAGGATCTCGACTGTCACAACTTTCAACCTGTGATCATAAACCCACCTTTGAGGAATTTATGATAAATGGTTGGAATTTAACATTATATAGCCTCCCTAACACGTGACGGTTTCACATTTTTTAACGGAATGACCTAAGACAGAGAAATTCAAACTATTTTGTTCGAACAAAGTTCGCCTCAAATATTTGAGAAAAAGGACTGCAATAATTTAGAAAATGGAACCTTATGCTGATAACATATTTTTGTTGTGCGGCACTGAATCGTACTAAGAATGTACCATCTGGTGTGCCACGTAAGAATTCCTCTGCATCCCACCGCTTCATTGGTCCCCGATACCACCGTTGACTCATAACTTCAGTATTCACATAATCCTGGTTTGGTAATTTTCGAAGCAAAGACCTGTCAAAAAATAAATTCTTTATAGTTATTTTAATCACTTGTTGATTGGCAGAATATGAATACATTAAAGACCAAGGGTAATAGAAAGTTCAAGAATTACAATAACAAATGACCAAGGAGAAAGAGTCGTTACATTCATTAAAGCGCGGAGTACCAGAAATATTCTTTACAGTTCAATTCCTATGTGGGCATACTGCACAATTCTTAAAGAAAGGACCTACTGGACCACTCGCTAAACACTTATTTGAATGTAGCAGTTAGTTAAGATCATCTTTTGAAGAATTAATAAAAGAGAAAGGAACCAGCAATAATGCATGTGATCGTATGAGAGGAACAACGAAATTCATCCTTTTAAAGCAAAAGTATCCAAATGAACAAAGACTAAACTTACATGTTTTCAATCGAGGCAGAAGATTTGCGCTCTCCGTTCGTAAGAGGCAGCTGCAACTGAGATGAACTAATCCACGAGTCACTATGTTCTACGGGTGACGACAATGTAATGCTACCTGATGAAGTACCTGTCGATGAACCCATATGTAATGACGATGTCGAAATCTATAAATAGGCTTGATTGTTTGGCATATATCAATGGTGTAGTAAAGCAAAATGACTCAAATGATGTTTCGTTAACTAATAAACTTTGATTTAAAAATTTGGCATCAACTTACTCGAAATCGACGAACGAATTCCGGCTGTATAAGTCCAGCTCGATTAGGAAATGCAACAATTCGTCCCTGAAATAATTCTGTTAAAAAAATGAAAAAATCAAAAAAAATGAAACGAAAAAAATTTTCAGAGATTGATTCAGATTTTTTCAAAACGGTCAATTCTTAGTTCTTAAAGACCAGTATAATAAAAGGAAAAAATACACCACCTGATCAAAACTAGTAATTAGCACTCACATTTCCTAACTGGCAGTGTTGCGAAAGTGATTTTAATATTACAAGAAACAATTTTAATGTTTAACCGAAGTAGTGAACGCTCTAGATTTTGCTTCATTCACTCCGTAAAAAATTGTCAACTATGTATGACCAGATAATCCAAATTCTTCAGAAAGTAGGACAACGTAACAGGATACTCAAGAAACAAATTTCAGTTCTTAGTGTTAGAACTTCCACCGTCAATCAAATATGAAATGAAAAAAATGCAGAATCTCTATCCGCAGATTTTTGATTGTCTTATTACATGAATTTATTTTACAATCTGCTAAATTTCTAGTCCAAAGATAAAAAGGACTACACTGAAACAAGTAAAATTCTGACCATCAACGTGCCATCAACATTCCGCTGGGTGATTTCTATCAAATCATTTATTTCGAATGACAGGAACAATGGATCGTTTGATCGAAATGATTGTACTGCACGAACACATTCATGGGGTTGCACTAAACAATTAACTTAGCAATTTATCTCCCACAATGCTAAACGGGCATTGTTTAAAGCAGAAAACGGCACAAAGTATAAGTAAATTTTGTGATGGCCATCTCGAATGAAGCATTAAAGTACCAAGTTTCAAAAACAAATACTACTAACAGGAAGCAGCATGTTTCCGCCTATTTGGAGCCTGGCTTCGTGCCAATACAAGACCGGCTCCTGGACATTTACTCATCGATAAGCACGAACGATGCAAATTTCGCTTACAATCTGTAGCAATGGTGAAATGGATTATTTATCAATAATTTCAGTATAGATTATCTGATAAATTAAAAGCATGTTTTCCAAATAATCAGACTATTTACTAACCGGAGCAACGGTATCCTTGGTAGAAGAGACCAGCAAGAAGTTTTTCACAGTGAAAGCAAACGGTAGCTTTATCGTAGCTATGGTACTGCAAACAATGACCTGATGCTTCCGAATCTTTAGGCCGTACGTTGTTCCTATAAGTAAATTTCGGTAAATCTCAATTTTTTTGGAGCTTTATATTTATAATTCAACAATGAAGAATGATATAAAACAAATGAAAAAAGAATGATATAAAACAAATAAAACAAATACTACAAAAGAATGCACTTACTGTGCTGCTATAATATTTTGCACCCAACTGTCTCTTTGAATCATTGTCTTGCAGCAAACATTAAGCACGTTGGTAACACTGTCATCCAATTCTTGCATTAAAGAGAAATAATAACCGCCATTCGCTGTCAGCTTACGAGTTATCGTACCAATTTTATTATTATTATCCGCATCGACACCAACACGATAATCGTTTAGTATATGTGCACTTCGATATGAGTATTGATTTCCCTAAAATCATATCTACTTCAAGTTATTCATTGGTTTGTCTAAATATTGCTTACTATGTTTACAATAAGCTCTTCGAATTTTACCTGGCAACAATTATGCAATGTATGTTTCCTGTATACTATCACCTACGTATACTTTGTTGAAACATTAAAATCTAATTCAAAACTAAAACTTACTCTCAGACTTTTACAAATAATCATTACTTTGTCGAACACAAATACGTAGCGTGTTTTCAACCGATTGCCATCTTTATTTTGATCAGCAATTTTGATTTCACCATCTTTAACCAGTCGACCATAGTTGATCAAATGCATTCCGATAGGCTGAAATCACTTCGCACCATACAATGACCAAATCCAATTCTCTAATGTCAAAAGAACTGTATGGTTTTCCTTATTATGTCGTTTATATTGTTGTTTGTACAATTCAACAAGGGAATATCAAATTACTAGAAAAAATAAATTACCAGTTCCAGATCCGTTATGCTTGTTTCAATATCCATAACCAGCTGTTGCATTTCATAATCACGTTTCATCTCGTTGACATATGAGTTGATATCCTGCATCGCCTCTTTGGCTTCTTCCAAAGGTAATCGGTCCGGCGAGTCCACTGCGGTAAGTTTTATCATCTCCTAGAGCAAAAATAATGGATATGCTACTGCAACTAATTCTGTTTCGCAGTGTAAATTATTCTGTATTTCCTTAAACAGTACAAATGAACAGAAAAAGAAACTACCGATAATAAAACGTGGTACTTTAAAATCCTCTGCATGGGTATACTGAGAAGATCTTGCAAATGGAACTGATTACGATTAGCCGCTATACCGCAATCCTAAGCAGAATGGAAATAAACATCTGATACAAACAATACAGACGAACTTAAAACTCTTAATAAAGGTTTTGTAACAACTACAACTGATGAAATTAGAAAAATTATACGCAATGAGAAATAAGAAAATAAGATATGAAAGTGCATACAATAATCTTTTGTCGCACAACTGGATTTGTTTTTTCTAAATAACAAATACGTGAACGTGAGTTAGGTAATTTCGAACAATATTCTCCATAAGCCACAAACTTCTCTTTCCACCTGGAATCCTTTCCTATAGTCTTAAAAAGTGTTTGACAATATTTTTAACAAGAACTGTAATTTGTGAAAAGAAATATAGATGTCATTAATTACGTAATGAAGACGTCTCCAATTGTCACCGGTTTTTCATTATTCATGGGCTCTTCCAGTCCTACGGTATAAAAGACGGCCTGTCGCAAATGATCACGAAATGACCTATGAATACATGCCAGCTCCTATAAAAACGTTTAAAAATTATTGAAACGAGAGATAATTCTGGTTTCGATAGCTACTACTATAAGCACAGATTGAAATATATAATGAATCTGAAACAATAACAAACCAAAATATTCATAAAGATCATTTTATGATCATCCTTTGACAACACTTCCTCCAGTGGCGTATAAAAATTATTTATGATCATATCTAGCGCTTTCTCGACATAGTTTGATTCGGTATCATACAATTCCTTGACGCAATGCTCACGTCGAGAATCGGGTTTGAAGTTTATCCACTTCTACAAAACATTTTGTCAGCAACAGCGTCCTATTCCAAAGCCCAGGTTGCAAAGCACTTCTTAACCCAAAAAGCGTATCAAAAAACGTTGATCTTAAGCAATCAGCTCGAGAGCACGAAAAGCGCGTAACCAGCAGACGAGTGAAACGTAATTCAGTATTATTCACATTTTCAGTAATATAATTTATCAAACCATAAGTTACAGCGTAATAAATTGTATTATTGAAAATCTGAATAATATGAGGAAAACAATATATAATTTATCAAACTATAAGCCCAAATAAACTATTTCAACTATTTCCTTGGCAACTTAAAAATTTTTTTGATATCTAATACATCAACACATCTGCATAACTTTGTAAATTCAAGAGAGAAATTATGAGAACATCAAAGCTACATTTCTGAAGAAGACTGATTTTGTCTCAGTAACACTCCCTAATTAGTTTTATGCGTGGTTAACATAAACTAACATCATATTCTATAGCTTTCAGTTCCCGTTGACTGTTAGATCGTTGACACACAATGGAATCGTAAATTCGGCCACTGGTCTTCTCCTCCTCCGCAATGCCCACATCGTAAGCATTTTCAAGGACAGGCTCATTTACT
Organism: Litomosoides sigmodontis; assembly: GCA_963070105.1. Lineage (NCBI taxonomy): Eukaryota > Metazoa > Nematoda > Chromadorea > Rhabditida > Onchocercidae > Litomosoides > Litomosoides sigmodontis. Next base: position 9,959,384 of record OY718807.1, read on the forward strand.
TCTGCTCCTTGGCGAAGGTTTTTATAAATAACCTTGTCGTTATAATATTCCACAGAATTTAGTGAAGACATACGTAATGGAAATCCCCTGGAACATATCGAAGATAGGCTATGAAATAGACGCTTAATATCAAAAGTGAAGAGTCAAACCTAGTTTGCTATATGCAAGCTGGCATTCATATGTGCCCCCATCATTAGCATTTTTATACCGAGAAAATCACTGAATATTTCAAATTAAAATTCCTAATTTCATTGCAAAAAAAGCGTAAATAAAGCGTAGTTTTTATAAGGGATATTATCCAGAAATTAAAAACGAACCTAATACCGCTGAGCTTCGCTACAGGAGATGTGGATAGTTTTGAAAGCGTTCTTAGAACTTTGCCGAAGTCGTCGAGGCGATAAAGATCCCATGGATCGAACAAATCTTCCGGCTTCATTTCAAATGTATTCTTACATGCTTTCAAAAATTCGCATATATTTTTGCAGCATAGAAACTAAAATGACATACAGTTATGAGATTATATGCTGAAGCAAGCTGATGGGCGCCAGTGGTATTTCAAAAAGTGTCAAAACTAGTCCTGCTAATGAAATCTTATGACTGAAAGTTTACAGATGAAAACTTGCAAGTTCTCGGATGTACAAATCAAGCCAAAATCATTCCCGGTGATTTAAAAGGCTATAACGATTATAACAATGTAATGTGCTTATTCTACAATATATTTGAACCACTAAAGCCACAATGTTTGAAATCACCTGAGCCATTTGCGGTCGTTGTTGCAAATCTTTAATATCAATACAGTTTTCGCACAATCGGTTACAAAGTAAACAAAGCAATACACCATCTCGCAGAATAGCTGCGAATTCACCGATCTCAGCATTTGCTTCTGCTACACGATGCTTGGAATCCAGGATTCCGCATTCATTCATCCACCGCACACATTCTCGCCATAATTCCGCGCTCTCTGCCATTCCTTGTTAACAGATTGATTAATTCAAATTTAATTTGAATTCATTTTCTTTTTTCTTGCCTTTCCAGAATGTTCCCAATAGAAAATACTATAGATATGTATCGAACCTACTGTTTGCTGTTTATTAATTGAAGATGAACTAAACATACTACACAACATAGTCCTACAACATGGGTGGTTTAATTTTAGATCACTCATCAAACTAAATATCATTTATAAAAATCGCTTACAAAGCTAGAATTACATGAAAATAAATGACTAAACAATATTGTAGAGGAATGCGAAAATTTTAAAAATTAAAAGGAGAGGCAGTTAAAAGGAGAGCATTAAAGGGAGAGCAAAAGAATGAAATGAATAAAAACTAATCACTGTGATATACCTCTTCTCAGTGTACATAACTCGTAAAATTCAACATCCTACTTCATAAAACAAGTAATAACATCCACGTAGAGATATCATGAATTAGTCGAAATTTCCCATTTATTTGAATGAGATTTTATCAACTTATCTGGCACCTATGTAACAAACAGTACAGCGCGTAAAGAAGGAACTTAAGCATTTAATTAGTAAAGGACACAAGTGTTGGCTGCCTAAAGGCAAATACCATGATGGATTGATGTAAATCATCAACAGCCATATCTCCGCGCACAATCCATCCCCAACAGATGCAAGCAAACACGTGCACGGAACTACTAAACATACACAAGCGAAACAGCTAAAATTTACAAAGCAAAGCCAATACAGTAGAAAAGGAATTGTTGCGAAAGCAGCATTCGCCAATTATATACTGCTGCTACTGTTACCTTCTTCGTTTTATCCTGTAGTGAAGTTTTCGAGGGATCTTAGTTTATGAAGTGATTCTCTAGGGTGGTGGCAGTATTTGATGAGGGGATTATTTTACGTTTTGTTCAATCCTTGCTCACAAGCCACCCTACTTCGTATACACATATGTGTCCCTCCCCGAAATTTCCCCTCTTTTGCCTAAAATAAAATGGGACTGAAAATTTTATAAGACAAAAGTAAATTAGATGTCAAATGTATCAAATTATTGATTAGTTATCCAGAAAAGCTACCAAATCAATTTCGCTGGTTTCTAATACTTTTCCTTCATCATTAACATTTTGTGCGACTCTAAAACGGTGACATTAATGAGACGGCGCAGAAGAGTCGTGAAACTCACATCTGGAAGAGTGGAAAATTTCCGAAGATTCTGGATTACCTACCTCGACCTATACAAATGTTTAAACAAGTGGTTGATTTTTAAGTTGAATCTTCCTTGAAGAGCCATGACCAGTTTTTTCCATTTCTTCACCTCTTATAGTCAATCTATAATGTGCAGTCGATTTGATCGATGAAGTCTTAGGGTTGATTGTAATTTTGTTCAGGAAAGCTTAGAACATTAGATCTTGAAGTGAGTAACTTTAGTGCTAGTGTTCCAACATAGATTTTCGAAATTATCACTTTCTGGAACTTTCCCTCCAGTCGCTGTTGCGAACTTCCTTCTCAAAATCTCTGATATTCATTATCATACACATACTAACTGAAAATTCACAATTCATCCCAGGAAATGGGACGTCTTTCAAGCAAATGTAAATGTGTTAAGTGCTACGTTTGGCCAATTTCCAACCTTTTGTGTTCTAGCATCTTCCAGCGTCCAGTGCAAACAAACGGTATACATTAAATCTTACCACATTTCTCTTGTAAAGCAGTGGTTTAACAGTACGGAAGAAAATTGAAACTAATTTAGCAGATTAGAGAGAGAAAGAGAAAGAAAGAACAAATGTTATCTTTGAAAACTTCTCAACTTTTTTAATTTTTTTCACTAAAATAATTTTCCACTTGTGAATTGATAACGACTGCTAGAAGGTTTTGCTTCCGCGAATTTTGCAAATAATTTCATATAGCACTGATGAATTTTCAAATTCAACCTTAGTCTTTCAACATATCGAATGAAGTATGAATGAACTTGATGCGATACTGATGATAATGCCGATGCTAATGAGTACAGGAGATCCGACAACGATTATTTTACAAATGTACGAGAAACTGTTGGAGAGAAAAAATGTTTGCTTTATTAAATGCGAAAGATGATTGCAATCAATAGTTATATGTCGAAGGTCAGTTAGTATTACATAAGAATAAACAAACCTATAGTCACAATCCTTCCATCAATCTGTTTAAAGTTTATAAAGAAAATTTTAAATTTAATTCAATTTGAATTATAATAATATAACAATGTGGAGACAGAGGGAGAAGGGCAAAAAATTGCACTTTTTAGAATATATCACCCATTTGTTGGGAGATGCAAGAAAACTTTTCTGTATTTTTCTTATGTGTTTTATGAATCAAAAGAGAAAACTCAATTGTAAAATACTTAAATGTTGAGAATCAATAGGTGACATACTTTCTATCTTTCTCCAAACTCCTCAGTTTTAGGAGTAAATTGCCAGTCGCATTGCTATGAAAATTTCCATTCATAAGAAGGATCGTTTAATGGCTAGTCTGCGCCGTAAAGTATATTGCATATGTAAGATATTTTACGATGTGTAACAACCAACTTGTTTTGAGAGGAACAAAGTGATAGTAGCATCACTTAGAAGAGAAATAAATGATAAGAATGATTAGAATAAAGCCGATAACTGTGAGACATCCGATACCGTAGTACAGCTTTTTATGCATCACTGCTTGTTGATACTGTGCAGCTATCCGTGCTTGTCCACTACCAGCTGTCACATAATTAAATGCATTACTCGCATTCCGGTCAATCCGATTCACCGTTTCACCCTACAATATACATCGTATGGTTATTGTAGGAGTGAGGAATGGTGTCATCTGAATATCGGTAGCTTTACCTGTGTATGCACCAGGAAGTTCATATCGCTGTACAAATCATTAAGTTCTTTAATGCTCGCTTCTAAGCATAATATTTCATTATGCCTTAAATTGGCATCAGCAAAAGCTGATTTTAGTTGTGACGAACGCACATGTCTGAAAGTTATGTATTCGTTATATTATCTATCTAACTTAATCCTATCCTGAAATTATGTTCAAAACTCTCCTCTTTTCATTTTACTATAACGCTTATCGTTCATTGTTCCACGTCAATAGCGACATCGCTTTCAAACATGTAAAACATATTAACCTGTTGAAAATTTCTGGCGATTCGGAATCAATCATTTTATTAACTTCCTCTTCTGTTATACACTCACCAGCAATATCTAACTGTCGTTTAATTCGTTCTTAAGTAGCATAAAATTATGATAATGAATCACTGCAATGGTACGTCATTAATTTATAAATACAACTATCCACTAATTTATATTACTCCTTCCTATTTTTTTTCTTCTTATACCAAATGCATAAATATATTGTTTCTGAATGGAAAAGGATAAATTTAATTATACAGCTTATATTTTTTTATTAGATTATTATTCATATTTATTATTTATATTATTAATTTCTATTTGTATTTTAATATGAAGTGGCTCATTATAACTGTTTCTTTGTGAGCATCACTTCCACGGCTAGGCTTTTTGATCGAAATTTTATGGTCAAAAATTTGTTTAACGATTTACTTTATTATTAAATGGTTCGTAAAATTTGTCTTTTTTCCTGCGTTCATTACAGTTCACTCGTGACTTCAAAATAATTAACCTTTACTTCTCTTTTCTGCTTTTTCTTTCTTTTTTCTCTGTGAAATTCCAAGGGAATTGTGCAAATGACGTGAATATGTCTCATCCTATTAACTATACGAGCGATCTATCGGAATCAGAACAAGTGATAAGCTCATGAAATACTACGAACTTGCAACTTGCGCTCTGTAATCCAATTGCGCACCATGAAATACTTCCAACAGATCTGAAAGCTTTTTGGATAAAGCTTCAATGTGATAGTGCTTGATGCGTTCGCCGATCCCAATAATTTGTTCTCTTCCCATTTTTTTCGCGTTTTGTTTCATAGCAAATAAATGTTTGCGCAGTAGAGCGGAGCGATGCTTTATCCCTGCCATACATTCATCGAGCTTTTCCTTCAATTATTCTCTTTCTAAATTAAGCAAAAGCAAAAGGCTATCCTATGAATTGACACACTGCTAAACAAATGTAACTGTTCCACATTTATTTCATTTTAATTCTTTCATTCTTAATTTCTCTCCTTTCCACTAATCAGACATCAGAGACGCAATCTCTCCCGAACACTTGAATCACTTTTGTACAAATTGGGTCTCTCGACTCAAAAATGATCTTAGTTGTGCGACACTATTTTCATTCAAATTTGCTGAAATGTAGATGTAAAGATTGAAGCTGAAGTGCTGGAGTGAAGCTCTAAATCACAAATGATTTTGTACTAACTAATTACAATTAAACAATTTTCCTACCTTTTCATTGTTGTCAACGATAGTTTGAGCTAAGATTGAACGAAGCTGCATTTGCATGCTTGCAACATCGTCCGATAATTTTCTCATCACATTTCGAATTTCGTCAATTTCAGCAAAAAACGAACTACCCCGCGAAAAAGTGATGTTTGGTTCAACATTAATCGCAATGAACGCGTTATCGTCTGTTAGAAACTGATCAGCTCTTCTCTGCAAAGAAAAGCAAAGGAAATTTCATCTTCTGTGAACTTCGAACATTTTACAAATGTAAACCTATCACACACAAAAGAGGAATTTTAGCATAACTAAATAGTTTGAATTTATAATTGTGCAATTTTTTATTCAAATGGATTGTTTTTTAAAACCTAAATTTTAATTGGATAAGGTCTTTGTCAGATTCATGAAGGATCGATTAAATAAAGTTAGCTGTTACAATACATCAATGATACCAACAGTGTTATGTGTTACGTAATAATGTCTTTATGTTATTATGTGGCGTTAAACACTTCGAAATTTGAATTAATGCAATCAATCTATCAATAACTGTCGAAAATTTTGCTACCGAAGTTTGTGAGCAGTCATTTTCACTCTCACTCATTCAAACTCTCTGCTTTCTCAGCTGCTGGCATGCCGCCGTTCAACGGTTTTCAATGACAGTAAGCAGCATAATTAGCCAAGCATTCATAATTGCTAACGATATGTTTAAGGAGGAGAGAATTTATCTGTCAATGGCTTCCCCTAACGTGCTGGTTGAGCGACTGATGAAAGGATGGCTTATGCAGGTAATTCACTGAGTTGCTGGGCAACTACTGTCAAGTACGACGTAAACTTACCCTAAATTCACTCGACCGATCTTTCACCATTATATTTCAAAAGTGCGAAATTTGCTTCTTACACGGAGCAATAGTATGTGATATGATATCCTTCTGAAATGAAAAGTTTCGAATGGAAAAGGGAGGAAAATGAATGAATGGGTGGATGAGTCTAGTAAAGTGGGTGTAATGAAATCACTTGTTACCACAGTGATTCAGCAAGCAATCTTCCAACGTTCAGTGGTGGAGTGGAAAGGTTGAGCTGAGTTGAGGTGGCACAGGGAGGAATGATGAGGACGCGATGAATTCGCTTTTGAAATGAAAAATTGAGATAACAGGATGATGAATCGGCTCGTCGATCGATTCATCATCACCTCTTATGAAATCGATGAAGTTTACCTCCATTGTTATTGAATGGGAATGCGCGTGGCGCGAGGAGCTGTACAATGAATGCCTTAAAGAGTAAATACCGGCGAGGTGGCACTGCTGATTGTTGGTACGAATTCTCCATGGAAACTGAAGGCCCCGCGTTATGTTACTTGGCCATTTCAGCAGTAATTAGCGCAGTTGTCTTCTGCTCGGTTCGCTGAGAAGTCTTTTTGTGCAGCAGGAATATTTGAAAATTAGCAGACAGAGGTCCGTAAGATGGAAAGGCAGAAAGGCGTGAAAGAGGGAACCGAGTGAGGCTTCTTCTCCACCACCAGCTTCTCTCACGTCATTTCCACACGTACAAGGAAGCTACGAGGAATTGTCCACAAGCAATGGAACAAGCTTGCAGTGAGCAGCAAAGGGCACGTGCACAATGGATGCAGTAATTAAGTGAATGGCAGGCACTTCAGAATTCGTAGAAGCAGTTATTCACATATTGGATGATTTGAAGTGACATACTTGTCACCTGAACTGATGTGTCCTCTAGTTGCTCAGCGTTTGATGGTGGAGCGCGTTAAATCTATCAAAGGGACATGCCGATGCATGCAAAGGAGCAGTCGCAAAATATAATTTCAAGTACCGAACATCCAATTTGATTTCAAATCAACAAGCACCATGGGAACTTTCTCTTTAAGATGAACTTCTGGCTACTTACTAGTTATTTATGTCATACCTCAGCTCATTGGAAGGTCAGGTAACGATTGCTGCTTCTCTTTCTTCCTTTCTTATCCTTTTCATTAATTACTATTACAGGGTTTCTAATATTAATTTGGTTCGGAAATTTTCTTTTATTATAAGCTCAGGTAATGCAGAAATTTTCGTTGATTGTTATTCGAATTTTAGTTATAAGTAGTACAACACGGATTTTTGCACAAAAGCAACATTGGTGGTCGTTAATAAAGTCCCTTGAGATTTAATTTAATGAGCAGCTTGTATCTGTGAATGACGAAATATTTCTTGTCCACCGAATCAGAAGTAATTCAAATTGATTCTCAACAAGTTGCAATTAATTGCATGTATGTAATTAACAGTAAGCTACTTTGAAAGCATAACTTAGGGTAAAACGATAGAAAAAAGTGCCGGTAGCATTCGGTCAGCAAATGTTGTATGTATTTTGTTATGCTAGCGAACAGGTACGGTAGAAAAGCTGCTACGAGAAATGAACTGATTTATGAGGTTGATAAGATAAGCAGAAGGTAAACGAATAAGCGATAACTAAGCGTCATCTACGAGCCTTCTCTGTCACGCACTGATAATCCTAATTATTTTCATTTGCTACTTCTTCCACCAGATACCTATGCCGAAGGTTTTCCTTCTAGTAGATAAAATAAATTCCTTCCCTCAGTTAAATGGCTCAACAGTGGCAAAAGTCTTGATGTAAAAAATCTATGCAAAAAAAAGGATATGAAAATAAAATTTCCAATTGAATTAGTTTTTTCAAACACTAACCTTTTACGGTTTGCCGCTAGAAATGTTAAACGCCATAACTAAGAGAGATATTTGCATGGTTGTTTCTTAAAAATTTTTTCTTCTAAATTCATTTAAAGTTTAGATGTCATTACGTACACCGACAAAGCTCGGCGATCAAGCAGCTAATTACTGGGAGACCGGAGCTGGTGATGATGATGATGACGGTAGTTCGCATTGCTTTCATTATAACGGCAAGCATAAGTTGGACGGCGGCATGATTTTTGATGACATCCTTTTGCTCTAAGAACACTTTATCATTTACTTCATTCTTTTCCTCCTTTATTCCACGGCGATTCTCCACTGTGTTTAAGTCGATATGCTAGCGTGAATTCCGATAAGCTACATAACGCACGTAGGAAAGTATTGTATTATAGCCGTGTCCCAATAATTTATCAAAATACAAAAGAAAAGCGAAAATTTTTTTTTTTAAACTTTTTCTTCGCTTTTGATTTTAGATGCACACAAAGAAAATGAGTGAATATGACTGCATTTAAATTTAATTTTTCTCTTAAAAGGGAAATTTTTAATTGATTAAAAACCTGAATAAATTTTTATAAGTGTGTCATCGATAATTATAAAAAAAACATTAATTGCATGACTTTTACTCCTCTCATTATCTCTCATATAATATCTTGTTTTAATTTCAAGTTGCATTTTGTTAAATTTCTTGCGTAAGTAAGAATTAGAACTGTTTTCCTTAGACTGTAACAGAAATGTGTTTTCACGTGGATTTGTCGCTGAAAAAGGGCGTATGGACAATTATGAAGTGACGAATAATAACCCTTCCTCAAATAATAAGTACTGTTACAACCATTCTACAGGTAATACTGTTTAAATAATAATCTTTCTCAACAGTCCCAGTACCAGTAACTCACTTGCTTTGCTTTATCAAACTATTATCAAATAGCCATAAGAATGATAAAATAATTGCTGGAAGCAGTAGGATATTTATAAATTCTTGTGAAGTAAGCCGCTGCAACAATACCATAAAGATTGTTTAACACGGAAAACTTTTGGAAATTAGTTTTTAATGAAAATTTGAATTTATTCGCTTAGATGCTATACAGAAGGGATTTATTGTCCTTCAACGGAATTGAGCAGAATCTCATTTACAAAACATCAAAGGCTATTGAAATGATTTTTTCATCAAAAGCGACTCAAGTAACTGTTGACATTTTGAGATGCAAAACGATACGTGTTTTGCGTCAGATAGAGCCATCCTCATCACATCCTCCGTATGCTCCAGGTATCTCCAGTCTCGACTTTATTCATCGATCGTCCATTCGAGGACCAGTGGTGCAGTATTTTGAAGAACCATCACGAATTCACCATCATCATCACCATCACCATCATCATCATCATCATCACCATCATCCAATATCATGCCATCACCGGTGTGTCTGATAAGTATTTCTGGAAGTTAATTGTGTGACGACGGGACACATTACTTCTAATTTTTAACATCCCTTCCATGTTTTCCCATTCTTGAAAAAGTTACTGTAAAGCGCTTTTAATTTTCAGGCCAATGGAATGCGTTTGCCAAGACTTCTTCTGTCAACAGTGGATGTCAGCAACAACAAATCGTGCATGTCCAGATCAGGTTTCATTTTTATCTTGCAATTCAGAGAAACGGAAAATTTATTTGTTACATCTTCAGAAGTCATCGTGACATTTAAATCGAAGTAATTCACCGCTAATTTTTTGTTGAAACACACTGGACGAGCGACTACTTTTAACAATGCAACAACCATGAGAACTTATGCCATTTAATAATTAGCTATTCTAAAATGCAAATAATAAGCGTTAGCAATGAAATATTATTTCAGGTGGCTTACATCCAACAACAGCAACGGCAATCTAACGAGATGGCAAATAGAAACGCATCACCGGAGGATGACCTACTCAGAGGATTACTTATAGCTAGCGATAGCTCGCCACTAATTAGTGGTGTGGCTATGAACTTCAAAAAGAAGGTAATTGATTGTTGCTGAGAAGCTGCTCTAAAGCCACATCATTGTTTCTAATTACTGTGAAGAGGTGAATTGCTATTCTAAGCAGCAGCACCAATCGACTGTACATGTTTTAGCAAAATCGGTTTTTGCATAAATATCCCCCGAAACATTATACCGACTGAAGTAAACAAGTATTGTTATAGCCAATCAGTACTCATGCCAATTCGGTGTGCTCAAATTGTGGTACCAAAGAGACGACATTATGGCGTCGCAGCACTACAGGAGCCATAGAATGCAAGTCTGTTTATTTTTGCCTTCTCCATTACTGATAGAGCACTTGGTCAAAAGCAGCAATAGTGACCGCTTAATTAGCAAAGCTTCAATAGCAACGTGATACCATTCTCGTGCTTGTCCCGTATAATTAACTCATGATTAGAAAGGGCTTTCAGTGCGTGTAATCTGTACTACCGTAAGAACAACCGATCCAGGCCAACAACAATGTCGAACAAGATACGAAAGCGAGTTCGCTTACCGCGCTATCATTTCCAGTAAAAACTTTACTTACTGATGCAGCTCATTTTTTGGCAAATGGATTACCGATTCGGTAGTAAGAACTTTACTAGCAGTGCAATCACTTCATCTATTACCGTTTTTAATATTTAGTTGCTTGAGGACAAAGTTGGGAAAATATTTTCCGTTTAGATATCCGAAAAGTCGATCAATCAATAGTCTATATTGGTAAGCGTTGTTGCTGCATGCATGTCTGATGTATCGTCGAGAAGCATTTTTATAATGTAATATGCGTGTTTTACCTTTTGCACAAACCTAATAAATTTCGATTCCACATTTTTGGGGGGGACGGTAACGTGCGTGAACGTGGAAGACGTCGTTTTGTCGCATCATTTAACCATTTCATCGTTTTTACATTGCTTCATTTTGAATCCTTCAGAAAACAGCTCTTTCTGTACAATACATTTAATGTAAAAGTGAAAATGGCGAAGATAAGGAAGGGATTATGAAACAAATTGTCGGCATGCATTTCACCTTAAGTTTAATTGACCACAGCAATTTCAAAAATTGTACAACTTACTTTGGAAATAATTTCGATTATTGATTATCCAAGCAAATTTCATGCTGCATGAATTGCTTAATTTTAGGTAATAAATTTTATATTCAGCAAGTGAATATATAGATGAATGGTGCTCGCTTACTATGTAAAATTCGATTGCTAGTTGTGTCATCAATTTTTTTGGTAAATTATTTATTTACTCTATTTGTTGCTTGCGCAAGTGAATCATTCATGGACAGCTTCTTACCATCAACGTGTTTGATGGCGTGTGTGTTGTTTTAATCCCTTACGCCAATATTCCCATCGTTATTAACTATTTAATTGAAGAACAAAAACTATTCGTTTAATCAAGACAGCAAAAATTTTATTGAGTTATGAATACATGCGCCATCCATGGCTTTTCATAAATTAGTTCATTTGAAAATCAGTACGTGTGGAATATATTTATTAACTCCTTGAACCCACATTTCAAATCTCTATGTAAGAACTTAAATTGAGGTGTTACTTTATTTCATTCTTCATTGTGTTCAAAATCGCATCGATCTTTGCCAGTTTTTCTTTAATAATCTAAAGTTAACTTCCAATTACAAAAATAAGTTTTTTTGTCAGTCTCCCAAGCAATGCCAAATTGGATAATTCCTCTGAAATGCTGTTTCAAAATACTAGCTTCAACTGCAGTACTTTTTGCTGATCTTTCTCGAGGATGATCATTTTATTGAGGTCATTACACTGGACAGTTGCCCGATCCAAATCAGTCTCTGTCTTCTTCACTTCACTCACTGCTTGCATCAAACTTTCCCACTCATTTCTCTTTTCTTCTTCATAAACGGATGTTAATTAAAAGCTCGTTTAAATAATTCTCATCACAATATGTTATTATAAAGAGGCCCAGAATGAATCAAATCTATAAAATGTTATTGCCATCAATTCGCTTGTTTTTTTTGAAGCCAAAATTAAAAAAACCTAATTTAGTGCTAATCTGTTTATTCAATTCCGTGATTTTAACTGATTTTCCCCCGTCGGTTATTACTTCCGCTTGTGCTGCTTCTGATTCTCCCGTCTCAGAATCAGAAGATATGGTTAACTGATCCAACTGATCGTTCTCACTTCTTGATTGACCCGATCGTTGTGCGCTTGCTTTTCTACAGATAAGAGGAGATTGATATCACAGTAGAAAAGTATGCACAGTTCATGCTTTCAAATACATGCAGTAGTGAATTATGAAGCAAAATAGGCATAAATTTTCTTCCTTCACGTTTTTCACGTGCATGTCTATTTGTAATATAAACGAAAACCTATTATTTAAGACGGACGTGACGAGCCGTATACACTGAATTAAATGGAAATTCTCGGCTCTTGAATCACTCCATATCTTTCTACGATCTTTATCACTTTCTTTCGCCTTCATAGTTTGAATTATGAATCGATGTCGTCGACGATATCTTCTCATATATAAATTTGTTATTAATACCTTAACACTTGGAATCGATTGACTTCACTGGTCAGCATTGATATTAGAAGATTAAATGAACTGTTGAACTAATGAGATGTCTCTTTCATCACCACCTACATTGATGCTTTCATTGGCGGATAAGAAACCGGTAGCTGGCATTACAATATACTGCGTTGGTACATTGCTACGAATTCGAAATGCTACTCGTACGTGACTAACATTTCTAAATCGTTTTATCTTTGCAGTGAATATTAAAATGCCAGTCTAGAAATAAATGATAGAATTACTGACAATCAAACTGATGCTTCAATCGATCGCTTTTTTCCTTTCTCGTTAACCTTAAAGTTTACGTGAAAATCAAGATGCTAACGAACGTTATACGCAATAAAACACTGCTCGTTTGCGGATCGTCGTGAAAAGTTAGTTGCTTCGGTTCAACAGTCACGTAAATCGGTGAGGTGTTCTCAGTGGTAGAAGAAAGTGCTAAAAAAGACCCATGGAAGACATTAAATTGCCTATATTTCGGTCATCCTGGTCAGTGCAATGATTAAATGAGACACTCGTCTAGTCATCCAGATATTCATCGAGCACGAGATTCACTTAACGTACATCGTTTGCTTTCAGACGCCGCCATTGCGCTATCTTGACGAGCGATAGCGATCCTCCTTTCAAGGTGTGTTGTGTCACTGCAAATCCACTGCGCATCCATTACCACCAGCATGGCAATGTACACGTTACAGGAAATGATAGATAACTGAGTATTCCTTCAGCTTCCATTTAGGCTCTAAACCTCAGGCCCTCAGACACTCCTCTCCCGGCTAGTATTGTCTCTGCTAAATGTCCCACCTAGCTAGCTCAATCCTCCAACACTTCCATTCGTTAATGCGGTTGCACTCAAATTACACAGTCAAAAATCTCATCAACGAAAACAATAAGCTAAGCAGACTGCATTTTCCACCTTTTCACCTCCATTATAGTAAATAAATTAATCACACCTTCAAACGGCCAAACTGCTCAAAACCAGTATAAGAAATGAAATGTGATGACCGTAATCGGCGCATGCTTTAATCGCATTGCAAAACTTCCGTGACGCAAACGGTATAGGATTATTGCCGTAAGAAACACTTTCGCTTTCTTCTTGCAAAAGTACCACACTATTTCACCTATCTTCCCGTAGATGTTATCATTTTGTTGTGAGAAATTCTTCATGAACAAAAATGCACCTTAACGTCAGTAGATTTTGCCACATGCGTATTTCGTTACTGTTAACACGTAAGAGGAATGAATGAAAACTAGGATGGTAAAATGGTTTATTGTAACGAACAAAGAAACATGAAAAGTATACTTGCCCCCACAAAACATGAAGACTTCAGGAGACAAAGATGGAATAACTTTGGAGAAAAGTGGGGATAAATCTCGGAGAATCATAACAGCCAAGAAGGAAGGGAAGTATATCGTCAGTAGGAAGATTCAGCTGAGCTGTTCACCAGTACAAAAGAAAGCAGGATCGATTCAAGAATCATATAAAAACAAAATGAGTTGTAACGGGATAGCTGTTCATAAACCGGATTCCTATGAAAGTAAGCATTAGCCTAAGCACAACGACGATGAAATACCCACGTTTGACATTGCTCATCAAACTGATTTAGAACTCCAGTCAAAAACACTTCCCACGATTTGAGTGAAAGGGCTTCATTAGTCAGATGAACCGGAGGGAAAAAGACGCACTCATTTTAAAAAATTCTAATATAACCGACACTTCACCTGATAAGCAACAGACTGCCAGAAAATAAGTAAAGAAATGAAGGTATAGAGAAATGGCAGTAGTACCAATAACGAAAGACGGCTGCTATTCATTTTAACATGCACTGAACAAGAACTGCACAACAATGACGATCACAATTTGCATGCTACAAAGCAGAAAACTGAAAGCCGAAGCGATTTGCAGCTTCATACCGTGTCGTTTATAGCTTACTCTAGTCATCTGCAAGGACTTATTTCTTGATGGCTGCAGTATGAATAAGTAACCGAATCGTGTCCGTGACACAATTTTCCCGGCCTAGGCCGCCGTTTAAACTGGAGGGCGGTCGACCACACTTGTATATCGTCACGGCACGCTTCACGATGCACCATCTGCATAATTAGTCCAATGCGTATTTTCGAAATAAAGCATTCAAAAGGTGGAATAAAGCGATAATTACATGCAGAAAATGAACCGTACTATTTAACAACCCTCGAACTTCCTATTTTTCTTCGTTTTCCCCTTCCTTCTTGGAACATCTAAAGCAATATGCGTTTTTAGCATGCAAATAACAATGGAAGTTATATAAAATATTGACACTGACTACTTAAAGAATCTATTTAAATGATTGGTGAAAGAAAGTAATTCGCGAGAAAGAAGATTGTTGATTATTTGCTAACAAGATTACCAAAAAATATACTAAGTATGTATGAAAAAAGCTTTTGTGCAATGGAAAATATTACGCCCACAGATCGAACTTACATCAAGTAGAGACTGCCTAATACGTAATGCAATTAGAACAGCACATATCTACGAATTACAGTGAAGGCTGAGAGAAAACAAATTACTGTTTGGCACAAGAACAAGACAAATGGTTGCCGGGAGGTTTATTTGAAATCGTGTAAAGCTTAAGAATGAAAGAGGTTTTCGTATTTTCTGTTTCAAATTATTAAGAATCAAATTTCCATCTAGATTGTGGAAATTTAAATAAAATCAAGATGAACGTTTGTGAAGTGAAAGACAGGATGGATTTCAAAACGGATGAGTAATAAAATATGAATTTCGGATGATGCGAACATTTACTTTCATATATTACAAAGGAATAAAATAATACGGAAGTAGATATGCTCATGAGCATGAATTGTATGCAGACATCAACCTAATTTAGGTAAAACTCGAATTCCATAAACTGAAAAAAAAACAATACTGCAGACGAAAGTGAGAATTAAATACACTGCATGACGATAATTTTGAAATTTCTGCACGAAAAATATGACAGCGAGGCTTGTATTTAAGCAAAATACATGACGTTATTTGCATCTGGATGGACCTGAACTGCACGTGCCATGTTGCTCAAAGTAGTATCTTCACTCGTTCCAGACGGCTGAGAACCTTCTCCACTGCAACACAATATTGTTCGCCGGTTGAGGATATTGTTACACGGCAACTTCACCACGTTACAATAGCTTCTTTTGAAAATCAATTTGAGTAGCAAAGCCCACCACAATCTGCTCTTTTGAATATTATTCAATATCTCAAGGTCTTTAATGTAGCCGATAAGTTATAAATACCTGTCGTGTTCGCGATCAACCAAATGATAACGAGCTCTAAAAGCAACTAGGTGTGCGTAATAGGCTGGTGCTGGGATCGAAACAGATCTCGTACAACGGACGTATGTATGGCACATCTGGTATGTTAACTGCTGTAACTCGTCAGCACTAAGTTGATTATCATCCCAAAGTACGTGATAATGAGATGGACGGGAAGTTCCCTGAAACAAAAAAAGACATACTACAAAACAACATACTACAAAAATCTATATGATGAACATATCAAAATTAGTAAAGGAATATCGCCTTACTATTTCATCAAACTTCTGATAAATTGGACATATATTTCTCCAACATAAGAATTAATTTCAAAGTAAGTCTGCGATAAAATATTTCTTAATATTTCGCAAGAATTTTTCAGTAGTGCACTGATTTGCACCAGTGATTTGTAATTGTACTCAAAAATATTGATGTATAGTTTAAAATGCTATACTTTAAATGTTATACCATTCATAAGGCGATAGATTACATAAACGAAAATAAATGCAACACACAAAGCTCTACAAATGATATTTAATAAAAGAAAGACCTGGATTCCTGCATGAGAACAAAGATAAAAGTCAAACTCAGTAGGATGTGTTATACCGACATCAACTGTTGTTCCGGGTGGAATATTGAAAGCTTTTCCAACCTAAAAGAAATGAAGACTCAGGGACAGGAAAATGTACTACTGAAAAAAATAATGACAACTTCCGCACAGTGTTACCCATTTTTATAATACTGAAATACCCATTAATTAGCAATGTAATAATTATTCCAAATTTAAATGAATTACTTGATCCTTCTTATCGACAGCAAACAAACGGGTATGATGTCGTTTCTGTACAGCAATAAACGTTATCCCCGGCTGATAGTCTTCTTCCAACAGCATGCAGCACTCACGTAAAGCACGCAGTTCATATTGCAAAACCTATAAATCAAGGAAATCGACTAAACAATGAACTTCGTTAGGTCACCAATTATTCTTTCATGCTTTCATGCCATTATCAACCAATAGTCGATGACTCACGTTAAAGAATTGTCCTTCTGATACACCATCACGGTAAATAATAATTCGTGTTGGTTTGAAACGAGTGGAACGATAAAATTGAATAAGAAGCTCGCGAGCCATGTAAGTGAGGTCACTAATTATTTCCTAAAAAAGAAAAACATCATTCCAAAACACACACTGAAATGACATTACCAAACGTAAAAGTGTCTTTATTTCGCGATAGAACTAAAAAAAACCTAACCTGTCGATGAGCTTGAACACGGACTGTAGCTGCGTAGCGTGATGGATGAGCATCCATGCTGCCAACAACGGCAGCAATTGATGGCTTACGCGAATCACCAGCAGGAGGATGCGTTATATCACAGCCAAGAAATATCACTAAAATGTTACGTTGTCATACAACGTCATGTTTTCTTATTTTCAAAGATTATTTGAACCGAAAGACGAATGTACAACATGTACAAAATTTCCTGCGCATCAAACGCAACTTACTCCACATAAATCAAATTGTACTAAACGCACTGTTCATCCATTCAATCTTTGAAAAAAAAAAAACAAAAAATCGACTCTATAAAGCACATGCAAATTATGCTAGATGATACCTGGTTCAGTGAAAATTCTGGGCCGAACAGCTGGTAGAAGAATTGAATTCACACCACCCAATTTAACGTTCATTTTTAAACACAAATTAGACAAGGTTTGAGGCGTTGTTTTGATTACATTTTTGGCTTGCACACACTGCGTAGCAATGCCTAATACTGTGTCACCAACTCGTTTGACTTCGGCTGAGAAAAAAATTCCATTAAATCACGAGTGACAAAATTATCGTAAATTACTGAAATATGAATTAACAAAAAACAAATAGAAGTAATGGAAAGCATTTTATTTAGCATTATACTTTTTTAACTTTCCTCGTTACTTTCCAACTATCGACACGTGCCCCCCTTCGTGCATATAAAAAATAACAAATTTTCCTTTAGGCACGAAAACAAACAAACTACCATATACTGGTGTTTTTCCAGGCAGAACAACGCAAACAAGTTGAATATTGACGAATGATGTTTTGAGGTATTTAAACATTGGCTCCACTTGATCAACACCAACTGCATACTTACAGAAGCATGGCTGCCCCATGATCGGCATACCCGCATCATTAGAGATTCGTTGCAACTGCGTAGTAAAATTGCTAAAATAACAGCAAAAACTATAGTACCGAACCAAAATGAAAAAAGAGACAAAGCATTCAGTCATTTTATGAATCGAGGTCTAGACTTATAAGAGTTGAACTTCTATCATGGATAAAAGAAAACATCTGCTAACCGAAGATCATTTTCTTTAACATGTTGTTGCTGCGCAAAGCATGCGATTGCCCAAACCTTTACTTCCACACCTGTATGGAATTGCTTCCCACGCATGTCCCAAACACCTTGGTTGGGCAACGCTGTCGCTTTCGTACGACCACCGTAAAGCAACTTCGGTGCATTCAGCACACGACCTTTCACCTTAAAGTGTTTTAGAAGCAAAATATTCCCATTCGCATATGTTATTTGATTAAAAACTTGCTTTATTATTTCATGAATTTATCTCTCCAACGTATACTAATGTGACACTCACAAGCAAGCCACTGCGAATAACATGTGACTGAGCACTTAAATACACTGACGGACTTACTTCTGTCATTGCCGGATTTATTGCAATACCAAATTCATGAGCAAATGGGTCGGCATTGAATTCGGCTTTTCGAACCAAATTTGAAATCTCACGCTCACGTTCTGGTGCTGACCGTGCTGTTGCCTACAAATTATTTATAAGCCATTCTTTGTACATCCAATTTTTAAATTAGGATTCTGAAAACTATGATTTTGAAAATTTAAACCTTAATCATTGTACTGGTTTGCGTATCCGTAAGCTTCTTTATGCAACGCTGGCCAGGAACAATATTGCACACTTCCGGTGGCAGGTATGTATGTTTCTGTTCTTGACCCACTTGGAGACATGGCAAGTGTGGATATTTCAGCTGCATATGATATTTGTCGTAAAAGTACTTGGTAACTGTACAATCGATGGTTTGTCCCGAATCCAATTGCAACGGAAATCTATAAGTGTCAACAACTTTCTTGACATTTTTCACAATGTAGGTATATATACCCATACAAATTTTTTACGGAAATCATCTGTGGATCTGTTGACAACACATATGCAGGTGTACTGCGCTACGCCATAAGAACCGTCTGGATCACATTTAGATTCCAGCGCATATAATCCGCTAGGGACACATGAAAACAATGATAACGACAGTAAACCAGTGTTAATGAACTAACGTTTGTACTTGCGCTGCCCTTCGAGTAACATTACACACTCGATATTTACGACGCATTGAACCACAGTGAGTTATCTCAATTTTCAGACCACGTATTTCCTTAGTGAACTTAACACGCTGAGCATCTGATAGTGAACGGCGATCAGACAAAGCCTGCACCGGTACCTCCAACACCTCCGCAATAAATTCGATCACCGGCATTGAGCGATAAAATGCAGTTGCCGAAACTAAAGCATACAATTAAAATCAATACAAAAAAATGTCCTGATGATTCTATCAATTGCTACAGAACCAATGCAGCAAAAATCAGAGTTTTCATCCTTTCCAATTTCTTCGTAAATTAAACGAGAGAAAGCCGGGGGAGGAAGTGTAAATGCTTTCATGATCATTTTCTCTGGTATAGCTAGCTATTATACCTCACATGCTCCTTATTCTATACTACCTATATTAAATATAATGAATGTAGAATCAATTTTTTTGAACAAAAGAAGTGGATGCTTTTATATAGTACGAGAAATTCGATTCAATGAACGAACGAAACCTATCATAATAAAGATAAGCTGTTAAAAAGAACCATCAATATTGAGCATCATTTTCCACTGGCTTGGCCGCACACTCTGATGGAAACCGAACCAAACTTCCCGGCCACCACCCAGCTTACTTTCCGTATGGTACTGCTGGGCTGAATGCGATGGTCCATGTGCTGAGCCTAACGGAGGCGAGAAGAATGATCGCCCAACAGGGGTGTATCTAAAAATCAATTCAATTACATGTCGATATATTTGTTTGAAGATATAACAGTGTAGTGCAATTTCGACGGAAAACTTATGATACCTACTTTAAACTAGGTAAATGCCGTAATATCACATCCATTGCCTGTACAGATTCGAAAGGCACTTGACGAACTCGTCCTTCCATTGCATCTTCTAGAGCCGACAATGATACCTGAAGTAAATAATTTCACCCTTAACACTTCGTAACATCCAGCGATGAAACGGAAAATTAATAAAAAGTAAATCACCGTGGAAACCCATTTAATCGCAACAGTAAACTGCCGATCAACAGCGGAATCTCCCGGTAGAGTAACCTCTAATTCCAATCGTTCACGCCCAATTGGCAGCGGATCTCGGGTGTACATGTTACGTTTTCCGTCATACACTGGACGGACATTATTGAACACCTTCTGATACGCACGAATCATGGTGTTCACAATTTCTCTAAAGTGATGCTAAAGTAGAATCTATAATGAGAGTAAAAAATTTCAAGCCGTCAAATTCAATGAGGAAAGACTAATCAACCTATTAACTCGTCGTGGGCACTTGTCCGGTTGCACATCAATAGAATAATGCTGGATATTACCCCCCGGTATACGAACAGCGAAATGATTTGCACGCAAAACAATTGCGCGTCCTTCTATGCCATGATTTGGTCTACGAGGACATTGAAATTGCAAAGGTCCTGAAGAAATGTACAATCTTCTGGGTATGAATATTTACCAATAAAAATGCTAATCTTTTTAGCCGTAAAGGCGTGAGTCAGTATCTACGACCTTTTTAGCCTTTTAAATATGAATTTGGAAGCATATATGCCTTGTTCTGCAAAAAATCCTAATCAAGACCCCAACAAAATTTAAAATATTCTGAACGAATAAACTCTCACCAGATGACTGTCCAGGTGGACGTTGTAGCGGCACGTTAGCTGGAGGAGGGATAGGTGCTTCTGAACCATCACCACCTCCTACTGGTCCACCAGGAGCCAAAGATCCAGGAGGACGATTGTCGAAGGACGGTGCTCCACCACTGCCTCCTAGCATCATTTGAACGGGAGCAGGATTGATTGGAGCTAACTGATACGCATCCTAAAAACAATAAAAAAATGTGCTGTAAATAGCAGATACCAGCAGTAAAAGTACTGCACTAATGTAGTGCACTAATGGTTTGTAAAACTTGATGGTTATTCTCGTCCAAAGCAGAAATCAAAAAGTGAATAACCTGAAGTGGACCCGGCAAAGCTGTTTGTTGTTGCTGTTGCGAAACATGATATTGACTGCTTCCAGCTTGAGGAAATTGGGGATTACCCAAAATGTTTGGTACTTGCTGCATAAACGGTTGATATGGTGCTATGCCGGAGGCCGATGTGCCCTGCCGATCGCCAAAATTAAATGCCTCTAAAATAACGCAAACATTGCCATATGAAAGCAATCCTTTGAGAATCACTTCTTCCAAATGGTGTCAACGGATGGCGCCAAAACAATTGATTGCGAGACAAGTAATGAAAAACTGACCTAACAAACTCAGAACTTGTTGCTGCTGCTGATCAATTGCTGCCATTTCTTGTTTTCAATTATACTACGCTAAACAGTTATACTGCTACTGATGTGGCTAAAAAAATGAAATATTTTCAACATGCAATAGACAGCAAAACGAAAGCAGTTGGATTACTTATATTACACGCTCACGTTTTGCGGTTTCATAAATTAATGGTGACGGATTAGAAATGCATAAGAGGAGCAGGATTCTTGCTTAACCTGTATTCATCTTTTGATCCTCGGCACAATTGTTAAAACGATAATCCTTCAGTAATTTCAGATGACTTGATGCCTTACTCCAAACTTAAGCCCAAACGAGTGTATCTATAGCTACATGCATGAGAAATGAGTAATTAGCATATGTCTCCCTTTGAAAAAAGAAAGTTAATATAGTAATTTCTGAACAATTAACAATGTAACAATGAAACGGGATTCACTAGGGAAAATCTTTTTTTGAAAAAGAAATCGTTACCTTAATGTTATTAATAATGCTCCAGAGATCAGGTATGAAAAGACGATGAAACTAATAATGTAATGATATTATTCACAACAATGCATAAAGACGGCCCGTGCGGTTATGTTACACGTCGCGTTTCTGCATAAGCTTCTAAAAATTGTCAAAAATTATCGAAATGCTGGAACAAAGTGAAACTCGTTTTGTGACCCAATTATGTAACAACGAGACTTACGTATTATGTTTACAAATTTCTGATATTTTTAGCGCACACTCAACTGCACATTCATTTGCCTGATCACCTAACAAATTTCTCTTTCATAATAACTGGCAAATCACTGCATCTCTTTTCAGTTGCATGCACATGACGAGACAACGGAAGTGATGAAAGTCACTTCTATTTCTTTACGTGCCCATTGAATTCGCTTAGCTAGGATATTCGCGAGACAATATGTTCGCCATACAGAGCGACCACGCTTCCAAAGTGAAGCAGTTCTCCAGAATGCATGCAGTAGGCAGTGCTCTGATTCGTCACCACTGCAGCACCCATAACGTGAGGACCCGTAAACCCCCCCACGCACAACTACCTATCCACCCCACCTCACAACATTTCATGCAATACGACGAAGGCGCTCGCGCCCGACGCATCGCAACCGCAACGTATGTCACAGCAAGAAGGTGAGAGAGAACGGGTAGTGGAGAGAACAAAGGAAGAGGAGAGAAGAATGAAACGGAGTGATACCCAGCGACAACGATAGAAATGATACAAGAAACAATACATTCCAAGGGTAGATGATGAAAGAGAAGAAAACAAATAAAGGAAGAAGGAAAGGAGATGGAAATAGATAATGTGAGAGGAGGAGAGCAAAAAGTTTGTTCATAGTGACACGGCAAAAGGCGAGAGACGCAGGGAGAGGCTTAAAACGGCAAACAGAACAGAGACGCAGGGAGGGTCCAGAAAGCCAGTCAACAAATTATCGAAGGTACACGGGGGAAAGGGAGGGAGCCATAAGAGTGTAGTGCACTAGCAGTACGGCCGCAGCGGTACAGCAGCGAGGAAGACTTACGGAGGGTTTCAGCAGCAGTGGTCGGCGCCCCGAGTGGTCGTGCGAACGAACGAAGGCGCGTAACAGGTCGGAGGAACAGTTCAGACTATGAATAGAGCAACTTTCGGCTCGCGACAGAAGTTCAAGTCCTACAACTTGTAAATTTTTAGAGGAGACGAATGGAATGGGAAAGAAAACATTTCGGAAGGAGGGTTACTGCACATGAAAATGGTGCTTTGATCACTGGAAAGGTCAAAGCGATCAGGGCGTCGCTCTCCCTCTCGCTGCTGACCCTCTCCCCTGGATGACCCCTCTCCTGGATTAAATCAATGAACGTTCTACACACGACTGTTGTGTCCGTGGGCGAGAAAAGAACTTGTGGCAAGAGACAATACAGCAGTATTCGTTGGACAGAGAGAGACGACAACAAGAGGAAAGGAAGAGAGTTAGAGAGAAGACGGAACCTGAGGTGTAAAGGGAACAACGTCGAGGGAAGTGTCTATGAAAAACAATTTCGCTGTCTCAGTTGTACGATTCAAGTTTCCTGAAGCAAATTTCACTTCAGCGGTCAGTGTACACCCAACTGACGTTTTCCAACATAACAAACCAACGGCATTCGAAAAACGGGAAACGATAGAAACATGGTGATGACATGCCACAGATGATGACCATCTGCGTTGATACCAAACTGTAATTTTCTCTGAACCATGAATTCTGCAACCACACCTCTTGGCACAATCACAAAAACCAGTAGGACGACGAAAAATTTTTGTAGGTTAGACGATAGTGAGAAATACAAATTCAACAACAAATAGGAAAAGGTCCTGATAAAATTCCAGTTTTTGGGAATCCGAAATGAATTTGAGAGTGGTCACACAAGCGACTCACGAACTGGTGAGTTAAATAAGATCCAAAATACATGTGACGACAGATGTTCTAAGTGCAATTTTGGACAATGGAGAAATCCCAATTACACATAGAAAGAGCATATTGAACTATTTCATCCGAATGATTTGTTGCCGCCGAAGATATCGTTCCGGAAACCTTCCGCATGGAGGAAAAACTTGAGGTATATGAAGTTTGCAGTATATTCTTGTCCAATGGGGAAGGATAGCGGCCACAGGTTACTCAATTACAATGTTATGACACTGAGAGCAATCAAGTGATGGTCACCACTCCTTCACATCTACTCTCACTGCGGAAGTGAGAGGCTGCCATTGATCACTGACCGCACCGACGCATCTTTGCCATTTCTAATAGCGTATAATCCCATTCCGACATCACCAACAATGCAAGCATTTTATCTTTCGATTTCAAAATCAAACGATACTAATTACATCACACTTGCGGGTAAAAACATTGAAAGGATGTAGCTAATTTATGATACAGCATTATGAATAGCGCTGTACGAATTCAGGAACTGACGCTTAGCACTTTAGTTTAGCTATCCATGATGGCTTGCCAGTGCAGCAGCGTGGACATGTCCGGGGAGGCCAGTGGGGTTAAAAGTGAGTGAAATTAACATCACTGAAGATACGGATCGTTTAGCTGGCTTTCTCCCAGCAAAGACCGCTAATTCAGTCATTAAATCCAATGCCTATCAGCCCAACCCGAGTGTAGCAACGGAACTGATCGCTGCCAGGATAGCGCGGACTACTCCACATCTGCTACACGTTCCCATCGACCTGCACTCCTACGTGCCCAGCAACATGTAAACAGTTCCGCGTTACGCCATTCTTCTCGTCGTACTGCCCGTGTGGTATTTCCTGGCCCACTCATACTCGAATTCATCTCTCGAACGCTGTTTCTTTGTTAGGATTGCGATGAGCTTAAGCGAAACAGGTGACCTGGTAGTATATCAAGATTGCTGATGCGAGCGCAAAGTGGTTCAGGAGGAATGGGGGCTAATAATCTTCTCAAAGTTTAATTTATAGAAGGTCGGCGAATGGAGGTTTTACCCTTATCGCTTTCCAGTCTTATGGTAACTGAATAAAGCCAAATTTCCACTGCGAGTGGATGGAATGTCACCTGCGTGTTTAGAACTGTGTTGTTTGCAGCTAGTAAATGTTGGCTTACTCTGCCCATTTTGTGAAGAATAAAAAGCGAATGAAGTTGTTCATGCGGTTGATAAGTCGGACAATGTGATGCATGAGTATGTATCTGGTTATCATCGGAAGAGTAAGATTCAAATTTACCCACTTAAATAAGAAGCGGATAAATCTGCCCGTTCTGTGCGAGGCATGATGTGTGTAATGCTGAATCACTTTGTCTCTTTTCCGTTTCTGTCTAAGGTAACAAGCATTCGGAACTTTCCAATAGAAAATGGCGATATTCAATTTCTATTTGTTTAATCGAGATGGCACATGTGTTCTATACAGAGAGTGGAGACGGGAAAAGAAGGCTGTAATGTCAATGGAGCAGGTACTTAGTGATACTTTGCTTTAGATCTAATGAAAATATACTAAAGTATGAAGTATGGCTTATAAAACGCAAAAATTTGTAGGAATTGAAATTGATGTATGGGATGCTGTTATCACTACGTTCATTCGCTTTAAAACTTTCAACAGCGGCTGGGTTAGTTCCTGGATTACATCATTCATATTCTAGGATTACTATCTTTTCCATTGTAATTTTATCTATACATAGACATATGATATGCTGACGATGGAATAAGTGAAAGAAATAGTCATTCTTTTCAAAAATTATTTTACTTCAGTTATTTTACTTCAATTATTTTATTTAGCAATATTATTTTAAAAAATTATTTTATTCCAAAAAATTGTTTTTATTCTAGGATTCAACAAGTGAATAGCTTTGAAACCAGTCAATATAAGTTAAATTATCTGGAAACACCTACTGGCCTGAAAATGGTTCTCAACACAGACCCAAATGCAACTGGAATTCCCGAGCTTATGCGTAGTATTTACCAGGTAATCAACATTTATATTTGTATTTTCACTTGCGGCACTTAACCACAGGTATGGTACTCTTTTCTATCCAGCTTTTCATATGTGTATTGAAATTGCAAATGCCAGAAGCATTATTTTGTTGTCATTGGTTCAGAAAATAGGGATGAATGTGAAATTAAAGTCATTAATGTGTAAATCAAGGCGTACGTAGATGCCGTAATAAAAAATGTCTTAACTGAAAGTGATGCGCAGTCGAGCAATGAACTTTTCAACGGCCGGCTCGAACAACTAGTTCAAAAGCACCCGGCATTTTGATACATTGAACATTACTTTGGTTAGTTTTTTCTTTTTTGCTTTTGCTCTATTTGTTGGATGACTAAATGAATAAAATTCGAATGAAATAAAACATCGTTCACTGCTCCAAAAATCAAAGAGATGTAAGGAGGGATCAAAAACCAATAAACATGCTCCTAAAAGTGTACAATCACTTCGGTTTGAAGTTTTAGTCTGATTTGAGACGTGATGACAAGTACGCTTATGCGATACACAGCTAACTTTACCTTTCCGACCAAGGTATGAGATACTTATCATATCTTAGTCTGTATATCGTGCAACATACGTAAATAATCGATCGCTATGTAAAGTATAGTCTTGGCTGCACTTGGGATTCGTTTGGTGTTGTCTTTTATAACGAAGGAACTTAATAATTTTATTTTCTTTTCCCAATATTTAAATTGCTGTTTACATTACTACTGTTTATTTTATTTGCAGAGAAAGCAGTAGAATGGCTGAAACATATTGTATCATAATGCAGTAAGGCCAATTCTGCGGAATTGTGATGTGTGATCAAAGATCCGTGCAAAATAGACTTCCTTTGTAAGGAAAGTATATTGCAATACTTTCCTTACATTGGGAACCTTGGTGATTGTAATATGTATATGATTGCAATGTTGTTTCATGTTTTGCGCATTGATTTATTGCAACCGTTGCTTAGAAGTAATGATATTTCTAGAAAACGGTTCCTTATTTTCCATCGTTTAATCCTCGAGAGGTATATACACGCTGAATCATTGGTCAAACTGTACCTTGGAGCTAAATATAATAAACTGAAATGCTGACGTAATAGAGAAACAATTAATTTGAAATGGTTAGGTGAGGCAAGGAACAATGTGCGTTTATACATAGTACACATTGGAATTCATGTTGAAGAGGTGCTCAAGTCACAGAACGAAAAAAGTATAGCGGGACGGTGGCGTTATTTAAACAGCTACAACAACTAGATTTTAAGATAGTATAGGTGGTATAAACTTCTGACCACAACTTCAAACTAGTTTGACGTTAATGGTATACTTTTCAAGCAAACATTTAAAAGTAAGTGAGTCGCTCCTACTAGGATTTTTATCTCATTCGTAACTCCGTGGAAATTGGACCGCCGCCTTAATCGTGCTGCACGACTCAATTAACAGGAGTGCTGTTCATAGTGTTACTAGCTACTAGTGATATCAGATCACGACTGCTAATATTACTGTTATTTCTGTTGTAATTTCCTATTGCTATTACTATCAGTTTTTTGTTCGCTAGCATTAGCTTTCTCTTACTTCAACGACTATGAGTTACGCCATACTTTTTCTTATACTACATTATATAGGCGGTAAGTTACTCATTTTAGCATAAAGATAAAGCATATGAATAAGCGGACGTAGTATTTCCCATACTATTGCTCGTGGCAGTTTCCATCCAAAGGTTCTATGTTATATTTCAGCAAAAACTTAAAACCAAAATTTGTATCGAATTATCTCGGAGAAATTCCAAGGCTTTCTACAAATGATTGATTTTCTTCCTGAAGAAACTTGTTGCAGGGAATGAAAATATTCCGATAGAGAATAATTTGTGTATGACTGTTGAGCATGTCCGAGTTGCTGATAATCCACAATCATTTTATCAATGCGTCCCACTTAATGAGCAAGAAGTTTGTGTAATTATTATTTGTAGTAAAACAATTGCAACTGAAAACATTTGATAAAATTCGAGTAAGGTATATTATGATATCAATGGTACTTTCGTAAGTTTGCATTTCCACTTTTGTTCGGTCATCAGATGGCACAAGTACTTCAGATTGAAAGTTATCTTATGGTCGACAATAAAGTCGGAGTATGGAAAAAACAAAGTTGTCCAGGAGAGCATCAATTTGATTATATTAAGCAAGGTTGTACTGAAAAGAATAAGTTGCGTAGGCAACAACCGAACTGTCAGCAGAACCCCGGTGCCAAAGGATGTGAAAAGTCTTGCCAAGGTTACTGCTGCCAAATTGCAATGGGATCAGTAGGCCTAATGAAAGGACTAAATAAATAGCATTTGATATTCGGTTGACCGGTAAGATGAGTTAGTTCATTGATGGACTGTTCTGACATTGGAAGATGTATGAGTCATACTCATTTAGTTAGTTTTTTTATTTGCTGATCGTAGTAAATGGATCATACATTATTGTTTGCTTGAGGACTTGGGAGTAGGAATTGATAAAAAGAATTTCGACGTGACTTTAATATAAGAAAGAAAAAGTAAGCACTACGTTTATTAACTGAGAAATAATAGAATTACTGTTTTTTATTAAGGTCCTCGTACCAATTGATTAAATACGGAATTTAGTGACAAATATAGCAGCAGTACAAAGGGAGCCCTGCGACTGGTTAACATCGACCTTGCAACTTGATATTACCAACAGTGCTGCTTTCCTACAATGCATTCCACGGCAAACCAGGTGGATATCAAACGTAGCGAAGAAAAACCAATAGATTAAACTAGTTGCGTCTCTGGAAAAGATACCTGATCGAAGCCCATGAAGCTGTTTGGCTTGTAATGAGGGTGACTGCTATGTGCCGCGATAGTTATTCATATAATCCCAATTTTCAAGCTATCGACAAATTATTTTATGCCATTTTCTTCATTAAGTTAACCGAATTCATTAGATCACGACAATCTAGAAGGATTACAGGTCATGCGGTATATGGCAACCCAGGAAGTGTAGTGAAGGAACGACATTTGATGCAAGATTGCAAATTTGCGCAAATGACCATTTGATTGGCTGCCCGGTAGGTTCCTTACCGGTTAGTCGATGTGCTCAACAGTCATTCATCAGCATGTGTCCTGGGAGTTCTCAATGTACTGAGGTTTGTCAACTTCGTGTTTTGGAAAATTAATAATAGTTTAGCTTCATTACTTTTGTATGCTTAGTTTATTTTTTCCTATCTCTTCCACTCTGCTAATTTCGCGAAGCATTTCAGGAATATCAAGTTTGCTGTCAACCAATACCAAACTTTAAAACTGGTTATGAGCCATCGCTACCAGTACCTGTACCTGTTAGAAATGATCGCTTACCTCGTCAGATCTTTCAACCTTATAAATTTCAGCTTCGAGTCAAACATAGCAGTAGGAATGAATATTAGTTCAGTTGCGCAAATGACTAATTTCAATAATTCAACCAAATTTAAGCTTAACATTGCATTCGGCCATGGGTCATTCAAAATACAAATATTATAATTGAACGAGAGAACCTTTCTTAACGGCATTTATCTCTTTTTTGTTTCAGTATTAATCTAAATCACAACACCCATCAATTTAATATTAGTAAAATGCGGGAGTGTTGTTGCAAAGCAATAATAGAGAAAGGAGTTTATAAGTCTATGAGCTATGCTGTCCTAAAAACATGGTGCTTGTCTCGATAAGACATCAGGGAAGAAATCATTAGCATGAAATTTCATATGAGTCTTCTACCAACTTTTTTTGGCCTGTGAAACAGAACTGTATAAATATAGCGAAAGGAGATTTATAAAGGGATTTTTTTTTCTTTGCAGTAAAACTTGATAATGTTTTGAGATGAATGAAGGAGAAAATGTTAATAATAGAAGTGAATGTGTGAAGACTATAAGTGGGGGTTGAGTTCAAATTAAAAAATTTGATCTCTTTTTTCAAAGAATGGACCCATTTATTTCCAAATGCTGGAGTTTAAAAATTGAAAACGATGGATATTTTAGAGGTATGCCCTCCCAATACAGGGCCACCTATAGCTGCTTGTTCGCCAGCGCAGTTTTGTCCACCTCGGTCGATATGTTACCCAATTAGCGGTTTCTGTTGCTCTATCATGACAGAACCAATACCGCTAATGCAGTCTTTACCCATCCCGGTTATCCAGCAACATTTGCAAACACAACCACCCGTGCCGCAACAGAAGTCATTCCAAACTGTTCAACAACAACAAATTGTCATCATGTGTCCCAGTGAGTTCACTAAAAATCGGATAAATTTACAAACCAAAATGAGCACGCCCTAAACTTTAACACCAATGTCCAATTTAAGACGGTTTACCCGGAATTCAACCTTGTGGTTTCATGGAACAGTGTCCAGTAAATAATGGTTGCTATCGCGGTGTATGCTGTCCATTGGTGTGTCCAAGTGGTCAGGATGCTACAGGATTCTGCGGTCAGACGGCTTCAGCAATATTATCCTGCTCACAACAGGTAACATCTCACACCTGAACATCCTGAAGGTTGATGTAAATTTCATCACATCCTTTACATCATCTTTTGATCATGTAGAAGGCAAGTTAAATATTTTAATTTTAGGCTAATTGTATATCGGGATGTTGCTGTCAGCAGTCTGAGCCGATTCGCATGCCAATTTGCCGGAGTGGTATTACTGCTGCTTCAAGATGTTCTGTTGATCAGGTTCCCGTTTTCTAACTTTTGTATAGATCCATACTATTAAACCGCGGTCCTCAAAGAACTGTTAGAAAATGAATTCATTACAGGAGTGCGGTCCAGGAATGGAATGCTCTAGCGGTGGCTGTTGTCCAGTGCCATTTTGTCCAACCGGAATACAGGTATTTTTTTTGTATGAAATTTTTACGGCTTAAAATAACTACATAGCAAGAAAAAGTTGACTTTTAATCCTTGGTCTTTACTGTTATATACCGTTAATCGTTCAACTCAATTTTCGAGTATTTCATCTCCCAATCTTCTTTTTAATCACTTGGAAATTTCGAGTGCTGAAATGATGATTCAGGCGATAGGCCGTTGTCCGTCGGGTGTGGGTTGTCCAAGCGCATCAATCTGTGCAAACGGTCTGTGCTGTCCTGCGCCACGCTGTTCCTCAGGCGTTATTGCCTTGCGAATCTGTGTGTCCAATGCAGAATGCGGAAATGGTTTCGAATGCGCTAATGGCGGTTGCTGCCCACTCCCTGTTTGTCCCAATAATCAGATCGGATCGCAACGGCAAGTGCGCCTTGTTTTTCAATGCTAATATATTTATAGTTGCTACTTTACTCTGATTTTCAGATGCTCAACTGGTGGATGTTGCTGTCCGACAGGTCAGCAGTGTGTCAATGGTGTATGTTGCTCGTTACCAGCTTGTTCGAACGGTATTCTATCAGCAACAATGTGTGGAGCTGGAAATACTTGTCCTACAGGTATGGAATGTGACAGTGGTGGTTGCTGTCCATTACCAATGTGTTCATCCGGTGCTCAACCTTCCGGACGATGTCAGAAGGATTCTTGTCCCGTTGGACAGGTATTTTTCTTTCGCAGCTGAACAAACATTGGAGGTTCAACAATCCAAAAGTAGAAGTTAAATTACTTCATTTGTTACAGTTAGTCACCAATTTGTTGATTATCTCAGCGTATCTCGGAGGTTGATGTAAAATTGCTTTTTTATGTATTACTATTACTATAATCCTTAATATTTGGATTATCACGTATTGAAGAACCTTTTCTTTTGACAGATCTGGAGCTATACCTTTATTTGAAAATAGTATTGTTAAGGATTATACGGCATATATGTGGGATAAACAACCTTTTAAGGTATGCGAGAATGGAGTATGCTGTCCATTACCCGTGTGCTCTAACGGACAGCTTGCTATGCAGCTTTGCGCTTATGATAACAGTTGCCCAATGGGTTATATATGTGAAGGTTTATTCATTTTTCCGATTGGCTTATTGCTTTTTCCTTTGTTATATCTACAGCGATACAATTTTCAATACTTTTACATCACGAACATAAGTGCAAAGTATGCCTTAGGTATTCCATTTCGTTGCATTTTTCGTAATTTAGGTTGATGCGTTCACAGAATAACTTGGTACTGTAATAAGCAATTTAGATTAAGTAGCATTCCATTTCAACCTACTTTACATATGAATCCAGGACGAGCTTGTTGCTTGGAACCATTACCACGCTGTCCGAATGGTGCTCGTGCTTATCAGCTATGCAATCGTGGTACTGATTGTCCACCTGGATTCGGTTGTACCGCAGTGGGAGCATGTTGTCTGTTGTCGTTAGAACCGCTATGTCCGTCAAATCAGAACGCAATTTGTCAATGTGCGCCAGCCAATAACTGTCCACCACAAACTTCATGCACTATGGGTACATGTTGTGCATCAGGTACTTCCGTTTTCTTGTTAATTATCGTATACGTTTATATGCGTTACATCAGTGTTTACATATTTTTGTTGTTATAATTTCTAGTAAGTCTTGTTGGATGGTACCAATTCATATTTGCGGAGTGTCGTGCTCTTGCACATTCCATAGAGCATCATGGCGAGCCTAATTTAACGTGTAAAATGTTTACCGAATTTATTAAAGTAAGAAGTAATACTGGCTCTGTGCACAGCTACATTCTTTTCATTCATAGATAGTTGATTTAGCGTCAGTGAAAGTGTATGATCACGTCCCGGGGACTTCTTGTCAAACATCATCAGAGTGTAATGGTTTCGATAGTGGTGGAGCACGGTGCATGCAATCAATTTGTGCATGTGTTAATGGTGCAGCATCTAATGGTGCAACTTGCCAGCAATTTAATCCAGATGTCTTGCTACAGGTAATAGATTTTATAAAGGTGTTTCTCCATTTCTTTGAACCTTTCTAGGAGAACTATTTGTCAGCTGATGCTATGAAATAACGTACAAGTGCTTTGATTTCGGGTTTTTTTGTAGAGATCAAGAAAAAATAAAACAAATGAAGCGAGATAAGTGCACTTTTGCTGTTTCTCAAATTCATTTAGAAAAAATCAGTATTACCATGACATGTCTTGTTTCTACAGATCCACGTCACAGTGATTTTAAAATCTTCCTTGTTGCTGCTGTTTGCTAAACATCCGTACGTATAAAATCAATTCTAACCCAAATATTACCATTAGGCCCGTTCAGCTTGCGATCAGTATGGTTCAGCTTGCAGATTCGTATTTAGCACCGCTCGAAGAAAGCCTTTATTTGCTCCAGTTGGTAACATCAC
This sequence comes from Litomosoides sigmodontis, assembly GCA_963070105.1. Classification (NCBI taxonomy): domain Eukaryota; kingdom Metazoa; phylum Nematoda; class Chromadorea; order Rhabditida; family Onchocercidae; genus Litomosoides; species Litomosoides sigmodontis. Next base: position 9,992,565 of record OY718807.1, read on the forward strand.
TGAAGAACCTTGTAAGTTCAATTTGATCGATCGCACTTATAGCAGCAAGAATAATATTTGTCCCTAATTTGCATGAATCGATAATGTTGGCAATATTACAGTATGGTATGCAGTTGTAACATCGCGACGTTGTTTATCGAATGAAGCGGTTACCGGTTTCGATCCGGATAGTACCTGTCTTCCCAATGAGAAATGCATAAAAGGACAATGTCGCATGTACCATTATTTCTATCTCTACCACTTTTCTTTCTCTGCTAAGAATTCATCAGTTTATTTTTGGTTATGAATATAATTTACCCTAGTTTGTGGATAAAGTATTTAAGAGATATTCGTTATCTCAATTTATATTTAATGTTTAGGAAATTGTGGCCAGGTGAATATGGTTGCATAAGTGATGAAGAGTGTTCAGCAAGATGTAACAACACTTATTGCTCAACAAACGTTGATAAAGGGATATCACAGTGTCAGTGTTCTAACGGCAAACTACTTTATGGGCGATGTTGTAAGTACTTTTTTATTCCTGAATCTAAATCTTGAAAAAGACTACTTTAAAATATTAGTGTAGTTTGCTAAACAGCGTGAGATTTCTTTAATCGGCGAAAAACTGTTAACGGAAATAACAATTTCAGTATCAGATATTAATCTTCCATTTCAGTTGATCAGTGCCCAACGGGTTTTCATGCGAAGGGAGCACACTGCGAACACGACGATGAAGATCATTTTTGGATGGATGCAAATCAGCAAAATTCTCTTCGAGAACTTTTCAATTCAGGAACTTGTTAGTCTCAATCGGCAGACCAGTACATTCATTCTTTCTCGATAAACTGTTATAAATTTCAAAAGCGAAAGGAAAATGATAATAGAAAGCTTCAGAAACGTCTCACTTATGTAAAATATGTAAATTCTATGATTCCAATCAGTTGGTAAATTGAGTACATTTGCAATTGTTTACAACAAAATACTGCCTGCTGTGAGTGTTTCTGTTCGGGTACTACCGGTGATAATTCTTTCTGTTTTCGAATTCTTTGTTTTCCTATCTTCTTCCTTTAATACCTCGATAAATATTGAATTAGGTAATTGAAATGATTTTTTAATTTGATAGAGATAAATTTTATTTGATTCCGTCTTGCAATATGCGAATCCGACATATCGTGGATATGGATCGGAGGAGTACAGCAACAGTGATGTAGTGAAATCTATTACCTCAAAAACTACAATTTTATAGTCTGTTGGTGTGTCCTACAATGGCACAGTGAGCATGATTTTTTGTATTTCTTTTCATTTCCGATACGTTGAATTTTTTTGCATATTGCGTTCAAATAGAGGAAATATTTAGAAGAAGAGGTAGGAACTTCCAATTTTTTAGGTTTAGAAAATGCTTACTCAAAAGTAGTATGCATAAGAAAAGCGAATAAATAGGTTTGGGATATACCAGTATACGAAGCGAATAACATAGAATAAAAGATAATCTCCTAAAGAATTGATAGCAAATCAAATTGCATTTATTTAAATGGACTACATGTTTATAAATTTTACCAAACAATGACTAAGGATTGAAAAGCTATTGGTTTAATAACAAACCTATTCGAAATTCATAAATCCAAGTAATGCAAGCCTGTAATCGATTAATTAAAATTCATCAGTAAAAAAGTATGCTTAAATGGCTTTGTATTTTTAATGTAACAATCACTTGGTCAGCAAAAAAGTGAGAACGATGTTGCATTCTAATAAACAAACTAAAGGATTTAAATAAATGAAAGTTTAGAGTTAAAGATTTGAATGACAAATAGGCGGTAGTTGAAGTTGCTGTTCGCAAGTATCTTGCTATTTAGGATATATCACATCACAGGTACAAATCAGCCGAATACGTTATCATATCAACTTTTCAAATGTTTTAAGTCACTCATTGTTCACTTAAGCTGATATTTGTTTAAATGAAAGAGACAGAATTTATCGATATCGTCTTAATCATAATCTCCTTACTACAGCTATGTCCTGTTGCTAAGGTGCAAAGCAACAAAGTGGTAGTCCGTATGAAACTTCACTAACTGGAAGCTAAGTAAGTTGTCAAGCTAGTAAATAATAGTTGGAAAAATGAGAAAATTTTCTGGAGAAAACACAAAGTGAGTGATAATTTAAGAAGATAAAAGGACGGATCGGACTGGTATATGGTAATTCTGGCTTTTGAACTTTCCTTGAGCTAATTACAGTTGAAATATCTGTTGATATGTACAGCTTTACGGATGAAATTAGCATTTAAGTGTGGTTTTTCCCTTGATTTGGGAGTGATTGAATGATACTAATTTCATGTGCAATACTTCTTCCTTCAAAGGCATGTCAGAATGACATGCATTCTGTCTAGCAAAATTTAACAATTGGAAATAAAAAAGTAGTTATAAGCTGTCGAGATAACAACGTAATTTTAACCTAGCAATGCAGACATCCTAACCGATAAATAAAGTAAGCAAGTGAAAGGGATGAGGCGGTGATGATATTTAGAAGGATGAAATGAGCAAAATATGAAAGCATTGGTCTGAAGAACTGTTCAAGGGACGGCAGGGCTTGGGACAGAAGAAGTGACCGACATTCACAGTCACAGTAAAGCTCGATGTGCCACTGCTTCGGAGACCCCTGTTCATTGAATGAATAGTTGAATGCACCACAGAATTTGTATTTCCGATAATTAAATACACACTTAAATTCAATTTATTACTTGCATGAGATTAAACGACATAGATTTCGGCGGATTCAATCCATCTAAGCATTTGTTATTAAAAATGATTAATTCATCAATAAAGAACAGCTTCAGTTTAGGGCAGAAAAAATGAGGGAGTTCACGAAACTTAGTTTTTAAATTTGGAGAAATAAACGATTAAAAAAAATTTGTTTATTGTGGTTTTCTGCGAAATCTACTGATTTTAAATTGCTTTTATTTATCTCTTGCGCTGCTTATTCTCATCTTATTAAACGTAAAATTGTGAAGAAGGTTAATGGATTGGGTGAACTTTATTCGCAGTACCAATTGAAATTGAATTGACATTAATAATCAAATGGATGATCTAACTTTCTCAATAGGCTAGCCAACAATTTCAACGGACCAATACGTAGGTTTTCCTCGGAATCCGACGTGCTCTATAATCGCTTTCCTTATTTAATATTCTCTTCGCTCGCGCCTAAAATACAAGACTGCTTCAGCGTATGCGTAATTATCATTAATCACTTTGCATCCGCGCCTTTTAAGAAGGAATTCAGTACCCTAACAAAAGCATCAAATTGATTGTTCTCATTTTGAACAATTCGACGTATTGTGTGCATAATTTCATAATTCTCAAGTACAAAAATATGGCTGCTTCGCTTTGCAATCAGTAATTCAATAGCATAGAGAGTTCGATCAATCAGATCGCGTTCGCCGCGCAGGTTAAGTAACTTTGGTACCAAGCGAAGCACGTTGCTTGCACACAGCCAACGTGATCGACTCAAACTGGCACCAGTCAGCGCATTTGTCACTGTCCAACCTATTTCCTGAAACGGGATCCAATCAGAACTGAAATGTACGGAAAAGGAAACATCGAACGAAGATGAGGCGAGGATGCCTTGCGGGTGCGGTGGTCATTGCAGTGGAATGCAGCAGTAAGCGTTTCGATAATATCATTTGTTTCAAAGAGCAAATCAATTTGCCGGTGTGAACCCGCCGCAATGTTACTAAGAATCCATGACATTTCACGTTTGTGATTAACCGGCACATTAAGCCGAAATAATTTCATCTGCAAAACAGTTAGTTTGGTTTAAACGAAATAAAATCATGTGCGATTTGCTAGGGATGTACGGTCTTCTGTCTGCTATCAATTCGGCTTTCAATTCTTTACGATAAAATGAACCACGACGATTGAAATGATTAGCAATACTTCCTGGATTTGTAATAAATTAACGAATAGTTGGACCCGTGTGGATACCCACTCGAGGCCGATAGGATAACTGTGAAGGAAATTGAGTCATCCAAATCTTAGTCGTCTAAATCCGCCTTCGTTTCTATTAGACATAAAGTGAAAGCTCTTCAACAGTTGAGCTTTCAGAAGCAACTGGATGTTTTGTTTTGTTTTTCAAATCGCCGCAATGGACAAATAGTAGGAAAGATTGGGAACCAAGCGTGGCAACAGGCCAGCGTTGAGGACTGCTTGAGTTTGGTTGTCCCCTCCAGCTACCAGGTTTCCGAGAGCTCGTAGTGCAGCCCGCATCGTCTCGTTTTCATCTAGCAGTTCGATCAGTCTTTTTAGCAGATGTGGTGTTGTCAGCACGGCATCAATCTGATAGTGTTAAGCAATTGTAAGAACGAGAAACTGACGAGCTTAATTGATTGCATGCATGAGCACATCTTCAGAGCGTTACGCTTGCGCCTCTATGCCTAGAAAGCTAGTCAGCAATTCGACCTGTTCAGAAAAGAAGGAACTTACTTGTCTGCCACCGACGCTATCGTCGGCAATGTACGCAACTGCCCAAGTTGCGTCCACTTTCAGTTTTACATCATCCACATAGAGCATGGAACGAAGACCGGCTAACGCTGTTTGTACAAACTAGAAATGAACCACTCATATCACTTATAGCGCTGTAAACTAACAATGATTAGAAAGATTACACGTACACTTACGTGTGTTCGTTCCCCTACTGATGGACTGTGAACGTGTGAAACTAACTATAAGATGGAGTGTCTGAATGCCACCGCGGAATATTTGTGACATTGCCCAGACGAGATTTCGTTTCCATCTCGAGTGAGCGAACATTGGACTAACAAGAACTCCAATCATCACTGGTAGTGCAGAGCTGTCCTGCACCTGCACTATTACATGTTCAATTAGCAAGTACGTACGAATAAAAGAGAGCTGCGTCTGTAATAATAAATGAATACTGCTTCAGCAGGCTGGTGCACGATACTTCTTCTTACCTTTTTTTGACAGATGGAACAGTCCAATGCGATGTTGCCCAGTGTCCAAAAGACTTGGTCTCGCGTTTCACCGTCTGTCACTTCGGCACACTCAACCAGTGCTTCCAGGCCACCCTTAAAAGCAAACTTTTAAATTCCTAGCACCTATACAAAGAATGACCAACAGCCGCAGCGCGTGAGTCCAAAACTAAAGAAGTGCATATATAAATTTACGAATTGAATTATTTTATAGCATATTTCATGCGGTGAGCAGGCGCAATTGGTAAGAGCCCATGCAGCGTCTCTCTGAACATTGCCGAAGTTCACTCGCAGACATCGAATTAGACGCTTAATCTGGAAGACAACGAACGTGAGTAATAACGGGATGAGGGACAGATGGAAAGAGCATCCTCTTCGTGTCAAAGTCTTCATGAATATCAAACTGAGAAAGCATCGAAAGCAACGAACTAGCGCATCCGCAATAGGTGAGGGCGGCAAGTGATCACGAACCAGTAGACGTCGGAAATACTCAACAGCACATGCCTTGAATTTTATTATTGAAATGAAGGAGCTACCCATAACATATATCTCTACATGGGAAAAAATGACTTTGGCTTAAACAATTAGATTTTTAATTTTTAATTGCTTCTTAATCATAAGTATTTCATGTAATTAGTTAAAGATATAGGAACAGTGAAATATGCTCAGGCATAAAAGACAGTCTGACTAAGTGGATTGAGCTTGGATGAAAGGGAAGACGAGAAGCAGACATGAGTAGAAAGTTTGTTTATTCCCTCTTTTCCTCTTTTTAGGCACCGACCCAGGCTTTGTACAGGTTTATCAGTAGTAGTGACCTTCACCGGACCACAGAAGACCAGAGGAAAGAGTAGGCTAGAGTTTGTTCACTTTCTTCAGTAATGCAATATCTATTGCTATTGCACTGAATCCTTTCATCTTACTCAGACACCTGCACGTCCGATTCAAAATCTATTGCAGTTTTAGGCTAATGAAGTGCTGAAGTTTTCTTTTCCCTTCTAGTCATTCCATTTTTTGTGGCTCGAAGTAAACAAAGCTAATTAGCTCGTACAATTAATCATGGAACGATTAATACCTGAGCGGTTAATGAGTAATACGGTGAAAGAAGTTGTAAATAAAGTTTAATTTCATCCTCACTGACATCACTGAAGCCAACGTCACCTCCATCAGCTGTTTTGATTTCTACAACCCGTGACATGACTGTATCTGGAAATTAATAATCAAATTAGACGGGAACCGCTGCAAGCCTGCTACGACAAGAATACTGACGAACAATACAACCTGTCCTGCAAGTAATGTATTATTTATACTTTCCATTTCGTTTCATAAAATTTTCATAGAGCAAAAAAGTGGCTTCCGCAATTTATTGTTTGTTAATCGTTCATTTGCATATGCATTACTCAAGCAATTTAGAAAATGTGAAGTAATTTTGTGAATTCAACCATATTATCATTCATTGCAGACACTTGAATCATCATTATCATCACAAGGGGTTAATGCCGAAATGCAGCAATATTTTATATGAGAAATGCTGATAATTCAGCGCCTTTGAAGTGCCGCGATGAAAGCGATGAAATTAACTTTAAATAACACCTGAAAGTAGCCGAAGGGTCTGCAAATGATATATGAGAGCATTTGCTGATATTTAAAATTTTCTTCATTTCGGTTTCATCCATTTTCCGCCGTCATTTATGATAATTTGTTATCGAGCGGTGTAGCTTGTGAGGAATTCGTTCGAGTGCGACAAGTGATACATCTGCGCGATCACTTCCAGATACTGCTCCTGATGGACTGGAAGCTAATTATTCTGCTTGTCGCTGCGTTTGGTGTAATTAAGGAATTTCGACCTGCGACGCCGTTCCTCACGCCTTATCTCCTCAGTGCATCCAAAAATTTCACCAATATTCAACTTTACAGTGAAATTTATCCTTTTTGGACATATTCCTATTTGGTTGCTTTGGTAAGTAGTCATTTCTTCGCTCCGAATAAGTTGGTAGTAATTTCCTCCTTCTCAGATTCCATCATTTTTCCTAACCGATGTACTGCGATATAAGCCAGTCGTTTTAACGGAGGCATCGATGCTATGTGTCACTTGGATTCTATTGGTGTGGGGCAGAACAATTTGGCAAATGCAAATTATGCAAATTGCTTTCGGTAAAATTTTGAAGCGAAACTTTTACCTAAACACTTTAATATAATGCAAAGATTACAACAAACATTTCCTAAGTTATTAGAAATTATAAACATTTTTCAGCATTTATTGTTGCCAATGCTATAAAAATGTTGAGAAAATGCGCATTTTTCCTAAAAAAGAGGACTTTTTTGGGACTTAGTCGTGTAGCCTTGCGGAAACGCAAGTGTTGAGTGTCCTTAACGTGTTGTACGCTGCTATACAATTGCATATTTAAATGGTACTAAAATTGGAAGTTAGAAATCGGAAGTGAGTGCGAACTAAATACAGGCGTAGCATCAGCATGCGAAATTGGCTACGAATCGTACATGTTCCTCAACGTGGACAGGAAGTACTACAGATTGGTGTCGTCTTATACACGTGCCGCTACACTTACTGGAAGATTCCTTGCCTACGCCTTGGCGCAATTCCTAATTTCACTTAATTATGGATCTTATTTGCTTTTAAATCAAGTAACATCAAAACTTCTGCCTTTCGGTAGATATCAAGGACGTTAGCATCAATGATAATAAATACTTGGAGTGATATCTCGCTGGGCACTTTCCTCCTCTGTCCACCTCCATTCTTTACTTCCCGATTCAATTGAGAATTCAATATTCGGTCACTAATGGCTTTCACTCATTGTAACAGATTTCCTTCGCCGCGACATGCTTGATAATACCAATTGCGATCGCTTTCCCACCGATAACATCAGAAATTATTAGAGGCAAAGCTGAGAGCAAAAAAGCAGATGACGCAGGAGGAACTGGAATTTCTGAAGTTTCGTCTGACAAGACAACGAATATTAGAGGTTCCTGTGGCGTAAGAAATAAAACTATGAAAGAAAGGTATTCCTTGAAATTACGCCTGCCGTGCTGCCTTCACTGATGAAAATAATCGCAAGACATTTTCATTAAATTGTAAATTAAGAAACAGGAAGATTTTGATAACTGCTTATCATTTATGATGCGCAACAGAAAGTGAAAGAGTTAAGAGACGAGCAAATAATTAACCTTTCACTAAAGTGAAGGAATTTGAATGGAACAGATAGGAAGGAAAGATTAAAAATATTTTTAGTATAACAGCGCACTGTCACTTCGTTTTACAACAGCTTAAAATATTCATAAACAACGAAAGTATCTTGAAATGGAGTGTGTGGTGGACATTGACAAGCTGCGGATTTTATCAGGTTAATTAATGACAATTATTGCTCATCTCCGCTTAATTAACGCTAAGTGAAAAAGAATTAAAGAGCCTGGTGATGTGCAGGAAAAGAGAAAAATACAGCTGCAGCTTTTGATTTTACTTATTTTATAACTTTCAGGTCACAAATTACGTGCAGTCACTATGGGCTGAAATGCAAAATGTTTCAGATAATTTTAATGGAATTACCGAATGCGTCAATACTCTTATTGGTACACTAAGCTAGTGGTTTTCCGGACGTGCAGAGGAAGAGGAGGAGGAAGTAGGAAGGGAGAGTTTGGGGGATAAAATTTGTTTGAACGGTTAAGATGATAAATAAGCAGTGAAGTAATTTCAGGTGCGATAATATCATTTTCAATGCAATACGTCAGAAAAGGGTGGACAGTACACGAGGAATTCATAATTTCAGTTACGTCAGCAATAACTGCTCTATTATTAGCTATTATGTCACAAAGTAAATCGGTTTTTCTTGCGTACGCTCATTATGTTGCTATCACTGCCATTTATACCCTTTTGATGACTGCCGCATGGTAAGGCATACGAATGAAATTTAAAATTTTGAGCAGTTAATTGGAAAATGAGAATATGTTAGAAGGCTGACAGTTCCTTTTTTTGGTAATAGAATGAAGGATTATTATTCATTTAACAAGCAGAAGCTGATAAATGGTTCGCATGCTTCATCTCATTTCTTTGATTTTCCAAATAAAAAGCATCGTTTTGCCGCATTCCACCCAAGTAGTCCGTTAAATGAGCTGATAACTGTCATCCGATGATAACGGCCCACCGGTAATCAATAAACTATTCATAAACTGCTAATGATAGTTGTTAGTTATCAACACTAATTTGATTCTCCTCAGATGTGGCAAGGTTTTAATTGATATGCTTAATGAAGCATACATTGAGTGTCGTCGTACTCAACTAATTGCAAATCACTTTTGCTTTGTGAAATTTTATTTTTCAGTGCAACGATTGCTTTAGAGCTCAAGTCGGCAAGTTATGGCTTTGTCTTTGGGCTGAATACATTTGTGGCGCTTCTGTTAGAGTCAATAATTACAGTTGCATTTGTCGATAAGCACGGATTTGCACTACCTATTCGAGAACAGGCAAGCTTTTCACTCTTTCCTTTCCCTTTACCCTTTGCAACTACGGTTGTGCTACTTGACAGTTCCGGTCGGACTCTTTCCGTTATTCCATTTACACTTAATGCAAGTGAAATTTAATTAATCACGAATTTAATTGACCATCAACTTATCAGTTAACATTATCAAAATCAGTAGGACTTATTTAGAGTTGTTATTTGAGTTCCGTAACGCGAAAACCGAATAGGAGACGTTTCTTGCTAGAAATCAGGGAAGTTGTTACTTAGAACATGCAATTCAACATTTCAACTCTTAATATAGCACCTTTTGATTGACTTCTGTAATAGAACGAACTGAAACGCTGAAACGGTGGTGCCCTGCTCCACTGATGGATGGATAGGCGTGAAGAAAGTACACACACACACGCACACACACACACACACACACACACACACACACACACACACACAACACAGCAATATGTCCTGATCACTTTTAGTTCCTCGTCTATAGCGGTTATTTTGGAATTATTGCTTTAATATTTCTCGCCATCATCGGTTGCAAATACATTGCGAAGCAGCGGTGGCGCAGTCAACGCGATAACACTTACAGTTCGAGCAGTACGTCACCATGCGATAACGACGCTCGAAGAGTACCACAGTGATTCCATCCATCTCTGCTGTTGTCCCTCCCAGCGAATTAAATTTTCGATCGGTAGGATACGTCACGCTGCAGCTTCACCTGTCACACTGTTATTGTTGCTGCTAGCCAAAAATGGTGCACTCCACCGTGCTGCTTCACTGCTGCACAGCGCTGCTTCTCCAAGCAAAGAAAATTTTTGAAGATTTCAGATCGCTTTTCCTTTCCTTAAATAGATAACTAACATAAATTACACATCTACGCATTGATTTTCAAACTTCAAAATACAATACATTTGAAAGTTCGAGCTGTGCGACTAGTTGCTCCTTTCATTGTTTACTTTTACTTGCACAGGTGCTTTTGCTTTTCCCGACAGCTAAAGCATGCCTCCAAGTTGAAATTTCAGATTATTCTTCCAATTCTGCAAGCTGCGCAACACATCACAAATGTTCGGCTGATAAGCTGATAACTGAATAAATTGGAGACGATGTACAATCGATGGTTTGTGATTTTGTAGTTAAATGAATTTGATGTTGCAAACAATCAGCGTGTTACGCTCAATTTCTTTCATTCCATTTAACAGCGTCTGCTCACTTCACTAATTTCACTTTCAAACAATGCTCAGCAGGGAAGATGAGAAAGTTGGATTGAAATAATAAGCAAAGGGTGAATGAAGAACATTTTGCAAGTGCTAATATTACCTTTACTCACAGAGAGACCGCCGTGTAACAAAAGTTGCACTGCGTCAAACTTGCTTTTTCCGAATATTTTAACAAAGGAAATGAATTTCATAGTCAAATGCAATTCATTGACATTTGGATAATATCTAACAACTTCCGATGTGTTATTACGCTTGCGATAATAAATGAATGTATACATTAAAGAGAAGTTTTTGCATAATTTTAGCTTTTAATGAAGAATTTTCATTCAATTTTAAAAGATATATTAGTAGGGATGAATTAATCAGTTTGATCAGTCGCCCTTGTTTGATCTGATCTAGTTCATCCGTATTACTTTCCTTGCAAATGCTGTTACAGTTAGGAGCGCCATCAGGTACGCACACACACACACACACACACACAGCGGACAGACAGACAGACAGACGGTTACACATGCATATGCATACACGCACACACACAAAAAAAACAGATAGGTTAAGAATTTAAGAAAATTCATAAAATTTTCCGCCATTTAAACTTTTTCTACACTTTTAAATAATACGAAAGAAAAAAACGCTGCAAACATTGCACATTTCTTGAGAATGCTTGCATTGAAAGGACTACGGAGAGACAATGAATGAATTAAATTAATGATAATTTAGTTTAGAGGGAGCAATGTGAATGAAATTCTAATTTTCAAATTACAATAATTTCATGCATACCCACTGGTATGCTGCTATCTGATCACCGACTAAGTTTTTTTGAATTTTCACCTTCTTTACCGATTGAAAGATGCGATGCATTGTGCGTCAGAGATGTCAGTTTCGAAATTTGCTAGCGAAAACCCGTCTGTCAGCATTAATTGATATCCCTCCTCAGTGACGACTGCAGTTGTTTCACTTCACCAATGCATTTCGCACGATGATACTCAATTTGCCCTCTTCTGTCGTTTACAGTGCTGAAATGCCGCTATCTAACGGTCATCTGATTGGTCAACAAGCTGATCTCAGCAGCCTACTCCTTTTAATGCAATACTTCGCTATCTAATTAATTTATAATGCCTTAGCTACCGCCTTGCATGCGCTTACCACTGATAGGTTAAATATTTGGGAAGTGAAAAAAAGTGTCATGAAGTGAGCCAGTTAGTTGAGGTATGAAAGGAGAGACAGAAGTAACGCTGTCTATGGGAGAGGTGGGTAAGGGAAAAGAAAATGATTTAATTTTTATTTTGGACACCTGTTCACAACTGAAAGTGTTAGGATAGGAGGGGGGGGGGGGGGGGGGGGGGGGGAGTGATGGGACGGACGATCGGTTAGCAAAACCTTTATGCGCCTTTTCATTACACAGAAGAAATAACCCACCAATTATACTTCCCTTCCCGTTCTCTTCCCTTCCTTTCCCGATCCTTGATCCTTCCCTCTACTATTCCCTAAAATCATTTAAATGTATGAAATATGTGCTGTACATACACATATAAGTGTGTGTGTCTGTGTGTATGTATGTGTCTGTCTTTATGAAAAGAGTGAGAAAGTGAAGGTGGAAGTCGGTTGCATTTCGATCACTTAAAAAATTAAGGTGAAGAAATATTGAATTGCAGAGAATATATGATCAGCCGAAATGTACTGGAAACATGTAGCATATTTCATATGTTTATTCGGGATGATCAAGAAATTTCGTCCAGCTACTCCTTTCCTGACACCATTCCTCGTTTCATCCTATAAAAACTTTACCGACGTTCAGTTGTACAGTCAAATATACCCATTATGGACCTATTCATATTTGGTCGCATTGGTAAGTCATTGAGCAATTATTGCTTCTTAAACCTTAATTAATTGGAAAGAATTTGTTGGAATTCAATTACAACTTGATAGTGAAGTAGACTTACGCAAGAAAAAGTTTTACCGGGAACTATAATTAACCTACTGCTTCTCAAGTGCGTCACTTATAACGCTAAGTTTAAAAGTAAATTTCATTTTTCGCTGAATGACAGTCACACTGAGAACTACCTTGTAGCAGTAGAAATTTCTGTCTTTTCTGCCACATGGAAGTACTGATGGTGAAAGTTGGTTGAATTTTATAAGTAAAATGCATAATAATTTCTCTTCTTCGTTCAACATCAAATGGCATATTATATGATTAAGCCGTTGGCTATTCGAACTGTGGTGAAATGACCGATGGGCTGGTTGCTGAGAAGTGCGCAATTAAAATTAAGCTAATTCTGCCTTTCAGATACCAATATTTGTCCTCACAGACGTGCTGCGGCACAAGCCAATTGTAGTTCTCGAAGCGATGTCCTACTGCGCTTCTCATGCGATCATTCTTTGGGGTAATGAAGTGTGGCAAATGCAATTAATGGAAGTCATTTTCGGTTTGTATGCAACACATGTAATTGTACAAAGGCACTTTCATGTACTTTCTTCAAATCATTCAGCACTGAAATAGTAGAGAGGAGGTTGACGTGAAATGATAAGTTGATAAGAAATTCACACTCGTTAACTAGCAGGACTCTCGACAGCATCCGACATTGCCTACGTTTCCTACATGTACGCAGTTGTTGAGCAGAAGCATTTCAAACGTATCACTTCATTTGTCAGAACAGCTACGCTTTTTGGCAAATTTTTAGCCTACGGATCCGGTCAGCTGCTTATTTCAACTCACCTTGCTTCATATTTGCAGCTACATGAGGCAAGTAAATGTTTTTACAAATTACTTTCACAAAATCATTCCCCATTTCCAGCAAGTAAATGTTGATTTTGCCAAAAAATCTTAAAAAACTAGTAAATAAAGAGAGCTCTCTGATGAGAAAATGATCGATTGATAAGAAACTGATTCAACGTAAATTGATCAGCAAGCGAATAATTTATTCACCTACTTCTGACTAAATACTTATTACAAAGTGAGGTGTTTGCAATAAAAAATGAGGAAGTCATGGTAACAATTAATAAATTTATAAGCGAACAAAAATGCTTTAATAATTATTTGGAAATTACTCGATAGATTAGGCTTACTCACAACTTGTGCCAATTTTAACTGAGGTATTCTCTGAAATGAGCTTAATTCTTTTGCACCGAAAAACATATTTTCGATTTTCAATTTTGGAACGACCATAGTAGCAAAACTCCCTTGGATTATTCAAATTTATGAACTTTCAAATTTTACTCTTTCTGCTTTCGAGAAAAATTGATATTTGTTCCACCAAAGCAATAAGTGCTTATTTTGGAAAGAAGGACACTTTCTCTGAGTCAACGAAGTAACTTTCGGTTTATTAGATTTCCTTTGGTTCCGGTTGTATCACTTTACTAATGGCTTGCTTACTTCCATCAATATCACCGAAGATGATTAAGAATAAAAATTTAAGAGAAGCGGAAGACTGCGAGCAAACAGTCGAAGTACATGACGATGAAAGGTTAACAATTTAAAGCAACACTTATTCTTTCTGCAATTCTTCAATTGAGTTGAAATTTCAAGCTTTCACCCTGCAGTGAACTGAACCGTTCATTTCACAATAGATAATTAGCAGATAGTCATGCATGCATAAGTGGTCACTCATACTATTTATCAACGTAAATTTGGATATAGCACAGGGCATCGCTAAACGCAATGCCTGCGACAGTTCCTGGCATGAAAAGTTATCTTCAAGACGCTTGGAAGCACTTAATGGTTTTCAAGAGTAAGAGAGCTGTGTTCAAGTGGTGCATTTGGTGGGCATTGGCCAGTTGTGGAACTTTTCAAGTAGGATATTCCTTTTTTCCTCTTCTCTTCTCTTCTCTTCTCTTCTCGGTCATTTAACAGCACGTATGAACCTTTAGACATCAATGATACCTTCTCGTGCTACTCGTGCCTTTCACTTTTGAAAATTCGGACATTAAGCAGCGAACTGTTCATATCTTGCAAAAATTTTTTGCTAGCGAAATCATCCATTTTTTGATTTTTATTTCAGGTTCAAAATTATGTGCAAAATTTATGGGCTTTATTGCAACAAAATGACGAAGCGTACAATGGTATCACTGAGTGCACAGCTACTTTGATCGGTATGTTATTGTGACCTTAATCATCGCACTGCCCATCACTTATCGCCGCAGTCTCATGCGGTCATTTTTATGCTCTCAACCATTTCGCAAACAGAGAAATACAGAGTAAGGAAGAGTTTGAGAGAAACTGTGTGACTGGCGGAAGATTGGAATGCGATAGTGAAGTAAATGCATTTCATATTAGCAATGTCGACATTGCTGCTAATTAACCACACTTCTCTTCCATTCAATTCGTCTGAAAGACTGTAGGAAGTATGGATTTTGATTGCAAGAAATTTTCTCAGAGCTGTAGCATGCTAAATGTGAGCACAAAGTGAAAGCTTAGACGTTTCGGGTAGGTAGCAGTGGCAGCATGAAATGAGTAATGAGCTAACACACAGAAGCAAAGCGCATGTGTCCCAATCCGATGCAGTAAAATGAAATAATGCAGGAGCGATCGTTTGCTTCTTTGTACAATACTTGAGAATTGATTGGGTGAAATGCGGCGAACTGATATTGTGGCTCAATTCGACGATTAGCGCCGTCCTGCTGATTGTGATGTCTCAAACGACTAGTGCTTTCATTGCTTATATTCTTTACATAGTTTTTGCCAGCATTTATCAATTGCTTATGACTGCGGCAAGGTAAGACAAATGCGAAACAGTTTAATGAAGTGGTGATTGATGGTACTACCCGAACATTACTTACATCATTTAGCAAAAAATTCCGGCGCTTTTTTGGACGCTTCATATGAAAAAAAAAGAAATATTTTGCGAATTTCGTAGAGTTTATTTCATGTCTGAGATATAAAACTTTCATCAAAATGGGCGTAAGCTTCGAAGTTTAATGAAAAGATCTGTGCAATAGGTGAAGTGTGGAATATTTTCATTTCAGTACTAATATTGCCACGGAACTGACGGCAGCAAGTTATGGCTTAGTGTTTGGTTCCAATACTTTTGTAGCACTTCTCCTGCAGACAATACTAACTGTAATTGTTGTTGATGAGCATGGCTTGGCACTTGATATACGCACACAGGTGATCTTACAGGACAAATTGCCCGATGACTGACTGCTTGTACCAAGCTGCTCCATCTCACCTAATTTTCTTTTGGTTTAATATCATTTCATCGTATTTTGAGTTTAAGAAAATCTTTTCTCACCTCGCCGTGAAAGAAAAATTTTTGGGATATCATTAACACCTTCCGTTTGAATTTCGTTATGAAAATTATGAGCGCTTCTTCAAACCCACTTAAGATAGAAAAGGATATTTCTCAATCTCAGAGAGGAGGAGTAATATTTTTGTCTGCGAACTTCACCTTGCAATTATACTGCAAAATTCCGATTTAATAGCATTGCAGCAGTTTAACTTTCCAAAAACCGCTCGAATATTCTCAAAACTAAACAAGTTTATTTCCGAGAAATATTTCAGTTCTTCATTTATGGCTGCTATTTCGGTGCCGTATCAGCAATTTTCATTTTTATGTTAATACAGAAGATTATCAGTAAAATCTTCGTTACCGAATTCGCTCCTACGGATCAATGTCCTGAAAAAGATACTCTGACGTAGCCGGTCACACAAATCTGGTCTTACTGTTTATTAAATGTATTATACTATTTTTCCATTTTTTTTAAATGAAAACCTGCAAGTGAATGAATCACTGGTCTATCACACATTAAAATTGTTAAATGTAAAAATTTAAGAATTCGCATGTCTCTGATGAATGATTGATTGAAACATTTTGTTGAAATAAAAGAAAAAATTAATGACGCAACGAACAACGAACATGCTGTTATCATCGAAGCTGCTTGTTAATTCAATGCAACATTTTCTTCTTTCAAAGAAATGGCATGAGAAGGAGCATTTTCAGTGCTTTAATATTCTACAGCCTTTAATTTTTAATTACTGAAAAGAGAAAGTAATTTTTCTTCTCCGAAAATAAGCTACAATGGAAGACACAACTGAAAACAGATTTAACAGGCCAACACTGTTGCCTAAATGAAATGACTTAGTTTTTGTGAGACCGATCGATGGCCACGTGAAGGTATACTTTGTTATTTTGGTAGGGAAGAAGTCGTTTGCTTTTTTAGACTGAGAAGGTAACATTCCTCTCCTCTTCCTTCACAAGCACATCAATTTACCTTTTCTCACTTCTTGTTGTTTGTATCATTCGCTTTTGCGAAGCACTACACTGACAGACACTAAGCACAGCACTACTAGTTACTGTTATTGACGTTTGCTAATTTAGTTGCAAACAGCAAACACTTCTGACAGTTTAAATCAAATTAATTAGAAAAATGATTGTCGATTTTTTCTCAAATAGGGAATTATGAAAATATTCGTATGAAGATACATGGGGATATGTTCAGGGCGAAGCGATATTTTATGCTTTCTTCCACAGAAATGCGTGTGGGGAGGGAAGAGAGGGAGAGAAAAGGAAAGAAAAGAAGGAAGAAAAAAGCGCGGTGCTAATTTTTAAAGAATTTAAAAACAAGTTCCTCCCGGCTTCGTTGTGTCTTTGTGAAGTACCCCATTTACGCAGATTTTTGATAAGAGTTGCTCGAGATGGAAGAGGATTATCCCATCGTTCGCCATTAAAAGCTTTCTTGCTAAGTTTGGATGGATCAGGGATTCGCTATTAATTAATAAACAGAAAAGAGATTTCAGTTGGCTGAGCAACAACACTTTTCGAGTAAAAAAGGGAATGATTCAATGTGGCTGGCAATGCATAATGAATGGAAGGATGGAAAGAAGGTGAATGCTGAAGTAAAATCAGTTATTTCAAACTGATCGAAATGAGTGAGGCATGTGTTTTACACAAATCGCCGACACGATGAGGAAGCGCAGTTTCACACATCTATGAAAATATCAGTTGTAATATTTGCCAGAACGTGAAAACCAGTTTCCTTCATATTTGCAGACAGTAAGTGCCATTGACGACAGGTTTGATTTCAGTTACGGTTTTAGCTTGAAATGATTCATTACAGCGGTAGCTGCGTCAGAAAAACGAATGGATCCATCAAACAGCTACTGAATGTTTGCTTCTTCCTCCTTGTCTTACCACATCGCTAGCTTCGTTGCGCAAGAGAAATGGCCAATTTTAAACTCTGCTGATGCCCTTTGTTGCGATGATCTCGAAATATGGATGGGCTGAGTGTGCCTGGAACTTCTTCCTATTGCACAGTGCAAAGGACAGAAGTGATTTCTTTTGAACTTTGTGCAAATCAATTATTTCGAAAACTTCGTACTTTCTTCCTTTCCATGTCGTCTCCTCCACTATTCCTTCCTCTCTCATCAATTCAGTTAAACATTACCCGTTCAATTCCGCTTCTTTCAGTTAACCGACTCTTTTCATTTTTGTTATTACTTCGTCTTAATAGATGTTCCACGGAGAAGATGCTGTTAGTCTTTTTTCTCCCATTCCTATGACACTTTTATTTGTGCTTCCCACTTATTAGCTAAGCAATCCATTTCAAACTTTCCATGCTAAATTCTGACTCCAATAGCAGTATTCTTGTAGTGCATGAAAATGGCAAATAAGGGAGGAATTGTGCACCGCAATTCCAGCCTGGTAGATAGCATGGATTATTTTTCATGATAACTACCACCACCGGTAACTATCCAGGTTTTCAGCTTCCGCTTTCTGCTGCTGCTTGCTACAACGGTCAAATCGCAAGTGCAGCACACCATTATCAACAGTTTCAACAGCAATATCATTTGTGCCAACGGTGTTTGCTACAACGCGGATGGCGTATTTCTCTCCAACGGCAAAGGATGCTATGTTATTGTAATTTTTCTCTTCATTATTTCACTCAACCGAGCAATTTGATCGATGATCGTTTTCGGGTGACAACAACAAAAAGTATCACAACGTTTAATTAACAAATTCACAGTCAAGGGGGACCGTTTCCTCTCATTTCATTTCTTCTTCCTTTACTTCCCTGTTTATCTGAGGGACACTAGCATACAACTTACTACTACAGATGAAAGTTAAAATTCAATCAATGTTTTTTCTTTGCCTGCAATTTCCTGGAAAAATCAATGTTCAGAATGGCAAAATATATAAAGATGGAGTGTATTTACGTAATATGACATCGAGGGATTATCGGAAATTGGAAATTTATAATGAAGAAGTAAATCGTTGGAGTATGAATCTTGAAGACAGTATCCGACGAGTCAGTTTTCCTTCTTTTCATTTCAATTTTATGAGAATCGAAAAGAATAGGCAGCATAGGCGCTTATCGTTTGATGCAAAAAAAACGCTTCAATGTTATCGCATATAAGACAAATGTTTCAAATGACTTAAGAATTTCTACTTTTATAAAACATAAAATGATTTCTAGCTTTGCATTCACAGAAATAAACTAAATATTCGCAAGCAACAAAGCAAAACGTAGGATTCCAAACAAGATACACCCTTTGAAAGAAACTTATTTCAATTTTTTGTTAGTAAAAATTGATTCCCAAAATCAACACAATAAGCAACAGTTGTAGAGTTTTCCGTGGGACACACGCAATCCATTGCATACGCAATTTCCATGGAATTTAGTATCCGATGCTTCGAGAAGACGACGCCACGTAAAAGATGAAAATCGCAACGGACGCAAACGATCTATGCCTTTTCCAGCAGTACCATATTTTTGCTGAAATATCTTTTCTTGTAAAAAAAAGGAAATAAATGATTTGCGAGGAAAGTATGAGCAACTGCCAGCAATAAAAAAAACAATTTGAGTTTGCACAAAGGGATAATTCATTCATTCACCTTGTGATCTCTTTCTTTGGAAGAAGCCGACCAGAAGAAATACGAAATACTTGGAAAGAATATTGGAAACGAAATATGTTGCAATCAGTGAAAATAAGAACTTGACAATATTTGAAAAAAATTCGGAATGATGAATAATGCTACACTGTAGAAGTGTGAAGAGTGACGATAACATCTGTAAATGACGAGCACTACGCATTCAACGCATTTCACGTAACGTAATAGTTGGTATTCTACGTTTGAGAATGTCTCTTGTTAACTGCATGATGTTAATTAATACCATCTAGAGATGGAAGATAATCTTTAAATTATTAAGAATTTTATTAAATTATTTTGATTTTGGCATTTACATGCGCATGTATTATTTCCTCTCTAATAAAATTCCAGGAATGTACGTCTACATCCACAAACTAATAGTTCTGATTAATTGATAATTGCTTGAAATATTATTAATTAATTAAAATTTTTTTTGTTAAACTGTCAGAACACTCTTTCACTTCCTTGTTCGATTAGTTTTGCGAAGGAACATTCAGCATGATTATATTGAAAGTAGTCGAAATATGCCATAAATAAAAATGTCAAGTGTGACATACCAATACCATCCCATCAACGCTAACAGTCCATGACCAATTCCTCCACGCAAGCAGGTCTCTCGTGAAACTGCTACGTGAGATTTGTTTTGCCATCATTAACATCCAAAGCTTTCGCCTTAAGTATTCCCTTGTTGGGATCAGCTATACAGCCACTAAATCTAACTGCATTATCTTTCTACAGATAATTTTATAATCAATTATTCCATTAAATAGCTAAGCGGTAATAACTTTTTGCAAGTGTGTGTGTGTGTGTGTGTGTGTCAGGTAAATAAATTCAAATCACTTATTGATTTAATAATTTCATATCAGATCCGTTTCTATCATTTAGCTTTTTATTTGTTGGCATATTTAAATTATACGATGACATAATATCAGTGATTATACGGCAGTTATGGAAAGGAAAACTAATCGTGAGAGGACTGATTATAAGGTATTTGAACGATGATGTCACAGACCTTATACTAATTACCTTGACCTTAAAATATGAATCTAAGTGCATTCCTCATATCGTACGTGTTTCACTGTTGCATTATTTCAATATGTGACATTTGTATTTCAACGGATGTCGTGTTTGCATTTCAACTTCTCGAATTAGAAATTTGGCCTCATTGCTATTTTCTTTTCATCCACTAAAATTTTTCCCAACTAATTCACGTTAGCCAACTCTGCCTTAGCAGAGCAAAATTTCGCCATTTAGCATTCCCTTAAATTCCCTCATTGTAAACTGTTAGCATTCCATTTTCATGTTCCATGCAACATTTTCAATTGCAAATAATTTGTTGAAAATTCGTGTGAGTGAGAAAAGGTTGAAGGAAGCGAAAAAGGACATATCCCTGAACGGCTTTAGTTTCCCATGGTGGACAGCCAGAAAAATGCCTTCAATCGAGCCCGAATTATAATAATTATATCGCTTCTTATGCTTACAATAATGTCTGCCATACATACATCGCTGTTTCTTCGAATTGAGCGCACCAAGCAGCACTTGCGAAAACGGATGGCAATATTAGAGGTACAAATCAGGAAGGTTTTTTCTAGTAAATTTCAAAAATTCTCTACTCATGTTGCGAATTTATTGCTCATTTCAAAAAGCAATAACCTCAGCTATGTGTGTTGCAACCTCTGTTTTCAATTGCCTCGATTAATTTTAGAATTATTTCCTATTAAGTCCCAATTAAGTAAAAAATGATTCAAAGTCGACAATCTTTTTTTTTTGCAATTATTCAATTTTTACAGAAAAATAAACATTTATTCATGCATAATGTACCTGACAGCAATTAAATTGGAATACTAAATGAGCTTTGGAAAAATTTTTAAAAAACCACTTTAAAAAATTGCGCGTACATTTGGGAGTGACAAAATTACGATAAACATAAGTAACAACAAAATTGCTGTCAAAATTCCAATCAATTTATAAATACAGGAAACAAGAAAAACCATTTGGACTGATATTCTTGCATTACGGAAAGGTCGAGCTATAAAACGAGGTAAATTATAATTACAATTTATCTACCTGTTTTTTTTTCTTCTCTAATTTTTACGAACTTGTGATAAAACAAAATTTGATTCTGGAAATTAAATTCATGTTTTCAGACGTCTACTCGCAACAGCTAACGACGAGTGAATACCAACAATGCGATTCATGCCTTAATTTACAATGTCCGCCTGGACCTAGAGGACCGCCAGGATTAGATGGAGAACCTGGTGTAGATGGTCTTCCCGGTAGACCTGGTAAAGCGGGCATTGATGGAATTGATATGCTGGAACATGCTGAAAGTAATTCCCCATGGTTAGTTCCAAATACGTTACGCTGTTTAGATTTAACATCTGTTATTTGAACCAAAGATTTGAGATACCAAAATTTGAAATTGAGAGTAGTCGATAACAACAGGGAGAACAAAACGAAGGATGGGGAGATACAAATGGAAAAGAGAGAGAGAGAGAGAAAGTAGAAAATAATTGGTAGCCTATTTCACTTTTCTATCTTCCATACATTTTTGGAGAGAAGTATCAATGCCTTCATTCTTTATGTAAAAAATTTTGAATGCTCAGTTTAAAAACAGAAAATTACAGCATGCTTTGTCCTGCAGGACCACCAGGCGATAGTGGACAGCAAGGAGAACCGGGTATGCCAGGTGCACCTGGAGAACCCGGACTACCTGGATTACCTGGAAAACCAGGACTACCTGGTAAAGTGGGACCACCAGGACCACCAGGAGAGCAGGGTGAGGAGGGACATGCTGGTATCAAAGGACCACCCGGTGATGACGCTATCGGCGGAGTAGGCATTAAAGGTCCACCAGGACCACCAGGACCGCGTGGTCCTAAAGGTCTTTCTGGAGCAAATGGTATTGCTTCGAATAATGTGGGACCCCCGGGGCCTATTGGTGAAATGGTAAGTCGTCATTTTAGGACGTATTTTCAAAGTGAGTGTTGAATTCCCATAATTTTCCAGCAGAAAAAGTCTATTACATGGTTTACTAATTCTAGGGACCTCATGGACCACCAGGAAAGCGCGGTGAACCAGGACCACCAGGGTCAAAGGGACTGCCGGGCGAAATTGGCCTACCAGCGGGACATTGTCAATCATCTTGCGGCGTCCAGGAAGTGATGGCACCATCACTTACTGAGTTGGATGTGGGTGTCGACTGATTATGGCCTAATTTTCTAGGTAATAAAAATGTGTTAAGAACTAGAAACTCGAAGCTGCGCTTATGAACAATCTCCTTGGGTCTGTTCTCCGAATCATATCCTTCTTCACACATGGTGTTATATCACAACAAATGAACAGCAAATGCAAAGTGATGCTCTGAATTAGTTCGGACTAGTTTGACATCAGTAATGAATAAATGGTTGTAGGCTGAAATGTTTGTTAGTATTTTGTTCAAATAATTTTGCTGCTCTCTTACACAATTGTTTTCAAATTCTTGGGAAATTTCGCGACGAGAAAATCTAATATTTCCATTCCACTCAGTGGTATTTATCATCGGTCCTCTGTACTTTAATGATTTTCGATGGTTCATTGTGATGAATACATGTACACATCCCATCTAATTCAGCTATTTCCGAACAAATTTCCGCTCACCTTTATTTACCTTGTACGTAATAAAAATAGTATTAATGGGCAGGAGAAGGTACGCACACACGTACGCATTCTCAGGAAATATGCCACATAACAGAGCTCCTAAGCGAGGACCTTAAAATTCAAAAGGTTTCAAGTGACGAACAACCAAACTCATCATCACAGCCAATTTACTTGAGAACAATCAAGAAATTAACGCCAGTGTTGGAGAACGAAATAGAATATGGGGATTTAAAAAATATCAACAAAATAATATGGATTAATACCACTTTCCTGCATCACTTCATTGATTGATTAAAAAAATGCAGTTGCAGTTGAAGTTTCTCACGACGTAAATTTTTGGAAGAAAATTTTCTCAATGAGTTAGAGAAGAAATAGCAAAATGTTCCGACACTGAATAACAAAGTTTCTTTTGGTCAAAGCTATCCAAAGATTGAGTAGTTCAGCTATTTATACATAACTTTAACGTATTCCATGCAAGAAAAATATTGTCCAATTTCATTTGCTGCTGCTTGATAAGAGGAAAATGAAGAAAGTAATGAGAGGCAGAGAGAGAGAGAGAGAGAAATAGAAAGAAAGATTGTCAAGGCAGGCGGGAGAAGTGTGAATCTTCTGGGAACTCATCATTCCACATCACTGTAGAACAATGATATACAGAGAGAGATGCACTGTAAGCATGCGATTGTACCTCAGATGAACAAAATACCGATAGGGTAAGGTTGGTATGAATGGATGTTTTCCTGGGATAAATCAATCCACACCGATCCTCGTATTCAGAAGAACTCGAAGCACTCAAACCTCAGCTTCAAAATTACCTGTCATTATCCCAAAGGACGACAGGTATTTGATGACTGGCCGTTGTGGCTGATGATTGTGAGTAGCGTTGGTGGCGGTCTGTCCTCCTACCTTTTCTTTCTTAATGGAGTGCTTTTTCCCGGGACTTTTCCCAGTGTTTTTTTTCGGAACTTTTAAGGGATGATAGTGGCATATGAAAGCTCGAAGATGAAGATTGAAGTGCAAAGCTAGAAAGTACTATAGGCCATTTTCCTCTCTCTAAGTATTCCGTATTACAGCGTTGGTGTATTTGTATTTTCCTCTGCATATGAGCTGTTTAACGGAAGGGAATGATGAAATGTTCACTTATTATCTTTCCTTCCTTCGCTATTCGGCAAAACTGCGATTAAATCAGACAGGAGAAATCATTGGTTAATTGATGTGATTTTTAGATTGAAACAAAAGATAGTGGATAAATTCAGACAGTACACTAGATATTTCTGTCTGCTGTGCCTCTGCCCTTATAAGAGTTGAATTATAAACCGTACCACTGTAAAGGACACATAACTGCCAGTAGTAGGGAGTTTAAAACGAGTAAAAAAAGATATGAACAAATGGATAATCGTGGCCAAATTGATAATCCACTAGTGCAGCCCATAATCCAAATTAAACACATACTGATTTTTTCCTTTTACGGCACCAGTGATGTTATGATTATTAATATTAATGTTGCTTTGCTTTAGACCATTACCAAAAGTCTTCCCATAGAAATTCGTATTAAATAAACAAAAAAAAACTGTTTACTGTGAAAATCCAAAGCAAACAAACAGTGCCGATCATCCGTAAGCATAACGCACTTTAATTGTGATCAAGGAACCGAACAAGACATGGAAAAGAACCAAATAATAAGCATACAAAACACTCATAGACAAAACATCATATGCTTAGAAAAAGCTTGGAAATCGAGAGCTGCTCACAAACAAAACATGCTAACACTAAAATAACCAGCCACTACCAATCACTTAGTTTGATAATTCATCAACTCATTATCCATTTGTGGTTATATAACCGTCTGATTTCAGAAACACGTCTATCTGGCCTATTTTTTGACCGTTTATTTTTGTCCTCTACGTTTAACCTGTAGTTATTATCGGATTGGTATCATTTATCTTTTCAATTATTTATTGCGGAATATGGTGAATGAGTTAAATATTCTTCACATGCTGATTTTCTTGTGTATTGCATTTGGTCCTCTATGGATTGCTTCTTCGAAATTCAAGTACTGCTTCAAAGTAATCCTTTATACGATTTGTCTGATGATCGCTGGAACAATTGGTACATGTCTCTCATTACCAAATGGAAGGACACCAAAAAATCACTGGTAAATTATGCGTTTAATTTTTAGTGTTTATATACATATCAGAGCTCCTTTTTTTCTGTTATTAATACTTATATGTTTGTTTATCTGATATATCGGTCAAACTTGAAATAGTTGGTTTGAAGAAATCATTTCAAGATGGCTGGTTTGTGCTCTTGTTCAGTTTACGATAACAGAGAAATCAAACATAGCTAGAATAACGATATTTCTTTGTTAAACTTCGTAAGCGCTATTTGGTTTTTGCGAAATTTCGATGTATTTATAGAAACTTTCAATCATTAGCGTTGTACTAGTGTAATTAGTTTGAATTCTTAATCGATGAATTGGATCAGAGCTTTCATCCTGATACGAGTGTGGTTAGATACTGTTAGGACTTTAAAGACTCTTGTTTATGCAATAGAATTACTTGTACAGAATCATTTATACAATAATGCAATAGAATATAGCATTGAAAGCGAGAGTCACGAGGGTTTGAGACTAGGCCGCAGACTGCCAGAGCTAGGCATTATCTGAATCTAGCATGGGAACATTGTATGCATATGAATCATACTATTTTAGGCATACGTTTCGTGCTTTTCAAATATTAACGTTTTGGTGTGGCATATCATATGAAATACGCAATCGCAATTTTATCGAAGTCGATAATTCGTTTATTATTATCGCAAATCATCAAACTTTGTTAGATGTTTTAAGTATGTTTTATTCTTGATAACGCTTTTCTCGTTTCCACCACTTGAAATCAGTTTTTGGAATCAAGCTATAAGAATCTTAAAAAAGTTTGATTTAGATTCGGAAAAATTAGATTCAGTTTCAGGTCTATCGTAGTGGGCAAAGCCTTAGACTTTTTGTCGTTTAAGCTTTGAGCGGTATTTTTTTGACTTTAATGCGTAAATGCTATATATAATTACATTTTTCAGCTTTAACTCATGTTTGGCCCGAAAACTGCGTAGTATTATTGAAGAGTAGTTTGAAATTTATGCCTGGTTTCAATATTTGCGCATATCTCTGTGAAGCTATTTTCGTAAACAGATTCAGCAAAGTCGCTGCTCACAAGTCGGTTGGGCAAGCAATCAATGCAATACGAAATTTTGTAAGTATTTGGATTATTTCACACTTTTTTGTAAATGTTATGACTAGGAAAAATCTTTACGTTTTATATTACTAATGGTGTTGTTTCTCCTCTTTTTTTGAACATATGCTAAGATGATGTGCGAGTAAAAAAAGTGAGACATTCTAATTTGAATTGGTCTGTCTATTTTCTAAAAAAAGGAGCAATGTGTGCAATTTTAGAGAAAGATATGGATATTTCCAGAAGGAACAAGAAACGCAAGTGGTACAATGCTACCGTTTAAAAAAGGTGCTTTCATTATAGCACGTGAAGCTAACGTATGTCATTCGTAGTTTTTGTTTGTTTTTTTCTTAACTGATAAAACGGATAATTTTTTAAGCAATCTAAATAAGGCTTCATTTAATTTGACAGATTATTCATCGTTTTTGATGGTTGTGAAAAGTGGAGTGTATCTTTCAAGTTGGCACCTCCCTTACATCTTTTCTAATTGTACTCTTTCAGGTTCCAATCATTCCAATAGTAATTTCATCGTATCAGTCATTTTATCGGAAAGTAAGACTTTATATTTAATCTTTTAAACTCTGTAACTCCTAATATCATATTTGTGTAATTGACGAAATGTCGTATTATGTATATACCCCGCTATGCCTTAGAACTGTTTTATTTGTTTTAGGCTGACTACAAATTTGACTATGGAGGTCGTGTAATAATTGAAATTCTTCCTGCAATTGACCCATCCGCATACTCCGATATTGACAGCATAAGTGAGGAATGTCATAAGCAGATGGAAAATGTTTATCGAACAATAAGCAACGAATTATGCTCAAAATAGGGAATTTTCACTGAATGATAGAATTTCAATCGCCTGTAATTCGCTCTCATTATTAGTTTTTCTGACCGTACATAATGCATTATTTGAATACTATTTAGGCAAACATAACTGAGCACCTTCTCAGCTACCCGTTGTAATTTTTTCTTTGCGTGTATATGTACGATCTTTCTAAGAGTTGGTGAATATCATGACTCCATTTCCTAACAGATTCTCTCTTCACTTTCCTACCGAAACGTCTCGTCCATGATTCCATTCATTCATCATTGTTAGCAGTATAAATAATGTTGAATGGCACATATATTTCCCTTTTTTGGTTCTATAATTTGAAATATAATTTCACGAGAGAAGTATTAGTAATAAATAGCTCCTATTATTACGTTCCGGTATCCAATGTTTCATCGTTTTATTTTAATTTTTTTGCCGTTGATTTTGCCTTTACGATTTTTTGCTACATATTTTTCTCTATATATATTATATAATATTATGATTCCATTTTGAAATACCATATATGAAGACTGTATTTTAATGCAAGATCCAGCGCACTTGGAAGTATGGTTGTTAGTGTTTATATTTCCCATTCGCATGCTACACATGAAATTGATGCAATGAAAGATTAGCTAAATTATGTTTTAATTAGAACGCAAAACACGACACAGGTCGATACATGTGACTGAATGAATTACTTTAAAGGACGAATAAAAGTCCTTTAAATTTTATGAAAGTTAAGAAGTAATTTTTGTTTTAAGCTACATATGACAGCTGTTGCTGTTATGTTTTCATATTTAATTTGATAAAAATGTTTACTTAAAATATTTGTCTGAACATTTCTTTGAATTCACTATAATATAAAACTTGAAATACAGTGTCTTAGTCTAGTCGCACAAAGTTCCGAAGAAGGAAAAATTATTTCAGAGTCAAAGATGTAATTGTACAGTAATCGGATCTCCTGATATTTTCAGTGATATCACTGACAAAAACTAGATGGGAGCTGAGTACGGCGATGTCGCAATTACAAGCGAGACGATGGTGATTGCATGGCGGCCGGCTCCTTAGAGCCGCACACAGCGTAACATTACAAATTGGTGGCGGAGTTCCGTGTCCGGGACGTGGTAGTGGCACCTTGAACCTTGTCAGTTTGAGGGTTAATTCCACTTTTTAATTCCAATTTTTACTACAGGCTACTTATTAAAGTCATATTTTTCTTGTTTGTGGAAACTTTGAGGAGAATTAGATGATATGAAAATGTACTGCTTATTAGATATTTTCAGACATGGATTCTGGTATGATTGTGGATGAACGAATCGATCCGGACTTTTTGGCCGTATGTTGATTGTCTTTTTTATTCTTACTGTATTATCAAATTCAGAATTCAAGTGCCATTGATTTTTGAGATAAACACACGTTTGCAAAAGACTGTTTTTCCAACTCTGCCTTTAGCAGTAACAGTCTTAAGTATTACTTCTAGTAATATGTCTTTGCACAGTTACATTTCAAGTCATTCTACACGTTGTTAGGTCTTCATAATTGTGATTCCACTGATTTGGTTCTTTGTGGTATCATTTTAATTGACACTTTAATTCCACTGATTTTATGACGTAATAATTGGTAATAACGTGGTTTTACGTAGGTAATAACGTGGTAATAATTATAGTAGTAATAACGTGATAATTAATAATTATAACGTGGGTAATAACATGGTAATAACGTAATAATTGGCAACATAACTGGCAACGGTAATAATAGTTTTAATTAGTACTTTGTTGCATTTTAATGACTGATTGTTTTACTCATAGTTGCCAAAGCAAGTATTTTATTCTTTTTGCGATCCGATGGTCTAGTCACAGCATACTCTATGTATTTACTACAAGCTGCTTATTAACGTCATATTTTTCTTGTTTGTGGAAACTTTGAGGAGAATTAGATGATAGGAAATGTACTGCTTATCGTATAGCGTCGTTTTAATTAATTTGGAGCATATTAAAGGGATTATTATGTGAAATTTGTTTAACAGCAATAAAAATAGGTATGTTCACTGGCTGTAAGGTATTTTTGTTCCAGAACTTGGAAAGGACCTACAATGAACAAGTAGCTCGCGGTAGTCCAAGTGCGGTTGCAGTATTTTCATATGCTCAGGGCTTGATCAAATCAAACAACCGCAATGTTTGTAAAGGGATTAAATTATTGGAAGGTTACTAGATTATTGGTACTATGTCCCTTGAAAAACTAACTTAGTTGGACATTAATCACGATTAATGGCGATAAACAAGTTGATTTCCATGAAAACATGCTGCTATATGTGTTAGACAACTATGTTACAGTAAATCATGCTTTAGGAGTACACTAAAAAAATTAATCATGGCAACATATTTAAAAAACAGTTGAGATTTTAGGTATGCTTATTATGCAGTATATGTTTTAAGGCAACAAATTATAATGCTGAAATAACTATGACAAAATGTATTCCGTTTAATTTGTTTTCTTAAGATAAGGCGACATTTTCTGACCACCAGAAGTAATATTGTGTGTAGATTTTTGTATTTTAGATTTATTGCGGCAAGAAGTTGAAGACATATCAAAGCGTGATTATGTGTACTATCTTGCAGTAGCACATACTCGCCTGAAGGTAAGGCTCAATATCATGAAACCTTTTCAGAATGATCGATTTTATTGAACGATGAAGCCTAAAATTTTAGGAATACGATCGTGCTCTTGCATACATTGATGTTTTACTTAGTGCGGAGTCGAATAATCGTCAAGCGTTAGGTCTGAAGGATGTGATTAAATATAGAATGAAAAAAGGTAAGCATCGGTTTTCTTGCAATGTACGTTTTTTTGATAAAGTTATGAAATGTCTTTTTTACCGGATAGCAATTTTAATCTAAGATTCGTTCAGACGGCATCATTGGTATGGCAATATTGGGTGGAGGAATTGCTGTAATTGGGGGTTTAGCGATTGCTGCGCTTGCTGTTTCAAAAAGGTGATCTTATTTATACTTGACATCATTGTTTTTCGTTTCAAAAATACGAAAGCAAATAGAGCAGGCTAGCATTCTAACTGAATGAAGCAGAGAAAATGGAATACTTTACTCAAACACCATTTAGAAAGTTGGATTTAAAGTTTTGGGTTGTTTTCAGAAGTTCTCATTCATAAACAGTGGTATATTATGTGTAATTATTACCGACCGCAATATTATCTCATCATTTAACTGTAAGATTAATTTGTTCATTATTTAGTCAAGTCACAGATTTCATATTCTTGGAATGTACGTACTTACCTTCGGATATACTTTGTACCATCCATTTCCAGTAATTTTCTTTCCAATCATTTACAATTTCAAATTCAGCATATGTTTAAAGTGTTGAATTTCTATATTTTCTTAAATATGAAGTGCTGCAGTTACGGTTGAGGTAAGTTGGTGTTTGAGATACTAAAATTGCAGTCATGGCAAGTTGATGTTTGAACAAAATGTGATGTAAATGAGGACGTGAGCAGGATTACTTAGTGTTCAGGCGTTTACAGTCGTCAGGCGTTGCGGTTTTATTTTTCTTTTACTTATTTGTGCTCGTTGCAGTGAATAGCATACATCCGCTAGCGAATTTTCTCAAGTTACAACAGATAAATGAATAATTTGGTAAGCCATCTGTCATCCTTTCGCAGCTGCGATATGAAATGAGTGCCTTAAGCACTTGATGGAGTGAAGTTTTATTTGGGAAAGTAAGATATTTCATAAGCAAAGGAAAAATACTTAAACACTGAGCATGGCAGCAAGATAAGCTGTTCAATCCAGTATAAGACATCATGAAACATTTTATTAGTACTGTAATAGAAAATGAATAGTTTTGTCACTGTTTACGCAGTGCTAATTGATATGCTAGTCAGTCCAAACACTGGTAATAAATAGATTCGTTTAAAAAAAATCACATCAGCTTCAATTCTTTAAAAATGCACGAAATTTCTGGTTCCATGCATTAAAAGTGGAGCCTAAAATATTGCTAGATGTAATGCAACAGAACGAAATCGAAAACAATTAGTTCGAATACTGAACAGGAAGAGTACTTGTGGTTTTACATGGAATACCGGAGTTTAACACTGTATGTAAGAAGGTTTAACTTGAAATCGAGATGTAAAGTATCCATCTTCACTCAGTGATAGCTCACTTAATCACCGCAATAACACAGCTGTGATTAATAAACGTACGGGAAGAAGTCCTGCTTCGAGTTCTGTAATGAATTCGTCTCATTTAGTGTGATATTACTGTTCTTATAAGTTTCACACCCACAAAACTCAGAGCACCTATTAGCCTTAAAATTGATCATTTAAAAGGAAGGATAGCAAATTTTAACGGAATTAATGATATGTTTGGTTTTTTTTATCTTCATAATTTTATGCAGTGAACATCAATGCTTTTTTTACAATGTTTTGGAGCAGATCTCCCTTTACAATCGGTTAATTGTGTATGTCCTAGCACCTGTAAACTTTGTTTTAAATTTTTGATTAATTCTTAGCTTACTTTCACAAGGCACTACATTTTAATCCTCAACATGCCATCATTGTTTCTCTCCTCCTTCATCCTGCAGAGTAAAATTAGGGTTCGAGAATGTGGGCGATGATGTTGAGTTAGTTGAAGTGCACGCCACAGATACCGTTGTTGATGTATTGTTTGAGTCAAGTGGTGAAGTTATGGTAACACCCACAGTTGGACCATTGTTCTGCAAGTGAAGCTATATTAACTTTAAAATCACTTACATATAATCTTAAAGTTGAAAAAATGAACTTCTAGACATTTTCTTTTCCTACAGAAATTTTATTGCGGGCTACTATAGAGGGATACTTAGTATTCAGGTAAGACTTTGCAATGCATAGTATTGCATTTTAAACTGTAGAAAATAACTGCACGGCTTACTAAACAACTCTTTCTCACTTGAGATTACAGGTGCAGTGATTTTTTCTTTGCAAGGACGCGCCAAATGCAAAGAAATCCGTGCTTGTTGAAGTGAACTTGAATTATAGGGGAGACTTTCTGCTTGCTCTTTCTGCCTATAACTTGCCTGGATAGAAACTATGGGGAAATTTGATTGAGCTTTTTTTCGGTCGCTAAAATATACGTAGCAAGCGAGCAACACACGGATCACCCACGTCAGCATCAACGCAAAAGTGAATGGAGATATGGCATAAATTAAAGCATTCAGTCGAATATCTGAAATAATGTGAAGGTAATAAGATTGCTGTGGAGAGGGAAAAAATCAGAGTAGGAGGTCTGAGTCGTACATCAACCTGTCGATGTGTGATGCTTTCATCCATGAAACTACTGGACAGTTTTCTTGAGCACGCATATTTCCTACCATGCGGAAGCTATTTAGCATTCATTTTTTCCCTCACAGAGTGAGTGAAAGCTCGAGTAGTCTCGCTATTACTGCAGGTGTTGCTTAATTTCCTCGCTGACCTTGATTACATGCACTCTTCAAACTGTCATGTTATCTCGTCCAGCTTTACCGCTGAACTGATTACCCACTTATTTCTGATTAAATATCTGTTTTGCGCATTAATCTTAATTTTTTCGTCTTTATTTTCGAGAAGTCGTGTGCTAGAAGCGGTTTCTGCAAGCACCTCAGAAAAACAGACGTTAAGGGTTTCTAAGTGAGCCTGAAATAGGATTGTTTTAAAGGCACTATCCGCTTGCTGTCGAAGAAAATTAATATAAGTATCAGAAAGTGTGAATCTTACTGGATGCTTTTGTCGATGGATAAGTGTAAAAGCTTGGCGCCCAAGAATTTTTGGGCCATATTATAGTTAAAACGCTTACGCAGAATAAAATCATCGAAGCCACCAGAGTTAAGAGCTGAAAATGAAAAGTGTCCATATAAATTTCAAATATAACTTAATGGAATTCTGAAGGAGAATGAATGAAACGTATTGCTACAACTACTAACATACTTGCTGAAAATGACTCTTTCTGTCCGAGATTTCCTTAAGAGATTACAGTTTAAGAGATATGAAACCTGAATGAAAAGATATGGTAATAAGAAAGACGCTGATTTGAAGCAATAAGCGATGATCAGTGAAATCCCAAATAAAGCGTTGCAAGCTTCCGCAAAAATTTCTACCCATCCTGGAACAGTAATTAGAGTTCGAGTAGCTAGCTATTTCAGAAGTATCAGCAGAACTTAAATCAATAAAAGTGTTCCGAATGTTACAAAAACAGTGGTAAGAAAGAAATATGTAATGAAGCAACTACATGTTGTAAAAGAGCAATGACGTAGAAATTAAAGGAATTTCGTTTCACAGGAACATTTTGGCGGACAGAATGATTTTTTAAGACTATGGTGGCAATAATTATGATATTTTAATAGCTTTTCAAGTGTTGCTAAGGAGTGATCAAGGAGCTATCGTTCGGTTGAGAAGAGGCAGAAAAGAAGAAAGACATTACCGAAAGTTATTCCTCGATTGGCTATGAAATCGATCCATCGAAATATATCCCATGCAAAAGTAACAATTATAATGAGTTGTAAGGCAGTCTGCAATGATTAGTTTGGAGCAATTTCTGTTGCAGAGAACTAAATTCAAATATTATTGACTGTGGCATAACGCATACTTGAACATGCACACGTCCGAAACAAGTGTAGTACTGCGGAGTTGTACGATTTCGAGGTGGCAGATTTGATTTCAAGCAGTCGAGTAGCATCTTTCTCGATTTGTCAAATCTTGTAAAAGTCGAAAATTACTCTTAAGTGTGCTAATTTTTATGTTTTGAGAATAAATCTTTCCATATAATTAGCATTTTTTGTTCATTTGGAATCTGAAAATTGAAGGATTTTGCATTTGCTAGTAACGTGACTAGTAACGTGTTTTGCAAATGATCGAACACTTCATTGAGCACAAATCAAATACTGGAAGATTTTCGCATTACAGTCAAACCTAAAAACTGGCCAAGAGAAGTCCTATTAAAAACATAACAAATATAAAATTCACAAAATTAAAAGTAAATCAAACGAGGATGGGGAAACGTAATGCGAAAGGTTTGGGGCAAATCAATTTTGTGCACCAAACTTTAAGTTCTGATATGAAAGTAATAGAAATTGATTTGCAGCGCCACGTGGATGCGAGAAAGCTGAAAATTGCAAGAATAAGTGGAACTACTTGAACTGGCTAGGCATTGAACTTGAACTAATCTATGATATTTGGTGAGTAGATATATGCGAAGAAAGTGATATTCATGCAACGTGCGTCCCCGCTAATTAAAAAAAAAGCACTACAAAAAGGCTAATTAACATCCATTTGTGCAAAGAATTCAAATTACAGTACTTAAAGTTTGGTGCACTAAATTGATTTGCCACGTCTAACTATCCATAACAAATGGAAAGCGAAATAGCACTACATACTTTTCCAATATCAAAAAAATAAAAGCTTGAAAATTTCTATTCATTGACTGCTTTCATTGAATTTAACTATTTCGTATTTCTATTTCAATCTCACAATTTTTCAATCTTACCGCTATTTATCGCTTCTGATAACCAGTACACCGACCGGAACATGACCAACTGATACTTATACTTTCAAAGACAATTACGCTCCCAACTACTAACACAACAATCAAGCATTTATCATTTAATTCTTTCACTCGCAGCGCAGCACACCATCGTCTTCATTTGCTCACAAACAAAGAAAAGGTAAGTGCGAAAGGAATGAAAATAGGTAATCATAATTACATTAAAAGAAAGTATGAAGGGGAATACGAATGCAACAGCTATCGTTAACCACTTCCTCCTCGAGCGAAAAAAAATAAAATTTGAGCTTTTGATCACTGAACTTGACAACTAGTTGTTAGTTATTAGTAATTAATTAAGCAAATTAACAATAAATAAATAGCACAACTTTTCTAAGTTCCACATTGAGATATTAAGCTGCAGAGTTTCAAGTTTTTTAGCATCAAACTTTGTTTTTCGCCTCAGTGATAATCCTGTAAAAGCTATGTGAAGTGCTACAAACTTTGAACAAAAAAATTGTAAATTTTAAAAAGAAAACAAATTTCAGTGAATTAGATTGGTTAGCTGGAAGCGTTAGTAACTGAAATTCTTCACGTCCAAAAAAGTGATCTGCAAGTCGACTCACTAAGTTTTAAATTAAAATTATAGAGGAAAATAAAAAAGGCCAGAAGGTTGAGAAAATAAATCAATCTTAAAGTGGTGCATTAATGAAGAAGCTAGTTTAGAGATTATAAATATTATTAATTAGAAAACTAAGAGTGAAGAAAAGTTGAATTGGAGTAGATGCGGCTTAATTAAAGGAAAAAAGAATTAAACAAATTGTGGTGAAGCAGTTGGAATAACTCTGCAACAAAAACGACTTCTATGATGTGAGCGAGTTTTTTTCATTTTAAATTAGTTAAAAAATTTAAAAATAACTGTGAACAGAAATTTTTCTATGTTATTTCTATGTTACGCACACACACACGCACACACAGACACACACACACAAATGTGTGATTTCGAATTAGACAAAAATTGAAATTGAAATTGATGAGGAATGTGAGAGGAATCGGCGCAGGGAAATAATTAATCTCTTGATGAATGGCTTATTCTACAGCTTTGTTACAAATAAATTAAAATACTAAACTCCGCAAATTTAATAGCGAAATAATGTACAGTTATAAGTCTTAAGTTAGACGTTTGAATTTGAAACTAATAGCGAGAGGATTTAAATTTTCAGTTATTCAATAAATGCCAAACTTTCGCTGTATAATTTTTTTCTTTCTTTTTCCTTCTTCTTCTTCTTTCTCTCTCTCTCTCTCAAGCACTAGTCCCTTTTAAATGCTAAGGAATACGGAAATTGTTATGATAACGTATGAGAGGAGAAGATAAGAGGAAATAAGCAATGTAATAAACAGAAAATAGGAACGATAAGCAACAGGTGTTAAGACCTGACCGATCGATTAGCTGCGTCTCTGATAATTCTAACTAAATCAAAGATGTGCTTGTCGAAATAATAACTTTCATTGAGCAGTATTCGGTTGAAATTCCAATAACAGATTAATGCACAAAAGCATTGATCCTAAAATTTTCATGCTTACTGTTGCACGAGACAGTGGATAAGTGATCCTGAGCGGCCATTGCAGCTAATGCAATGAATGAACTAGCTAATTTCGCGCAATCGATAAACTGAGTGATTAATTTTGCAAAAAAAAAAATAGCATTACAAATTTTAGCGATGAATACTCCACGATGCTTTAATTTTTTGCCACAACGACGAAATTTGTTGGTTTCCTTTTTTTTTTGTTTTGAATATATTAATGCTATTAGCGATAAAATAGCCGTAAGAGAAGAACGCATTGGAATTTGTTGTGTGAAACTAAACATTTCGCTTTCCTCCCTTTAGCGACAAATCACCGATTGCATTTAATAAGCTATGAAATAAATTGTGTTGAATAATTTCCCAAGAAAATAGTGGCATAAATTTAAGTAAAACATAAGCGCAAAGGTTAGCTCGTCCATGGAGGAACACAAAAAGAGATGAAAATCGGATTTTTTTACTTTCTTAAAGAACACACCAGTTGAAAAGAAAACACATCCTTTCATCTTTCTGAGGAGGAAGAAGACAGCTTGTGCAATTTCATCTCTTCGAAAAACTCCTACTCATTTCAAACAGCAGAACCGTGCAGGATCGAGGAAAATTGACATTTGGCTTCACTCAAAGGCAATTAAAAATATGACAGAGTGGGAGCATTTTGCTTCAAACCATAAAAATATCCTAGCCGAATGATTTATCGACAGTATCGATCGGAAATTACGAAGTTCAAAGGGAAGAGATGCTAAGCCTTTGCTCGAAAAGGATTTAGCTAATAGAAAATGCAGAAAGCTAATAGATAAACAAGGAGGATGTTATTGTTCGTTCCGGAAATATTGGAAAGCGAATAAAAATTATTTAAATTAGTCAGACGCTACTTAGTCGGCATTTCTGGAACGACAAATTTTTGATTGAAATGTCAGTAATTGAATGTGAACTTTCAACTTTCCGAGGTTTTCTTCCACGTCCTCCTTGTACGCGTTTTCAGTTGTCGGAAGGGAAGGAAGAGAGAGAAGCAAAGTGATGCGAAAAGATAAAAAATGACTGGAAGAGGAGAGCGCGAAGTAAAATGGAATGCGATTGACAGGGCCGAATTGAGATGGTTGCTAAGTGGTATATGAAAATTGGGTTTTTAAATTCCTGATCGTTCAATTTCAGCTTGCAGCAGTAACAACGACTCGTACTTTAAAAATGCCTACACAATCGATAAATATCGGAGGCAGTTGTTGTTGTGCAAAATGGAACGAAGTGAATTTTATGTTGAATGTAAATGTTGGATGTAAATGCCTCACATTTTTGGTAGCAATGTAATGAAAAATGTAATAGTCAGCAGTCTTCCATTAAGAATTTGAGCTTAAATCTTAAAACGATAGACCGCTGAGTTATTAGCTGAAATAAGTAATAAATTATCAACATATTTTTTGATGGATTCATAAAACAAGTAAGCATTTCAAACTGGGAATACTTCGTTTAAAATTATTGCATTTAGCTTTTCTGATGTTTCTCGTTGAAATCTGAAATTGAATTAGTGTAATTCCTTGCGAAAATATAAAATAAACAGGGATCTAAGCCCGATGATTTAGTTGAAATTAATTTATTGCAGCGTACACACAATCAAATGATAGTGTAAATTGTAATTTAATAAACATTCAGCCTCCATTTTTGAACTTTTCTTGCGAACTTCAAGATAAGCAGATGTGAATCAAAAATACTTAAATATTTAACTTCCGCGAGTATTCCATCGCCATCGCTCGCGCATGAACAAGTCATATAAAGGATGTGCGGAACACTATTATTTATTAAGAACAGTGCAGTTATTCGGTAAGTACGGTTAATCTAAAAAACCCATTGAAATGAAACGGATAATATAGGAATTGGGGGAATCTGAAGGGGAGGATTAGCACGCGTGAGGCTATCTCCGCTGGCACTCGCTGATGGGCAGTAGCCACACCGAAGCCTAGCAGTAGCCGAGCAGCATCTCCAACGCCTTTCTCCTCGCCTTCCTTTGTAAGAACTCCGTCATCTTTCTTGTTGCAGATGGAAGGGGTGAGAAAACTCATTTGGAGGACTGCCTAAATTGTTGGAGCGCCTAAGCCCTAACTGGCCGAAAGTTAGATGGCATTTGCATCCGAGAAACTAACCATTGTGGTTCCTGCAATCATTGCTCGCTCGTGTGATTTCAGTTGCTTTCTGATATTTTTGATAACATCCTAACACGTCAAACGGTAGAATTTTACGCTCATCGATAAATTATAAAAGTTTAAATTAAACTGGTTGACGCCCATCTCTTTCCACTCCCAAGTTAAGTGTTGCAAAAGAACTGCTGAAAGGGTGCCTTTCGTGCGAGAAAGGAAATTTACAGGAGAAAGTAAATTTCATTTCGCTTTTCTAGTTGAAATCGCAGAATATCATTGTGTTATCATATTTTCGACAATATTTTTTGCTTGTAAGCTATAGTAAAAATTTTTGAAAATTAAAAAAAATCACTGGCATGTTAGGTTAGGTTAGGTTAGATTAGATGGTTGTTTCTCATGACGCTCATTTTTATATTAAAATTCACTTTTCACTGTTGATTTCCGCAAAATTCCAAACTAATTTTTCAAGTCTTTTTTTTTAATTTTTGCTAATTTTTTTCTTCTTTACTTTTAATAAAGCTTGTTGTATCACTCAGAACAATCTTCACTGAATGAACAGAGAATTCAGTGTTAAAAGTACACGCATGAACACTTCAAATAAATTAACGGAAACGTCAAGCTCATTGCAATCAATGCGCAATGCATTCCTTTGTGCTACAATCACGACTGTTTACTTTACTGTCAAATTCAACGTGTAGAGTTGAATGTTAGCTCTCAATGATGGTAGTAGAAAATGTTGCGCATTTATTAGCATGTATAATTACTCAAACGCTCAAGAAATGCTCATTATTAATTATTTAACTCACCACTAATTATTGAAAAGAGCGAGTGATTGAAGTAGAAGAGAAATGGAGTAATTAATTTTCACGTCAAATGACGCTTTCAAGTGAATTCCTCCTTAACTCATTGCTTATACAATGTCATGTTGGGCAGTGCAATTACATTCAAGCGTGAATTTCATGACAGAAATGTTTGCTGAAGCGCAAAGTCAATTATGGAAATGCTTTCTCCTTCTGGTAGCTAGCTATCTTCCACCTTCCAGCTAACATTCGGCGGTGTGAGTTAGTCAACTTCTCTGATTTCTTCGACAACAGCTGTTGCGCGACGACGCTGAAGCCACTCATGCAACTTTAGTTAAACGAGTAAAAAGAGGAAAATGCCAATTCAACTGAGTTAGCTCAATTAAGCCAAACTGTTTCGTAATAATTCAGTCATCCCTCATTGCGCGTTTCTGTACCGAACGTTCTGTCCAGCTTTCCGTGCTTTCTTCTAATTACACAGTTCTTGCTGGTTCAATATTGAGAAAAGGGTAGGATTAATTAAAAGTTGGATGGCTCTTCATTAGCAATTCAATTTACTTGAAGCTTTAACAGTATTGGTAATTTCAGCAAAAACGCAAAACATATGAAAAAACATATACAAATTTCACCACTTCTGTTTGAAATTACGATTATCGATTTTCAAATCTGTTTCAAGCAGAAATCTGGTGCCTCAGTAACCAATGTGATTTTTTAGTATCCGTAGAGTGCCGTCATAGCGGTTCGAAAGATGCTGGAATAATTGTTTGAGTAGCCAATGGAATTTTCTTTTCTCTTTGCTAAAGCGTGAAGTGCAGGTTAGTTGATTAATTGACAAACAGGAAGTGAAACTGAAGAATAGAAATTCAAAAACGATCGGTGATGGCAAATCTGTGCATTGCACACTTTCTCAATTTATAATAAGTTGAATTGGAATGCTTTCTGCCTGTTTAACTTCTTCGGTTTATTAATGCTTGGATTAAAATTCTTCTCAGCATTTTAAGGTAAATCTAACGTTAAGCGGCGACTTTTTTCACGCAATATCTCAGTAGATACGAATCTCACGAGACTTCAATTAAAATTTCACGGAACCGAAATAGCAGAATTAAAGTCAATTTTCAGTGGATGCAATCAGCAGGCCGTTGATGTTATCGACGCCTAATAATTAAATGAAGGAGAAATAAAAGAGTAAGTTCCTGGATATGCTTAAGACTAATAAATTAGAAAGTATTTTAAGCTCTCTAGCAAATGCAAGGTAATCCTCCAAGAGGAATATTAGCAGCAGCGCTCATAATCATCATTACCGCCAGTTGTTTCACATCAAATTTATTTCTTCTCACAGGAAGCATAAAAGCAGTAATCAAACGATGAACGTTGTTTGATGTGATTGATTGATTGATTGATAATTACAAGTTCAGAGAGAGTAGCATTGGCTTCAGTGACTTTAATCTGAAAGCAAATTACCTTTTTCACCAACAAAATTCTACAGAGAGAGCTTTTAAAAAGTGGATTACAGAAGAGAGATCTAATGTGCTCAGGAAAACAGTCCTTCATAACTGTCTTTTCAACAACGATTTCTTCCACGTTTCTAGCGGAGAGCCTTGAATGATGGCGCTAATTAAGTGTTATACGTGGGGAAAGCAAAATTTATTGAAGAAACCATCAGCATAATATTCTTTCAATCGCTTCGTTGAATTTATGCTGTGGTGAAAGCAACACGAATAATGATCTTTCTCCCATTTTTGTCCAATGCAATGCATATTATCTGTCTGTCGGAGTTTGAATTTTACAACTTACAGCACTTATTACCTTCGTATTGTTGCCACTTTGCCAATTGTTCAGAACTGATACTAAAGTTTGAAGTTTCGCAAGTTCAACTCCGGCCATTTTGGAAGTGAAAGAAATCGGTTCGCAAACTAATCGCTAGCTTATTAGCCACCCCAAAGACTGCGGGATGACGTGGGGAGCTAATGGTCGCACTTTGCATTGAATTATAATATTCGTTTATTATTTCAGCAATACCAACACTTTTACCTCATCCGTTCCAATCATGTGGACTGAAGAGAAAGAATGGAAATACGATGAAATTCCAACACTTGTTATATTAGAAATAATGCTAATAATTGCTAATCTAAGCTTTTGTGTCAAATAAAGGAAGCACTATTTTAGTGTAATTTAATTTCATCCTAAGACGTTATTTGATATAAATCAAAGTTTAAATTGTTTGAGTAATTAGTTTGTGGGATACGAGAAGCATTACCGCGCTGCTATTGATAAGCCGACTCTAATTATGTTGTAACCTAATTAATGCGAGTTGGAAACGGATGAAATGTCATCAAATTTAATTGTGTCAGATAATCCAGAGATTGAAGACGATGAATGTGGCAACCCTCGAATGCTTCCCATTTTGATATTTATGGAAGTTATGAAGCTTAAGTTATCGATGAAATGGAAAAGATGCATTCATAATGGGTAAATACATGGTATAGGCGTAAAAAGAAACAATGGAAAACTTGCCAAATGTAAAATTTCAACTATCGCATTGTTTTCTAAGAGTATCAGAAATTTTCCTCATAAAATGAATTAGCATAAAAAGCATCACTAATTCAAGTACCGTAGTCTTTAGATCATTACAGTTGTATGAAATCGTTAGCAATTCTGGTTCTGTGGTTCTATTATAAATGCTGCAACTGAAATAATCAGGACAGTAATTTAAGAAGTTCATACTAATGATCATTAAATATGTGTATGCATATGGTGTGTAAAGATGTCAAATTAAAATTAAATTCAAGGAATTTTATTTCTGGTGCGTTAGATATAACATATAAACAATTGGTAAATTTGGAGTAATCACACTTGGAGTATGCGTTCGTGGTTAAAGAGATAAGCTCCGTGTTGATAATTTTCCCTTAAGACATTAAGCATTAATCAACAGCATGGTCGGAATTTGCATTTAAACAAAGTGTTGACCAAGTTCAAAGAGAATTTCAGGCTGAATAGGCCGAGGCTTGAGAGTGGAAGTGGTATCGGTATTGCAACTCTGGCGCGAACTGACGATAATATCTCTAACATTTCCTGACATTTATTAGATGTGCTTGCACTTTGTTAGTACAGTTTGTTTACGTCCCACCTAACAGCAAACATATCAACTCACCAAGGTTATAAATAACTCATCCAATTCGAATTCACACCACTTGACCGCTTTCTCGAAATAAGAGCCTTTTGATATACCACAGTGACCTGAACTGAATGAGTGACAAGCAAGTTCCTATCACTTCAACTCTATAATTATGCAAATTTTGAAATTCTCTGGTTATGGGAATAATATGTGAGGTGTATTGCACATACATGGAGCAGTGGAATAAATGAGGAAGATTAATAATCATATCCATCAGTTTTCTAGCAAAACAAATTGAATGATATTCGTTTCGCATGAGAGGTTAAGGTCACAGAGGGATGAAAATAGAGGGAAATTCGCAGAGTACCTTGTAAAGGGATACCGCTAATAATACTCTTTTTCTTCCATTTTCCCTTCCATTTATGCGCCTGCTACGAATAAATTATGAGCACTCTACCCTCCTCTCAATCACCGTTCTAGGTATTAATTGTGCCCACAGCTTAATTAACACCGATATGCTAATTAACCTGCGGAAGGATCAATAAAATTAGAGTATCATTCACATTCAACTGCCCAACCGAAATTAATTTTCCGTTTCTAAGCGTTGCTGCTCATCTCATATTCGTTGAAATATTTAACACTTCCTCTCTCTTCCAGTGAACCATTGCTTTCGCGCATTTCCATTTCCATTTCCATTCCCATTCATTCCATCCATTTCTTATTGCAACAGTCTATCTTTCCGCATACTTCCGCTGGAATTGCCGCCGTCAGAGAAGTACACGCGACACTCCAATTTTTCATTTTCATTGAACTTTTAGAAAGTGAAAAGAAGAAGTAAGGTAAATGGCAATTACGGACGTTCACACGTGCCCTGCTACTATTACTCATCACGGCAACAAAAGCAGTATTAAATTTGTAGATATTAAATTAAGCAGCTGCGGATCCTTATTCAATCGTGGTAACCAATGGATGTGAGTGGTCGCTAAGGCCCGGTGTAGTCGTTTACCTTCAACCCCTCTGAAATGGCCTTCTTCGTCCTGCCCTCATCCTCACAATGACTAAAATACAATACATTGTCGGATCTGAGTAAATGAATTACTACTGCCCGTCAGATTCATTTCCCAGATCGTTCGACGACCATCGGCAACAACAGACAATTGTTGTCCTCGCCAAATACCACCACTCATTATTTTCACTTTTTTAAAAATTTTTTTCGAAACTTTAACTGATGCATAGCAGCTATGTCCACGTAATATGCCTATATCTATATTTTGCCTCACTAATCAAAGATTAATTCAGCCACACGAGTTTTCGTTTTTCGAGGACTTTGCTTCTTCATTTTCCACATATAACGGAACCGCTCCACTTGCAACTTAAATCCTTCATTGCTTTTAAAAATAGCTTTCATTTGCTGAGTGAGTTTGTTCAAACAAATTTAAATGAATTGCTTCATAATGCTTTCCTAACACACCCAATGTAAGGCAAAGTGATTCATCTACTTATCGAATCACAAGAAATGATTTTATCACGTTGTTTGACTTTTCTGATACCGATGTTTTCCTCTTGCAATAAAATTTTCCAACGCACAATGATACTGTCGCTAATGTAATGTAATGTGTAATTCAATTGTTAAATTTTTCCAAAAAAAACTCAGCTGAAACACTGACTAATATTTTAAGTAGCGAGCAAATTTGAGTGCGCAATATTTTAAATTTAGTAGTAAACATTAGCTGGCAGTAGCGAGAAAAACTTGCATGGAGAATTTATTTAGCAGCTGTGCATCAGCGGTGGTTTTATTGTGAATTATGAAAATGAGGAGTATATCACCAGTTGTGAGAGGGAAAAATTGCGCTGGAAATTTGATCGGAACGTTCATCGAAAAGAAAATGAAAAGCGTGAAGAACAGGTGCAGTGTGCTAATAATTAGCTGCGGTAGTTTATGAGCTTCCCAAACGACGGTATATCTGTCCATCTACCTGTGCAACTCACACCATCTCTCCTTCATTTCCCTTTTAAAAAGCAGTAAGACGGTTCCTGAAATAAACAGTTAATCGACTGCGAGTCGCATATATTCCATCAAATTCTAGTTTCCCCCACAAATAAGTTAAAGTTTTTCAAAAGAACGGTTGGGATGATTTGATTGGAATGTGAAGCACCACTTGCTAACCTCGTCCAGCGTGCTGCCTGAGCACTTGTGTGAAATCGAAACAATGTCGCGATCAGCTTTCTAACTGCTACCTCAGCATTGAATACTTTCAGATTTAATGTCCAACATTTTTCAGCATTTGCTTTTGCGTTTAATTTTTATAAATGAGCCTTCAATTCCGATCAAGCAAGGCACAAGTGATGGCAAACTGCGCCTAAAAAATGCCTCATTGATCATTTCACTTCATCTTCTAACTTGCGGAAATATTTCAGAGCGACAGATCATGACAGTGGTGAGGGTGCTGTCGGCGATTTCAGTACTAATAGCTGTCATTAGTG
The DNA here is from genome assembly GCA_963070105.1 of Litomosoides sigmodontis. Lineage (NCBI taxonomy): Eukaryota > Metazoa > Nematoda > Chromadorea > Rhabditida > Onchocercidae > Litomosoides > Litomosoides sigmodontis. The sequence continues at coordinate 10,037,359 of OY718807.1, forward strand.
CCGAGGGTTTCGGTATGTTAAAAAGTACAAACTTCTGCATGCAAACTTCACTTTCTTTTTGGCATTTCAAAAACTTTATTACTGACTATGCGGGAAAATTTTCCTGAGTATAAATTTCAATCCTTGTTTGCATTCTTACAACTTTCTAAATGTTTGTATGCAGTGGAGCCCAGATGAGTGGAGCCAGCTATCTGATGTTCTATCTAATATTCCTCTAATCCTCTCTGCCCAATAAATAAATCCTATGTTCTCTAAATGGAGTAATTAAACCTAATGATTGACGAATTAATTATTCATACACCTTTTTATGCCTCGGAGGCTGAACTATTTGACCATCTCAATCGACCGAGCCGCTCAATAGAATAAGCCTGCAGATGATATTTTTTGCATTTCCAGTTGAAGAAGTATCATGCACCGCGGACGCTATCAATGTGGTTTTAAATAAGACCGATCCGGACATCCAGCGCTGGATGTCCGATCCAAAAGCACAACCGGTTGTTTACGTTTATGAGCACAAAACTCGTCCGCCATGCGGTACAGCAATGAAAAAAGGAAATTCGGTTAACTATAATTTCACAATTCCATATGGCAATCATTGTGATGTTCATTTAACAGATTTGGTTCGTTGCACTTGTGGATATTTGTAAATCAAAAAAAAATCATTAAAATTTTTTTTGGTTCGTTTTAAGATATCGCATTTGTTTTTCCCGTCATAAATTTTGCGTTTGTTTCCTGCAAACCTTCAATACAAATCGGATAAAATTTTTCTATTTTTTATAACGAAAAAAAGGTTGAAGTGGAAAGGTTCAGTTTCATTGTAAAAGAATTTTACTTCCAGGAATTTATTAAAATAATCTGTACGACTGCATTTCTTTTACAATTTAAAAATTTCCTAGTTTAAAAAAAAAACTAAAAGTTTCAGGAGCCGAATTATCGAAATGCTGAGACTACAATAGCGCTCGAAAATAATGCCGACATCACTCCCTCGAAGACTATACGTGTTAATCACGTATTTTGCTTATATACTAGAAGTGTGCAAACTATACGATTTAATGACATATCCAGGTCATTTCTAATTTAATAAATTCCAGTGATTTGATCTTGAGCCTCACAATTTTATAACATTTTAGCAGTGTTTTAATCACTAGTCCTATATAGCTGTTAAGGAGAAATTATTCATACATATATATCAGATCGAAAAGCACTCTCAAATCTCCGAGGAAAAAGAAATTTCTGAAATTAATAGCATTCTGTTCTTTTTCCACAAGTGATGCACATTGTCCTAACTGTCTGTTCTTCAATAAAAGCCCAAGTTGTAGTGGTCATGAAGTGGTTGCATCAACTGGTGGAAAACCAAAGCCTAAAGTTGAAATGATTTTTCGTAGCATTGATGGACGGCCCTTACGAGCCGCTAAATTTGGTGATATCGTTGAGTTTTACGTCGCCCTTTCTCCAGACAGTAAGTTGATAATTAAATTTGAAGTTTGAGGAATTCTAATGGTTATTACCATTCATTATCACTATGAGTTGTCATTAGTGCTACTGTTATTGCAAAGTGAGAATGATAAATTCATCAATTAGTTCGAGTCGCTCACCGTTGATTGGAATGAAATGATTTCAAAAGGTCGGCTGTTTGCAGTGATCACTTTCAGAGGCTTATCATGGAATTAGCCCCAAGGAATGCATGTTCTCCGATCGAGAAGATATGTCGTCACCTGACGCAAAGCACTTGACTTTTGTCCAAAGCAGGTTCGCGACATTTGCTACACACGAATTTTTGATTTAACAGGGATAAATTGTTACCGTCCTCTGCTTCCGCTTGCCACCATATACATTTAAGTTCGAGCCATCAACACATTCCGTTCTTCAACTAAAACAACTTTTAATAAGTTTCATTGTTAATTGCCGTGATCAATAACCGGAGTAATTGGTTGAGCAAATCTCGCGATTTTCAGCTGCCCGGTAGACGAAATGAGTGAAATCATCGATCCTCTGGCAAACGTCAATGAAGAGGTGTACTTTTCAAAATTCAAAACGTTCCGTTTCGGTAATCAATCGACAGTATTTGCTCATTGCACTGTCCAAGTATGTCTCACCACCGAAGAATGTGCACAGGTACTAAAATTTTGTAAATGATCTAACAGTGAGAAATCTCTTATGAGCGATCTAAGATTGAGAGATCATATAAACTTCAATGGTCAAGCGTTGGACTGCTTTGCGAGGATTTCATGTTTTCCACACAAATTAGCTGTTCAAAGATGTGTCGTACTCAATAAACAGTTCCAAATTAATTATAAAGTCGCAAGGAGGGATTTCTTGAAGCGCATTATTTTGGTATATTATAAGTAGTGTAATTGCTACCCTAGAAATGTTTCAAACGAATCAGCAATTCGAATTTAACTGCTGAACGACTGCGTTTCCGACACAGGCGTCAACTGGAAGATGATTATGACGCTACGGAAATCCGTAAACACAAGGTTATCAATGAGATTGCCTTAACACGTCCGCTAACTATTTTGGATGATGCAGAAAGCAATGAAGGTTCGGTGCACCACGTTGTTCTCCTCTCTTTCAGCAGTCTATTCCGCTTGCACTCCTTTTCTAGCCTGAAGCTGTGAATTGCTTTACATCGCAAAGACGGCACTTCCCTTCACGTCCTCTTCCAGACAGCTTCTCACTATGAAAAGCAAAGTGTCGATTTTTTTAACTGAGATGTTTCCTTGTGTGTTTCTTCAGTGAATGGGAAGAAAGTGGAGCAATGCCTTCTTAACAGCGCCATCGTACCGTTGCCGATCCTTGTCCTCATCGCATCGCTCTCGCTATTATCAATTATTTGCCTCACTGCATTGATATTTGCTTTGAGACGACTGTCTGCCTACAAGAAACTCGCTCCATACACCTTTGGCATGTACAGGTAAGTGGTATTACACATTCTCATCCTACACAATTTTTTTTCTTATCACTTACACGTTCAATGCAATGTCACGTCGATGCTTGCACTGCCCGAAATTTGTTAATAAAGCCTAGAATTTCCCTACGTGTACGTGTACTGGAATTTCTAAAAAAGCAGGCGCTTTTTTTCCTTTTTCATTATATGAAGTAATCCTAAAAATTGCATTCAAAAAAGGGCGGGAATGGAATGGAAAAATGAAATGAAATGTCCGCTTCATTCTGGCTTCGCCACATTAAAGAATTTCAAGGCGAGTAAAAATGAGACGAGTAACTTTTGAAGCTTTCTTCACTGTGAATTGCCTAAATCATTAGGCTACGTTTACAGTGCTTATTCCGGACCAACGGCATCGCTTCCAGTACGTTCTCTAACCGATCGAGCAGTACGCAGTCTACCTAGTAACGGTGATCCAACAACTTGGATGGATCAATTGTCGGCACGAATCGAATACCCGTATGTTCGAGAAATGTACTAATTGATTTAAAACTACTTGCCTGGATTTTTTTATTTATTTCACTAATTATATGCCTAAAATGATGTGGCATGTAAAGCCAAACTAAAGAAAGACATTCTGAATTTCCAATTGCAATTCACCTAAAAGCTCGCCATTAACCGATAAGTGACTATTCCTCGTAGTGTTGAAAATCGATAAAGGCAATTCTTTTAAAATGTTAAATTCCAGTATAGAATTTAATGGAGATCTTGTGCTCCTAATTGCTTGTCAGTCATGTTGTTATCACTTTGCAATCAATTCTTTCATCGAAACAAATTTAATCGGTTAATTTGTTTGTTTTCTTATATTTTGTTTTACTAACAACACTCAGCAGCAGACATGCTATCCTCAATTCACCAGATTTTATGGTCTTCTGCTTCTGCTGTTGTTCACCACTTAGTGTTTGCTAAATTTATTTCCTTCTACATTTGCATATTCCATTTCAGCTTAATAAAATCTGCTCCATTTATAGCTCTTTTGATTCGTGATCACTGATTAAAACTTTTACGAAAGCAGTTATTTTGTAATAAAAAAAAGCAGGCTTCCCTCATAGGTCTTCATCTGCAACAGTATCAATTTATCTATCAAGTAAAAGTATAAAGTTTAAAAGAAACAAAAAAATTTTTCATCCGTTGATTTCATGTATAAGCCTTCTACTACAAGTGAAGTACCTGATTTCATTAGCGCTAGAAATGCTGTACTTATTCCTTCAAGGATATTTCGACCTGAAATCATCTGAATCGAAAATACGCAAGATCCGTTTTACATTTAATTTCGACTTCTCCTTATCATTGTTGACAAAAAGGTGACGTAAAGAAAGCAAAGGACTACAGGGTAATTTCTCAATAGAGTCAATGATTGCTCGCAGGGATCTGCGACTAGAAATCTTGTCCGAAGTATCGACTAACGTAAATTGATCAGAATAGTTTGAGGAGGTACGAGCAGGAACGTTGAGTTGGAATGGTACGTCAGAGGTGTGGTGACCAGTTCGCAAGGGAGAAACATTGCGTAAAATCGATTGCGACGCATCGGTGCGTTCATAAGCATTCACGTTGAAAGTGGCCGATAGTTCTGGAAAGAAAAGTAATTGAGAAGAAAGAGGTAAAAGGACGGCGGCGCTCTGGGCTTCTCCATCGGCTTTGCAAAGGGACAACTGGTTGTGGCGGAGAGGGAAGGAAGACAGCTCCGCAAAGGCAACCGCAGGGAGAATGAACGAAATATGCGCACAATATTCTGCAGCCACTTTTTTTTTCAAAATGTTGGGGCTGGAGGCATGGGGAATCGAACCCCAGACCTCTCCGATGCGAACGGAGCGCTCTACCCCTGAGCTATGCCCCCGTGCAGTGGCAGCTGAATTATCAGTTGATTTGAGTGATAGTGAGCGGCTCATTGAGGATATTTTGAGTTGAACTCGATCTTCGGCCACCGCATTGTTGTTGAAAAAATAAGGATTTCTTCTCAGTATCATTTGTGTGTTCGAGCGCTGTGAGCCAGCGAGTGCAGTAGTAAAGCGCTCAGCGCAAAAGCGCAAAGGGAATTGAAGCAGTGAAATTTTCTAGCATACCTGATGAAAGAGTTTGAAACTACTGAGGAGAAAAGGAGAAGCTTAGTTGAAAGTGCTGCAGGTTTGCCTGTCAAAAGATCGCTGTCATTAAATAAGAAATAGCACGGTCTATCAAATCATCGCACTGAATTTTGGAAGATTTTTCGCTTAAAAAATTTTAGGAAAAAAAAGTGTTAGGAAAAGAACACTTTGTCGTCGAAAAGTTAAATCAAACTGGAAAGACTGCTGTAGGATTTTTCTGCGATAAAGTTGACGGCGATAAGGAATTTAATCAGCAGAGCTCTTCCACCTATAAAAGTCATTTTTGAAAATTCCGGAAGCTAATTTCTCACTTCATTCATTGTTAGGGGGAAAAATTCCTGCCCAATAGCAGTAATGGGCCCAATAGCTTGCATGTCAAAAGCAAGTCCTGATCAATCGGAGATATAATTTGACTCAAAATTATCTGTCCTGACGGTGCTAAACATTATGAGAGGTTCTTCTCAAGTCATCCTGTTCCAGCAGTTTGTTTATTTTTTCGTGAAAGTTATGCTTGCGGATGAAATGTGGAATGAAACTAGCATGGCGGTTAGTTAAGGGCCATTTAGCTTATAAATGTTAATTAATTTCGCAGATATTAGAAATTAATTAATGGCAAGCTTGGCATGCACTACGAGCAATGGCAAAAAATATTACTGAAATAATTAGTAGAATACTTTTATTGCAATATTATACTTCGTAGCGAATCGAAGGACCAAGTAAAAAGTAAATCGCAAACTATCATCCTTATCAGTGCTCTTATTCTTATTAGTTCAAATAATCCATTGTTGTGATATAGCGAGAGCTGTGATGATAAGCTAGCCATCCGACCATCACAATTGCCAAATTTCTTGCTAGAAATTCGGGTTAGAAATTCCTCACATGAAGTTTTGTGTGTGCGTGTAGACACCTAAAAAAACTGTAATTACAACAATTGTTAAAAGAATAGCAGTTCGTGTGAATAATGAAAGGTAAATTTAATATAGCCGATTGGCTTTTCCAGCATAAATAATGAATAGTCTTAATCATCACAGGGTATGTGAGCTTAGGACTGCTTATACAACGCTGTTCTTTTGGTTATCATCATCACTAATTATGCTTTGTTCATCTCAAGTTTGTTAATTTATCACTTAAAAGTTAGCTTTATTACGGAAAATAAAAACCTCCATATTTGTATTATTTTTTTTTTTTTAAAATAAACGGACATATTTTTTGAGAAGCGATCGTTTAATAGATTGCTAACCAACTGGTTCATTACAAGCCTGACGGATTACAAAGATACCACTGATCTCTGCGAAATAATTTTCATGGCTTAACACTTAGCAAGGTATAACGGTTCGCGCGAAACTTTCTTCGTTGAAGAATTGATGATTTCGCGTAAGTTAGAAAAGGATCCCTTCTAAGACTGCTGTGAAAAGGTTTGAAATGCGAAACAAACTAGAATGAGCGGAAATAATAGAGCTAGCAGAAATTGGAGGAAAGGGTTTTCCTTTTTTAGATTGGCGGAATCTCACACTGTCTGATAACTGCGATGAGTTAGACTTCAACGGCAACGACACAGCGAAAGGCACAAGGATAACCAATGCTACTATTATGTTTAGTGCACGGATTTTAGTGGTACTCCGACAAATGGGTATCCTAAGAAATCGTTGTTCATACAACGATGACGTGAGTGATCAATTAACGGATGACGTGGCGCTATCCGCCGAAAATGTTATGATTTCCGGCAATATTTATGGCACATATTAGCTGCTGAATAATTCAGATCATTTCTGTTTCTTGTGGTCCTCGGCAAGTGCCATTTCATTTCGTATTTTTATTTCCACTTAATTAAATTTTGTTCAATTCCGAATATTAAAAAAATGCTTCTGAGTTTATTTATTTTTGACCGATAGAAATTTCAATTAAGAAAAATCGGTTGCTTTTTTCTTTTAGGAAAAACCAACATCAGATACTATTGTGCTGATCTCGCAACAAGCAACAAGCCTCCTCGACTTGTAGCTTTAGTAACAGCACTGATTGGTTGCAATGTTCAATACGTGAACAAAACGTCGTTTACCACCTTTTTGTTCCAACTTAATCTAATTCTAACTGCCTCTCCCACCACTGCCATCGTTCTATATGCTTGCTGCAATAAGCAAGCTGTCAGTTAGCGCACTGTGTCGCAATTAATCTGAAATTTTTCGAATTTAGAACTGATATTGGAAATAAAATCAAAATGTGCCTTCTCATAAAAACTTCATTATGTTTGCAGCCTTTTGTTTATTTCTGAAACATTTGCACTGACCGACCGGTGGAAGACTTGCAGACACGGCAAACCCTGTCGTGCAGCAATTAGCGAGCAGTTCAGTATCAATGAAAGATGCGAGGAATGTGGGTGGACGTGAGCGTCGGGGGTGGCTTCTGCGTTGGTTGCGTCGCTCTGTTGTTCCATTGGATTCTTAATTTCGGCACTGCCATCTATTGGCAGTGGCCACGAACTTCTCGCCCAACTGCAACCTTCTAACTACTGTGACAGTTTGCTTTTTCGGAAGTATTCCGTTTTTGCCCGCTGCTTTTATGAATGTGAAATGAATAGGTACCGTGGACAGCAGTTATCGCTGTGCTTCACCATCTCAATTACCATTTGAAAATTTTTCTTTCAACTCCTTCATCTTTATCGGAATCATAAGTGCGCTTTGATCGAGGCAATTTGGTGAACGTTGGGGGCAGCTTTAACACTAAGTCAACTGCACCGTGATGACGTAATAACGATACGCTTTGTCCGCGAGATGAATGGATTTCAATAGTTCACACTTTCCTTCTCCCAGTATCTTTCTTTCAGCGAGTCATTCTTTCTCATGCACGCAGAAAAGGCTAGGTAAGATATGGAATTTAAAACAAAGATGAGTTGTTAGTCTAGCTCACTACTGCAATTAATAAATTCTGTTTGAGGGAGAAGCACTCCAATAATAGGGAACAGAAGTGAGCTTGAAGAAGGAATTAGGTAATATGTTATATACAAGCTATCCAGGAAGATATTTTTGCGCTTTAGCATTTTGGAAAGCATTCGAATTTCATAATTCAAAAATGACAGTTTGACTATTTCCGCTAAACGTAGCGAAAATGACATTGCACTTCCACCATTATCACTTTTATTGCAATGTTTTGCCCTTAAATTGCTTGCTATTTGAAAAGGCTAAAAAGGAATGAGAATTGAGATGATATAAAAGAAATGAAATTCCTTCGTTGCATATCACTCCACAGTTGTGTAAAACGCTGCTTCCACGCGATGAAGGAGTCAAGCGTTGGTCGTATCGCGTTCGGCGTTTCCGTTGTTTTAACGATGATTTTCACTCTCATTTCACTTCTCACCCCCGGCAAGATCGCATTTGTGAAATTGGAAGCTAACGAACACTATACTCATCACTAATACAGTAAATTGCAGAGTAAACAAGTGGGCGTCGTGTCAGTAATTTTTATTAAAAGTAATCATTTCAGCTTGGCGCACATTTGAAAAGAAACCTGAAGCGGTGGAGCTAGGACCAGCCGTACCAGCTTCTATTGGCCTCTTCCGATATCAGTGCTTCGGAGATTTAGGGAAAGATGGCAAAGCTAGCAAGGAGAGGAGGCCAGATGTTGATTTCTGCAATTACATCTTCGATGTCAGTTAATGAATCTGCAAAATTAATTGCACCATTCTGAGCAAAACTTCCAAAGCGGAAAATGCACTCGCCTTTTGCAAGATGTCCTTGAGAAGGCTTTTTTATCTTTAAGCTAAATTGCTTCACACAAGCGATATTTCCGGGTCGTCGGTAAACCACACAGCTTGCGATGAACTTCAGAACCGTGAGTCGTGGGATATAACAGTAATGTACACGTTGATATCATCCTTGGTTATCGAATTAATTGCCATCTTGTATTTGTTTCTACCACGAGCATTTTGTTGTGAACAGTATGAACACATGGCGGCACCCTTCAGCGGCTTTGCGGCAACCATATTCATGCTGCTGCTTTATGGTGTCATCACTTATGCAGAACGATATTCTGAAATTTCAAGTAATTCAATTATTCTTAATCAAATCCTTCGTCTAGATGGCAGAGTAAGTAACTGAATTGAAGGTTCCACTTGATTTCTCATCATATTATGTAACGAGTGCTGGTGATGTCACTTTGACATTTGTTGTAGGCTTACTTAAGGCATTCTCACAAACGGAAGGACACAGCGAATTACATCCATCAATGATCATTAGTGGCCTCGGCTACAGTTACTATTTGTTATGCACTGCTCTCGTTTTTTCTTTTCTGTCGCTTATCATTGGCATACTTAATGTCACCTTAGCTTGGTGTTTTCTCTGGTAATAACGATAATGAAGATGGAAATTGCTTGTGACATCACCGCATTCTATCTCTCCATTTCACTGGAATGTTTTGCAAATTAGGAACAAATTCAATTACAAATTTAAAATACTTCTTTCGTTCTCACTTTCCAAATTTCAAAGTATATCTCTTTGGAGCTTCATAACTATGATCGCTTATGCACATCATTCAGGCGATCCATTAGCTTGCAAATCCAGAATCCAAAACAAGCATCACCGGATTAAGGAGATGGGCAAAAAAGTTTCAGGCTTTTTCGTCGAACTATCCAAACTGTCCTTTTATTTTTTCCCACAAAAGTATTCAAATGCTTTTTATTCCAGATGCAATTGTTATTACTTCTTACGATTTAAAATCCATTTCATTTCATACATCGACAATGCCATAGTAACGCTGGCATACTTGCACCAGACGGGAATAACAATTGTGAGTTGCTCAGTAGTGGTCTTATCAATGCAATTGAACGGCTTGAGTTGTTAAAAATCAGTTCAGTTTACTGAACAAACAAGTCCTTCTCAACAAATTCATCTTAACCCATTCGCCAATATTACTTCTTGGAAGTCCTAAATAATTATGCTATTGTAATCAAGGACAACAACACAGAGAAGCCTATTTAACGACTATCCCAACACATTAGGGAGCCTACTCTTATTCGGATATTTAAAATTATTCAAACTAATGACTGTCCATGTAACAATTAATCTAAAATAGTTCCATTACAATGTAAAATAAAATACTACAAATATTTCGATTTCATTTTCCTTGTACATTTAGTACTTGAAAAACTTATGACTTCGTCGGATGTCAAAAAAACTTAACTAGGTTGAGCTAAAATTACTGCGGTAAATAAGATCAGTTCACAGATACGAGATTAGATCTGCAAGTGCCAAACATTTCAGATGTTTTAAATATTGATCATTTATTGCGCTGAAATTATTCCTGTGCTCCATGTTTGAACTCATGTAACGTAGTTAACACGTATTTAACATGTTCTGAAAGTTAAATACATTATTCACCATCAAATGGGAAAAATATTTACATCGTATATTCCGTGTGACATATAACAGCAAATAACTTAGTTAACGACAAACTTTAACATTTTCGGGCATCAGCAAGTTCGTGTTAAATAATTTCCAACCGATTAAAAACGCAATCAATTGTGACCATATATATTAACATTTTTACCGTAACACACTACTTGATTTTCCATTAATTTTCTTTAAAGCGTTCTTTGGCAGTTGATCAAAAATTAGAAATCCAGCAGACCGCTCAATACTGTCCAACGGTACCATAAACGAAGTCAAAGGTGTAGCATCAGGTATCACCTGAAATTATTAAATTCTATCAAGCAGTAAATAGTAAAAATGGTAATGGCTGAGCCCATTAATTCAATCAGTGTAGCTGTTATTGCCATGAATTTTAAACCAGAAAAGCAAGAGTCCATTAATGCTTACATAACAACTCCTTACAAAACTTACTGCATTTGGTAAAATGTATGCTTCTATTTCAAACTTTCCATCCATAATTTCTACCAGTATGACCTGAAATATACTAACTCAATCATGTCATATAACGGTTTCTGGGAAAGCAAAGAGATCGAAGCTACAATACCTTAAAGAAGTGAGTAGGTACGGCAATATTATTTCGACCAATAACTTTATACTTGATGTACAGCGAGCCATCCGCCTCTAATTTTGGTAGGAATAATGGTCCCGTACAAACGTATACACTTTTGTGCTTTCTAACAAGCTTCCTAAAATTTGAGCCGCAATGAAATTTTTGAATGTGCTCAATGATACATCACAACGCAGTGAAGCACAAAGAAGCACCGAGAATCAGAATGATATACAATGATTACTTAATAATAGAAGGGTTCACTTTGTTCTCAAAAAGGTATAAAGTGGTTCGAATTATAACACTCAAATAATCAACAGTATTAGACAACTACGGCATAGCTTAAACAAGCTACCTGACGTGTTTTTCTAATTCATTCCATTTGTTCCTATTAAATCCTTTCCCAATTTGAGGCGCCATATTGCTCAGCAAGAAAGTCTGGTCGATAGCAATTTGTGACAGGCGATGATTGCCAGCTGCAGCTAAGTGACCACGATCATACCCACTACCCTACAACTGTTAGAAGTTATGCAATCTAAAGATGTGCGAGGAAATATTATTCCGATAAAATTAGGGGACACTGTTACTTCACACAAATGCGACAAGTTGCTGATCTCAATGAGTTGCCGTAAAACAACAAACAACTGAGACGGCTCAGAAAGAAGCTAGCTTGAAATGCAAAAATATGCCTTATAGTCATCGTTTGTTGATTTGAAATAAGGATGAATTGATGGGTCCTCGTGAAAGTGGCACTTTGAACGGTCAACGAATGAATTGTAAACTAGCCTATCTGAACTTAGATGTTCAATAACCCAATGAGCTATTCTATAAAAAAAAGGTGAAATAAAAACAAATTCCAATAAATAAAACTAATTAACATATAGTCAGTATGCGTGCAAATAAGAGAAATAAAAATCTTGGAATCTGAGATACAACGCAGACAACAATGAAAGAAATTTTGACATGAAGTTGATCTTACGCATTTTTGATCACGGAGTAGTTGCAATTAACGCCAATGGATTTCAGGTTTATTTGATGAGTGATTGAACTTAGAATTCTTATGTGTCATAGAATTTTTCTGATATTTAACTTCTCATTTGGAAGTGTTAAAGTCATTAAAGTGGCTTAAAAATCCTCTGACGTTTCACATGTGTAATGAAATAACCTATTTCGACGGTCATATGATAAAACATAATCTTCGAAAGTGCGCAAGTTATCGAAACCGGGATAACCATAACGCATTATTTCGGATACACGAGATGGCCCTTTTTTTGTATGGTCGATAGCAACGGCTGAAGGAGATTCGGTCGAAAGGTAAGATGTCGGCACCACGGTTGTCGGTATCTGAAAAAGTTTCCACTAATAGAATATATCAAGCAAAAAACTGGAAGAATGAGCTTTACTTGGTACTTTCGAGCAAATTCGATACATTTGTTGACAAATAAAGTAAAGCTCATATAGAGTACACATAAAGTATTAAGCAAAGCGAACCACTAATTCACTAGGGCACATCGTTATCTCCCGACGTAATGCCACCCGAATCAAGGTTAATTTTGTAGATACAAAAAACGAGCATCTAGTCGGAAACAGTAATATTAAATTAAGAGTAGGACGAAAAGTCGAACATATAAATTTACCTCAGCAGTGGTGGCATTGGCTCGTTTTGGTACATATTTGTCAGTGAAGTAACCAGCAAAGAAAGAAGCAGTTAGCAATGATGCAGTGCCGCAATGACTAGTAATATGTCGCATTCTTCTGAAATATAAAAATTGCACTCACGCGAACTGTGAATCATTCACTGTCAAACGAAAGAAAAAGGATGCAAAAATAGAGATGAATTTGCTTTTATCGCGAATATCAGAGCACATAGCCGGATGATAAGTAGGGCCTTGTTGTAATACGTAAGAAAAGTGGGCGAAACAATTTGAGCAACAGGAATGATGTCTAGTTTATAGCAGCAAATTGAGCTTAAACCTGCCAAGTGGAACCTGCGTGTGTTCAAGCGGTAACTTGGGTGGAAGCAAAGAACGACGGGATGTTGGGGACATGTGAAGTAGACTGTTATTGGGTGTAGAAAGAGTATCAAAATATTATAGGTTCCCATGGATATCGAGAGCAAAACGAAAAGGATAACGGAAGGTAGGGAAGGGTTTGGAAAAGTTGTGAGAAACAGTATTATTACAGATTAAAAAGAATAGAGAAACGATAGTATGACACGGAGCGTCGCAACTGCAAATATGTTTCAAATGAATTTGAAATATCACAAATGTGTATTTCTTTTTTCTGCAAGAATTCCCGATTCATTCCCTTCAATTTTACCGCTTTCAATTCCCGGAGGTAAAAGGTTTGTGAGTGCTTAAACGTTGCACATGCGTTCATGCCGTTCGACGGAACTCATTTGGCTAATGAGACGTGGAAGAGGAAGAGGAAGGAAATGTAATGATTGCATTGTTTGAAATGAAAAGAATTTCACCACTTTAATGTTCTGCACTTTCTGTCCGCCCTCTTACATCCAGTGGAATGTTTGGTTTCAATTACAGAAAGTCGATATTGGTAGGTTTACCGCTGTGAATATAATTAGGAAACCTTCCGTTACTCTTCCAATCATCGACAGTATGTCTGTTAAATGATAAGTTCCAATACGTAGTGGCTAGCGCAGTGGGAAGAATAACACGCATACTAGCAGTCGAAGAACTAAGTCCCTTAAAGCACAAACTGCACGATCTACAAACATTATAGGATGTGCAAAATTCGGGCGCTACAAACCGCAAGGTGTCGCTGTTGCGCTGGAAGTTATTTTTGGTAGAAAAGGATAACTGATAAAAGTGAAACAGGGAGGTATTCGGTGCGAGAAGTAGCGAAACCTCCTCGATATGCCAGTCCACATCCGAAAGCGAAAGCAGTCTGAAGGTCGATTACACTCATCCGAAGTGTGATGTAAGTAGTCTGATTGAAGCGCTTTACAGTTTGTTGGACAAACGGAAACTGCGACAGTGCAGACGGAACTCTGAAGTTCTTTCATGTCGCCAAGTGTTATACAAAAACATAGGAGGAGATTGATAACCATCACCGCAGAAGGCTGCAACAACGGTCGTTTAGAAAGTAAGGAGAATGTTGTTAAATTGATGTGTTTGAGATTCGCACGCTGATGCGCCTGCTGTTGACGTGAATTTTAAACTTTCCTTCTGGCATTAGCAGCACATTAACATTCATGTATAATCGAGGTAAAATTAGAAGTTCGATTTGAAATATGAATTAAATTTTCACAAAACATGGCAGTAGCTTATTACCTCCTACTTCTTTCCCTTGCAGAAATATCACGGGATTTTCTTCAATGCTATACATCACCCTTCATAATAAATTTACATGTGATTCCCTCTAAAGCGCTATATGGCCTAGGCTCTTTTATCCCTGGCCATTATTTGCACTTTGGAGATGCTTTTGCCAGGAATAGCTGTCCTCAAAGTGTACATTTTCCTTTTGACACATCCATGATTTGGGGGTATTAGGTAGGAGAGGAAAGGTGTGCGAAGCGTGAGATCGATTGCTGAAGGAAGGATATACTGATTATTGTTCCATGTTTAGCTAGCTAATCTAAGTTATACTGGTTCGATTCTCAAAAAATTCCACAGGGAGATAGACGACTGAGGAGAATGGTTCAAAAATTGAAAGAAAGAAGTAGTGGAGAAAGGGGAGATGTAAAGAGAGACGAAGCAGAGGCAGGTAGGGTTCGGCGGACGGAATGAAAAATGGAAGAAGCAGACAGTCAGATCAGATGAGTTCAATGAGAGAGGTGCTTGTGAGCATTTGTTCCACAAATGGATCCGCCGACACGTTGAAAGGTCACGTGAAGTACTATCTATACATACGATCAGGCTTTCGTTCGATGTTGCGTGGGATGCAACTGCGGGAACCTTTGTTGCAATCTTATCCCAATTAAAATTCATGTGTACGTCGAATAGTCGCACAAAACGTGGTATCGCATCGCAGCATTGTTCCTTTAACCCTGTAAAACGATGACAGTCTACGGTGCTTAAAACGAACCTTGATAATAACTTCAATTTTAACGTTATGATTTCGTAATTTTCCTGCGACACTATCTGAAAGAGATGACGTTATGTGTGAAGAAAGTATGTAAACTGAGATTACTGAGTGCCCTGAAATGGAGCGCAGTCCGAGCGGTACCGGTGCAACTGGGCTGCAACAGCAAGCAATGTCAGTATCGTCCGTGCAATCGTGGGAGAGAGGGTCTGATAACTTCAACCTCCAAACTGGTGTATTATTGCTTGTTAACGTATCTTCTCTATCAGTAGAATATTGATTGCTAATCATTTATCATTTCAGAAAGGTAAGAAATCGATGAAGCTATCAACTTCTCTGCGAAGTCCGCCAAGGATACCTTTCAAGCACCTCTCAACTGTTTATGTTGGTTTAATTTCGTGATCTTGGAAATGATTATTGATAACTGCTTTTTGCACTTTTAAGTTGACGTAGTTCATGTGTAACTGCACCTTCTGTATCAGATTTAGCCTAGGACTGAACAGGTTATAGTTCATCTACCTTTTATATTTTTGAAATTAAGAAGTGTTCCTAATCCTGAAAATGGCTTCCATTTAATCGTTTTTACCCTTACTAAAGCAATATTTATTCATAGCAAGGAATCATTTCTTCTCTTTGACATACGAGTTGCTAATCGCTATAGAAAACTACGCTGTTTACAGGGAAAAATATCGAGTCCAAGCAGAAAGTTTGATATTTCAGGAGGGGCACAAAAAGACAATATATGGTGTTGCATTTAGTCCGTATCTCATCGCTAATCCACATTTCGCTACTGTCGGAGAAAATCGAGTGAGATTTTTTTGTTTCCTCAAAAAGCAATTTTTGATACAAACAAACGACTGAAAGCTAAAGAAAAAGGAAATAAAACTGATAATTCACCACAAAGTAAAAAGAATAAAAAAAAGCTAAGGGCAAGAATAATATACCTAGTACGACACCCGACATAGTCAAATTTAGAAACTCCAACACAAAACAAGTAACATACGGTAATAAAAACGAGGCATAAAATGCTACCAATAACAAAAGATTTTACTGCAAACGCCAGTAGTAAGCAACTACTCATCTGAATAAATCACAGACGCAAAATCTGCAAATTAACCATCCAGGAGCACAAAGCCTAGTGAAAAGAATTAACATCCGAAAATTTTACTCTTAATCGTTAATGTAGTAAACGTCATTTTATATGTCAAACCGTTGTGCTTTTCTTTCTTTTTATGTCACTTAATCATTGTGAGGAAGTGATATGGCAGAATCACTGAAAGTATTCAACTAAGTCTGTTCTAACTGCAGATATCGATATATGCAATCGCGAAGGATGGGAGCGGTGTAAAGCTGTTGAGAAGTTTTCACGATTCAGTGGTAAGCATTTTACATTTAATTGGATATGAGACTTTATATGCATTTTATTTAAAAAGCTTGTTAAACTTCGCTTTTTTTCAGAAAACTGAATGGTTTTTTTCCGTCTGTTGGGCATATGATACTGAGAATGACGTGCATGTTGTGGTTGCTGGTGGAAATCGAGGAATTATACGAGTAATAGATGTCGTAACGGGTGATCTCGTTAATGTTTGTTTGTTTACTTATATTCGAAAGTGTATTTCTGTTCTAAAGACTTAACATATAATGCAACAATAAGTTATTGCGCTGTTTGTAGTCAATTTTTTTCGAATTACCTATACATCTCATAATTTTGGTGGGTAAGATTTAAAATCATTTCAGAGTTTAATAGGTCACGGAGATGCTGTTAATGATGTTCGTGTTTTTCCGAACGATTCCACAATTATTGCTTCAGCCAGCAAGGATTTCACAGCTAGGATATGGAACATTCACAACAGTGCTTGTTTAGCTATTCTAGGAGGAGTAGAGGGTCACTTAGATCAAGTTATATCAGTGGTAAGCGAATAGTTTTCCAGGATGTTTCATCTGGAAAAGGTTTGCTTTTCAATTAGAGTGCTATTTTTTAAGTAAATATGACTCTATCGCTTATTTCATAAGAGTCATGCACTACGTATTGATTTATATGCTTAGTGTAATGGATCTATACTTTATGCTACAGGGAAGCTTATTTTATAGGATTTTGATTCTGAGAGTGAATATTTGGCATCTGCAAGCATGGACCATACAGTCAAGCTGTGGTATATAGGAAAGGGGAGTGGTGTTGATAGACTAGTTGAGCAGTCGAAAGCTGATCTTAAAGTAGTTTTTCATTTCATATTATTTTTATCGGTCTGTTTATAGATTTTAGTGGTTTTAAAGACTTTTATTTTAAAAAGATTGACTTGTCGTAAGAACCTTAGTTATATTGATGAAATGCAAACCCTTTTTTAAATGACCAAACTACCTAATCTGTATATAATGTTTTCGTTATTTATCATATCAAAAATTTCTTTTACTGCACTGTTAAGCATTTTATCTGCAAGTTCATACCGTTGTAATTTATGGCTAGTTGAAAATGATACCTCTGATATTGTTAAAAGTTTCTTACAGCTGGTTGATTTCCCAGCCGAAATACATTATCCTCGTTGTAGCACCCGCGACATACATACAAATTACGTTGACTGTGTTCGCATTTTTCACAGACTAATATTTTCCAAGGTTAACGAACTTTTCATTTTGTTGGAATTTTATTTAGATCATCATAAGTATTTAAAGGTTCAATAAGTGTAACAATTATGAAGGAGGATCATCCAGGTAGTGAGTGGTAGTGATTGGCATATTCTCATAATATGCATTTTGGATTCAGAAGATTTTTTCAAAAATGAACGAATTTGATTCCAGTCAACCGAAAACGAAATCGCTTTGTGGAAATTTGGTGACTTTGACGATTTGGTTGCTGGACAAGGTAATAAGGTGAAAACTGAGACATGCGTCATTCATTTTCGGCAAATGGAATTACCAGAAACTAATATGTGGTATATTAAATTTGAAATTGATCCATTGGAAAAGGTGACTATCTTTTTTCAATGTCGTTATTTTACTTTGGATATTCAAATTCGGTGATACTATTCTACGAGACTAGCGTAGTTGGAAACGTCCGAAGGCCTAATCCTATTTTAATGTGCAACAATTTACGTAGCACAACGTTCTGTTGTTCTGCACTAAAATAGAGATGCCATTTCTTAAAACGTCTTTTGGGAAGTTAAAGGCTTTGGGAACACACTAAACGCTTTAAAGATTTTCCCTGTTGTACTTTTCTGTTGTTAATTTTCAGTACCTTGTTTGTGGTAATCAAAAAGGTGAAATTCATGTATGGGAAATCAACAATGGTTCATTGCCATCCGTAAAAAGGTTCAAATGATTTTTTTGCACTGTCATCATGAGTAATATTAAACAAAACTTGATAATTTTGACTTGATAACTTGAAAGATTTTTCTTAGAAGTGGACTTATAGCTTTGATTTTTTGGGGTGCTTTGATTTTATAAGTTAGTCATTTCAGTAACATCTCTTTTTTGATTCTTCTAAATATATTTCTAGCAATCACGTATTGCGCCTTAAAGATGTCGGATGTGCTGTAAGGCAGATCGCATTTAGCCCATGTGGTCAACATATGATTGCCGTAGCTGACGATGCAAGTATATCAAGGTTTGCGAGACGAATGTGAAATTTACATACAAATTGTATTATTATATTCTACAAATGTAGTTTCTTCTCGTCTACAAACGTCACGAAATAAATATGCTGATAGGTATACTGAAGTTTCATGTTTTTTAGCTTAAAAATTATTTTGCGTCATTTCTACGGGTATTCAGCGTGTTTCCCTCATATTTTCTATACATATCCCGTTACTTCATTTCTTTTCAAAGAATATAAATTTTTTTCTTTCTGCTGTTGTACATATGAATTGGTTTTACTTTGATTTTAGACATAGCTAAGTTGTTGCTGAAGTCTCATTTTCAATTTGTGTTTGTTTTGATTTATCTCCTTTTTGTCTTAGTTCCTCTTACTCTGAACACGGTAAACATACAGTCTTTTTATTATTGAACAGCACTATCCATCGATAACAAAGCGGATATATAGCAATTTATTTGAGCAATTATTAGGTTGGTTTGTATTTTAATACGGAGCTGTTGTTGGTACCTGTCATCCGTCGCGT
This sequence comes from Litomosoides sigmodontis, assembly GCA_963070105.1. Classification (NCBI taxonomy): domain Eukaryota; kingdom Metazoa; phylum Nematoda; class Chromadorea; order Rhabditida; family Onchocercidae; genus Litomosoides; species Litomosoides sigmodontis. The sequence goes on from OY718807.1 coordinate 10,056,507, forward strand.
AGCATATGTTATAGTTGTTTGTGAAAATGCTTACCGTGGTTTAATTTATTAACCGTAATAGCTTAGGATAGGCGGCAATCAAAATATCTTTCGGTTACGATGATTTTCATCGCAATGACAAAGCCTATCGGAGAACGCCGTATAAGTGCAGACTGGGCATAGTTTAACTATATTAACTTGGAGGGTCGATCTTCCGTTGAAGCAGAACTATCATCTGCTTCGTGAAAGATAATAACCCCAATAAATTATGTTAAAAATGGTAAATAAACTTGGAAATAAAATTATAGAAATGTGATCTATGCTGTCGGTTGTCCAGCAACAATGACATCCTGTACGTTTTTGGAACAGTCGATTTGTGGAAGTATTATTCGAACTCAAAAGTGATGATTCTTCTTTCTGTTTTGAGCAAACTGAGCTAAAACTGATATTTCTCATTCCAGTAATGTACGGTTAAAATTATTAGTTGATTTTGAACTTGAAGCAAGCATTTTAGTAAAAGTTTTTGCCTTTTATTCATGTGAATGTCATGAGAAAAACCTTTCCACACCCTAGAAGCGCAGTTATTAAGTTTAAAATATTATTAAGTTAATATCAATGCTCAGTGCCGCGATAAGTATCTCGAATCAATGAATTCGATGCGTGAGATCTCGAAATACAGACAGCTTAAATTATTACTGATAATTTCTAAATTTCAAATCTGTAGGAATACTTCAGTCTGAAATTGATAAATTAGATCAGGAGATAGTAGAAGAATATTGAAATAATGCACTCTGTTTTTATAAACTGCTAACCTTGTGGCATTCCATCCAATAATACGAGTTATTATGTGATTGTTAGATGGCACAGGAGTTTTTGCCTTCATCCACGGATCGATTGGGCTAATTTAAGAATTTATTAAAACTTTCGAACATTTAATTTGTTGCAGCGCAAACGAACTAAATAGATATAAAATACCATAATCTGAATTTACCTGATACTTCTCGTAGTGGTGTTGTTATCAAATTTCTTATGACATGTGACCGGTGAGTGTTTCCGCCTATGCTGAACAAAGCATGATCGACTACGCCTCTGACCGACGAATGGTTTTTTCGCAGCAGCTGTCTAAATTTATGATATGAATACAATTATCTTGGACTAAGCTTTTCTGAAACCGAAAACTGAAAAAATGAGAAATGAAGATAATGAGTTTCACTTATTTCTGATGACACTGTCGCGAAAACTAATGTGATTTTGTAATTTGCTAAACGCTTTATCTCTATTTTTACAGTAGGTCTTGAAACTTTAAGGCTGCTGTGACGTTAACTCTAGATTTCTTGTGGCGTAAATTCTTGCAAAAATAATGAAGTCCTCTTCACATGTTTCGTTAATTTAAAACGTTAAAATCGAATATTGACTTCACTACGAGCGTTAATCGAACCGACAATAGCTAATTCGAGAAGTGAACAAAACACGAATGAAAGGCAGGATAGCATCCAAACGTCTGAAACGAAATGATTGTAGCATGAAATATATCTAATAAGTTAAATTTGAAAATTGCGCCTTTGAAAATAGAAGAAATCATAATTGCGTAACAAATGGAATAGTTACCAACCAAACGCTTTAATATAACTGACACGGGGCAAGTTCCTCATGATGTTGCCAAAGTGAAATGTAAGAGCAAGAAGTGAATTAACGCCGATCATTGTACGTGCTGGGATCATCTTGGCACTGAGGCAGAAGCTGATCCAACTGGAATGCCTTTTTAAAAAAAAAAAAAAAAAAAGCTTCGGAAAGTTTCTCAGCATGAAATTAGCAAGAAATATAGCATCTTAAAGGATAATTTAAGTAGCTTATAAATGGTCTGCAGAAAAACTCCACAACTGGCAGGGGAAGCACGCACACCCCACTCTTCACTTCCCTTATTTTCAACTTTTATAAACGAGCATTTTGAAGGATTGCTCAACAGCAGTTTCTCATAAACTGATAAGTTACAGATTTGCGTGGGAGGCAAGGCTATGCGCTGTTTGCCTGGTAAAGTGTGGCGCAGATATGCTGTAATCCATCTTGACAGATTGCTAACTGACAAAGTCTACCTGATAAAAATGGTAAGGTAGGTTGGCACATACGCTTGAAATATATACCACCCATAACGCCTAGTAAATGTAAATGTCATCGTCAGCTCATTCCAAATGCCGGCGGGGTATGTCTGTAACATACATAGCTTTGGTGATGTTCACATAAAACAAAAAGATGGAATCTCATTATATCTCTAATTTAAAACGCTACGATGGGAAGAGAGCTGAATTCGTCACTTGAACCCTTATAACTGGTGGTGCTTCGTTTCCCCGCATATCCGATCCGAACTTCAGTCAGTTGATATACATAACATAACACTAATTGCTTTAAACTTTCCTTGTCGACCTTTTTTAAAATGTTGTCAATTTTAGTATATTTGAGTTAAAGCACAAATGCCTCTCTGATAACGAACGCTAGCTGACAGCACGAGCAAAAGCTGTTGCACGAATGTAGTCGGAGGAAGTGAGTGAGTAAAGTAATCGGTGAAAATTAGAACTGAAATTAGTTACCACGAATTGAATGGATGTGTTGTAGCTGGTAAGTACAAAATCAGGCAGAATTATTTGCTCTTTCAGCAATATCAACGGTTCCTTCGTATCGATCCATCTCATGTCTACTTCCTCAATGAATAGTTCGGATCACACTGAGATTTCACAGTCCATTGCGATTTCACCCTTACTTAGAGAGTTCATTTCCTACTACGACAAATGCATTGCATTATTTTTGAAGGGTAAACTTTGAGCAGATGCAGTAAATATTCTTCGAGCTAGTGACTTCGCCCCACCATTTATTTCCTTCCTTCCCAAGCAGGAGTGAGTCCATTTCAGTTTTAAGTTCAACTCCATTCATTATATAACGAGCTCAGAGAAAGCAATGACAATCATTTTTATGGAACGCTTTATTAGGAAAGAGAACTTTCCGTTTATGATTAGCCAAGTGCGAGTTTGAGGTATAGTTGAAATTTGAATCTGTGGAAAGGAAAGGAAAAAACTTCACGGCAGAAGATAATTATAGTTAAGTTTCAAACTTTTTATACAGACGATAGCTTCGCCTTCTCTTGAAAGCCCAAAGCTGAAGCATGCATGATACCTGATTGTTGTAACTGAAGCTTTCGAATGTTAGTAAGCACGTCTGTTCGTCCATTGGAAACGACATAAAATCCATTCGACACGGCCCTTTTACCTGCACTCTGGAATTTCCGAATTGCTGCATTTTAATAGAAAATTATTATCGTCGAGGATTGATGCCGTTCCATTTATAAAAGACAATCATCAATCATCGCAGAGGGAAAGTTGATTGATTGCTAAAAAATTTAGCATACCTGTAGTTAGCCCACACGGTGCCATTTGCATAAATCATAAGGAAGAGACTGGTAAAAGGTGATTTGTGTATGCTTGCTGATTTACTATTAATGAACACCGTATTGGGCTTCCAAATTTGATCTAAAACCTGAAAATTTTCTTTTACATTGTGAATTTCTGAAAAAATTTACAAGTTATAAGGGCAAAACTTCTGACCAATGTGGACAACAGTGACCTCGAAGTTTGTGGTAGCAGAACAGTATGAATTTTTGGAATGGCTGATAATTGACATGGCTGCCTTAATATTATCAAATTCTGCATGAATGCTTTCCAGCCGCTGCAAGCAATTAGTGACAAACAGACTTTCGCTGTCAACTCGCAATATCACACACTGTCAGGCGCAACCTGTTAAGTGTAAGTAAAATTTTCCATTTTACGGTTGTCTATTTGACAAGCTTACTTCATTGCTAAGCGATAAATTATATTTGCATGGGTTCATATCTTCGTATCTGAGTGCTTTATCGACCCACAACTCCGTTACATAGATGTCCATGTCGAAATCGGACGTTATTTCATTTACCGAATTTATTTCCTGCACCCATACCTAAATGTAATTGGTTCCATATTTCTTTGAAGAAAGTTACAGAAATATTATAAAGACGACTAAACGTGAACAATTGCTCAAAGTGTGTTTTGATCAGTTTTTGGAACGTTTACAATTGTTTGAGTTAAAGATGCTTAAAGACAACCTTGAAATTTTTACTAATTATTTAGATTAAGCCAAACCTCAATCCAAACAGTGACACCTTCTTCTGATGGAGTTCTATATGCTTTATATTTTTGCAACAAAATTTCAATTATTTTTTTGTCCGATGTGCAAACACGATCGACCTCATTGTATTCCACGTTAGTGATCGACGACGACTCTGCACTTCGGACGGCTGATTGCACTAAATGAAACTGCTGAATTAAAATTTTAAAACTCAGTTTTGGAAGGACCAAAATTATTAAAATCATCATTTTCCAACAGACATCATCAGTTGGGTTATTATCCTTGTCGTCATAACTAACCACACTATCATTGGAGATAAAAGCAAAATCGCTCAAAACTGCGTTTCGAAAAGAAAGTAAGTGATTTACTCACTTGTAACGCTGTCATCTGAGGCCTCAACTAGTTTTGGCACATTTCCGCTTTTTAGGACGAATCGTTCCAACTGAAAGAAACGAGTGAAATATCTTTAAATATTGACTGATTGCACCCATACAAGCAAGTACACATTTTGCATAAATTGCCTTTCTTGTAGCTTCACTGCGATGCAGATCGATCAGCTGATCGCTTGAACTGATTCTTAACTCATGAGTCAACAAGAGGAATTTATTTTAGAGAATTGACTTGAGTGCCGGCCGTTCTGCATAACCGGATGACGTTTGGTTGCAATTAATGCTAAGTGGTTTGCTGTGAAGGTAAGGTACATTAGAAAACAATTTCCGATTTACTGACAGTCCTTGCTTCACGCAGTACACCATCACTCATGCAATGTTTCGTTTGGCAGTTGAACAACCTTTCGAAAGTTATTCCTCAGCTCGACCAGTAGTCTGTTGTTCTGAGCATAAATTTCGCGGCGGTGCTGAAAAACTGGAATTAATTATCCTTCAAGTAACTACTCATCACATTGAATAAATTTTTGAGGTTGCTTACCTCAGCGTCATCCAACCCATTCTGAAGGTCAACCATATCTCTCTTGCGATGTCCCTTTTCATTAAAATTTAAATCATCAGAGAACGTCAACTGCCAGTATATCAGTAATAGCGTAATGCTGTGAATAGATGGGACATACATTTCATAAGCTGACCGCATTCAACCTGTCAATAGGACGTCCACTGATATAATAATGCATAAAATACGTCAGGTTTTAATCCACAAATGATTATTGCCATGTCCACTAACATCCAAAAATAGAGGCGTTTAAAAGGGGTTTGTTTTTTGGCTTCCACAAACAGCATATACGTTCACCGGGCGAGGATGGTCAGGTGCTTTTTTTAAGAGAACTCATATGGATTGTATTTTGCCTTCCTCACTCATTTCTTCTAAATCCTTGATTGCTTAATTTTGATCTAATTTTAGAAATGAAAATTTGACAAGTTCACATGAAATTTTATCAAAATTATGCAGTAGGCAAGGAGAGCATCTGTGAAGATTAAAGGATGAATAAAAAGTATTCAGTACATTGAAATTAATTTCTGGCAAAGTTAAATGGTGAGGCACTTCAAATGCTCGAGCGTTGGCTAAGCTTCCTATTAGTGCCAAAGCGCTATAATAATCCGAAATAGATATTCGAGTATATTAGATAAGATATAATAAGGGATAGGCGAAGGATACGAGGATAGAACAATCTATCAACAATGCTCTCTGTTGCATCGCATGATAATTAAATTTACCATACACATGTACATTCAAAAATGTAAATTGAACGAAATAAGAAGGTGAAAAAGATTAAATTTTGAAAGACCTTAAATATGGCTCTTAAATTGTAAGGAAAATGAATTTGGAGACCGCTTGGAAGATTTAAGTCGGAAATTTCAGAATTCCATATCGCCATATCGTCCACGTCAAAATTGCCAATACAGTTGCAAAATAAGCCAGAAATAGCCCACATTTTAAATCTTTGCTTCTGCTTTAATAGCAACATTCAATTAGTTGTTCGGCGCAAATGAAAGAGATACATGAAGCTGTAAAGTTGAAAAAATATTGAGAGAGAAGAAAGGGATGGATTGCTTGTTTTTTCTTAAGACAGCTTTATTTCTAGCCAAATGTTTATTATCACTGAAAAATTCAAAACCAATTTGAAAGTCTGAAGCGTATCTTTTGCCTTTATCAAATGTTATCTGGTCAGTTGATTTTTAAGTTTTGAGAGGAATTTTCTTCAGTATCTAATAGTTTGATTCAATTTAACTAGATCGAATTTAATGGGAACATTTTCAGAATTCATTGATGAAGTTAGAATTGCAAATATTGCTTGCAGGAATCGTGCTAACCTGCAATTTAGGGAAATAATCTTTCCTTTCGTTAACGCTTTAGTCAAAATTTTTTGGGAACTGAAAGCAGATACTTTAACAATTTAAACATTTTCAAGTTTGTGATGTAGGAAAGTTATCTTTTGAACTGGCCATTGTTCTCGTTTTATTCTAGCATCCCAATAAATATAAGGTAATGGAAGTAGACGTTCAGGAATTTGTAAGCGGTGGAGATAGAGGAAAGCAAAGAACGCGTTCACTTTTTGTCAAAGAAATGGTTTAAGGCTTCTAGTAATGCGGCGGTGAGTTGCAGCTAATTTTCTTTTGACTGCAAAAAATGAGAGGCGAAAGGAAGAAATAACTGCATGCAGCAAAGGAGGTTCTCTTCGACGTCCAAAGACTTCATAATTTCGAAGAGGGACCTCGGATACATCTGTTTTCAATTAATCCACGAAAGCTAAAAGTCCTCGAAGCAATCATGCCATATGGCAATGCCCTGTTATTAGCTACACACTCCTCTTTCTACCTTTTCTTGATCACACGTGCCTTTCTGACTAGCAAACGATGTTTGAGAGAAGTAAGGAAAACATTGGGATGAAGCGAAGTAAGTTTCGCAGGACGCAAAATTCAATCATAGATTTGTCTGAAATTTGAAGCTTTTATGGAAGAAGGCGATGGGTAAGGTTTTTGTTTTTAACAAGTCCTCTTCCACAGTTGTGCTAGTCTCTACAATCAGTCTATGGCCAATTTGAGGGAAGTGCTACAAAAGCAATGCAAATTCCTAAATTATTCGAACTAATCATTTAGCACACTTTCGCTTTATTACAAGTAGACCGTCTTTATTTATCGTTATGACAATGTGATGACCAGTTAGTGTCTGCGTAGTTTGCGATTTAGATGGTTTCCATTAGTGATATCGCTAGAAACTTAAGATTTTTTATTTAAAATGGAATAAAAACGGTATTTGAAATAAGATAACATTAAGATTTTTGAAAGTTACATTTGCAGAAATAAATATAATTTCGTAATATTTAATAATGTCGTAGGTTTTCTGACAGATTTATGTTTAAACCGGCTTAAAAAACAAACAAAAGAATTTTTAAAGGACACACAAACAAAATTACTAATTGTTCAGAGTTTCGTCAAAGTTCGCCAAAAGAAAAAGTGGTGCTTGAAAGGAAGGTCGGGGACGGGGACGATTTCTAATTTTGTAACTTCAGTAATTTCAGGACAGCAAAGCTAGGAGGCTCTACGGATATTGATTGAACAAACAAGATCAAAGAAGAGATGGGTGATTTTTCAAGATGTTCATAGATACAACAACGATGTGTAAATGTAAGACTATTGGCCTCTTTGTAAACGGCGTCAAATAAGGAAAAAGTGAAGAATTCTTAATGGAAACAGAAAAGCGAATATTTCATCTTCCGGCCGTTCGATTGATTTCAATTGTTTGGCGTACGTGACAAAATGTGACGCCTTGATTTTTGGTGACTTTCTTGCAAAGCAGTAGTTTTGGACTTATTAGAAAAACACACGGGAATTTAGATGATAATTTATTAGGACATTTTCATGATTTCACAATCGTACGCTATTGGTTCAAAGAAGGTGGAAAAAGTAAGGAAGAAGTGGAACACCACTCTGTGGACATCTTTTTAGTCTTTGCATGGTATTCTGATCATTTTATAGGCATTTCGTTTTAAGCAGATTTTCTTGCGCTGTTTAAAACAGCATCAGTAGGAGTGCTGAGCTGAGGCCTGCGCAAGTGATGAAAGAACGAGCATATCAAGCAAGGGTTCGATCACGATGAAATGGCTGCTCACAAGGTGGAATGGAAGGAATCAAATGAAATGTGGCAGGCATTTTCGTTGTTGACTTTAATTTCCCTGATTTTCACAAATTACCAATTAGTATGAATTGCCCCTTTCTGGAAACACTACAATTTTAATGTGAATATTTGGAGCTGAAAATAAGGGCAACAAAGTGCACGACATTCGAACTTATTTTTCTATGGAAAGACCATAAATTCACCAATTATAACGAGGGAAACTTTTAGGAAAGCCAGCAGTGATGAATTTGCATTACACACATTAAACACTCTCACAGCATCGGTTTTGAAGTTAATTTATGTTAGTTATTAGAAGTTAGCACTTCTGTGTTTCCAACCGTAGCCGTCGGATATTTGCTTTGATTGTTGCCGAATTCTCTGAAATTTTTCTACTGTCGCAGTCGTACTCATAGGGATCAGAGGAGGTAAGGGTCAGCGGATTTTCGGGTAATTGTCATTTATGTTCTTTTGGCTAATTGAAGTTCAAAATGAATGATTTCTCAAATTCGAGAAATTCACTTGTACACAAAAATTTTATTGACCGGCAGCACGGATTGTTTCGTTTCATTCCTTATGAAAATGTGAAAACTGCTTCATTCCCTGTGAAATGTTTGTTACATCGTTGATACATCCATACATCCGTGTATTTTCAAGCAGTAAGTGGGAGAAGAAGCATGTAACATGCAAAACCATATGTGTTCTGCACGTTGCACGCTTCGTGCATCTTTCAAAAAAATGCACAAAAACTAATTGAAATAAACAAGTACTATCACAAAATTATTGATCAGCAGCTAACGTTATCGATCAACAAGTTGTCGATCCTCAGTGACACTTTCCTCCTTTCCTCTTCGTATGCCTGTTTGGCGGCACGTCAACCGAACATTTTTTTGATGATTATTAAGGTATTCGCAGAGGGTTGTCAAAAAAGAGCAAAATTATCAAACTGATAGTTTGAATTAATACGTGCTAACGCTTTCTTACTACTGCACCTGCGTGTGATGTTCAGACTGTACTGACACGCAACGCACATACATAGTTCAATACTGAATTAGCTTGCAAGTATTTTTGCTGATACTGCGCTGGTTGTGTAAAAAGGTTGTGAAGCGATGGGAGATGTCAAGTTTCAAGGAAAAGAAGTAAATTGAATCGAACCTCTTAAGTAGCTTCCGTAAAAACTTCTAAAAACGTTCCTATAAGTTTCTTTTGAAGAAGGAAGGAGTCGGAGAAGACTTATTCATCTGACTTTCCTCTTGAAGTTCAACACTTAGGTCCGAATTACTCGTGGATGTTCAATGTGGTAAAAGTGAAAAACTTCTTGCTCGAATATCTTGCCAAGCCAACTGAGAAATTTAAATCAACTTTTTCCTGACAGATTAGCGTAGCAAGTGCTGGATGAGAGTGCATGACTGGACAAGAGGCTTCCAGTCCAGAAGTCACCCTCCTCTCTTGACACACAGTCCTCATTGATCGTGCAGTACTTCGCGGACGGGCCGAACGGTTGTACGGTTGTATGTTAGATAAGCAGTGTTCTTAATGCTTGTTTTGTTGTTGTCTCTGGCTTCTGAGTAGGCTCTAGGATGTTCCGCTGGCCGTTGAGTTATTCAAACACTATAAGATTAAAGAATATCCGGATCTCTCCAAGTTCTCTCCATATCGCCACCAACTCTGGATACGAAGTCAGGAAAAATGTAAATTTTTCATATTACTTAAAATTTACTTTAAAATTGATTTCATCCTAAAAATCTACTTTCCTTTCCTTCAACTTCTATTGGGCTTTTTTGCGTTCGCTGAAATCATCAAAATTTCCAGGCTACACTATCTAAGCATAATCCGATTAGTGATGGCACGACATATGTTAAAATTGCCACGATGTTGATCACAGCCATCGTAAGCTTTGTCTTTATTGATAGCCTTTCATATCATCCCTGATGCACTGATTTTAACTGAGAAGTAAACGTAGAGAATTTATATGGTAATAAAAACGAAATTTTTGATTCTGAAAGGTGTGGATATAAATTATTAAGATTGTAAATTCCTGTCGAGTTATAGATGGTTTAAGAAAAAAAAGTTCAGTGTAATCCCTTTCGTTGCACTAATATTTTGGAAACGAATTTGAGATATGATTTTGCAGTCCTTTGATACTATTTGTGAGAAATGGCATATTTTGAATAATGTTTAGCACTGTATGACATTCCTAGTTTACATTTAATATATTAAAATCCCTACCTTTTTTCTTATGTAAACAAATGAAAGCTTTCTAGTAGACGTTAGTAAATCGAAACTGAATGCATATTAGTCACCAACTCGTAAATGTCACTCTATAAAATTCTTGTGACATTTTAAAGACTTCAATGGTTATACGTTTAAAGTTCGCAAAATAAATAAAAAAAAGGACATAAATTAATAGATAACTGTTTTGTAATATTTAGATATTTCAGTTAAAGATTTCATTTAGAAACTAAGTTTCAATTGTAAATATTGACCTTTTGACGTTTAGATTGGTCTTCGGCTTGTCACTTCAATATTTGATGGAAAAAACTATGAAAGTTTTGGTGACGCTTTCAAATCACATGCTTTTTCCTGGCCTCAGCATTACAATATATTTTTGCCCCAAGACAGGCTGGATGTCAACGATGAAGATGATGAAATTTCAGCTAACGTTTAAAGTGAGGTGAATTAGAATAAGGAAATTTTGATTATTTATTTGAAACAAGTTATAATTTTTCTGTAAGGTAGAAATAGAAATACTGCAAAGAACTAGAAACATCGTTGAATTTCTTGCACTTCGTATATTCGGTTCTTGATTGATGGTATAATTGCATTGTGATTATACTCTTTCATACTTTTCTGAAGCTTTTCTTTGAGAAATAGTTTTAGTCGAGTATGCCTAACTAAATGAAAAAAAAAACTAAGCTAAAATAAAATAATATTCAGCTGATTCAAATAATTTACTGCACATTTTCATAGCCTCCAGCTTTAACAGTGATTTTGGAATTCAGAGAGTTTCTCCTAAATGTTTCTCCGAGACTGCTTACGATTTCCTTTTCATTTCTTAACTTGTTGAATCGGTGATCCATATTTTGTCTATTGCATATATATATATATATATATATATTCACGTATTCATGCATTGTGTATATGTATATAAATATGTGATTCCATTTTGTTCACTTATGCCTCATGTACTTTGTGCATGAGTGAGTGAAATTGTAATAATAAACTTCCTTGCTCTTGGCGTTTTAGAATTGGTTCAATTAAGCACTTTTAATAATTACTATGATAAGTTTTTGTGAAATGGTTGGCAAAGATTAGTAATAAAAAATGTGGAGATGGGAGATTGGATTGTTCTGTTGCACACAAAAAGACCTCAGTTTTTTGGAAACCTCCAACGTAATGATTTTCACACTTACATTAATGAAAGACTCGATCCTTTTTCTTTTATCCGTATTTGTATTTTGGTGAGCAATGGGACTGTCACAATCGATTGCGAGAATAATCTAATGGTGGAACGAAGACAGCACGTCTGATCTTATCGGGAATCATGCATCAGTGTAAGCAGTGGAGACTGACCAGAGAGGAAAACAAAGGTGCGAATGGAATATTTATTGTAATTTTTGGAGGCAGCAGTTTTTTATCTTTTTAGATAAGAAAGGTGAAAGATTTATCTGTGAGGATGATTGGTTAACTGTCATGTTGGTACTAGGTATACCGGATCTCACTGCTGATACCCCTTCACATCTACGCGAGAGAAGCCAACTGCAACTGCAACTGCTTCAGTGTATTGGATGACCACGTGGATGTACCAGTACCACGTGGATGCAGATGAGGAATATTTGTGGAACAGATATGAAGTCAGTCAGTCTGATTCAATGTGTACAGAAGGATATTCCGGCACAGGTACGTGATAGCAGAAGAGAGTGGGAGGAAGATGAAGTTGACTATTAGGCACGGATCGGGGTAGGGGAGTGGAGCGGAGTTGGCGGAAGAAATGATGAAGGAGGAGGAGGAGAATGGTTAGCCGGAATACGAGCAACCACTAGTCCAATGTCGACAGATCGATCATGTAAGAAGAGGAACGGGAACAAGGAAGAGATGGGGGGGGGGGGAAGAAAGTATTGAAATTTTGTCAAAACATCACTTGGTAAGAGAGAAAATGACGTGGGGAAAAAATGAGAAGTTGGAGAAAAAGGAAGGCGATGGAGAGATGGGGCAGAGGTGCTTCAAGTAGGACAATACGGCACTTCATCCAGATTGTAACCCATAGAATACCAGTTAGACGCCAACTGACTGCAGACGACAATTCACCCCACCGCCACGAGTAGAGGGACGAAACTCTCTCTCTCCCCTCCTGGCTGAATACTTACTTTCATATGTTTAGGTGTTAGCGCCGGTACTGTCATAATGGAAATGGTAGCAAGTTCCCTCAACTTGACGGCACTTTTATGCTCTCTCAACGATCTTTTAATTTGCAAATTTTAACTTCTTATTTTCGCATGTCTCTTCCCCCATGTTGCTTCACCTACATGAACTGCTCGCACTTATCGCTCCTGTTGGTGACAGAGGCCACGGGGAGTTTGCATGTACGTATATACACGTGACTTAGCTGTTCTTTCTATAACTTCATTGACTTTACCGTGTTTTCAAAGGATGTGAAGTAGGGAAGCAGGAGTGCGCGAATCACCTTTGGAATTTTCAACCGCTTCTCATGAGATAGAGGTATTAAATGAGAAATGTAGCTTTAGAGAAGAAAAGTGTTTCATAAATAAGAATTTCAGGATTCCTGATTTTCCTTTCTTAATTCGTTATTCAAGTTACATTTGAAATTTATAGAGCGTAAGCTAAATTTAAATCATTAACAAATACAAGGACAACATCGCCAAGCACACTCATTTCAATTTTCATAAATTGATGCGACTGTGCGACTGGCTTTCTCATCTTTCATTAACGTGCTGCATCGTCCTTTTTTAAATTCCTTCCGGATTTGCTCATTTTTCTCTCTGTTGAAAAAGGATGCTACTGCAAACAGTCCAAGCGACCGTATAGAAAAAAAGCGGTTTAGCACGCCGGAATGATTCGGCCCCTCTAATATCTCTCTTCCTTACTGCAATTCATGCGATATTTTCACATTTTCATTCTTGCGTCCTGTTTAGGAAGAGGGGGAAGGGAGCCACCAAATGGACTTACTCTCTCAGCTGGTTGAAACGTCAGCGTGCAAACAAGGGTCGGATGAAGCTGACCATGAAGAGACCACCGATATTGCCGCTTCTACTATTCGCTTGAACGAAGACGAAGGATTAAAAATGACGGAAGCGGGTGTGAACATAGAAAAAGCAGATGCAGTTTGTAAGAAGGAAGAGCCAAATTTGGAACACTGTGATTCACTCAAGTTTGGAATTGTGGAAAGCTTCATGTTGAAGGTTTTGCTTTTTTCTTTAATCTTCCGAAATCTTTTGACTGGGAGCCGTGGCTCACAAAAAGATTGCCGAAAAATCCGAAAGTGAATAAAAGTTGTAAGGATAGTGATGAAGATTGAATCTTTCCAAGATAAGATTGCTCGGCTCGTTCTTTCTTCATCCATATAGTACTTCAGCTGGCACCGAACACAGACGTTCAAATTTTCCGCTCAAAAAAAGGTTTTGAAAAATTGGCATACGAAGGATTTTTGTACAATTTGGATAAGCGCCATCAGAAATATGTGCTATGGCGATGCGAAATGAGCAAGAAACCGGGATACAAGTGCAGTGGTCGAGTTCGGATGACGGAAGATTCCCTCGATGTAAAGTTCAATGTTCTCCTCAACATTCTTCCACTCAAACGACGGTTTAAGTTCTAGAGTTCTGCGTCGCCCCTCACTCACCAGCAAAGCAGTGTTGTTGGGCTTGTGTAGCATCTCAAAATCAAGACTTACGTTTAATTCATTTTCTTTTCAATTATAATAACTTAATAGTTCAAGTGTTGCTAATAGTGAAATAAAGCAGGTGGATATTAAACTTGAAGCCTGAAAAGAAATGAAGTTTGTCTACTGTAAAGACATATCAAAACTGGAAGCGGGTAGGTAGTCCAGCCCACAAATTACTTGCGTGTAAAACCGTACATCTCAGTATCGTTAGCAGCACTGCAATAAAATTACTGCTTGTGCTATTTTTCTTAGTCAAGGTTTGGTCGTACAAGCTACCGATAGCGTTTGGTTGCATGCAAACTTACTTTTAGATGTACAGCGCACATTCGCATCCACCAAATCCCTTAAAAGTAGTCGCAGATATACTTAAGGCGCGGCTGTATGCTGCTGCTGAAGATCCAACTAATAGCTCAAAATATTTATACCATGAAGCTCTTCATCTGGCGTCATTCGCCGGCTCTTCAGGTAATACAGATTAACGAAATATTCAAGTTTACCAGGTGAAAAGCGCTGAATAGACATGGGGTGCTAGGTTCCTATTTGGTATAAAACTTGTTGCTCTCCAACTCCTTAGTGGATAACCTATCGGATGTGGTTGCGAATTAATTTCAGGAAGCTCACGAGTGCTATCCCTCTCTCAAGTTGCTTTATTTGCTAGTTAAGCAATCAGCTATTTGTACAATGTTTTGTTTGTTTCCTGCAGTGGAACGGAATTTCTAGCTCCACAGCTCCCACAGGTCTCACGTCTGTCAGCCGTGATACCACCTGTCCGCTTCTTTAAAGCGTTTCCTTGAAGAGAAAACATAGTAATATCATAAGACTCAACACGTATTTTTCACCCCTGCTTGCTAGCTTTTCCTTTACTCCTGAATATATATCGCCAGCTGACCTGGTTGGCACCAGATGATTGTTTTCGCAAGCCTGCCATTCAGCGGTCTCCTTGACATATTTTAGTTGTAGGTTTACCGAAGCTTGGTTCAATGCAACGGGTGATCAGTCGGAAGCGACGTCATACGCAAAAGTTACTAGAAGAAAGCTTAAATCCTGCTTCATCAGTTCATGATTCAAGCAATATCCCCTCCACATCAACGTCAAGCAACCGGAGTTGCTCCGTTAACAATCTTTTGCAAACCGCCGAACAACTACATTTCCTTTTTGCTCCCTCGGGAGGTAAAACTCGTGGTTTTTGTCATCAAGATAGCGAGACAGATCTTGGAACAAATGGAGGAGCTTTTACAATGAAAGACTCATTAATTAACCGATTTCAATGCATGAAATATTTGAAAGATATTCTCCACAAGATATGGGTGCTCATTACAATATTTATTATTACACCTGCATATTTAACATTATGATATTTGTTACAACATCTACCAGGTACCTCAACGTTGGCATATTTTTGAAGGATTCAAGGAAGTTGGATTCAAATATACTGAAGATATGAGTACTGATAATAATCCTAACGATTTGAGTAATGCGAAGAAATCAAGGAAAAGTAAGGATGGGGACAACGAACTTAAAACCTCCGTGTTTGGCGATGCAGGCATATCCCATAAAAGATTGGAATGTCCTTTCAAGCCTTCGGTTAATCATTCTTGTATATTTTTTCCAAGTATTTTTTTGGATAAATAAATAGATTTTATATTAAAGCTACTACCTCCCTTTACCACTGCTTTCTACGTGTCAGATTTTTATGAGTTAATATGTTGTACTTATTTTTGAGATTATATCATAATTTTTTTTAAAAAAGCTTGAATCATTTAGTGATAAAATTTCACTTGATCAGAACATATTATTTGACTTATCACTGTTAGGGCAAAATTGATTTTCTTTTCGCAATTTGCATTGCGAACCTGTTTGAATTAAAGAAGGAATTATTGCGTTTTGAGCTTGTCATATTATTTTTCCTCTACCACGATTTCTATCAGATGATGGATCTCTTTGATACATCGCAAACATTCATGAAACTCATTTCAAGAACTTTTTCTATTTTCAGAGAAGTAAGCGAATGGAAATCCAAATTCATTTACAACGCGTTGCTCAAAATATCGGCATATCAGATCTTACTTCATTCGATCTTGCAGAAGCATTGGATGATGCGGATCCACTGAAATTTCTGCGTAATGAATTTGCTTATCCGAAAATGAAAACTTTACCATATGGTAAGTTATTTCATTGGAAATTTCCAAACATTGAAATTTTGAATGAGATGGGGGTTTATATCGTGAACTTATTTATGTTGATAATTTCCAGAAATTTGTTAAATTAAATTGGACAGCAGTTTGCTATGCTGTGTTGTAGGGCTTATTTCCAACAAAATTTGTGCTGAACTAATAGTAAAATTTCAAAGGCGTGGAAGTAAACAAACGTCATTTCACGTCTTCGCAATACAGAGCTCTCATGGTTTGATTGTCTCCATAGGACTATTAGTGATCGAATGTATCTTTATTTCAGTTGACTTATTATTAGTGAACGCTAACGATGATGCCATTTACATGTGTGGTAATTCGTTAGGACTAATGCCGAAAAATACAAAACGTCTTATGGATGAACAGTTTGAGAAGTGGGCCAACATGTAAGTATGTGTTATTCACCAACGATCTTCATCTGCTGGATTATATGTGACAATTCCGGATTTTTTAATCGATCTTGTTTCTCGATTAGAATTTGATACAAAAAGATATGCTCATAAAATTTTAACAAAAAATTGGAAACTTACGTCATGTTTGAATCGTTATGTTTCCTTTTTCGTCTTCTGCTCAGTGATATTTAATTTAAGGGGTGTTTTTGGGCATTTGCAAGAACCATTGGCATGGGCAGAAAGTGATGAATCAATATTGGATAGTATTGCCGGCTTGGTTGGAGCCCAACGAGCAGAAGTAGCTTTGATGAATAGTTTAACTATCAATTTGCATATTTTGTTGGTAAGTGATAATTAGGCGAAGTCAAGGACTCTCGATCCTTTTAAAAGATATAACTCGTAACTAACTTGCTATTAATCTGTAGTTCCTACATTATGTCGTTTTGAATTTATTTTCACTCAGGCTTTTTTTTTCCGTCATCGTCACTGACAGCGCAGCCAGAAGTCCTTTTTTCTACAAGGCATATCTTTTTCATGATATACTAGCAGTCTAGAATTTTTTTTGTTATAGGCAGCTTTTTATAAGCCTACTCCAGAGCGCTATAAAATCTTAATAGAATCAAAAGCATTTCCCTCAGATCATTACGCCATCGAGTCGCAAATTCGTTTAAAAGGATTTACTGTTGAAGAAAGTTTAGTCTGTGTGCAACCGCGAGATGTAAGTTCTTGTATGTATATGTTCGAGTATTAAAGAACTGATATAGACCTATAACATAATACTAGTCCTTCATAATCTACCTTACATACAAAAGGTAGATTCAAGATCAGCGTACTTGGATTTCTCTCGTTAGATGTAACGTGCTCAGTTCAAATATCTTGATAATAAAGTAACGAAAATAATAAAGCGATATGTTGTTTTTAGCTGCTTAATGTTATTCATGTTTAGTGCATTCATATTTAGGGGGCGTAGGTTTTAGATTTCTGTTATTTATTTAGTCTGAAACATTCACAAAGATTTCATTCACTGTTCTGTAGGATGATGACTGTATTCGAAACGACGATATTATAGAGCTGATTGAAGAACAAGGCGATACAATAGCATTGATTTGGTTCAGCGCTATTCATTACTATACGGGTCAACTCTTCGATGTGAAGAAAATAACCAAAGCTGGGCATGATAAGGCAAGTGTTCCAATTTTTCTTTCAATTTTATCTCATATCATTAACAGCTTCCAGTTTATGGTAAATTTATATTGCTTAAATCACGTCTAGCATGAAATCATGCCACTATACTTATTTTTTATTGAAATAATACGAATAAACATCTGAATTCGATTTTTATTTCTCTATTTTTAGGGATGCCTTGTTGGCTGGAATTTAGCACATGCATTTGCAAATGTTCCGTTATCGCTGCATGAATGGGATGTTGATTTTGCCTGTTGGTGTACCTATAAGTACAGTTGTTCTGGTGCTGGTGGTATTGGTGGCTTTTTCGTGCACAAACGTTTTGAAAGTGACAAACGCGAAAGGATGATTGGTTGGTGGGGACACAAAAAAGAGACGCGTTTCATCATGGATAATCGTCAGTTTCAGATTTATAACATTAAGTCTCCCTTTATCCCAATTTTATTTCAACTGGTCTTCCTACAATAAGGTATTTTTGATCGCGAATCCTATATCTACAATCACCAACCATGAAATCTCTATATTGCCATCATCAAATCCTTCAGTAATTTCAAGACTGTGCTTTATTGCGCACTCAATTTTAGATAAAAGTGAAAATTAAAAAATTAAAATTCCAACGGACTTTTACCTCAATCCAGAAGTAATGTTTTAAGCATGTTGGCCTTGAAACGATGCAAAACATATTATTTCCAGAATTGGATTTGGACACTGGTGCAGCAGGTTATCGTATTAGTAACCCGCCGATGATGCTTATAGTTCCATTAATTGCTTTTTTACAAGTAATATTGATTTCTGTTGTAATGCATCATACGTTTTAGTTTTGAAGAAAAAATTCCATTAGGTAATGATATTCATTTCAGTCAAAAATTGAATTAAATAATGTTATGAATGTTATAAATGCAATTAAATAATATAAATAATGTCACAAATGCATTATTAAATAATGTTGCATTGTTATAAATATGAGATTAAGTAATGTTATAAATATAATGTAATTTATAATGGTGCTTTTATAGAGCCAAAACTATTTTTTTCACATCTGAAAGAGTTTGTATTAGATACCAACTTCATTTGTTAGCATTGCACAGATTCAGAATTGGGCAATAAAGCAGATAATCTATTATAATTGACAATTGTTTGACTCGGTTAGCAAAAACGAAGTTTGGTCGTGCCTTTATTTATAGGTGTTTTCGAAAACAACAATGCAAGATTTACGAAAAAAATCTATGTTGCTTACCGGTTATTTGGAATATCTAATCAATCATTTCCTTAGTCCATCTTCGCTAAATCGGAGAACTAAAAAGGTAATTTTTATTTCATACATTAATATTTGCTCGTGCAAGCCATCTGAACACTTATTTATTTTTCGTGCAACCATTCATGATTTTTCAATCAATTCTTCAGTTTAATCATATGGTCCTCGAATTGAATACGTGGACTTCATAAATCATTTTCTTCTGCCTTCGTTTCATTATTTCAGGTGATGTGTACAATTATGACACCATCAGATCCTGAGCAACGTGGATGCCAGCTTTCGCTAAAATTTAATACTGACATGTCGCTTGTATACGACGAATTACTTAGAAGAGGTGTAGCGGTATGTTCGACATAAATTATGCATAAAGTTTTTAAGAAGTTTCTTTTCTCCTTAAGTATTCCTTTGAAAGATAGTCTTTTTTTCATAACTGTTTGCAGAATGATCCAAAAATTTTCTGCTTTTTAGGTTGATAAACGGTATCCCGATGTAATACGTGTGACACCAGTACATTTATATAATAGTTATACCGACGTTTACCGTTTCATGCGGGCATTGCTGGATTCATTGATCGTTGTCGAAGGTGATCGTGAGAAATAATTTTTACCTTATACGTGGGAAAACTGTGATTGTATTTACCTATTCAGAAATTGCTTATTTCTCATTTCTAAGAATCTCTTTTATGTAGGGGAGAAAAATATACAGTTTTTTTTTATAATAAACGTTATCAGAATTTGTTAATGAAAATTCGGATGCGAAGTATGTAAATTTCATAATGTACGCAAATAATAACTTGGATCAGTGATAGTCATAAGATTTTTCTCGTTTAACAGTTGGAAAGTTTGTTTGGTCGGTTTTTATAAAATACTGCACACGCTCTGAAAACGCTAACTGAACTAAAGTAAGTGGAATTTATAAAGAATCAATATCAAATGCATAAGTGAAGGTCTGCAGCTAATTTTTACTACATATATATTCTTTTTTGTTGAAGATAGGTATTGTGCTTTTACAGCCAATATTGTAATGTGGGAATTATGCTTCGTTGAAACCATTTGGCGCCATCTGGCGGCTAACCAACTTTAATTGATTAGGATGACACGTGGAATTCTTTTATATCGATGAAAAGGGTATAATAATCATATTAGGAAATGTAATTTTGGTAGCAGATGTTGTTAGGTAAACGAGTGTAGGAAAACGAATCCGTCCGGACAGTATGATAATAAATTTTAGTTTTAGGTGAGCATGGAAATTTAGGAATTCGAGGAGGGTTAATTCTTATCTGCTATATTATGCTGTATATAATCGACAATTTATTAGCATCCCATTCTAGGAAATAAGTAAATTTGTGCGGAAATTACATCAATTGAAGTTTAGCCATGCCAATTGTACCCTTTAATCTTCGGTACAATTCTTATCATGAAGTTTCGCGGTGCGTTAAGCAGTTCCTCCTATTTTTTATAGATCAGGATGAAAAAGTGTGGATGATTGTAAGTTTCATACGCATTACTAACATTGGGCATGAAATTTGTCCATATTAATTGTATCGAAAATCACTGAACGCTAAATCTATTGGTGGTAATGTGTAATGTCTGTAAAATGTGCAAAAATGTGTAGGTTTTTTGAAGCAGAAAATTGTGGGGGAAAATAATATGAAGGAATGGGAATATTCAAGTTAAGGCTGTTTTAATGCTTTGAAGAAACCGAAATCAGATTGATTATATTTACTTTGTTATGCAAGTTTTTTTCGCACTGCTAACAGTAAAAGTTCACTCGAAAAGGGAAAGTAAACGGGCAACTTGAAGGATTCCTTGGTTGCTTGTGGGAAGAGATAGTAAAATCTATAAGTAACTGAAGCTCGAGACGAAGTGCATATTGTTTGCCAGAGCATTGTTGTCTGAAATTTCTGCATAATAATTTAGATGGCGCTGTAGAGAAGCGGAAGACTTAGGGAGAGACAAAAACGGCAAATCAATCATAAAATTTTTGTGGAGATTCGGCCTTCGTTAAATTTTTAAAACTGGATACCGTTGGGCAGTCACACTTTTACGCGCGCTTTACGTCTCTTCAGATTTTGTTGCATTGCGTTTTCGATGAAAAATATCATCTTCGTTCTTGAAGGAAATGAGTCTTTTGCAGTTCATTTTTGTTTTAATAATGTTTTGTTTTGCTGCTTGTCTTGCCTTGTGGTGTATGGCACGTTTGTAGCAATCTGTTCCGACATTTCCGCAGTCAAAAAGAAGTAAGGTGTGCTGCTGAATGTGTTGCGTTGAAACACGGTTGATTTGGTAATGTGCTGCTCCTACGACCACTGGCCGTCGTCGTCATCCATCAATCAGTCTGGTAATTCAGGAGGAGCATTTCGATGGCCCGATGGATCCTTGTCCCATGCGAAAAGAAAACATTGAACATATACTGGGTCGCACCCATCTAATTGTTAAGAATAGTAACAGACCCAAATGAGTCGAAACAAACTTCTTTAGCCCACAACACCAAAAGGTGTGGACAAGGCTCAGGCAACCACTAAATATTTGTTACCAGAATGCCGGCCGATATCAATATTGGTACACTGAAAGAAGCCTATCAAATCGAATCATCCCATCGAAACCCAAACTTTGGAAGATAAGATGATGAATAAGATTTGAAGACAAAATTTGTTTCGATCTACAAATGAAAATATGTAAATTTTTAATTAAATGGGAAACATGTCGTAATAGTTAGGAAAGAAGCAGGCTGGATGAGAGATCACATCCGTTTGGTGCTTGCAAAATATGAAACTGATGAAAATATTAGCATCGCTGTTGAATGAAGGAGGGCAAGGTTGGTGTGGGACAGGGTAATAGTCTGGATGTCGGATGTCGGATGCTGGATGAAGGAGAGGAAGAAACAGATTCTTTCTCTCTCCTCTTTTGATTGAGGAATTTCTTGCTCGAACGAAAGGAAGCGGAAGGAATGAAAGCTGCTTCCCATTCTTATTTCAATGTAACATGCTTCTTATGAAATTTCCATTCAGCACAAGTTGCCATCATAGAAATAAATGAAAAAGAAATACGTAAGGAAAGTTTTTAGCTTTTTTTTTCGAAAAACATTTTTTGTTGCATAAATCATTTGTTAATTTTTCCTCCCTCTCTTTTCATGTTTTTTACGTTTCAGAGAGAAGAAATATTCCTGGATGGTTGGAGCAACAAGCTGATACATAGTCGGATTTCATAATTTATGCAGAATTTCCTTACTTACACCACCTTTTTCACGTCTCTTCTTCCAAAAATGTTCATACCTCTCTGCTTTCTCATAAAAAGTTAAAAACCTTCGGTTGCGCTCAGTGGGAGAAATGGCTGGAATGGCAACTTAATGAATGTTGAAATGGTCGTGAACTACGTGTTCCTGATGCTGAATGTTGCTGCCGGACATGAACCACCTGAAGAAGGTCCACAGTGCTAGTGCCAGCTGTCTGTCTGGCTAACACTCCAATCCACCAGATGTTAACATTTTTAACGGCTGAAAAGCATATGGCAAAAAATGAATAAACAAGTAAATTAATGTCTTTTGCTCAGAATCTCATCTGATAGCCATTTATTTCCAGTTAAATGTAAAGGAAAATGTTGTGAGGGAGAGAGTTTTCCAAGTACCGTAGTGTAATCTCACAACTCATTTCCTCCACAATCTCTCACAAGTGCAGCAGTTTCAGTTCCTCTGTGATAATTTTTCGAAAATGCCATTTTTGGCACTTCCTCTCTTCTTATCACTTCCACCTTATCTTTTCAGCCTTTTCCTTTTGGAAGCTTTCCAGTAGACAATGAGAAGTAGCACGACGCCCGCAAGGAAGCCTAGAAATGCACACAGGACGAAGGTCATTTGTATTTACGCATGCCGCAAAGCATCCTTTGGTGTGCACAAGAACCACTTCCCTATCTCTTTTTTAGTGGCACAACCTCAAATGAGAAAGGCAATCTTCAAGGAGAATTTTGAAGTTTCTCTCATCCTCAATTTAACTGAGGTTCATCGTCTCCCCTGTTTCTTTCTCAAAGGGTCTCCTTGCGAGAGGACCGTATGCAAGCAACGCTTACCTTTTTTTGAAAAGCTTTATCAAATATCACTTTTCCAGTGTTCCGGTAAAGTGTTGGAGCGTTAACATTGTACTCTCCTAGTTTCCATCCGCTTTTTCCCTTCATTTTTCTAAGAAGCTCTATTTCAACACACCTATACCTCAGTACCACTTTTGCGCTTGACACTCCTTGACATCAAATTTTATCGTCTTTCCATGTTCTTCTCTCTCCTATTTTTTTGAATTGCGAATTTTAAACTTTTAAAGAGTGGGAAAGCCGAGAGAAACTTAAGGAAGGAAGGTTGTAAAAATCGATAAGATCTCAGCATTGAGTCACAGTGAGATTGTTGCATCTGCATATCGTGTATCTTGCAATCGCTTTCGGCTTTCGACATCTAAACAAAGGCAACTGCTTACGTCATTTACGAGCTTTTTTGGCAGTTAACTGATTGATTTCATAAGTGTAATTTCACAAGGTTGTGAGTCAGTCTGCCAACAAAGTTACATTAACCTTGATCATTTGAATGCAACAAGCTTACTTAACCATCACTGTGTGCTGTAACTCGTACTCTTCATGGTAACGCCCACACACGACGGTATATAAACTGACTTAGCTAGCGGAACCCTTTCCTTCTTTGCCTTCTCCATGATTTCATTACTCATCACTCACTCATCCCTCTTTATCCATTTTTGACTAAACTATTTCAACACTTTCTCAACCTCAGCTACTCCTTTGTGGCAGCGACGCCGCACATCCTCAATCTCACGGAGAAGCAACGCGACAAGTTGCACCTTAGCTTTCCTTACTTCTGCTGAATTCCCAATCCTCAATTATTATCCCATTGCTTAACTTAAACCAACCAATTCCACCCAGTAAACCTTTCGATATTATCAAGTATTGTTGTGCACACAAATAATCAAAGCCAAACGTTCACAACAAAGAGAGCATTAAAAGAGAAAATTTGAATTTTATTTGATAACGCCATGTGCAGTCTATTCCTTTTCCCACATATCTTGTCCTTAACTTTCGCTGGCATTAGTCATTTCATAAATAATACTTCACATTATGTTTTTTCAGTAATGCATGCTTGTTCTGATTACCGAAATTCTTCGACATACGAATTTCCTTTTTTAAATTACAAGAAAATCAATACAAATTTTTGTTGTAAATAAAATGAAATTTCTGGAGCGATGGGCTATAAGCTTCCTTTTTGCATGTCTAATACTAAGAGGGGAAGCAGTCATTGACATGCTTCGGAGCCTTTCTTCCTTTTGTCGGAAAAAAAGTGGTTTTCATTATCGGATAATTAATTTCTATTGTCAAAGGAAAGAACTCATATCTCTCCTTTAGGGAAAGATCGGATAGACTGCGTTATTGTGAAGCGCAGATAGACTTTGAAAAATGCATTTTTTCGTTGCTGAATTTTTGAAACGAATAGCGTCATTGCATTTATACTCCTCAAGTTTTCGTATTCTGCAAATAGTATGGCTCTATGCTACGAGGATGAAGACTAAACGAATTTTCAAGTGGAAAAGATGATGTAACGTGGAAATATAAAAAGAATATATTGGCCTTCAGAGGTTCGGCGGAATTGTCGTCTGGCACATCCATAAGAAAAGTCAGTTTAAGGGAAACCGACACAGTTTGATGTATCAGTAAAAATGAAGCCTGACTAGTGGAAATGAAAATTTGTGCCAAAGGGGTTTGTTGAATTACAATTATAACTCGAATATTTTTCACTCATATAAAACCATTTTAAATAAAACTAAAAATTACGCCTTTTCCTGAATTTTCGAAGATAGCATTCAGAAAATTATTCTACAAACAGTAGGGAAATTATTATTCTGAAGAAATAAATCACCAAGTACCAAAATGGCACTACTTCTTTTTAATTAGCCCGGATCTGGCGGATTTCGTCGCCGTTGCATTATCCAATACTGTTTAAAATTTTCAGTGGAATTTATTTCATGTCTCCTCCATTTTACACCACTGACACTTTGACAGTTTAAAAGCTGTTGAGCAACTTCTCATCATCCGTCTATCCCCGACGTCTCATTTTTAAGTAACCGCTTACGGAGAATTGCTCTTTGGCCTCTATCACGCAAAAAACCTTTGCTGTATCAACTGGTCGATGAAATGATTGCTTTGATAAAAGCAGTTTAGACGATGCTAAACTGCATCGTTTTCAGAAAGATATTATGCGGTGGATGGAAACAAATGCAATTTGTTTAGTAGCAAATAAGTTTCGTGAAGTTACGTACGTGCTAGTATTGCATTTGATTTTTAAGTGTTTGATAATTCGGAGGTTTTTATTCGGCGAAAGTGCTCCTCCCAGCCCGAGTAATTATGTAGCAGCAAACCGTTCCTCCAGTAATTTCCGCTCCTTGCTGCCCCATTTGTGTCTCTCATTTCATTTGAGAAGCACCGATCATGCATATGTCAACTGATAAGCAATCATGATGCGATGGCAGCTGTCAGTCCGGTTCTAGTCCAAAAAAATTCGGAGATTTTACCACGCCCATAATCGCTAGTCGTTTAAGCATCTCCATTAACAATAATAATAACACAACGAGCAAAAAGCAAGCAATCCTATCAGAAGCTTTCTGTGGACTGTTGCTGTTGTTGTTTTGCTAACGGATTTTTCCCCCAAGACAATTGACACCTATTTATTTTGTTCTTCAGTGACGAATTTTTCCACGGGCACTATCGTCCGGAAGTGAATAGCTAGCTTCTCGGATGTGTCAGATCTTCTGTTTCTCAAATTTCCTCGCTCTTTCTGCTTCAGTGAATGAATGCATTCCGGCGGAGGTGTTTCAATCTTCACACCTCCGAAAATACATCTTATGCCTTCTTCACAATAGCAATCTCCTTTCCCTCGAGTTGCAGCTCACTCCTCCAGTAAGTTCCGCAAACACAGTCCTCCTACCATTAAGTCTAAGTTTGCTTCTCATAAGATTGGTGAGTGCGTGCGCGAAAAGTTTTGCTTCTTGAATCCATAAGTAACATTTCGAAATGTCGGGACGACGTTCTGATTGACGGTTGACATTTGAAGAAGAAGGAATGGAAAAAATGTTAAAAGTTCCTTTTCTCCTTCCGCCCTGACTGCCACCGTCGTTTGGGAAAAGGTTTTGAGGACAGTGACTATCAAGTGAAGCCTACTTGCTATACACCAAACCTCACTCGTCACTATACCTCTTTTCGCCTGCTAAATCAACGACATTTTCAAACAGGTTTGGCCTTATTATGAGGGAACAGCGACAGATTCGAACTGTGCCCACAAAATGCCAATTCAAATATATCTATCTATCTCACTGCTTGTCTACGTGGGGCATAATTATCCTGCTACCTGTAGGAGAGCCATACTTTTATTCCTATTTCATCTCCGCTCTCTCATAGAGACAGACACAAGATGGGTTTTTGTTTGAACGAGGAGAAGGTTTGAAATGAATTGTCGAACATTTTCAGAGCTGTGAGGATAGGGCTTCGAGGCAGACAGGCTGCATTTGGGTCAATAATAATAACAATAGCAGCGAGGAAAAAAACGTATCCGTCTGAACGGACAGCAATGAACGGACACGCATGTGTGCGCGCGCACACGCGCACGACAGCTATTTCCCCCATTTGAAATAAGTGATCACTCACTGCGCTCCTCCTGGACAGTTTGTTGTCGTCTGGAAAAGCGACTCACTCACTCACAGAAACAACCATTTGCTTACTTCGTTACCTCAACACTCTGTGGGCGTTGGAGTGCAGAAGGCAGGCGATTGAAATAATAACAAAGCCTTCCTGACTCCTCGACGCTTCAGAAAGGGAAGTAGAAATTCTGCCATCTTCGGCGTAATTAATCCACTCCTGGCTGTCTCCACCGCAATCCATGATCGGTCGGGCCCACTGGGGAATTTCTCCTCTGTTAACTTTTTTTATTGTTATTCTATGCTTTCCTAACTTTCACACTCTTTGAAATCAGGCTTTCTGTGCAGCCCTATGATGGTCCTTTTGAAATTTCACGCATTGTTGCGGAGGGTTACTAATTGCACCAGCAAGCACTTCATTTCCCCTGATTAAGCAGTCAACCCTTTCTTTCTTCCTCTTAGAAACAGGTTGCAATGACCGGTCACTTCATTGCGTCCTCCTAAATCAATCGCCGTTGCATAGTGATGACAATAGAGTCAGGCTATCGTCAGGAGCACCTGATAATTTCGAAAAAGCCATTTTCTCTACCTTACGCCACTTTGCTCAGCTGGCGCAGGCACAGCACACTTCCTTGGAAATGGAGAAATGCGTAGTAGTTCACGGTACGGCACATGTGTCGTTTGAAATATTCACTGATATCTCCTAGGAGTGTAATGAGAACCTTATCGCCAGTTGCTATGAACATACCGGAAATAGAATAGAGAAGGGAAAAACCGGAAAAAGGAACATACGGAAGTGCTATCAGTTTGCTTAACCTATATCCTTAAACAGTGATAAGAGTACAGTAATGACGAGATTAATCTTCTGACCGAATAGGAATAAAAGGCACTTCTAAATTTCACGGCTACAAAACACAAGCTTGCAAAGCTTACGAAGGATACTGTTTTTCACCCTCTCCGCGTTGTCTGTCTCCATTTTTACATAAGGATACTGTTCACGAGGTGCACCATCGTATGGTTTGGTTAGTAGCGATATTCCTTAGGAATGTCATCATCTAGCGTATTTTTATAGCCTTTAAAAATTTGCGGTACGTCTTCAGCGCAATTCATTCCGTCCAGCCGACAACTGGACGATGGAGTGGGAAGGAATGGACGTGTTTCATGCCAATTATGTCAGTAGCGTCGACGGCGTGATATTTCTGTCAAAAGTTACTCGGTGATTGATGGCTTTCCTCCCCGAATTTCGTAGTAGTTTCGTCCTAATTTTATTGTTTGAAAGGAATTTTCCATTTTTATTCGTTTTGAGATGAAAGATGCATATTAAAACTTTCCTCACTACTTTATCCATCTCTCAGTATGAGCAGTTTGCGTTTCCCACATTATCTTCTGCAGGTACCACCACTGCTACAGTTATCATAACTTTGCTGACACTGACACTGTCGCCCAGAACGGCCTTTTTTGCAGGCACCCAACCCCCGGTAAACCTTTCAGTGCTCAACAGGGAGTCCTCGTCTCGCACTAGTGACCTTCGACTCGAACCCGTTCACCCACTCCTTGCAACACCGTATCTGACCTTAACTTCTCTCTTCTGCCTTCTCCTTCTTCCCTTCCCCCATCACGTCAACTCATTCTGAACAGAAGATGGAAGATATCCTTGTCATTGGATTGAAGTTGCACATTGCTTCAGGTTCAGGTAGCTAAATGCTAGACAGTAGTTCAAATGAAAGAAACACATGATGCATAATTGTTGAAAGAGGGAAGATTCGGAGTCGCCGTTCTTCTGAGTTCAAGTCTTCATCTTGCAGACCCAACTACGTAACAAATTTACTCTTTCAGACGCTTGCAAAAAAGATGAACGATTGTTTTCGCCAACCAAATAGAAGTGTTCGTTGAACGCCGGCTGTTGTTTAATTTTTAAATTATAGAGTTTGGCTTCCTCTTATTGACTTCATTTTCTCTATTGCCACGAACGTCTTTTCCATTGCGGAAGATTCCTTACAACTTGCAGGCTGAACCGTCAAGTGCGATAAGCGTGGAAAGGAAAAGGGTGGGTGATCCAATTGAAGTAACACCTAAAGCATTCGTTCCGTGCACCGATCGCTGCTCAAAGACAGCAGTCGCCGCTGCTACGCCTTTTGTCGCACTAGCAAACGAAGTTGTAACCGTAACCCGTCGAAAACCATCGTAACCATCGTACGAATCGATCAATACTTTTGAAACTGAATTTAACTCATAAGGCATCTCTTCCTTCATGTTTAATAATCCATTAGCAATTACGTAGAGTAGAGATTGTCCTCACGTCACGGATACTTTTGAGTTAGTTCAGGGATTGAGGGACAGTTCAATAAACAAATATGTCCATCGATAGATGCGATCACACAGTGACAATTGACCAGGATGTGGTCAGTCAACCAACCAATTGTTGGTTGAAT
The DNA here is from genome assembly GCA_963070105.1 of Litomosoides sigmodontis. Lineage (NCBI taxonomy): Eukaryota > Metazoa > Nematoda > Chromadorea > Rhabditida > Onchocercidae > Litomosoides > Litomosoides sigmodontis. The sequence continues at coordinate 10,085,730 of OY718807.1, forward strand.
TAAATGAAATGGCAAGATGAGTGTGTGAGTGATCATTCGATACTGACCTTGGTCGAGAAAGTGGTCGCCGTTGCCAACAGCATGTGGTGAGAGGAAGGAAGGAGAAAGGGAGAGATGTAAAGCATATTAGATCGGGAAATTCGCATCCTCAATGCGCTCGTGTATGAGACGGGGGAAGTAATTGGTGATTAGCACGACAAGCCATCGGTTTTTTTGCAATGAAATATGCTGCAGAAGCTGAACAAAAATGTCTTTTTGCTGGTGAGAAAGGATAATAAATCTTGTTGAGGAGAGCTGGTTATTCATCCCAGATGATGTCCGTGACATCACTTGCAACTTTCCGAAACCTTCGGTCGATAACGCTAAGCTCGAATTGAAATTTTTGTCGGCGCACTCTGTCACTTCCTCCCCTTTCGTTTTTCGCAAGCATGCGTACGTCGTCTCGCCCACCCTTCTTTCCCGCTCCCTCCTCCACTCGTTTCTACGCTTTGAATCAGTGGCCGAGGAGAGGGAAAGATTTATTGTCGTCTCTGCGGATGTTATTTGCTCTAATGATAGAATGTGTGTCGCAGTAGAAGTGGCTTTGTGGCCGGTGGTCGACCAGTCCGATCTTCCGTCTTCGCATCCATCCCCTCTCTCATCCAATTAACCATCTTCTTTCTGTTGAATGATTTATTGGTCACTCCAAGCAATCGAACCACTTCCAAGTAAAGTATCTTACAGCTGGAGACGATTACACGGTGGCAAAATGAGTGAAGCTGTTAAACTGGAGGCAACGAAGAGCAGAGAAAGATCAGCTGGGAACTTCCCCACTCATATTCCATGATGGCTGTGAAATGAATGAGATGAGATTTGTTGCTCGCATGAGAACTCGCAAGCAAGCACTTCTCCATACTGCGCGCTATCAGCAGCGTAATGCTTTGCAAGATAATTTCTGCGCACCATATTCACGCAGATAGCGCAAACTAAGCCTGAAATTACCTCCGCGCTCTCTCCTCACCAAACACTTCCGTGGTAGAGGAGGATTCCCACATCTCCTTCTCCTTCCCAACTCCATGCTTATCCATTCCCCCATCGCGTAATGAGGTAATGAGCTATGCGCGTAATGCTTACGGCACGCACAGTCTCGGACCAAGCAGATCCGTGAACGATGCAAACCTCCTCCTCCTTTCTCTGTTCCTTGCCAGATCAGCGGCAGCAGCAGCAGCAGCAGCTTATTCATTCATCCACACATTTACATCTAACCCACCTTATCAGTGAACCTTATCAGCCACGTCGCGTATTTGCTAATATAAAGACGTAAGTTTTTTAACGCAACTTTCCCGCAGTGTTTCCACTGAGCACTTTTCTCCATGCTGCCAGGAAAGAAAGCGAACAAAGAGGAATCGCTCCGCGGTGGTGCTTTCTTCGGCTGCAAACAAGCTGATCGCAGCCAAGGACGATGCCACTTACGCTTTCCGAAATTACAAGGGGAACAGTGGACTTCTTTGGCTTTAATTCCAGTAGCTCTTGCAAGCACAATGAGTGAACCATTTACGAGTTGCGTCACAGCGTTGCCATTTCTTCCCTTCTTTTGAACAGCAAAGTGGTTTGTTCTTTTTCACGTCCGCTGTACGAAGTTTTAGCAAAAGAGATATTTCTCTCAAATGAAACGACACTGAGGTGGAACAGAACTGCTGCTCTATACTACCGAACTATAACATAAATTTCGTTATCAATTTTGGAAGAAAAAATGGGAAACAGAGAACCGGTTGATGTTAATAATAAGTGTAGTGTTTTTCGCTTTTCGATACACCGACATTACTTTATGACTAATTCATATCTGTTTTCCTCCTTGGGAACAGTAATACACTTCTATCACTTAATGGAAATATCGTATTAGTAATGACAAATTTCGCAATCGACGTTAATTTTCCCAGCGCAAAATGCAATTGAAATTTTATGGCAGTGGCTAACGCCTGAAATTATTCATATACCATGCAAGAATAAAAGGGAGAGTGTCCAGAGTAAATTCGAATTGAAAATTAAGTTAAAAAACAAATCTCCTTGCGACGGAAATTATGAGCGCGCAAGATACGATCGATATATGAGTTCGTCATGTTGTAATAATTCTTGAAATGTAAACAGCCGAATTATGCAATCTAGCGTTGATGCTAAACTGGCGTTGATGCAGGCGATCGATTCTATCCTTATCCAATCGGTCCCGCAAAAACGCCGAAGATATTTATTTACTTTGCGATAACTTATCGACATGCTTCGTACGGATGCAATTTTGATGGTTGCGTTAATTGAAATTTAAAAGGACACTGGAAATGAATTTCTTCGTCTTTCTTTCCTTACTACTGATTTTTCTCTTCATTTTTTCTTATGAAAAGTCTGAGAGAAAGAAATTATGTGGTCGGTGGTGGTTTTTATTTTTGAAATAATTTGCACCATCTCTTTAATGCTCCGATTTCGTCTCGTGCACTTCGCGATTCCTTTTCGAAAAGAAAAACTGACGTAGAATTAGCTATCATTCTTCTTATTAATTTGTCGATTCGTCATTACAATGTTATTTGGGTAAGATTCTTGCCAATTCCATTCCGCAGCACTTGTAATCAATCACTGAGCAAAAGTGATCAATTTGGCTCATTAAGAGATTAAAAGGTAATTCTGATTAGTACATACTAATGCTAAGGACAGAATGGCTCGTGACGGAAGTCATCAGCTATGGCACCACTTACCGGAAATTTCAAAGTCATTAGGGTGACAGAAGTAGCAATCAGTGACTCTACTGGATAGCTGCTTCCTCAGCTGCATCAAGTGCTGCTGCACGTGTTCAGCAGCAGTACAGTAGAAGTAAGCGTGGGTGGACCAGGTTGAGTGATCCGTCTGTGTAACAAACTTCTTGAATCCATCACATCGATGTCTCTGCCACTCGTCGCATAAAGTGGCGCCTGGGAGAGCAAGAAGAAGTTCATTTACAAATCACATTTTCATTAGCCTTTTTTGTCACGAGATGACAAGCACACGGTCACGCAACAGAAGTTCCCGACAAGGACGTTCATTCATTTCTTCCTCTCCATGTAGAAGGGGAGCGTGGAAAGAGCCAAGACCATTCACAACATAGCGTGATGCCAATTTCAGTACACTTTGAGAAGGGAGAGGAGAACAGAGCTGAGGAAGGAAAATGACGACGGCATCACGCCCAAACTCCTTCAGCCGCCACCTGCCTCACTCTCTCGTCAGTGATATGCTGCAACTCGGACGGAGTTCATACTTCATGACACAGGTGACACCTGTCAATATCCGTCCATATATTTGTCAGTCTGACCACTGCACTACCTCACCTGAAGGCTTATTCGCCGGGACATATTTCAAGTGACAGTGCTAACGAGATAGAGGCACTGATGCGACTAACCGCCATCCATGCTAAAAATTATGGAAGTTTTTCAGCGAACTTCCTACTCGTAAATTTAACAGTGGTTTTCTGGAGACATGTTCTAAACGGTGCTGTAACTGATTCCCCATGTATTTCCAGATTGGACGGTAACCAATGCCCACAATTTGGATTTTGTTTGTTTGTTTGTTTTCATTTATAATTTTGCCATAATTGTTCAGAGAGAGAATTTATGGAAGCTTCGGGAGTCTAAGATCAGTGCAAACATAAAATTCGTACTTTTGGAGTGAATTTGCAGTGTAGCACTACTGCTTCTGGCAGTGTGAGGTGTTAGAATCGCCGTCGGTTGTAACTTTTTCTTAAAAAAAAAAAACTCAGAGAAGGCAGACCTTCTCCTCCCCCTCCCCTGGCCACTCCGTCTCTCTTCTCGTCGTAAGGAATTCATTCTTCTGTCTCTCGAAGAAGTGGCAATTCAAGGCTTTTCATTTTTCCTTCAAATTTTTCTCCTTTATTCACGTTGCGTGCGATTAAGGTGGAGGAGTCCTTCCTAATCTTTGCACTCACTCACTCACACTCAATCATCAAACCCTCCAGCTAGCTGTTCATTGCTTCATTCTCACTCACTCCCCCCCCCCCCCCCCCCCTCCCGGCGGAGACCGAAGGAACTGGCCTGGCGAAGCGATCCTTTTCGGAAACAGTGCCATCACGCAGCAACACCACTTACTCCCTTCCTCGCCTCTCTCGCATTTCCTCTCTCCTCACCTCACACCACTTCTTTCTAATTTTTCCACTTTTACAATAGAAGTTGATCTTTGATCGCTCACGTACTAGTGACAATGGCACTGTTTGTAAATGACTGTCTGCCACCCACATAAATCCATAAATTCCGCATCATTAATTTTTCCATTACTTCCATCTGTCTCTCCGCTTCAAATCACGCTCATGCACAGCTAGCTCCGCTGTGAGCGCTGCTGACTGCTACTGCACCAAAAATAGCTGAATGGCATGGCATCCTTCCGTATTATGCAAGCTACGGGACGGCACGCGTGCTTCTTATTCCTTTCCTCTATCCCTGGCAATCTCTATCGGTCCTCAAATTCAAGTCCTTCCTCATGATTGCGCCGATAATGGTAGCAGCAGTACTGCCGCTCAGCCAGTGGCAGTACCCTGAGGTCAAAGGCATCTCATTAGGTTGTTGTATTATTAATTCAGGCAATTTCTTCAGACGAATCCGCTCTTCACTTCATTCTTCAACAAGTAATTATGATGTATAGCTGATTTTTTGACAAATTTTCGATAAGTTTGATCAGTAAAGGCCGGCCACTTGGGGAATGGTACTGTTCAGCATTTATCACTTAGAGAAAATGTTTCACTAATGATCTTTGAGCATTAAACAGTAAATTGGAAAAGAAAACTTTCTGGTACATGATGTACTATCAAGGAAGCTTCGAACAGTTCTTCCTCTGTTGCGATCGCGTTCTTCTTTAGGATGAAAAAAAAGTCAATACTTTTGATAATCTTAAAGCTTTCCATCGATTTGGAAATGTCGAATTTGTTGTTGGCTCAAATTACGCGTAATAAACAGTGAAAATTGCAAAGATAACCGCAATGGAAAGACTGTTTTTTTTCACTTTTTTTTTGAAAATTATTGAATGAAAGGATTATATTCGATGTAGAAATTGGGCGATTACGACGAAGATGCACGTGTCACTTCTTTTTTTGTTTGAATGCGAAATGTATTGTAAGTAGAAGGATTTAAACCGTTGGATTAATGCTGGTAAAGTTTCCTTCCAACCCTTCTTTGAAAGAGTAAATCAAACATTGAGGAAGAGATGCTAAATTTAAAGCCAGTGAGTGGTAATTCTATGGCAAATTTTTTTCCTCAGGAATCCTAATTACACCTTCGTTGGTCTAATTAGCATTCCTGAGGATAATGTCACACTGTTTGTCGCATTCAGTTCTAGTCAGTTTGCTACTTGCAATATTTCAATGCTCATACTAGAATTCAAAAAATGACACTGAATTAAATATAAATTCACTGCTCCTTTTTCATCCTTCACCTCATCTCACAGGCTCATGCTGAGCTCAAGAATCAGCAGTTAAAGTATTGAAGAAAATTAAGGGACGTTTCGTAGCTATGTTGGGTGGGCCTTAACGAAGTGAACAACGTGCTAGCATTAATTCACTCATTTTAAGATGAGATGAGTGAAGTACGTAGGAAAGAAGCAAGAGCTTAGAAGTGAATCGCAAGGCACGCGGTCACTTCTGTTCCAACCAATGCGTCGTATCTTTTCTCCCACTTCAGTAAGTTGCTAGCTTCATTGGTTTTGTGTGAGGAAGGACTGTTCGTTCGTACAGCAAATTCAGGATTTCACGAGGAGGGCACTGTACTTGCTCGCACTTCCCTTCCAAAATTCTTCCACGAAAAGGGAACTGAAAGCATCTGATGCGATGTGCATGATGCAATCAAACAAGCATGTGTTCCTCTCAGCCGCCGCTTTGAATAGCGGTAGCGGTAGCGGTAGCTGCGACGATGGCTTATCACTGCTACCTTGATTGCATCATCGGAATACAGTGCGGTACTGTGTAATCTCTTACTACATTTATTAGCCACTAGGATACCTTAGTGCCATCTACGATCATAAACAATCATCGGATAGTACATTATTGTGATTACCGTCATCATTATGAACACATAGCTGCTACCACTGCTGCTGCTACAGTTACCACGCATACAACCACATTAATTACCAAGAAATATAGTTACTGTTGCCGATATGGAAGGTTTAAGAGTCGATGTCAAATTTCAACAGTTGGATGGATTGCTTTTTGCTATTTACATCAAATGAAAGTGTGTGAGAGGAGAGGAGAGGAGAGGAAAGGAGGAGGAAGAGAGGTCGTTAATAAATGTCTTCTCGTCAGCACTTCTCTTCAAATTTCATTCTTTTTACGAAGACCGAACTTCCTCATCGTCTGTCTGTTCCCTTCTTCACTTCTCGAACTACCGGATAGAAAGTGGGCGAGCGAAATGATTTGATGGCTCAGATTGATTACTTTTTTAGCAGCTTGTTGCGTAAGGCAACGTCGTTCCGCCAGCAAGGCAAACGAACCATCCGACAGGAAAAAGTCTGCCTTCTAATAAATTTATTACATATTATGGTGAAGCGGAAGCATTCGGATATTGTCCGTTACAGAAATGGATGATTGATGGACGATATCGGACAGATGTAATCGGTTAACAAATTAAACCGATTGAATCAAAGAGAATTTCCCTGAACAGATACTAGTTACACTTTGAATTCGATGTTTGCCGGCGGCTAAGGAGAGAAGCAAGCAGCAGCAGCAAGTTGTTCAATTAGCCGTGGCTTACTTGAGTTGTGCGTGAATGATTGTGATGTCTTTTCCACAACCGTTTCTCAATAAATAAATAGATGTAGTAATGAAGTTGCGCGAATGCTTACTGCGCTACCTTACCTGGCGGCGGCATGGTCACCACCTAAGAGACAACAATATGCCAATACCACTTGCGCCTCCTACAAAAATGTCTGCCTGTCTGTGCGATGACGTGCGTGTTGTGTGTGTGTGTGTCTGTCTGTCGGCGGAGAGACGTTTATTTGTGTGAAATAATGCGTTTGCGTTGTTCAGTGTCGCCGACGTCTAGTCTCATTCCCATTACATTCTATAAATAGGAGCATTGTGACATAAACACAAACATCTCACTCATCTCATTTACATTCGCAGAAAGGGAGGGGAATGATTCGCATGAAGACGGTGGTCATCCTAGAGTGGAAATTACACGACGTCCGATGTGGTCGTCTCGTCGCCTTCGCCGTCGCCGTCGCCATCGCGATCGTCGTTGTCATCAGTGTCGTTGTGTTCTCGGATCTGGTCGAGGCGAATCGGATCAGAGGATGGGGTAAATGTTGCCGGCAAGAAGGGGGTGCGGTACTGGGTGGGATCTGCTTACCGGCATTGTCCCCCTCCCGGCCCCCTTCCCCCCCGCAGCAAGCAGTACGTTTCAGTCGAAATTCTAGGTGATTCTGCACGCGTTACCTCCTTTTCTTTTCTTGTGAGTAAGCAATGTCAGTAGGTGGTCAGTTGGAAGAGCTTGAAGGCTGACGGCGTCATATCGCTGCTACGATCGATTGAACATACGCGTATTACTAACTGGATTTGTCATGCAGGAAACGATGGAATGGCGCTTGTGAATTAGGGACCGATAGTCTTTCCATCGGAGGTAGGATGGATGAATGAGAGCAGTTGTTGGGGTGACGTAAGTGATGCTCGAGGTCATTGGGGTTCAGGTTTGATGTAACCTCCGAAAGCACCATAAGTGCTAACAGCTGCTAGTGATGATGGGAGATTTTAATTTGCTGGAAAAAGGTTACTTAGTTGCCAAATGTCTCCCTTCCTCTCTCTCTCTCTCTCTCTCCTTCTCTGTTAAGAATGGGATGATTTTTGGTGCACTTGTTAAGTCTTTTTAGGAGAAGTAAAGAGAGAGAGGAAGTGATGTCGTGAATGTTGGAGAAACTTTATTTGGACACTCGTTCATTTATGTAGCCGAAGATTAGTGTGAATAATTAGTTTATTTGTTTACAGTGGTGGATAAACACTAACTATCTGTGTCAGTTTAGAATATAGGCAGTACTGGAATACTTGTTGGGAGTTGAAGTTAACCGTTGTCGATTCCGTGGTTGTTAATTGTTCGCTCGTGCTAAACTTTGCACCTTCCTGATTAACTGATTGACTCCGTCGACTCTGACCCCAGGTCAAAGGATCCGCATATACATAGACGTGCAAGTGTAGGAATTGACCCACAATCTCAGAAGTTGGTTGCAAGTAAATAAGAGGTGAGCAAGACTTCACAATCAGTGAGGTTGAGGTTAAGGCGGCATCTTTAAACGGAAGCAAAATGTGAATGGTTATGAGTACAGCTACTTTAGCGGTGATCAAGTGAGGAAGAGGTTAATTGCTATTGCATAAGGTGGGTATTGAACGTAGCAAAGAACTAGCAGTTGTAAACCTTTCCATTCCTCTTGCTGATGAAGTAACGAACGATTTACAGATTTCTCTAATTTGTTGTGCTGACCGACCGACCGATCGACCGACCGACCGACCGACCGACCGACCGTATTTCCAGTTTTCAACGAGCAATGGCAGCAGCAGCAGCAGCAGCAGCAGCAGTTCTATCGATTCACAATGGCATTTTGTAAGGAAGGAAGGAGTAGCAGCAGCGTTCATTTTAAGCGTTTTGCTTCCATCCAGACTAAACAAACTTTCGGACGAGTCGTCGTCTAGCATTAGACTTGTGAATGTTGCGGGCTTGCCTGATTCATTCATGTCCCCCCTCCCTCGCTCCTACCCATTCAAATGGCTGATTACCCTTTGTGCTCCCTTAACTTCTCCACTCAAAATGTGAGATAACGGGGAGTGGAAAGCAGAGGAAGGAAACGTTTCGCTCCTTTTCATGTCAGCGTGAAGGAGAGAAATGCCCTGCGAGTGCGAGTGACAAACCAACCACTTCCCACCGTATGTAATTCTCCTCCTCATTCATTCCAAATTATTCCCTCGCAGGTGGACTCACTCGTCCACTGACTCACGCGGAATTGTCTTTTCTTTTCAGGTCACCCTCAACAGCTCCCATCTCATTTCTTCTCTCTCGTGGAAGAGCAGATGCACGTGGAACTGCTCCTTCAGGCGCAGCTTCCTCGCAGCGTCCGAAAGTGATGTGGTGAAGTAAACACAAAACAACACAACAATAACAAGACATTTAAGCTGTGCACTTGTACGTGCAAGCTGCCGCCGACTACTTGCAGCCTTTCTCAAATGTGTCATTTTCATCTTAGATCATTTCTCTGTCGGCGGTGTTTGTACAAGAAGAAATTGCTCTTGTAATTACGATGTGTGGCGGGGGGAAAGGGAAGGGAAGGCGATACTGTGAAGAAGCGTCGGACAGGTTGTATCTGTCCTTTCTCTTCATTTATCCTCATCAGATGTAGCAAGTGGAGAAGGCAGGGTGGTGGCGTAGCAGCTTCACTCCGATTTAAATTTCACCATACTCTTCAGCTTCTTCTCCTACTCTAACCTACTTTTGTAATAAGGGGAAGAATATTAGAAGGAATTTTGTTTGCACGCAGAGTGAGGAGGCCTTTCGATCTTTGCTTCTTCCTAGATATTAATCTTGTCATCTGTAAGACCTGATTCTTCGTCCTGTTCCAATCCGATTAACACTCAAAACTTCACGACGACGGTGCTCTTACTTTTTTCATTGTTGCTGCTGTTGAACGCTTTCTGCAAATTCCTTTTCTTGTCCGAATGAATTAATTTTGCATCTTCCGCGACCTCTCCAACTAAATGTATCGATAAACGCATGTTTCGAGGTGTGGGAGGCAGGGTGTTATCATAATGTCATGTCGTTCTTCTTCATTACACTTGTGCTTCATCGCTATGGCTTAAAATGACCAGTGTTGACAAGAAACAGACGGATAAGTGAGAAGTAGCCTCTTGCAGTCAGTGCACTAGCTTACTTATCAGAATACCAAATTAGCGACTAGAGCGACAATTTTGCAGTGCCCGTAAGTTCTCTTCTCCTGCTGCCAACAACAGCCACTATTGCTACTAACTACGTGAGCATTTTAAGGATTTTTTTGACTGCTGAAATTCTGTGAGGTGTGGTTACGTGTGCTCTACTAGCATTAGTACTGATAGTCGTTGTGGGAGGAAGTGCAAAAGGAGTATGCATTGCTATGTAAATATATATGATCAAAGTTGAAGAGCGTTCCAGTGCAATTGCTTGTGAAGGCTTATCTGAAATGTTTGCACGGCTCCCTTTCATCTACTTATTTATGAATAGTGTGTTGCATTTCATTCACCTTCTTCTTCCTGCATTTACATATTGGCTTCTCTATCTGTCGTTATTTATTCCTTTCCCGTATTGTCACATAGAGTCACTTTATGTCAATGTTATCAAATTACTGTCAAGTATCTCGTGTTGTAAGACCATATCCTCCCTATGACGAAGTCATCGAACCGAATTTCACGTTGGGCGACGTTGCCAGTTGCTAACCGAAACGTTTTTCTTCTTTCAGTGCCAAATATCCGGGGACGCACGCATAAAAAGGGAAATTACTGAGACAATTGTGCGTGCAATTAATTCGATCAGAACGGTATTTTTCAACAGTCGGCAATATTTATTGTTACAGGCTGCTGTTGGTGTTGCATTTATGTTGTTGCTGTTACGTCGATAAGCTGTCGCTTTGAGAAACTGCCGAGGAAAACGATCATCGAAAGGAAGAAATATGAAACTAATTTCATGAAACCGATTTTTTTCCAATAGAATTGCAGCCACAGCAGTAACGACGGCGGCGACGTTGCCGACCCACACTAGCAATACGAATTGGTGTAGTAAGTTCTGGAAAAGTCAGAGCAATAAATTCTGTAATCGAACACGAGTACAGACGCCAGTAGAAATAGCAGTAGCAGCAGCGACGGCAATATCATTCATCACCTCCACCAACAGTAACAACAACAACAATTGGCACAACGATCGCTTTCTATTTGCACTGTCCAGTTGTGGCTCCAGTTGTGGCGAGTATATGAAATTAGTTGAATTTCTCATTCAACAACAACAACAACAACACAAGAAATCAGCAGTGGGGGAAAAAGAAGTAAGAATAAATCAGTTCGTCCTTTTGTTTGATACAGTAGTAGTATAGTTATGGCTAGAATTAGTACCAACTTGTGCCTGTCTCCAGTTTGCCATCCTTTCGGCCTCCTCCCCCAATAAAAAAAAAATGGAACTTGGAAGATAAACAGAGGGCGGTAGCGAACAAAAAATGAACGAAGCTAGAGCACCCTGAGGCACTACCTCGTATTACCAATTTCTTTTATTACTACCGTAATTGCTATTATATTATCACCACCACGTCAACTGTGATCGGTAGGAAAGAGGCGGTGAAAAAACAAACGGAAAAGAGGAAAGGGAAGAAGCACAGGTAGTTTTGTATTAAAATGAGAGGAAAAATCCATTGTTTGGAGAGGTCTCGGTGTTAAATTACGCAGCAGTGTGAAAATTTTGACAAGTGGAAAGTCAAACATCGTCCAAAATTGAGCGAATTGCCGGAGATCGAATGGAAATAATCATTGTGAAACTTTTTCTGTTTGCTTTCAAGGGTCGTTACTGCAAGTCCATCCATCATTCAGGTCTAGTGATCTGGCGGCAGTTGCTTAGAACGATAGAGAGGTGGTCATTTCTCTCCGTCTCTTCTTTGCTTCCTCTCCTAATTTCTTCCTTTTTTTATTTAAACGAACGGCAATAATGGGAATAAGAACAATGAAGTCTTATCAGAGAATTGGATCGGTAGTCTATCAGGAAACTTCGGTGCACTATCTATCATCGCAAATACTGACATAAATATATGCATAAACATAGCATGTGGTCGTTGAACACAGCACTTTTCATCCTCTTCGTGGTTTCCGGTTCGTTTTCCGTTTATCTCTGCTTCATTTTGTTTTTCTCTTCCACTATAACATATTGCGGACATTTGCTTTTCCTGTAACGACGGAGAATGCAAAGTGTTGATTTTCAACAAAATACTTTCGTTAGTCGATTATGCTATAAGCAGTGCTTTCGTCATACTATTTTTCACAAAGTACATCTCGGGAGAATGTAAAACTTTCCAGTAATATTATGGAGAAGAAGGTATCATTTCTCATGATAACTCCTTTTTAAGGTTCTTATTCGTTAGGTGTTACAATGCGTGAATTGCTCGAACAGTACCTTGGTGTTACGTGCCAGCGGGAAAGGTACCTCCTCATTTGCTTTCTTTCTTGAAAATACTTGTAAGATGTTTTTCTTGGTGAAGTGACCCTAATGTATCTCCTTTTTTGGCAAACCTTTCTTGCAATGCGGATTGGATAGTAAGTTGATGGATAAATTTTATAGGATCAATGTTCAACTGACATTCAATCGAAAAAGGCATCCGGAAATGACGAAATCAATTCGTGAAATGATTTGGCGTGGTAGGATGTGTGTTGGACATGATAAATCTGGCTCGTGCTGTTCACAACTTAATATGATCCAAGAGGTGTGCGATTGGATCTATTTTCTTTTTTAACAATCATGTTATAGGAATTAGTCCGATTCATCGTCAGACCAATTTTTACCACTCTTTTTGTGGGCTGCATTCCGTGGTTTTAAGTAGAATGCATTAAATTCGCTCATTGAAGTGATTAAGTCAACGTTTCTGGAAAAGGCTATTTACCCGACATTTGGTTGGTAAATAATGCAAATATTATGGGATGTTCCACATTTTGCTTTCGTAGAAATTCTGCCAATTAACATAAAGACAAAGTGTTAATTTGTGAATGACAATAAAGCTGTTGCAAGTGTCAACGTCAACTGCTTCTTCAGTGATTTTTAAAATCGTGTTTCCTTTCCAGAGATTTATAAGCTAAAAAAAAATTGTTTTAGTATCATGTAGTATTAGTTGGCTATAGTAAATGTGGTATAGAGAAGACATTCTTTGCGGGTGGCTTCAACTTTATCGCCAAGGTTAGAACTTTTTTCACACTCTTTTTTTTTTTAATTTAGTTTTTGTAGAACACAGTCATTTCGACGTAACTCGTACCGTATTTGATTTAAGTTCGAAGACGGAGGAAATGCATGTTGTCGAAGCTTCAGACTACTTTAGAAAATACCGTTACATATTAGCTAGCGCACACAGCTTTTAACTGAAAGTAATCTAACTAGTGAATTGATTACAAAAAAAATATAAGGCAAAATGCTGTATCAAATTACGGCGAGAGTAATTCGATTCAAAATATTGGTTTTACAGGGCAATTTTCTTCAGTGTTCCTACATTATGTGAAATTTAAGGTTTATTTCTGGGGTTTTGGTAATGTGAACGAACAATTTGAGGTTCAATGTGCGGTGCCATTTGTGGAGTCTCACGTTAAGGTAGTTTTCGCTTGCTTGCAATTACATATGTAAATGAATTTTGTTTTTTGATCGTTTCCTAAAGGAATTTGTTGCACGCTTTACTTTACGTCTTCGCTTTCATTATTCTCATACAAAAAATTGTTCTCCTGCTATCACTGCACATATTGTTTTAATGCAAACAATTCTTTCATTCCCAAAAATATTTTGCTCAACAATCAAACGAAGTGGAAGAAATGATTGAATTAATATGCCACGGGAGGAAAAAACCAAAATTTAGCTTCAATTCTGCATCTAACGGAGGGGTAGCTAATTAATTAGCATTTAAGCTTTGTTAACTAATTAATTAGATCACTAATTAGCTGAAACTTTATTAATTGTGTCATCCCTAAAGGTTTCATTCTTTACTACAAATCTCCTTATGACTCCGCGTGAGAGCCATCATCTATTTAATTTCTTGATTTTATAGGCAATTAATTAGTTAATTTTTTTAATTTCTGTCTTTTCATTTGAAGAGATCCTTCACTAAGTTTTCATTTTCGTTCCTTTCAACTGTTCCAAATTTTTCGCTATTTCATAGAAAAATAGGAACAGATAATGAACATGGGTTGTAGGCGAAAATGGTAATATCTCACAAACCTATCCGGATGTCATCTGTGGATTTTATTAACACTTATCATTCGTTATCAGCTTCGACACAGGCAAAACTGGTATCAGTACGATTAGGCAGTAATTTGCATGTTGCAATTGAACCGACGCTCGAAGGAATGCAAGAAAGTAGGGAGCTTTTTAAAATTTCAACGAACTGTAAGAATGATCAAAAGTATACATTCCTTAACATTTGGTTTTGTAATACATAAGTGAAATAGATTAGACAAAATTTTATCGAATATTAGTTCGTCTGTATCCGTAGGGATAGTGTTGATTAGCTATTTGGAAAGAAATCATGTATAAAAAAATTTGACTCATGAATATCGTAATATGAAACATTGTGCAAATGAAATATTATAGCTGTAATGTACGAACTTCATGATGGTGTAACTATTGCATCATAAGAAAATTTGCAATTTTTGGCAAAATTTATTCAGATAATAATGAGTTTCCAGGATTACATACATACCCATTGCGCTGTTGGATTACCGTTCCTACAGCTACCGATATCACAACCGCTGATGCTTCTAATAAACAATTAGAAAATTCTGTAGAATTAGCGCATAGGTTGGTACTAGCTTTATCTTTTTTATTTTTTAAGAAAAAATTAGCGTATACATAAATTATACGTTAATTTCCGTAAAATTTATTGCAGATATTTTATTAAAGATGGATGTCCATCTGTCGATGGCAGTTCAGTGTTAGCATTTTTAGAACAAGTAAGTTCACTACCAATTTTCGTTTTTATCTTCGGGACTTCTTCGTATCCTCTGTACTGCTATCTGTTTTTCAGCTGTTTAAAAGTTCTGTTATTTACTTCCTTCTTCTTATTTATGAGGTTTCAGAAAACGGGTACTGGTCGTTATTCGGAATGGACTAAAATAAAAATTCCAATTACTCGCGATTTGGTTAGCCCTTCGTTATTTAATGGGTTAGTTCTTTGTAGCGTTTTCTTTTCACTTGAATAGATATGATATTAAAGAACGTATAAAAAAGCTTTCTTTGAGAAAAGAATGCTAGTGAAGGTTCTACTATAATTTCAACCTGTTTGTTCAAAAATCGAAATCATCTATTTCAGCTCAGTAATAATTAACGAATCAGTCGAATACGGGCGCATTTCGCTTCATTGCGATGTGATCTTCTGTACGGGTCATAAGTTGAATGGGTTTCAAAATACTCCTGCGGCAAGTTGCTTATTCCTTTTTTTCATTTAAATTTTGTTAAAATCTGTGAATTTATTCTGAAAAATGCGAAATTCATGCAGTTTCTGGACTCTTGCACTATGTCATTACCTTTCGTGTGGCCTAAAAATACTCCAATCTCCGTGGAATCAGTGGGGATAGCATTTGTCAAAGTACTTCCAATTAGCATCGTGTATCTGGTATATATATATATATATATATATATATATATATATATATATATATATAGAATAATTCAGTTGGTTGGTTGAAGCGCATAAATGTAAGAACTGATAAGCCTCTTCTGTGTAACGATGAGTTTAAATGCTCGAAAACACTCAAAATCTCTAATGTAAAAGGATTGAATGATTAGAAAAGGAAAGGTTAGAAGAAAAAAATCTTTTTGATTTACTGACAAAAAAGAACAGACGAGATTTTTTCACCCAAATTAAATTAGTAAATCCAGTCTCTTAAGATGCACGTACTTCTGAGCGACTTAGTGTCGCCCCAAGAATGTTTACAAACACACGATTTTCTAGATATATGCGAATATATCTAAATAAATATATCAAAATATATGCATTTAATTCTTGTATTTCAAAATTTTTTGTTTCGCAGGCTTCAAATGAGTGTATAAATTGAGCAATTCAAAATTTTCGAGCTTTTTATTTGTTTGCAAAATTTTCGAGAGTATCACCTACCGGTACGTCTCAATCTTGAAAGATTTAGAATTCCTGTAAAAAAGATTTCGGCTTTTGGACTGACGAATTTGACGTTGTACTTCCTGCAAGGACATCCAAACCCAACGGAAGGTCAAGGCAGACATCTGACCCGGATATATTAACGACGAACGAATCGCTTAAATGCTTCGGCTTGTTTGTATGACAGTTCTTGTCTGGTATTTCGTTGTCACTCAGTGATTACCAACAGAGTGTTTGAACTATATATATGTAACATATCTTCAAAGGAGAATGTGTCCTTCAGATTCACGCACGAATCTCATTGTCCATTTGTTTTCCTTTTCATTTGTTACACTACTAATTGCCATTCAGTATATTTTTTTCAATTTGTTCCAGAAAAGTTAAAATTTTTTTTGATACCAATGAGTACACTGTTTTTTCTAGTCAAATTTCCAAGCAACCGATTACTTTTTCCCTTTGATACATTGAAAAGCGAGGTCACTTTTTTCGCAGTGTGTCGTTGGAACGTTTCATTTGGTTGTTGTCAGTTCTATCATAGGTGAAAGTATGTCTGCTAGACGTGATTACTGTTTTATATAACCGACAACAGTATTGGGTGTCTGGACAAATACCGCGATGTTGTGTCTGTAGCGTTTAGAAACTGTAGTATTATTCTACTATACAATATTTCATTACAATACTTTTATTCATGGATAAACTTTCTGGCAGATATACAATAATTTTTATTCTAATTTTCCATGTTGCTTAGGTTAGTTTTCTTCTTTTTGGATACACGCCTAAAATTACCTCAAAGCAGGTGAAAAAGTGTTGCCATCAGATTCACTGCTGTTGCATATTTCTTGGTTCTATTTGGTGTGATCCTACTTCAGACGTAATTGTGATAACTAGAATACTTGGCCAACCTAAATTAGAAGAAGAGTGTTATTGCGCTTTGTAACAAACAAGTAAAGTGGGCTGTTAATTGGGGTGGAGAAAGCTAACGCATTTTTATTAATTTGTGTGCAGTTCTCATTTAATTGATGGTGTTGTAGTGTCCTCGAGCATCCTTCTGTTCGCTGACATCCGGTGAGAGACGACAGTTGCCGACTTGGGTCGAGCCTTACCTACAGCGAGCGGTAACAGTCACTTCAACTTCTACCATCCATATTTTTCTGTCCAATGCTAGCGAACCATCACTGTATAATGACGATACATCGATTTCTGATGATTTAGTTGCTGAAAGTGATAATAATCCTGCTAATATTGCATACGGTATGCTTTCATTTTCGTATAAAAGTTAAGTGTTTGAGAAATTTTATTTCATATCCTAAAGATTTTTCAAATTTAATGAAATAAAGCTCTCGGCGTCTTAATCTTATGTTGCGTGTCGTTGATATTACAGTAATATCTACAGATTCGAAATGTGCAAAAGTGTGTGCCGTAGCAATTGAAAAAGCACTGAGGAAGGAAGATGAATGTCGTGTAGATGGTATTCCACTGTACGTTGTCATTATAATTGCTATTATATCATTTGTTTTCGGCGTCGCATTTGTGGCTATTTTATGGCTCATACATAACAAAACAGGTTCGTTTTGATTTGTGTCACGTGGAAGCAATATTGATCCAGTGCAGTCGGCTTACTGGTAGATGCCTTAACTAAATTAAGTTCAATATCTAAAATAGATTTGACATAATTTTTGATTCATCTTACTTAATAGAGGACGAGTAATTTCTTATCAATATGCGATGACGAAACATCAAAATTTAATTTGAAGGGATAGATGTGGTTTATATCTTCAAATATTATTCTAATATGTAACAAATGCCGATCATGATTCATAGCAAAATCTTGCTGCCTATTTGCTCTAACGCATATATTAACTTGTGTAAGTGTTTCATAAGGTGCAGTTTAAATTTTAAGGATATTACTTTGCGAAAACATGAAGTAATTTTTTAGATCCTTTACGAAAAATTCGTTGTGCGGATCGAAACAGACGTGGTATGCCGTTGAATGCTATCTATCGGGATTCAGTTATTCGGCCACTGAATAATGGCAACGCATTTATGACCACGTGCAGTGCGGCAATAGCGGAACGGGAGAGACTGGTCTGCGACCGACTTCAGTAGTTATGAATTAGTAATAACATGATAGTAGTTGTCAATCATTTTCATCATTTAGACAGAATCCAACCAAATCGTTCTGAAACCAGTAAATCTAAAAAAAGTGAAATATTTCAAATTTAATGGAATCTAAATCGAATTTCAGTCATTTATATACTTTTTTTATTTATCCAGTGAAAATCATGATGTCAATTAAAAGCAGAAAGAAGAGGACGCAAAAAGTAAGGAGCTGTTAATTGTCTACATGATTACTCAGGAAATAAGTTTCATTTATTTGTTTTAGATATATTTTTATATTTGAGTTGATTCTTTATTTCCTATACAATTCATTCATTGAATGATGGAATGATTTCTTTCATCACTAGTCCTTTTCTATTTTTTCATCAACTTATTTCCTCCTCTTTGGGAGAGATTAATGGAGTAATCTGCTGCATTTTTCACGTTTGATAGTTTTAATCAAATTTGATGCTATAATTAGTTGGCTTTTCGTCACGCTGTGATGATGTATCATAATAAAATTGTTCTATGTAAATTTTTTGATGATAATAACAATAATATGACAGAAAATAAAAGGGCCTGAAAGATACTAACCTTTTCAGTCCATATAGAACTGTTTCTGTGCTATGACTAAAATTAGTGATAATTTTTCTTCTCGCAGTGATTTCCCACTGCAAATGAGGGGACAGTGATTACGTTAGGAGTTGAGGAATCAAAGTATTATGAGAAGTACACCAACCAGTGCTTATTGTCTTTTAGAAGTAAATTTCTCAAAGTATTCATCCTTCCAAGCCTCTTTCCTTCTGCTTTCATCCATCTTTCTCAGCGCTCAGCGCTCAAATTGAGAGGATGGTTCTTGTTTTTCGTCACATTTGGGTCTTTCGGCAACGGCTCACATCATTCATTTGTGATTAAGATACTGCAGATCATCCACAATTTATATGGTACTGCCGTGGGATTATAAAATTAACAGTGAAATTCAAATAAATCAGTGCGTAATTTGAGATACATCATCCCGTGTACACGCCGTTCTTTCAACATTTTACTTCTTTATTTTTTATAAAATTCGAAAATACGCTACTACTATTCGATCCTGCCATATTTTCACCACAATTTGTTGTTTGTATTCATCTCTCCTGTTAAAAAACTATTTGTGTGAAATTTCATGTACATTAATCAAACTTTTGTAGGAGCTTGTTGAACAAACCATTGGTTTGTAGCCTCTTACATTTGCTCTGTGTATCGTTGTTTTATCATTCGAGTTAACTTTCACTTTTGGTTTCTTTTGCTGCATAGCTCGTCATTAAAACACCTTTTTTCTTTTTTTTTTTTTCATTTCGCTCCTTCTGTCTCTCTCCCTCTGTTCGCATTCACTGCTAATTGATGTTGATCAATTCATTTAATTCTCTAGCATTTTGAGTATGTGGGAGAACTGTCGTTTTTAAGTTTCATTTCATACAGGCTTGTGTACACTAATGGATCCTACTTACTATCCTCTCAAATTTTTAAATATTGATAAGGCTACTGAACAGTTTTTTCCCGAACTTTTGGTCATATTGCGGTTGAAAGCACTTGAAAAAAACGTAGTCTTGTCCAATTACCTATTTTTATTTGATGGTAAGGTGATAATCATTATCATCATTCCGAATTGCTTAATGCGCGAACAGAAAAAGACCACTTGAGATACGGTATTCCGGATATTTGAATCACTATGCTTGTCCTCACTAATTATTCTTTTGTATTCTTAATTTTTTATCGTATATTCGTATTAAGCTTGCCCGTTCAACGGGTTTTTTTTATATCGTTTTCTGTCAATATTTGTTATTCGATCGTATATGTTTAAAGATTACGCTGAAACAGTGGTAATTTAGAAATCGATCATCCCATTATTGTGTTATCAGTAACTGATTTTCTGATAAATATCCACACTTCCAAGTGCTTTCCAAATTTTTTTGTCCCTTGCTTCTCCATTTTTCAAGAAATGTTCACTTGCATTTGAGAATTGTCTACTTATTCCACTATGTTCGTTCTGTGTTTTATTTTCATGAAATATTTCGAGCTTTTCTAGACGATTTCGTTTGTTGTTCCTTTTTTCTGTCATCTGCATCAAAAAAGCATAGGACAGGTTTTTTAGACTTTCTCACTTGCTTAACAGTGACCACCAACCGACGAGCATTGAGTAAGCTCTTGATATAGCGACATTTCTGTTCAAAATCTGCGTTCGACTTACAAATTAATGAGGCAGTAAAGATGTCACACATGGGTGAATTTCCCAGATAATCATATTCAGATGCAAGCGATATTTTTTTTTTATGAATTTGTGTTAGGCATCAGAGATGCCTTTAAATTCTTTCTTTCTTGTTTGAAATGCATATCAATAAATTAGGCGCACTAGAGAGAAAAAGATTTGCATGAAACTTAGTGTTTTTCGAAAATCATCTTTACGATATATCTCAGGTACTGAGATATCTTCCAGCAGTAATTCTATAATTATACGCGAAGCAAACTTTTATGAAGGGGTTTCAAACGATGAGGGTTTTGGACATTGCCCTACACTCACTCTAGATTGACTGGGCAGAGACGTTGTGTGGAGTACTACTAATGATATAGCAGCGTCGACTTTCCCATCAAATGAATAATGTGTGTCCTAGAAATTTGTCATTACTATCTTTAATGGGCATCATGGCTAGTTTTCATTTTATTGTACATATACAGACAGTTTGAAGATGTTTGCTCATAAAAAGGTATGAAACACGTGCATGTTCGAGCAAGCTGATTTACAGATCCGAAATATAGGAAGCGAACTTTTATAGGAATTTATCAGCACAGATTACAAATAATGACCGCCTATGTCATAACAGTTATGATAGAGCTGGAAGGCAAACTTTAACAGGCAATCATCACGACAATACAATGAATTCTAACTGTAATCTATAGGAAGCTGATATCGAAAATCCATGAAGTTTTTATTCTTAATCAGCGATCACCACTGTCAACGTCAACGACTTCTTTACTTCATGATGGCTTGATATAGAAAATCTTACCACATAGCTGTAGTGAAAGTATTCAGGTATAGATATGTGTATTGCACACTTTAAGCTTACACCTTCTGACCTATAACAATAATCTTTTGAGCTATAACACACATTGCGTGATGACTTTAATACTACACCTTAAATGGTTCATTCATTGCTTCGAGTCCGAAGTGGAAGTCTCGTTTGCTTCAGGAGAATATACGTGAGGTTCGGGTGCTGAAAAACGACAAGTGTTATTGATGATATATTTGCATGACTACCAAATATTTTAAATGTTGTTTGGGGCTGAGTCAACTTCATGCAGTAATGTACTGTCGTTAAATAATCATATTCAATGCTTGCATTGTTTTCCTTAGCTAGTTTGAACACATACAGCACAACATATTTAGCAACATATTTAAACATTCCTTCCAATAAATTTATAAATGTGAATTAGTAGATACTCTGCTTAAAAAAGTTTTGTGTCTGTTTTCTGCTGCCTTGAACTCTCAACCAGTCTTCATTTTTGGAATATATTGAAAACAGACTTCCACTACATTGGAACATACAGTACAACAATTAAAATACAAAATGCGACTTATCACCCAGAATTAGATCACTGAATGTACTGCTCTTTAGCATTACAATTTGTTATTAGTAAGGAAGATGTGTGTAAAGAAACAACCCACATCGGACAAAATCATCCCAAGCTACTTTGCCGTGGTCAATTGCAATCCGGGCAATGGCTATTGCTTCATACGGATAACAGAAAGCAGTCATTGTTAGTAAGCCCATCCCAGAATACAGAAAGCGATGAAATACTGATCTGAAAAGTCGGTTTAATAAAATATGATATTCAACACCCTTACGAACGCTGAACTAAATAACATTACTGACGACTAAAGTCTTTCAATGAGAAATACTGGCCACACTTTTTTAAATGGTTAACATCCTAATACGCCCTAATTTGATTTTCAGAATCACAGTAATATCAGAAACTAACTTTTTCATACCAAGAAAAAAACCGGCAAGACCACCAACAGTGATTGCAGCAGCTTTAGGCAACATTCCATAATTTTCTTGAAGAAATCGTCTATATGCTGAAATTAAAACAATTCACGAAAGGCTCATAAAATGAAATATCTTAAAAAAAAATAAAAGCACAAGATCATAAAAGAGTTCTTTGCAAAGCATTTTAATGCATCTTTCAATCTAAGCATATTCGCTCAAGAAAACAACTAAAAGTTATCACGCGTTATTGTCAATCAGACATAATATGGGGTATAACAAAGAATTATTGAAATGGCTAACCTTCGACAGAATTAAGAACCATTTTTGACTTTTCTTCAACATTCAAGTAGGATTCCTGAAAATTTTTGCAATAAATACTATCTATATGGATTAAATATGTAAAAGGTGTATATTTCAAAAATATCTTTTTGGAAACGAAGAAAAAAGTGCCGTACATGAAACTTGGTATGTTCTATAGCATTTTTATATTTCCAGTTTTCTATTTAAACAATAGATTGTTGAGAGTTATATTAATTTCTTAGATAAAATATTTTTCTAATACCAAATGCATGGAGAGAAAAGATATTTTAGGTTTATGTGCTGAACAGCAAGGGAAATTCACTTCAATCTCCTACTGTGTTTCATCTTAGACTCACTTCAACACCTCAAGAAAAGTTAATATTGGCGAATATAAATTCTCCGGTGTGTCCAGCGTATCTAGAAGAAATTACCCCTAAATCTCCAAAGCGTCGTAAAGCAGCTTGTCGTAACATCGCCATTTCCTTCTGTATTGGCGTAGGCAGCTCCTGAACTTCTTCATAATATGGTGTCTCATCTGGATACATTGGTAGCTGCAAGCTTTTGGAATATTAAATTCACCTGTCATTCATATTCATAAAACAACATAAATAGTGTCATTAGCCTGAGTTCAGTTGAATTACGAGAATCCTAGCATGGATTAAGCCAGTATTGCCGAAATACGCAATGAAAACATTCCAAAATTTTTAAAAACTCCAGAAATGGAAATGCAATATTTGCTGGATCGGTAGGTTCACCAGCACGAAACATTCTAATCTACGCGATATTTGAATTGAATAGGAGGATATGATAATCAACGTTTCCATCACTGACCAGATAAACCACGCATAATATTTTGTATGATCAGAAAAGCAGAGCAGAAATAAATGCGAAAACAATGAAGATGAATGAAATGACCGGAATCTACTTAGTAATGCGATGAAGTCAACTCACTTCCTGAACGGTGACCATTCGTGTCGGATTTGGTTTAGGTCGCCTGTCAACGTTGACAGCTGTCCACCAACGTACAATGGAGGATTTTATATTTTCCAGCGTGTCGTTCATCTCGTCCGTCAAAAAAACCTGTAAAATGAACAAATCTTGAATGTGTTCCTCGCTTCCCTTCTGTCTTAACGGTTCCAAATTCACTTCGCCCAAGATGTGTGTAGCATAAATGAGGTTTCCCGTCATCTTTATTCATTACAGTCTTATAGCTTATGACAGGAAATAAAAACCGACACAACTCCGGCTCAGTGGGATCCCAGCTATGAAAACCTTGCAACCATTGCAGCAATTAGCGCTGGATAAATTATGCCCAATTCTCAAGACGACTTGAAATAGGCTCATATTCGAATTGAGAAAAAGTGTTCCTTTAAGCGAGTGGAGAAGTTGGGTGGATGTGGTTGAGGCGGCACTCGGCGATCTGATATTTGTGCGTGCTAAATACTTCATTATATGCTTTCTGGCAAACCACTGTTTCTAATTCTCGAACAGTTTTCCCGATCAGATTTCGGACATTTAAATGTGGTCACTTGTTTTATGCGTTTGATTTTCATGTGACTTACGCTTGCATTGTTTTACATGTGCATAATAGATTTCTTTTCATGAGATCGACATTTTCTCACTTTCTGCAAAACTAGTTGCTTTTTTTAGATAAAAGTTGCACACAATATTTTCAGCTTTCGTTGACATGAGTAAGCGTTCAAAAAAAGACCGTTCACTGCCGCCTACGGCACCACCACCAGAAATGTTAACGCCATCAACAGTGCTAAAAGTGGGAGAAGCATTCATTGTGCTACGTCGGGCGCCAAACAAGAGTGGTGTGACAGACGAACGCTGCCTTGCAACGGTCGTGGAAATTCGTGAGGGTGATCAATCGAGCACATCTTCCGCTTCAACTTCTGCTACTGTTACTGCTACTACTGCCACCACGTTATCATCGGTGAATTACTTGGTCTGTCTCGTGTAAATGAAAGTGATGTTGATGCTTACATATAATGGAAACAGCAGATGACTGACGAAAACACGTATTACTTGCAAAAGTTTCTTAAAAGCTGGCAATTTACACTTTTTAAATGAAACGTTCGATGCCAAAAGTTATTTTAGGATGATATGGATATTTGTAAGGTTTGCACAGACCTATTAAATGATGTGTCAGGTGAAAATGTTCCGGTAGAGGTGGATATTGCTGTGAGGTTGGTGGAATGAAAAATTTATTTCATTAAGAAGTTAAAAAATATGGTTTTAAGTGTATGTTGAATGTTGTAATTAACAGTGATTAACAGCGACGAAAAGATATGAAAAGTTTAATTTTGAGGAACTAGATGCTAAATTGCTTATTATGTTGAAACTTTTCGAATTCCAGAAGGATCCTGCACTTTTTTGAAGGGTATTGAGTTAAATGAATTGTATAAACATGTAGTTATTCAGTTTCAGGTTATTTTAATAATACTACTAAAGTCGCTTACGATTCTTTGAGATGTGTTAGTGTTGGTTATTTTTTAGCCTTCATTTATTACATAATTTTTTTTATCTGCAGGAAAGAGCAGTGTAAGATGTATTATGTTCATTACGATGGCATGGACAGACGACTGGATGAATGGGTTGGGAGAAATCGCATTATAGCACGAGCAAATCCAAACGCTTTCACTTCTGTTTTGGTATAAGATATTTACTGGTATTTTAAATATTTCCGCGCAATTTTAATTGTGGAAATAACCTGATAAATGGAACCTGGAACTGAAGAAATGGAACCCAATATTAATTGCTGTGTTTAAATATTTTTGACTTCTTATAACGGTATGTTTGGTAGTATACATTGCAGATGGTCTTTATTTATAGATTTATTTTTGTAGTCCGTACCGTCATCTTTGGCGGGTACACTGGAAAGTGGAACGTTAACTCGAAGTCAGAGGCGTATACATGAAGAATTCAATCATGTGCAAAAAAGTTACGAAGATATGGATGCGACAACGGCAAAACTCGAGAAAGAGCATGCGGAGGTATTTTTATTAGTTAATTTGTGCTCGTTATTACATTCGATAAGCTGACTTATCATATCATATAAATTTTGCTATGCTGTTTGCTTGATCAAGTTTGATGTCATTAGTGGTTGTTGTACTATGTTGAAACCTTGTTCTGTCAATCCTTATTCGCATACCTACACCATTCATAGTTACTCTTCATATGCAGTTCGTACCCACACACCTCTGTTCATGTCTTCATGCGTAATCGTAACATATTCGAATTTTGTCTCAAAGTCCAGGCTAAATATTGGATATGTTTTATTGCTGTTGTATTAGCTGTGGCTATTAATGCTAATATAATATACTTGTTGTTTTTCGGAATGCACTGAAATTTCTCTAACTTTAGTTAAAAAATTAAGCATTCCAGAATGTTGTAGCGCAAATCATAATTTATTCTTATGTCTGGTTTTCATCAAAAGCATATCTTTCATTTTATGACATCTCATTTAGATGACGAAAGTTAAAAATATCGACAAGATACGTTACGGTGATTACGAGATAGACGCTTGGTATGTCTCACCATATCCGGATGAATATAGTAAGGCAGCAATATTGTATATATGCGAATACTGCTTAGCTTACATGCGCACAGAAGCAGAATTTTGCTGTCATGTGGTTAGCATCGATTTTATTTGTGTTTTGTCGAGTTTTAAGATTCATGAGACACGGCGCTTTTTACAAAAGGCTAACTCTTTTGCAATAACATTTGCAGTTGCATTACTGTGATCGACGGCAACCTCCAGGTGATGAAATATATCGAGATGGGAATTTGTCGATTTATGAGGTTGATGGGAAAGTAAATAAGGTGGGTATTTTCGTGGTAGATTTCGTTCTTTTATTAAATTTCATTACCTTGCAATTGGTTTTACATAGCACCAGCGAATTGCACTTTATGATTCAGGCTTATTGTCAATGTCTGTGTTTGCTATCAAAATTGTTCTTGGATCATAAAACACTGTTTTTTGATGTTGAAACCTTCCTATTTTATGTCTTATGTGAGGTAAGCAAAGTTTTTACTATTACAGAAGTAAAGTTTGTAACTTTATACTTTTACTTGAGGACTAACTTTGGCATTTTTTCATACGATAGAAGTTACTCGTAATGGTAATGTAAGGAAATCAAGGTATAGATTGTAAACCATCATATCTGCGTATATCCTCACTGCTCTATTTAGGTTGATGAAGTAGGTGCTCATGTTGTTGGTCACTTTTCCAAAGAGCGACTCTCTGCGAACAATCTGGCATGTATTATGGTTTTACCTCCTTTTCAACGAAAAGGTTATGGCAAATTGCTTATACAGTTGAGTAAGTTCTCTCGATTTTCCTTCCATGTTTATTACTTCGAACCATTTAAATTTCGAAGTATCATAGTTTATTATCAATCGTGTAGTAGTTCACTCATTTTTTATTTGTTAACAGGTTATGAATTGTCTAATCGTGAAGGAGTGATTGGAACACCTGAAAAACCCTTGTCCGATTTGGGGAAAGTTAGTTACCGCAGCTATTGGTGGTGGATATTATTAGAAGCTCTTGATAGGCTGAATATCGATGATGTAACGGTAAAGATGATTCTTAATTGCTCAAACTCTATTTCTATAATTTCAGCTTACTAATTAATCCCATTTAATTTAACCAACGTTCCGTTAACTAGTAAGAGCGTGAAATCTGTCACCGTGGAATTTTTATTCATCTTATTTTTGAAAAATGAAGAGAAAGCCCATTCTGCTGAATGTTTATTTTTCAATTTCAGGTGTCAGATTTGAGTTCTGCTTCTGGTGTAGCCGAAGATGACATAATCTCAACATTACAAACGATGCAGTTAATCAAATATTGGAAAGGTGATCATGTTGTACGCATGACACGACGACTTGTCGAACACTGCAAGTCAATTAATATGGGGCGCCCACCTAAGCTACTTCTTGATCCCGATCTTCTTCGTTGGTGGCCAAAAAAGCGGCGTCAAATCAGTCACCGTGACAGAGAGTAAATGTTAGGGGAAGAGTAAGAGGAAATTCTGTATATTGCAGAACTTAAACCATTAGTCGAGAGGGGCATACACTAAATTTGTTGAAATTAATGCCGAAAACTTTTGCTTGTTACTTATTGTGAGGCAGATTTTTCGGTGAGTATGAGTTCTTTGAATATGACATCATCTCATATACGGTTGGTGCGTCTGCCAACAATTTGGTGTGTTTTTACCTTGGAAGTATTGGTGAAAAGTAGTAAGTAAATCTGGTTTACTTACGCATGATTTTTAAGAATTTGGCTTTAAAAAATTTGTTAATTTTATTGTGATGCTACAAACTAAGTAAATCAAACACTTTCGTACGACATAGTCATTGGATTTATATATGTGTTATTGTACTGCTGGATGTATAAATAACGAGATATCCTGCAGTTGTATCTTTGAATCTAAAGCAATGTCACGCGGATGTCATTTAAAGAAGGTACTAGAAACTACCAGACGTGCAAGGAATGAATAATCAGTTTTAATCAACCGGGGATTCCTAAAAATAAACATAGTTGGTTTGCTGGACATTTGCTTTCTATCCGGGTGGTTCTATCTGTGTTCGTCTTTCGAAGCCAGTGCGCGAATCTCAGTAATGTTGACGGAACTGGAATTAATTTTCACCGTCTGACTTGCAGACGGTAGATATTATTATTATTATACTAAATCCCTTCGCACACAGGTTTTCCAACATTATTTCGAGATGGAAAGCAATTCGGAACCGTTGGTTTGCCTCTCTGTGTTGTGCTGTTCGCACATCTGTTCTTCAGTTTACATGTCGCCGGTAGAGTAACTTCTGCTTCGGGTTGCCATTATTCTTGTCTCATTAAACCGAAAGCTGCTTTCAGTGTTAGTGAGGATTCAAATATTCTCTTCTCCCTTTGTTCCACTGTGAGGGAAATATGCCTGTGCCACAATATCAATCTATTTTCAGAGGTGTTGCTTTCTTCCTCTGGATTCAGCAACAGCCAATTTATGGTTGCGCAGTAGGTGAAGGAGCAGACTTTGCTACATTATTCTTCACTGGAAGGGCACACTGATAAGGAACTTTGTAGTCTTTAGCAGTGCCAAACTACCGGATGTTAGCTATGAGCTCAGGCTCTTGGATGACTAGTCGTTAGTTGTTAAACTTCGAGTTACAGAAAATTTAATATTTTCTCATTTGTGCGAATAATTGTATCAAACAAAATTATACAATGCAAATTTTGTGTGATATAAGCTTGGAGCGAATGCATCTTTAATTTCAAAAAAAGGCAAAATTACGTAGTATTCCCATAAAATATTTAATTGATGGCCTAAAAGCTTCTACAAGATTTCATAAGTCTTTCTCCCTCTTACTTTCAGTCATTTTAAGAAGGAAAATTGTCTAATTTTCCCTTTCTCTTATTTAAACAACGAATGCATCCCCTCTTATAACTGTTTAGGGAGGATCAGTACCATCACTGTGAAAACTCTTGAAGAACAGTGCTCTCCGGTAGGAGCGGAGCCCTCTTCTCTCTAAGATCTTTCAATGGGATTGTGGTTGTGGACGAGAAGTTCAAATTTGTCTGGAAAATTAACTGGCCACCAAAGGACATGACAAGGCCTTGTCATACCTTCCAGTGCTCCGCTTTCCATTCAAACTTCACCGACCTATTCTTTTTGTCTTTCGGAGATTCGCTTTCGCTTGCTGCAATAAATCAATTGGGAAAGGTTTTTGAAGTCCTGCGATCTAGTTTGATTATATTTCATTTCAAAGTCAAACGAGGGCGCCTTCCAGGTCTATTTTCCCCTTCTCTGTATGACAAGGTGGAGAAGTTAAGCGCGACAATGCGCGTTACCAGAAACTGTGAACAAAAATGAAAGGTAATGACGGAAGGTGAAGAGGAGAAGTGTTGCTGGGATCCGAAGCTTACATCGTTTGGTAACTCCGACTAACCTCAGTCAATTAACTTTCACTTTTCTCTCCTCCTGGCATCTCCTGCTCCTTCCCCATCCGTGCGCTCTTAACATCGCTCCTCTTCCAGCCCGTGGTAGTATGATACTAAGTCTATGCAATAAATTTTGGAGCGTGTCGACTACATGAGAATGACCAATGGTCAGCTGGTTTCTCCCTCCCTTTGTACTTTTTCTTTGTCCTCTCTGTTCTCTTGCATCCAATGATTGTAAAGGTGAGGAGAGGGAGGGCTAAGGGAGAGAGGTTTTCATATGAAGGAATCCCTGTAATGCGGAAATTTTTGGGGAGCACACCGCTCAAGTAATCCTAAACCGTGGAGCGAGTCGGTGAGACAAGCCGTCCGCCTCCGCATCATTCGTCCGCAACGATTCTTTCGTTAAATCTGTTGTGCGTAAATTAACTTTCTTGCAAATAACTAGACATGTGCCGCTCTCCTCCTCGTCCCGGTTGTGTCCTCGAACAGATGAGTAACGATGTCTGTCTGTGTGGTGTGTGTGTGTGTGTGTGTGTGTGCGTGCGTGTATATCTTATATAATATACACGTACGCCTCTTGCTCCTGCTACGTACTAGTCATCCGAAGGAGGAATGGAAAAGGTAACTTTTGTGAGCGATTGAGGGCTGAAACTGAGATTTCTCTGCTTGCGAAGCTCCAAAATGCCGCCTTTCCCTTGCACTATGAAATTTTCGAAATTTCCACGACGTCTTTGCCAGGCGATGCTAATGTTGGCTGCGATAATAAAAGGAATGAAAGGGATGGAAGCGATAAAGGTGCAGCGCCCTCGCAGTAACCAACAACGCCGCTGTCTACTACCACATTTTCATTTCATTTTTTTCCCTTCCTTCTCCCTTCCTCATTAATTACATACATTCAGCTAATCGTGGGAGGGAGGGAGGGGGAGTCTTGATCTAAGATCAAAGGTTGTTCAGCAAAGAAACTCGGATTGCGAGACTGATAAAAAGGCATGATGGATATTTTGTCCAGCGCTAACTTACCCCACGCCTCAGACAACTGACCATTCTCTCGTACTTCTCACTTCCAACTGTAAATGTTCATTTGAAACATTTCAATAAATTACTTCGCTACTGCATATGATGCATTTTTAGCGACGTCAAAAAGTGCTTGTTTGCATTGACGTCGTTGAAATGATTAAACTTTCGATAAATTCAAATATGCTTACTATTAAAGTGATAGCTGGTTGTCCAAGATGCTCGTTATTTGTGACAGAAATCGGTCGTAAGAACTTCTATTTCACGTAACACGATCGTTGACCTTTCCTCGTACGTTTTCCCTTTTTACACTCCTCCGTTAGGTACAATTTTAATTTAATCGATTCTTGACTGACCGATTTCTGTTCTTTCCTTTGGAATCACTTACTATTATCAGTCATTACGTTAAACAGTGCAACTCCCTGTCTTCACTGTTCCTTGAGAAGGATGTTCCACTGCTTAATTGCTTCCTTTCCTCAGCTATTCACAATAGCCTTCTCCAAATAGTTGAAAAACGGACGATTAAAGACTAAACAATCGGAAAATTCCCTCCTATCCGCCAGTCTAAAAAATCGTTACAACGGCAAAGTTCAAGTTAAGTACACCACTGGCGTGATGAGCTGCTTGAAGTGGACGTGCTTGGATATTCCGGAAGGAGTTTCGTTATAACCCTTCAAATTACGGCCGCCTAACTGTTGCTGTGGGCATTTGTAACGTTGATGTGTGTTACGGTCAAATAAGGGTAAATTGAAAACCGTGCATGTGTATACCGATATCGATATCGATCCAGGGAAAAAAAGTAGGCTGAACGGTTGTGGTGCTTTAGACTGAATAACTTAATTTTCATTGAAGTCTATTATAGCACTGTATGAAGGGAAATTCATTGTTGTTGCGTAACTGCTGCAATATTTCAGAAGATACGGAAAGTGAAAAATTATTTGATGATATGGCCGACATTGGTAACATCGCAATGAGTTTTATGACGGACGTGACATTATGAATCTAATCCAAGTGGGATCGATTAATTAAACAAATACCTGTATAGATAAAAGGAGATTACGAGACAGGAAGAGACAGAGAGAGAGAGAGAGGCAAAAAGCGAGAGAGAGAGGAGGGAAGGATAAGTGAAAAGAATTCAAGTACAAGGAGAAACTCTCTGGTTATCATGCAAAAGTTATCGATTCGAAAGTGCCACAGCAGTAAAGTAAGTTAAGTTACCTTTGCTGATTTACTAAGTTTATTTTCTAGCTATCACTTTCGCACAGCTTTCAATAAACCACACGCTTACAGTGCGTATACTCCCTCTATTTTTGTGAAGCTTTCCGCTTTCGCTGTTTCTAGACGACACTCCAATTGTTCTCTCAGATAAGTTCCTCGTTGGCGGAACTGTCATGGAGGCATTCGATGTTACGGTCCCATGTTACTCTTACTAAATGTTGCTGTTTACTAATGCTAGTGAAACCTCACACAACTTTGAAATCAGTGAAATTTGCTATCTGCTTCTTTCATATTGCCAGCCACCAGCATAATAAGCTAACCGTAATGGTAGACGTAGTACTTGCAATGGTTTGTAGTTGCGTATTAAAAGACAGGTAGATGAGAATTAATTGATGCACTAAAGTTCAAGCATTTCCTTCAATATTTCTTGCATTGCCCAAAAGGTCGTCAGCGACTTTCAATATTGCACATTATGTTAGCCTGACTTCAGGTAAGTTAATTGCATTACTCCTTCTACTTTTTTCTTCCTGTCTGTACAGAGAAGTTTGGAACAGTAAGGGGTAGCATCAAAGAAGCTTTTAACTTACCTGAAATTGCTCGAATTTATGAATTTCAACGGAAAGACAGTGGTGCGCACGTTTTCTGCTTCAGATTTCCTTCCGGAGAGGAAGAATGAGTCAGCAGCTCTCTCGGCGGTGAATTGTAAAGCAAGGAATTAAGGGAGGAAATTTACGTGTTCCTCCCCGAACCGTTCACTCACCATTCCATTTCCGATCTTTGAGCTATTCTTCAGAAACAGATGTGTATTATTATGCAAAAAAATGTCAGCGTCCATTTCGGATTCGTGACATGTCAATCATCAGACGTGAATCACTGTATCAGTCACTCACCCTACTATTCACAACACATTTAATCCTCGGCTTCATTTCTTCATTCCTCATCCATAAAAGCGATAGAAGGAGAGAGAGCGACAGAGCGAGAGAGAGAGAGAGAGAGGGCTAGTTTTTCATAAAGACTTTTCCCATTTTGCAGTTGAAGCTTGAGAGGGCAAAATTTTCCTCCAATGCTCTTTCCCAACAACATTCGGTTTTAAATTAGGAGTAGTAAGTTGCACGTCTGCCTGTCTAAGTGTGTGTGTGTGTGTGTGTGTGTGTGCGTTACGTCTTCTGATTAATAATTTTCACAACTGTTGCAACTTATTTGTGAAACTTCACGTAGTGAAGTGTTTTGAAATGAATGCAAGTGAACATACATAGGCAGAGATAGTAGCGCATCCACCGATAATCAGTGTGATGTTTGAAATGGATGGAAAAAGTCGGCGCGCTGCTTTTGCAAGCAAAAAATGCTGCAAAAAAGAATGACTTTTTTCTCGGAGAATTTCTTTCCATCATCCTCCTTCCCCCTCTTTGTGTTGGGGGGGATGGGAGAAGCAACAACAGGGAAAAGCTCTCTCCCTCCTCGCTTCACATCGAGGTGGTATTCAGTCTTTGGAAGAAGAAAAAAATGAAAGTGTATTGGGAGTATTAGGTAAGTGTTGTCGACATCGTTGCTGTGATACCACTCATTTTTTCCTGAGCCATCGACCCCCTCTCAGTAAGCATCTCTCGCGTCTCACCAACATTTCAGTTTGAAAACCTTTCACGTGATTCCAAAGACATCCGTCTCACTTGATTTGGTCTTCAAAAGAATGATAGCCTTCTCAGACGACCCGTTTATGGCTCATTGCTGATGTTGCAGCACCACTACCACTTGGACATCCTCCCACTCCCTCACACTTCATTGTTGACGGAAGTTGAGAATTGTAGTTGGAAGCCAGCCTCGTGGTAAAAACCGGGCTGAATTCCTCCCCTTTTACTTTCCGTTTCGTGAGATTTTTCCCCTGAAATTGTCATTGTACGGTTCTTTCCAAAGCGATCGTCGAACCGCGCAGTAAGACACGACCAACCAGCCACCTCAACCAGCGCCCCACACTTTTCACTTCCAGTTTTGAAAAAGTAAGTGCCTGAATTACATTAGTATGTACAAATGCATGCACATGCAACTTTCTTCTCAATGTTATTCAAACAGGAAAGAATTTGACCATTGTGATACTTCTCAGTTCATCCGGTAATTCGCGCTCGATGTGCACTTGTGAAACGTGTCGCTCATCCCTCCATATCTCGACATTACCTCGTGCGACACTAGCTGTCATCCAGATTTTTTCTCCTTTCAGTCTCTCCTTCATCAATACTACATTGTCTCGCCCACTGTCCTCACTGTCATGAAGATAAGCCAAATACTAACTAACTTACTTCAAATGTCGAAATATTTTCTGCTAATTAAAATTGCGAGTCTCGTGCTCTCGTCATGTGGCAGAAATTTCAAAAACAGAACTAGAGATTCGCCGTGATGATAAGAGATGAGTTTGAGAAGCACGTCTTACCGAGACAAGTTCAATCAGACACAAATTATAAACGCATCCTTTTTAATCTTTCCCAATCATTGCAAGAAAAAGCTAGCGCTTTTGTAAATGATCGTCGCAGGCGCATATTTGCTTCCTTCGAAGTGATAAGAGATAAGCGCACACCCTTTGAGCTGTATCTGAGCAACCGGCTGCCTAAAATAAACATTTGCTTTCTCTCTCAAAAGGACGGGGAGGAAAAGCCCACAACGTTCCGGCAACTCTCAATTTCTTGCCACTTCGCCTTTACCACCGCACTGCCCTCTTCGAACTGCTTCATTTGGCTTCATCTTTCAACGTGAATCTTTTGTATGCGTGTGCGTGTGCCCCGAAAGCTCGTCCTTCCATGACGCCGAAGCGCCATTCGTAAAGTGAAGCGCAGATGGAGGAGAATTTCGCGAGGAGCTGTTGCATCAAAATTGCCGAATTGGTGGGAAGCATGCAGTACTTTCGAATTCATCGGCTGTCATCTTGTCTGTTTCAATTTCAGTTAGTTATAAGTGCCTTGAGGAGAGTGCGGAACGATACGCAGTAATTAGAAAGTTTTAAAGCTATCATCCAACCGGAACAGCGCAGCACCCTCGGACACTGCGCGTTCCACTCACTCGTCATCCCGTAATGTCGGGGGGAGATGCGGTCGGGGGAGTATTGCTCACCGCAAGTCTACTGTTGGCCATCACTGCCACTTAATTTCTTCTTATACCGTCGCTGTTGACCAAACTAAATTTGGACGATAGTCGCTCTCTCTCGCGGCTTTAGCTTTTGGATGGAATAAGCTGTTCTGTCTGTGAACTTCATTTCTTCCTGTTATGAATAACAAGTCGCGGGGATCCCGAGATTCTGCTAAGATCCAGTCAGTATCCCTTTGTTGTGCCTTTGGCAGCGTCTACGAGCATGTATTCTGAAAGAAATAACAAGATTTATATTTAATTTAGTCACTAATTAGCTTTTCATAATGCCACTTGCAAATATTTCACGTGGACATGAAATGTTCGTTACGTACGTCACGTGATATGCGCGTAATATGTACAAAATCTGGTAATATTGGTGAAAACGAGAGATTGTTTAAAAGGATTCTTCGAAAAGAGTATGACCTTTTATGATATTTAGTGGTTATTTGTATTTCTTCTGGCAAGTTCATTGCAGCGTAGCTAACTGAATAAGAATTTACGCAAATTCGACGAATTTACTACTTTTTCTGCTAATTATAAAATCTTTCGCGGCCAGCAAAATTTCAGATTGATGTAAATGAGTTCTCATTTAAGGGTTTGACATGATTATCGCACCGAATAGCTATCTCACTTCTCTGCCAAATCAAACCATCGATCTCAATTTGCCTCACGCAACAGCTGTTACTACTACGAACCGACTTTATTACTTCCACTGAATACAGTTATTATTAATGAATAACATGCTAATGATCATACCTCTGCTTGCCCGTCTAATCGCTCTATTTTGCTATCCAACTTCATCCCAATTACTTTCCAATTTTAATCTCATATGTGAGGTAAGCAGATGAAAATCTTATGAATGATGACGATTTTCGTTGAATAGGATAGCCACGTAGAGAGCAATATTCATTACGCTCACAGATATTGACAAGAAGTAATTAAATTCTTCCAGTTCAAATTTCAAAGCATGGAAAAAAACAAACAATGAAATGCTGCGTCTTTGGTATAGATTGAAATGAAAAAGCATTATCCAGCATCTTTTTGACCAGTCAGATCGAAATGTCCTACTACTGCATGACGAATTTACTTATTGACCTTTATCCAATTAATTTGCAGTAACTGCTAACCTTTTCTCTTTCCTTTTAGTCAAACATGACGGATGAGCATGGAACCCATATATCACGACGATCACGATCACGTCGCGAGCCAGCCGTATGGGGTGAGCCTGCGCCAGATTACAGTGGTGTTCAACTGAATGATTATTTACATTTCCTGAACGCTCTCATTTTCGTTGATTCCAAGATTGTATGTCCTTGCTGAGAAGATCGCTTCCAAGTTCATGCCTTAAATTTTTTTCCTTGTTTATAGTCGTTGGATTGAGAGTGAATTTAAAAGCACTGCTTAAGACAGCCGCTAGCTCTTTCTCACAACGTGAAAATCCGTCCGTCCAATTACAGACCAATCATTATGGCTCCAATATAGACAACATGAAAAAAGACGTGATGAAATTGGTTCGAGAGGCGAATAACGTAAGTTTTCATTAAGCTTTTGCCTTGCAAAGACAGATTTTCGTCACCGCTGCGTCGCGTCCTTTCCAAATTGATTTCCGTTGTTGCAGTATTTTTATCAAATAAATGTCCGAATAATTGTGGTGGATATATTGCAAACACATCGCAGTGACCTCAGCTTGTACTCTTTTGAGGAATACAGAAATCGCAGGTAGGCAGCATCATTATCTATCTCATCGCTATTATTTTTCGAAAAAAATTTTCGCATTTTCAACTGACAGGCTAATGTCAGTAAGCGTGCGGTATTTACTTCGTTTTGCCGTGCAACGTTTAGCTTCTCAGAGCAAAACTCATAATAAAAATGCAAATTTAAAATTGCAAGTGCCAACAATGCGAACAACTTTCATTCACTTCCATCCACCGTTATCCGTTTTCTCTCATTACCCCGAAGTTCCTCATCCCTTTTTTTTGCTTGTTCTGGGAGCTGTGTGGATTGTCGTGCCACCCTTTTCCCCGTGCTACGGTAGGACATCCAAAGTTATTTTCCTCATTCCTCCCATTTAGGAATGACCAGTTCTGATTGCTTTCCTTGTCTTTTTTTCCAATTCTATTTCTCTCAAATGTTCCTCTCCTTCACTGTTAAATAATTTAGGAACTGGAATAAAGACAATACAATTAAATTTAAAATCACAATTGAAGTGTCATGTAGAAAATGAAGCACAACTTGAGTATCGACAATGGACTACAAACCTTTCCAACTTTGATTTTTAACTTAATTTTACCATAAAGTTTCAAATCGTTTCCTTTTTCATAGAATATCAAAGTTACCGACTCATGATTTTGCTGCCCTAATTTCACATCGCTATGCTGGTGGATTAGCATTTGTTAATGGCATGTGTACCTCAAAAGCGGTGTTGTTGTGCGGGGTATGTGTGCATTTCATTTTAGAGAAGTTCCGCGAGATTTCCTTAACTTTTGAAGTCCTTTTTTGGACTACGAGGAAGAAGTGGAGAAGCAGCCGACTGCACGAAAGGAAAATGATTATCTTAATTTCCAGTTCTATCCACATAGTCCATTTGCAATGGGCGGTATATTTTTCCACGAAGTAGCACATCTTCTTGGCGTACCACACCATAATGCTACTAATCTGATCGATGTACCAAACTGTTCTTGTCCAACCATTCGAAGTGCTACTATTTCTGGATGCCTTAAAATACCGTACGTGAAAGTTACAAAAAATTTAGCGAATTTTTAATAGTGCCATATAAGTTTAAATGCATCGGAATGTCTGCACCGACCAATTGAGCAGAATCGTTCTAAATTCATCTTTACTTCATTTTCCAAA
Source organism: Litomosoides sigmodontis (assembly GCA_963070105.1). Classification (NCBI taxonomy): domain Eukaryota; kingdom Metazoa; phylum Nematoda; class Chromadorea; order Rhabditida; family Onchocercidae; genus Litomosoides; species Litomosoides sigmodontis. Next base: position 10,123,137 of record OY718807.1, read on the forward strand.
ATCGTCCGAACATTCAAGCTTAACTTATACAGAGGTTATGATCACGATTGCACGCTGCAACAAATGGTGAACATGTTGGAGAAAAATCGTTGTCTAAGGCATGTCAAAGCCACCAATTTCTTCTTCACGCAACATCGGGTTGAGAACTCATTGCCGCTTTGCGGTAACGGAGTTTTAGAAGGCAAGGAAGAATGCGATTGCGGTTTGCGCAAATTGTGTCACAGTTGGAACTGTCGCGCTGATGAATGCTTGCAGATTGTGAAGACTTGGCAGTTGGTAAGTTGGAAGGGATCTGATCTATATGACAAGGTTGTTTGAGTGCGTGGATTGATCGAACGGTTTTATTTTCGAACGCCAATCCCAAGTTTAAAGATAAACTTACGGAGGGGAAGACTGTAGCTCTGGTGCAGGATGATTGGTTCCGGTTCGTCTGTTCATCATGACTTATAGTCAGTGATATCTAGTTTTTATGGATGACAGCACCATAGATCATAGCAGGCTGTTGCTAGTAATCAGCAATCCTTGAAATGTGTGAACTTCAGCATATTTGTGCCGGTCCGATAGCGGCGACGGTGTCTATTGCCATAGCGATTGTCTTCTGCGTCGCTCGGCGGCGGCACTACTCATCGACAAGCTGTGGCTGCGTCGCATGTCACCTTCCACAGCTTCTTTCGACACTGAAATCGGTGGCGATCCGTTCAAAAACTGGGCATTCTTGGCATCGTGCCGCCGCCACTAACTACACGCAATCATTACGTTGTACCGGCAATGGCATTGCCTCAGCGAAGCACTCTCTCGTTGGAATAGCTGAGAAGGTATTTTAATGCATGCACACATATGTCTGTATATGCACGGCTAATTAGCACAATTGAACGTTCAGAATTCCGTCCCACCCATCATTGAAGCGATAAAACATCTCTTGGAAATTGCTTCGTCTCTTGCAGGACTCGAGTGATGATATGGCAGTGTTAATTGCACCCGGCCGCCATACGGAATCTCTCGTGCACAAGTCGACGACGACAGTGCAACGACCCACACATCCTCCACCACCACCACCGCCACGTCGGTGCGCCTTGTTTCATTATCAATTTGAAATGGTCGTGACAAAATCTGCTTGTTCAACAATGACTTGTTCAGTTTTAGTGACAAAGCACTGCCATCGCTAAATATCATATCATCTGCTTTGAAGCAACCGCCACCATTACCAGTAAAACCGGCTAACTTGCTGTCGCTTAAAGTGATTATAGCGAGCGGTGGTGATGACAGCTATGAAGTGCCTAATACAACAAGGAAAAGGTTGACACGTAGTGCATTTCATACCTAAACACTTTTTTAATTTGGTACTTAATACGCAATGTAGCACGAAAGATCACGGTTCACCGCATCAGTAGCGTACGATTTTAAAAATAAACGTGGGATACGCGGCTTTTCATGTCACCGAAAATTCAGTGTTGTAATAGTATGATATAATAACGAATGCTGCATAAATCACAACAAAATACTGATGGTACAGTTGTCAAGTACTAAAACATACCTAGGATTTTAGCATTCGATAACTACACCACTAGTATTCTATTCGAATACTTTCCCAATCACTTGTTTTATTCAAAATCAGAAGTGTTTTCTTGCTTCCTCAAAAATTTGCCATTGTTGATGATGGAATTTAAAATATGCAAACTTTGTCTTAAAAAAACAAATTTCAATTTGCTTTTTTTGCAAATGTTAAATTTGAGGTTATCATCGCTGGTTAGATTCAATACGATGAATTACTCACAATTGTCGGATCATTATGACAGTATATCACGAAAATTCGACGATGATTTTGACGAAGATTTCGGTGATGACGGATTGCTTTCTGAGTCACAAAATGATGAGGAGCAAAAGGAACCTATGCAGTATGCAGTGGTAGTTCCCGTGAAAGAACGTTTACCCACAGAAGGTATTTTAACTGTGTGCTCGTTGAAACGTCAGATTCTCTTCTTGGATTATTCTTGCTTCACTTTTGACCTTCTTGATGCACTGGGCACGTGCTTCATAATTAACTCGCTGGAAACAGCATTTGCGTCAATTTTGCAGGGAAAAGAAGCGTGAAATCAGTGCCTTTTCATCATCTGGAATCATTCTCGTCCATTGAATCAGGAAGTCAGCTCTATCCTTCGGATGATACGGTGAACACTGAGCTCAGCGAAGAAGAACGCTTTGTTTCCGTTACTGATGCGGTTGTGCGGAAATTTAATGACAGAAGATGTCAGCAAATTCGAGAATAAGGCAGGCCACTGCGAGTGCATTTTTCTTGAAATTACTCTGCGTGAAAGGTTTGAAAACGATGGAAGATTTGGGTGACAGTGCTGTGCTGCCTGCAACTGCAACTACGAGCGAACATTACGTGAGAACACGCACGCACCACTCACCCCGTTGCTTCTAAGGCTTTTCTAGCTTGCTGTTGCCGCAATGCTTCTTATAAATTTGTGCTAGCAAAACATGCCATTTTATCATTGCCAATATACCACAACTGTCACTGCCATTTTTCATGCTTTTGCTTCTTTCCATGGTTAGTCACTGCTAATTAATTACACTGCCTTTTCTTCACTTAAGCCGTCTCCCTTCAGGAACGAACGATCCTAGTCAGTTCCCTAATTTTAAGATGTCCTGCTCTGAGCGTTAGTTTGTCTAGAACTGGAAATCACTGGTGAATAAGTCAGTAACATATTGGAAATGAATTACCACTTGACTGACCGGGCTCTACATCTACAACGTTAGAGGAGGAGGGGGTCACTTTGATTAGGTTCAAGTTAGAAAAAAACTGCTGCACATGAAATGCTTAATTTCTCTCACTCAGGTCTGCAACTGCCAGTAACGTGCAAAATAATATCATTGTGGCTTGTTTATCACTTTTTCCTCCACCATCTCAACCTCCCATTCTTTCTCCAACTGATTTGTTGTTGTTGTTGTTGTTGTTTGTTGTTTGCGCTTCTTGTCTTTGTTAAATCACTTCGTTCACTTCCGATAAATCTTTCAAGCTTTTACGAAATTCGTGAGGTGTTCTTTGCCGATATATTTGTCAATTTCATGTGTTAAGCATCCAAAGTTTCACTGTTACAGTTTTCTTCTCGTTGCAGACAAAGGCTTTAAAAATCTTCAAAAGTTGAAATTCACACAAAGAAAATAATTCTCTTGAGCGCAATCCGTTGAGGATCTTTATTGAAAGTGACTAATAATTCACAATCCCAGGACTGATTATCATCATTGCCGAGAAGGTAATAAATAAGCTTTTAGTTTCAAGGAAATCGTCGACTCGTGAGAGTTCCTTTTTCTTTTCTCTCAGCAATTGTTGTTGTATGCGAAGCAGTGATGGACACTAATGTTCCTATCGCAACGCTGACCTTTGCCCTCAAGAAGTCGCTAAGACCAGAATGTGACAACGGCAACATCAAAGCATGTAAACTTTCACTGTGTCGATGCAGCTGCAGTTTGTTGATGAAATAATAAGCGGAAAATTAAATTTTCAATGAAAAGCCACATACATACAACATGCGTAGGGTGATTGAAAATGTAGGTGCTTAAAAAAAGCTTAGCATACTGTAGTGACTTATTGCCTGGGAATCGTACCTACAATGAATGAGTGAGCGGCGTGTGAGAAGTGCTCCTCAGAGCAAAGCGATTATCTCACCTGATTTTCTCATCCATCCAACTCGTGTTTCTCATCCTAACATGAAAACCACGAGTTAACATGGCATTGTTTAGGTGGGTGTGTTACATCAAACTTATTCTATGAAGCCGTGGGAAGCGAAGCACTCATTTCCTTCTCAGTTCATTTGAGACATCTCGGAATTCCGACACTTTCTCGTACCGCCCCCGTGGAATTCATCCGCCTATTTATTTGAGACGAAGAAGAGTCCTGCATCATTGCGCATTGCTTCCGCAGTTGCCATGTACCACTCACTCACTCACTTCTCCCCCTCTCTCTCTCCTTTCCAAGTGCAACGAACACAACCGTAATCCTCCTTTGCCTGATCTTATGAAATGAGAGCTACCAACATCTACAACTACTTCAAAGTCTCAAATGTCGCATTGGGTTGGTGAAGCGACTGGTCACTACTTCATCATGAATTGCTAGCTAACTTAATTCAATTGTTATTTAGAGGTTAAACAATAAGCACCCGTGCTAATAAGGTGCCCCTTTGCAATCAAATGGGAATCAGTTAAAACCTGGGTTTCGTTAAATGGACGCAATATAGGCGCCACTAATTGCCAACTTTTTTGCCTTTATTCCAACTGGAATTCCACGACTAAGCAAATATTTCAAATTCAGAATCTGTACAATGAAGTCGGCCAATTTTGCTGACACTATTTCGAGCGACTTCAATTTTTTGCCGGTATTTTTTTTTATGATTAATTGAGATTGATGTCTTATGAGTATCAAAGGGCCTGAATCTGAGTAGGGATCATGGGATAACTCAATTTCAGTGCAGCATATGGAAGTGCTTCAGACATTGTTCAGAAGCTTTCCACTGTGCGCGAGCCTATTTCGATATGCTTGGCTCGGCTTCGAAATTCCAGTGTCACTTTTGACCGTTAAGTTGTCTATTAAATAACCAATTTTTTAAACAAATCCAAGTTCTGTCAACCTTCGCAAGGAATTTTAGCAGTCGAAATTAGATTTGATTTGCATTGTTTCTGAATTTATTTTCGAAGAAAACTCGTAAAAATCGGTAGGAAAAATAAGAAAAGTTGAAGTGGTGTAAATTCAATCCATTTAAATTTAGCTTCTTACTGCAGCTGAATTTCATTTATTTCTTTCCCGCAGTTCACAGTCTCCTCAAGCCTTCTTCGAGACAGTTGTAACACGAAGTAGCAAAGAGCAGCTATTTAGATGGAAAGATTTGAAATTCGGAAAGAAGCGAATTGTTAAAATGTTGATTTTAATGTCAAAAAATAGTTTGCAATTTGATTGTGGAATATGCTATAAGGCATGGAACTTTGTTTAAATCATCAGAGAAAGGGCACCTCATGGTTTGTTGTATTCGATGTGAGAAAGGTTATTTGTTTGACTTCGGTTAGAGTGAGACCGACGGTTCATCAGAAGGCTGCAATAAAAGCACACTCGACCTGGCCTAACTTCCACGATGAACTATGTGCTTTTAAAAATGAAATTAAAAGATTAGCATGGAATTACAACTGTTGTTGGACGATTTTTACTTTGTTGTCTTTCCTTTACAGAATAAAGCGGAAATCGAGCGTCGTCGACGAGCTCGCATGAATGCCTCACTGAATCAGTTGAAAATGTTCCATTTAGTAAAATCACCGAAACTTGAATCAAAATTGGAAAAAATTGAAATTTTGGATTTGACGATCCAGTATCTTCTTCAGTTGGTTGGTAATGACCAAAGGAGAGGTAGAGGCAGTGTTTAGAAATAGTTTTAATTTTACAAATGCAAAAATATTTTTTTTATAGGGTGTTAGAAATAAATTGGAAACTTGAGCGATGATTTTGGAAGGCGCACGCGCTCCTTCGTGCATCTAAAATCAGAATTATCTGAATATTAATTTTATATATTTTGCATTATAAGCATGGCAATTAAGCCGTAGTATTAAAAAAAAATGTCACATTGTCGTTCGATACCCAAAATGCGAAAGTACTGAAATTGTTAAAAAAAAACACTAAAATCAAAAAAAATAGCGGTATTTACAGGATTGTATTTTGGTTAGCACGCTACCGTGAGTCAAGTTTAAGTGATATCCAACTTTTTGCTTCCTACCCTCGAGCTTTAGGTCTTTTGGTTCCATTTGGAACTGATATTTGCATAAGTTTTAGAAATTAAAAAAAAATCCTTTACGTCGCCGTCTATGTAATAACTCCTCAACGCAATAACTGTTATTCCCCGTACTACAGTTGAAGTTATCTTTGCCGTTGCTAAAACAGATCCGAGTTTTTCTCCACGGTTTTGTTATTTATTTCAACACTACTTTGCAACAATGTCACTTCTTTCTTCACAACTTTAAATTGCGACCAACCGAGCCCATCATCGACCGTTCCGGTGGTTTGCTGAGGCTACATTGTCACAACAGAATCCTGTGAAGTTTAACCATTGCTTTTTAAAGACGCATTTGAACCTTTTTTGTACTTTTTCAAATATACATGTTTCAAGTTCTACCTAATTTGATCGGAATTTCAAAAAATTACCTTTTTGAGCTGATTTTGTCCAATTTGATTGAGCTATTTATCAATATGGAAGTAAACTTATTTTCAGAGTCTGAAAAAATGGCATATGCGGGTTTTAGGGATGGATTTCAGGCAGCTCAGAAAGCGACCACGTCATTCATCTACAACCGGTGTCATCCATCCATTTCATCACCATTAGTCGCTTCGGTCAATGCAGAACTTGCCTCAGTATTTGATCAGTCTTTTAAATCAATGAAATGGCTACGATCTATTTATGGAAGCAATGTCACACGTAATTTCCTTCCTGTCTTTGAAAATCATTAAATTCGTTTCATGTATGAGTTATGCAAGCAGGACTTTTCATTAAACTAGGTGAATGAACCATTTGTAATTTGAATTCCAAGCTTTATAAGCTTCTCCTATCGGTTCTATCAGGTTCCATCATTCCTGGAATTTCACAAGAAATTTGAATGAAATTCAAATTCTCCTGTTGATTATACGAACAAACAAACTGACTTTAAATTAGTGTTTACAAAGTCCAACTGAAGTGGAAGTGACATTGAATGGCTTTCAAGGTCCACAGATGTATTTCAGGAGAAAATCAGCATTCATCAGCAAGCACTACAGAAATGAATTTCCCTCAATTCGGACAACAATTGGCAACAAATTTCATACCACAATCGCACTCAACACCGATTATTCATTTGCACAATATTCCGCCATTATTCGAGTCGCCTGAAAGTGCAAGCAGCAATCAATCGTTATCACATTCGTTGTCATTATCAGCGGCATCATTAACATTATCATCAGCAGCAGCAAAAGAAAGTGAGGAAAGTTTGGACGAGTCCAATTCCACTGCGGAATTTATTTGCATCATTTGTGAAGGAACCTGCCACTGCAGTAAAAAATAATTCCACATGAAGCGTGATTTTGGACTCATCAATGATATGATATATGATGCGCTATATTCTGAAATGTGCATTTATGAAGAATGCAACAGTACTGTTCGTGTTATGAATGAGTGACTGCTTATTTGAAATTTTATATTTCTAATCTGCACAGGCCGAAACTTTATAATACTCGTGAAGCACTTCTAATACATAATTTGAGATGGTGTATACCTTGCAATCACACCCAACGCATTTTAGAATGATATCAGACCAAAATAATTCTCAATCTCATCAGCTGACTGAGTTTGAAGCAGAAACTCCTACACTGATCTTAAATTATTGATGATATTTTGATGAGGATCTGTTCTGCATCTTCTATTAAATTTATGTTAAAATTAAAATCATACAAATAACAACTTGTTTATGCCTAACCCTCTTATCAGAAGCAACCAAACTCTAGTCCACACCATTTGTACGCAATCCATCTCAATCAGTTCTTAACCTTTGTTATAAAAAGAGCCAGTAAGCAGCAGTTGAGGATTCGAGCAACCATCGCAGACAACAAGTATTAAAGATGCACTGTATCCGTAACTAAATCAAAAAAATCTCCAACTGGAATAAGTCGAAAGATCAAGAAACTTCCGTCTAGCACAGCAACTGTGAAATCATTGTTATCTCGAATTGCAAAGTATAACCGTCACATTTTTTTAAAGCAATAGAACTGAGTACGATTCATCACACCAAAAATTAGTTCAGTACGCTATGGTGAACTCTGTAACAAATCACAAACCAACTCCTTATCTAATCAAACGCCCGCATCTCCCTGTAGGATAGTAACAAAAAAACACCATTACCATAAACAGTGGGATATCGATATGAACTTTATTTAGATAATAAAATGAGGGGTAAAACAATTCAATAATAGTACCAGATAACCGTACACAAATTTCACTCGGAAATATAATATTCTGAAGTAAAGGTACACAAAATATATCTTTACTTCAAATTATTATATTTCGGAGTGAAATTTCTGAAGGAAATATAAAGGATCTAGCACTATTGACTTCACGAAGAAAAAAGAACAATGTTTAAAACGAACATTTAGGCAGTAAAGTAGAGCAATACGTTCAATCAGCGATATTTACGATGACTTGTGTGAGTGAACATTTGGTCGAATATTCGAAAGATTGCGACAGACATCTCTGCTGCGAAGTAATTCACCAATTCTGATAACCTTAACTTCTAAAACACTGCGTAGCTTCATCTTATCCACACATTCTGTTCGATAAGATTTTGAAAAGCTACCCGGTTATTTTACAAAAGCACACGGATATCTCGTCCTTTACGTCTGAAACTGTGCCAACGCATGGAGAATTGCAATTCGAGCATGCACTCGACTACTATTATCAATTGACTTCAGCGACATACAAACAAAATCGGCAAAGCACTCGTCCGCATCACGGGGACCAACTGTTCGGTCAAACACGGGTTTTCTTTCCGTTAAACGCTGCAATATTTCCACGCTACGCATCAACGCATGCGCAACCGTGCCTGAAGGTGAATCCGGTGAAGGATCAAGTCTAGAACGTTTCACTGGTACTTCAAGAGGCATCATTTCTGCTGTTTCTGTTACAGCCGTTGTTGTTGGTGAGCTTACCGGAGGAGTTGGAGATTTATGACTTGCTTTTCGAATCCTTTGCCTTTTATGAATCGAACGTTCTAGCCCAGATGAAGAAGGAACCGTTTCTTCTTGCTCCATTAACGTGTCATCACCGATCCTAAAATTGTCCTAAAAATGTAAGAAAAGGGAATTTTCATACACACATGAAACCGTGTATGAACAAAGAAAACTAGAAAAAACATTTTGAAGCTGTTAAATAACGCTTCGTATACAGTAAAGTTTGTGGGAAGTAAGAAATGTCCTTAAAATGAGAGGCACTATATAAAGTGGAGCCTTCTAAGAATCGTTTTATTGACTTTTTAAACAGCAAACTAACTCCGTCAAGTTACCAGCACTAATTTTCTCATTTACGTATCAACTAGATCCCACAAACTACATGGAATTTGAATTGCTAGGAAACCTGCCTCTAAGTTCGTAGAGCGGAAAAAAATGAACCTGTTATCGAAACTGTAACTGGTTTCGGATGAATGCTCAAAAACTTCCGGTTTCACAAGCACAGATGTCGTAACATCGCAATGGGCTGCAGTATTGTTACTGTTCTTATCACTGTTGTTGCGGTTACTTTTGCTAGACTTTGATGGCGCAATCCTGAATGCACGAAAATTTCTAGTCCAATTACTTTACACATATAATTCAATTTTACACAATTATAACATATTAGTGGAGCAACTATTGTTCGAGGACTTCAAGTTTTCATGACTCAAGATGAAAACCTGGTCAAACACTATAATAGGAAAAACAGGTGTTTTGAAGCAATTCTTTAAAGCACTTTATTCTAAAAGTTCAATCAAGTATCAGAATACAAAAACGTTCCATTATGCGCTGCAAAAGGGCTTAGATAATATCACAGTTTCTGAGAGTTAAAGAATGGTAATAAGAAGTGGCATCTGCAAAACCTGTTCTCATTGCAGGAGTTATCTAAGAAGCAGAGATCAGTGTAATAGGAAAACGATGATCCGACACCGCATGTCATCACACGTCGACGTTCTTTCGTATATCGGTCGCGTAAAGTACGCCAACGAGTCTTCACAGCTTCTACTAAAATATGGTAAGAGTTCCTTTGCTAGGCTTTTTTCGTGAATAAAAATGAAAGAAAATTTGTGGCAAATGAAAAATACTCTTCCTAACTAACCCTTTTCATTAAGTTTGGCAGCAATTTCAATCCAAGTTTCCTGTTTCTTGATTGCATTACCGTACAGCGGATGAGAAAAATCATAGATTATTGGATTCAGACGTACTTCTCTGATTAAATTGTCGTTGAAGGTGGAATCTGGTCCACCCTTCGATGACATCACTGAACCATTACCCATCTAATGCATCAGAATGCTTAAAAAATTCAAAACATGTGTTTGCATTAATTTTTCGTATCAAATATCAAATGAAATGTTCGGAGGAACACAATGAACATGAGAAAGTGGAGCCAAGATCGCTCTTTGGTACAGAAGTATTTAGGCCTTTTACCGATCACAAATTTGCTTAACGCAAAATAACGCCGATAACGTCTCTGCATTGTGCACCAAATTTACCTCATAAGTCCCAATGAAACAAATTGAAAATACTATTTTTACTCAATCGGGCTATGCCAAATTTCTGCTCGTACTAGTCTCCCATTAGCAAAAAATCCATGCGCCAAAGAGCAATATTAGGTCGCACAGCTCTGAGGCGCATAATGGGGAAGGAAGCAGCTCTTACTTGATTCCAAGGTCAATCCTGATAGTGCGACAAAGTTCTTCAGGAGAGGAAGCGCACACGATGGTACCACGCATAGGACAGAATGAAACGAAACAGTTTATAAGATAAAATGCGAGAAGGGAAAAAAATGTGTTCGCAGTGGCTGTCGTCTGAACGCAGCGGCACCCAACCGACCGACGACTGAGCACGTCGTCATCATGGCATGCCTGCCTGCCGGTCGGTACCAATGCCGGCCGACCTACAGCGTCATTCTCCACTCCTCCACCCTCCACCCACCACCCCCACGATCGATCCTGGTTCCCTGCGTGCCGCTTGTTCCGTCGTCAGTCCGCAGAAGATATATTGACACTAACACTTTGTAAAGCATTTCTGTGTCTATGTTTCTGTTTCGTCGTCTTCTCCGATATCTCTTGCCTGTGTGTGTGTGTGTGTGTGCACACACGAAGGCTACTTCTTTGTTTGCTCCATCCTTTACAGCAGCAGCAGCAGCAACAACAACAACAGCAAGATAATTTGCAGTGCAGCAGGGATGGAGGCGATTCAGCTGGTGACGTAGGTGGTACGTAGGAAGTGGAGTGCGTAGGCAGGAAAGTAAGCAAAGAAATGGAGTTGTCGTTCAAGCAGCATCATTACTGTTCGAAAGGTAGGATAATGCTATTATTCCTCCGATGGCTTGCAGTCAGTCTCCTTCGCTGGTAATGCTTTCTTCTGGTAGGACGGCACAAACGCTTCGAAATGTTTTGCTGGGTGCGCTTACTGATTAGGTGGGATAAGGTGCATGACTGAGTCATACGTCATGACAAGTTATCTGAATAGAACAGCTGAATCGAGTTGGGTCAACGCGTTGGAAACAATGTGCTCGCCGTGCGTGACAAAATATTTGCAAAAAGGACTTGAGAAGTCGGGGAATTTTAAGGATATTGTACTTTTCCGACACCTGAAGAGAATTTTTGAGTAAAGAGAAATGTCGTCTATTCAAAAGGAGTGGTCATCGTGGGTGGTGTATTCATTCATTCGCTAGTAGCTCTCCCGATCATCAAATTTCCGATGTTACAACACTGTCATACATGCGGCTAACCAATGAGTGGGAGGGATGAAGAAAAAGTACAGTGACGAGAAGCATATGATTGATTCACTGATACTGTTAGTGATTTCTTCACTTTGGATGTGAGCCCGTGATTGCGCGAATTCCGGCAAGTTTCAAAACCTTTCTAAAAAATATGAATTTTTTATACAAAGCCATGCAATTTTCTTTGTACATTAATTGATAGCAACAATATCATGTCATCTTGAATGGCAGTAATTTTGTGAGGAAGTTGAGAATGGAATGGCATCTTCGGACGACACGGCTAGCTCAGAACTGATCGGTAAATCAGTATTATTCAACTCGCTATCTAATTTTTGTGGTTCCACTGAAAGTTCATCAAGTTCTGGACAGTTACCAATCATCGCCTGGAAAAAGAACATCATTGGTCACGAATTCCTGCGATTTCCTAAGATATGAAGTGTTAAGAAGGGGAATGCATTGCAGATCTGTCGTCTACAATAATTCCATCACTTTTTCATCCATCCTTCTACTAATATCTCGCTGCTTAATTGTGCAAGACTCTGATCACCCTATTAAATTAATATTAAATTAACTTTTCATTTTTTAAAAAAACTTTTATTCCTTCTGTTGACACCTTTAATCTTATGAGAAACAAGTTTGGAAAAATGGGATACATGAAATGCTACAGAGCCACACTACTAAACATTCTTAACATTTTGCTTGTGTTCATGCGGCACCTTTCTTTCTCAGCACTTGTAGTTTAAAAAGAACTTACTTTTAAGCCGACAATATCTCCTTTGACAACCAATAATTGAGGTAGATTATGAAAATCTTCGAAAACCTGCAATAGTTATTCTACGTATTGGGGCCTTTCACAGAATGCAATCACAGTTACTTCAGGGCTCTGCTGAACATTTTGAGAGCAAACCGTTCTTCAATTGTTGTTGCTTCCATAATAAGGTGTGACCGACCCGTTTTTTTGGCCCTAAATAAACTAGACAAAATGGCATCACTTACCTCGTAATTTCGGCATTTATGCACGATAAGCTTTTTGAGCTGGGAGTGCTGGGCCAATTCAACCACGGTCCCGCGATTAATCTTTTCGAGATCAATTTCCCGCATGTATATGAACTAAAATAATAGAACAGGCACTTTGCAATAGTTTAAAAAACTTTTAAACTCCACGACGTATATTTATGACAAATGAAGTCCTATACATAGCAATCTCGATGTTACTGAAAGCTAACATGCAACTACAACACTCTATACCTGTTGTAGTGCATGTTTTTCTAGAGCATTTTGAGATTGGCAAATGGTTAACAAGAATGCTGACACGTAATAGATCAAGTTAATCTCGTTACAATGCAAATAGCTAAAAGCTCGCGGTCGCGGTCGATAACACTCATCCAGTTTCATCAAGCAAATTTTGCTAGCTCGGGGTAATTTCGCGTTTTTCCAGTTTTCGATGAGAATGGTATAAGTACACATCGGTGCTGGGCGTTCATCAAATATTTTTGAAAAATAACAGAAAACAACGTTCCAAAGACTGACTTGAAGAAGAGGCATATTTCTTGCCATGTAGGAGAAGAAGCTATCTGGCAGGAAAGCATAATCGACGGGCGTATCCACAATACACACACGTCTCACTCGATGCTCCAACTTTCTCAGCAATGCTAGTAAAGATCCCTGCAAAGTGACCGTTGCCTGAATGATAAAGCTATAACGCCAATATATTGCTTGTTATATATGCTGCTCATTGCATAAATCAATATTTGCAGTTCTTGTAGTGTCCTTTTTAATCTCTCATGACTTAAGTAGGAATGCAAAGTCCCTTCACATTCGATAGGCAGCAAATCACCATAAAACTACTAAAATTGAATTTGGACAAAAATTCGTTTGGTGGTAGCAATGCATTTAAGCAATTTTTGTGCTTCACTTCTGCAACGTTTCATTCGGAGGTAGACATCTGCAACAATGATAATGGAAATGTGAGGAAAAAATTAGTATTAAGATAACAGGCGTAAGTAAGAAGCGTCGAGAAGTTCGAAGCGTAAGCAAGATTCCACAAGATAGTTAGGACAATCTGAATGTTGGGGTAAAACGATGAAACACCGATTGTTTCAATTAAGACGCAAAAATGGGATTACTACCTTGAATCTGAAGCTCCAGAAGCTATGAGGATCTCTCAATTTTAAGGACCATATTTCTCTTTCTCTTCAATTGCAGTCCTAATATTAGTAGTGCCTATTAAAGAGAACGAGAAGGAATTAATACGAAATTTACAACTGATTGATTTTATGATTCATCTTGTCTACTTTTCCCAGCTGGTTCAGTTAAATACAATATTCCCTTCGCAGCCTTGAATTTTTCACCGAGAACATTTCCTATGCTGTTTCAATCTTCCAACCTTCACAGTTAATAAATGAACTTCCATTTTGAACTGAAAGTTCAAATCCACTACAGGTTTCGATATGTGTGTAAAACTCACGTAGCGTGACAGCAAGCTTCAAACGCTACATCTCAGTTCGAGCGTTCTAATTTACTTGAAAAGAAATGCACAAATTGTAGTAATAATTAAGTGCTTAAACGGAATTGCTACGCTTCACAGCAACTAAGTAAACAAATCACTCCACGACTTGTTGCGTTGTCAACCGCAAAAGAAAAGTAAGTCAGTTTTATTCCTCAAATATATATATATATATATATATATATATATATGTATATATGTATATCTTCAAAAAAAACCTCGTGTTCCTGGAAGTGGCAGCTACAGCAATAAATATAAGCCACTTGTCGTTTCCAAAAGATAGGTCCATCAAAACTCATATTAACAGTCATTTTCTCATGTCCACTGCAGTGATTCTTTCGAAATATGATGTAAACCCAGACAGGTCGATCATCACTGCGTGATGCCATCAACGATACCTCACGCCACCTTCGATTCACCAGTTCCAACCTAGAAACCATTTATGTGCACATAGGGTTTTAGAAATGGACAAGAAAGTAAATGACTAGTTGGGAGAGGAGAGCTGTAACTCGTTTATGAGGCAAGGTACCACTGTATGAGGTAAGGAAGAAACAGAACAATTTGGAAGGAATACGCCGCCCTCCGTGGTGTATTGTAATCAGAGGTATCTGTTACTAGTCACCAGAACATGCAATAAACTTCCAAATACAAGCACCTCACCTGGTCCCTCAAGCCAAACTAGACGAGATGGAAAGGTCAAGATACATAAGCCACAGATGGATGGTGTAGTGAAGTGGAATGGATAATAATTGAACAACCAGAAGATGTACACTGCGGATCTCATCAAAATGAAGGACAGAAATTCGGGACCGAAGAAGTTGCTTGTTCTTTATTGGTCTCCTGTGCAACCGTAACCCTTAATCCCACTTCTACTTTAGCGGTAGGCCTAGGCTCGTCGTACAGGGAGCTGGAAGCGAAAAGATATCAAAGCAGAAAACGTCACTCGTTCTCTTCCTTCACTTGTACTGGACACCGGAAATACTGGTTGATATGATGAAATTAGGAGCAGACGACTCAGAGTGTCTCCACCGAGGCTTCTCATTCCTTTCGAGAGGTTTTGAAGCAGAACAAGAGAAGAGGTTTGTGGAAAAGAAAACGAATGGACAGGTGAGGATAGCAATAAATTAAAGGATCCATCCGCACAGCCGAGCCGAGCTCTGCAGATTTCCGGATCCCGAAGGAGGCTGAGGAAGGTGAAGAAAGGAGGAAGAAAATGCAACTCACGCGGCCTGAGAGGAAAGCGAAACAACGACACGACGACGACGTCGTTCAGCGCCACCACTCGCTCACTCTCTTCACCATCCATCCATCCATCTACTTTCTATCTCTCTCTAAAGGAAGTGAAGTGAAGTGAAGCGAAGTGAAGTGAAGTGGAGTGAAGTGAAGTGGAGTGGAGTGGAGTGGAGTGGAGTGGAGCGTCCATGCATGCCAGCTAGACTCGTAAACACAACACTTCACTTTCACTTTCGCGTGTCTCCCGTCCCTGCGTGAGTGAGGCGAAGGGCGGTGGGGGAATTCGTTGTTCGCTCCGCTCCGTCGTGCGCTGCAAGCTGCTCAGGCAGCTGTTGTCGGCAATCCGAGTGAAGGGAAGGAAGTACGTGATTCTTGTGGGTAAGCAAGTGCGTCGTCATCTGGCTCCTTCTCTTCTCCTGCAGCGCTTATCTTTAATGGGGCTAAACTACAGTACAGTATGCCAATTCTGTGCACATCCGATGTTCGTACTGCGCCTGTTCGAATGCGAATGCATCTCCACTTCACATCTCCATGTGGACAGCGGCCAACAAAGCAAAGCGGCCAGCGAACGCTAAAGACGATCCACGTGGGGTTGACAACTAAATTTTTCCCACAGTTAGATTATGCAGTAGCATGAGGGACGGTAAACCTCTCCTCCATCATCAGTTAGGCCTTAAGATCTGAAAGTGAAAGAGGTGAAGTGATAAAGGCAAGGGCTGTGCTATCTCTCATATCACATTGAACTAGTTGGCTACCGTGAATAAGCTGTGTCGTTGGGATGACTTACCTTGTTTGTTGCTTAAGTGAAAGCTGGCGGAGAATGTGTGCACCAATTTTAATCGGTAAATGCTGCATTGGATCAGTGGTTAATATGCACCGGTAAGATTGAACTTGATAACGTCGAGCGCGATAGCAATCCTGATTGGCACGTCCGGAGCGCATCACTTGTCGTCGTCGCAGATTTCGAATCCGAAAATGATTGCAGATTTCTGCTTGTCTTCTTATTCTCTCGACGAAGACGGAAACGGCACTACCGAGTGATTTCTCTTTCCAGTGGAGTGTTGCTGGCCCAGTTACCCATTTACTTGTAACAACAGACAGCCGCAACTCCAACAGTAACAAGCGGAAATGATTTAACAGAGAAATCGAAGGGACTCAGACTAAATGTATTTCCAGTCACGTCCACTACGTGTCACGACGTCAGCCAGGCATTCTGGCATTCGATTAGTCGATGAGTGTTGACGATGTGGCAGGAAAACTTACTTATAAACCTTTCTGATGTTAAAAGTAGTGAAATGAAAAAGAGGTTATGGTTTTGCCGTCCTGCTCTTTGCGTTAGGTTATGGTTGTCCGTTCTCACACTGAAGTTATTATTTGCAAAAACCGTAGCAATGAAAAATTTTTTGGCTGAGATTGTACGAAGAATTATTAGTAGCGAGTCTAAAAATCATTAATTGTCGACGAGGAATATGGAAATGGACACCTTCACGTACAGACAGTTACACAATTATTTCAATTGACCTTCCTTCAGGGTTTGAAAGAGATGGAAATTCTTGCGATTTACCGCGTCTTATTTCAGTAAATGCCGATATTGGTCAGTATTGAGAGGAAGCCACACTTTAGCGTGGAAATATTCCTCCATGAAGAACAAATAGCGTGGCGCATAATTCTGGGAGGAAAATGTCATCTACAGTTTGTTGTCCATTAAGGAGAAGATATGAGTGGAAAGAATGACGTAAGTCTGGGCCTGGGCACTGGTCGATAAGATCGCTGCGTAATTTCAGTCATTTCAGTATTAAATTAGTTTTCTTCGCTCTTCTCCCTTCTCTAGCACTGACAGTTGATTTTAAATGGATTAACGAGGTCTTATCCAGCCTAATAAAGAATTTCGGTACATTGCAGTGTGAAGGAGAGCGAGAAAAAAAGTGATATTCGGATTCAGACGTAGTGGATGGCTGGCTATTCATTCGGTGGGGAAGTCGACGGGGCATTGCTATAGTTAGTTAATATTCATTACGTGTCCGTTATAGCGCATCATCGAATGCCTCGACATACATAAATCACTTTCCGGTTGCTGACGCGATCAAGCAATCAATCAGTCAATCACCGTCCGTGTTACATCAACACTACACTCCTCCATCTTATCCACAACCTGCATCTTCCCCTCCTACACATTTGCTCTGCTCAAAACACAGTCATGAACGGATTTACGGAATTGATTTCATTCATTTCTCCGCTCCTTCAACACAGCTCAGTTTGCTAAATTTTACCTTTAAATAAATTCCACTTTACGTGCTCGCTTTGGCGTAGCTTGCATTTCGTGTAATTTAACAAGGAGAGGAGGAGATGATCATCCGACATAAATGCATAAAGGATAGATAGCTGCGAATATGCAGAATGTACATTTCAAACAAACCTCGACCTGATGACCGCTGCAGAATAAGTGACGCTGGGAGAGCATTACGTCGTAAGCCTTAGGAAGTGCTCGCATATTTGTATTTGCTTTGTAGGAAGAAAGCATTCTAATTCTATTTCTATTCACATTTTGGACTTATTGTGGTGAGATTTAGAAATCCGAGTCTTGCGGAGCGTAGGATTATTTCGATCATAAGAAAGACAAGAGCATCAAGGAGGTGCAAAAGGAACCGTAATTGAAGAAGACATTTCAAACTGCAAAAAGCTTCCAATGTTGCTCAAGAGAAAGCTGTTGCAAATGGATAAGTAAGTATCTCATCTGATCTTGTCAATTAGTAGTGATGATACCGCTTCATTCGCTACTAACGTGAACTCACCTTGGTAAGAAAATATTTTTGAGAAGGAATTACTGGAGCAATGGACGGGTGAGAGACCCCATTAATTTGAAAAAGTATGGCAACGGCCTGGATCATTGTTCCACCCTTTTTTTTAATTATGATGCAACCGTTCAACAGCTGTTCACTGTTCAGCTGTTCTTCCTCATCCGCTAGATTTTTTGGTGCCAACGCTTGAGTAGCAAGAAACTAGGTAGAGAGGCACGGCGGGGGACGCATTTGCATCAAACGGGCTGACGACAACAATTAACGCGAAATCACATTTTCAACGAAGGTTAAGGATTCAGCTCTCTTCTCCCCCACCCAGAAAATAATGGTAGTAGCTGCTGAAAGAGACTAGAAAATATTCGATGGGCAAGGAGTGCAAAATTCAAATCACAACATTTCCTTTCGTGGCCAACTAGGAAGAGTCCATTATTCAATGATCCATCATCCATCATTCGATGCCTATACAATACTATTTCCCTTTTCGATTTTTTTAATTTTTCAAATAGAATAGGAGCGGATCGGTACTTGTGAACAACGTCCACGTCAACGGCTTACATCCGCTCTTTATTATTAAGCGACAAGAAGGTTATTTCTTCCATCCATTTGCCAAGCTCAAATTTCAAAGTGAAGAGAATGTAAAGGAAGAGAGAACAACATGTTAATTTCAAGCACTCACCGCTATCTCGCGGTAAATGGTCTAAAGAAGTAGTAGTACTTCACATGCTCAGGCTTCGCAGTGACATCAGCAATTTACACATAAAATTTAAATGGGTATACCGGAAGAACATGTCTGAAATGGTTAAGTATTCTGGATGTCATCGTCATCGCTGGTCAGCTGTCTGGTTGAAAAATAGCTTTGTTTTTTCTACTAAGGAATCCTTTCGGAGAAAGCCTTTCTTTAGTGAAAAAAATGTTTGTTCGATTAGAAGGTTTAGCCACTGTTTTCAAGAAAATTATACATCTGTTGATGCAAGTGGACAAGGAAGTGGGGGGAAAAGACAGGCTGAGGAGAGGTATGAAATCCCTGACGGGAAACTTCATTTTTTAATTCACTCATAAAAGGACAGCAAAGTAAATAAGTGAAGCAGTAATTCGAGTGAGTGAGGAGAAAAAGAAAATTGGATATTTGCAGCAGGAAGAATAAAAGCGAACAACCAACTTCAACTGAATATTTTTGTGGGGAAATTAGCGTTACTTTTCTGATTTCTTCCTTCTCTAGCAGAGAATTCAGATAGAAAATTTCCAAGCATTTCACGCTGCCAATTTTTACTTATCTTTACTGCCAAGTGATTTTGATGTGCGGTGGCTTCCGAAGTGTGTCTGTTTGAAATGTTCAAATTTCCTCACCAATTTTCTTTTTTCTTTTGATCGGAAGCAGCAGTTATCCGGCCGGTTCCATGACTGTCATTTGCAGAAAAGCAGAGTGATGTGTGGGATATCACGGGACGCTCACCGAAAATATCCTCTGATTCAGATGAACGAGGAGGGACAGAAGAAAAGAAACATGGCCGTTTGATTTGATCCTGAAGGAGAATAAGTCCAAGCATGCACGTGGGCTGCTTTTCTCTCCGATTTCCTCTTATTGACCATTGATAGCTAGCTGCGTTGTCACTGACTGATTTGCTATTTAAGTGTCACATTTATTCATAAATTCAAAATGAACTTCAAAAGTTTTCTTCGTTTTTTTTGCAATGGAAACGCAACACAGTCATCGATAACAAATTGAAATGATGAGATGTTGGGAATCAGTTCATTTGCTTAGAGTCGTCAATTAAAGAGCTGTTAAGAAGCTTGCGTAAGGAAGGAGGAAGTTTCCGACGTCATTTCTTTTGAAGGAGGGGAAGGATTCACTTCGTTTCATATCGTTCCGGATGAAAAAAAAAATGAAACTGATGATGATCTTTTGGTCAACACTGACTTCTGGGACGGAAGGAACAGCTGCTTGCGCACTTGTCACCTCTTCTTCCAGGACACACAAATACAAAATGCTTCGATCTCAACACAATTGCTGTTACTGGCAAGTTTTCTAGACGCCAACATTGTCAACATCGACGATGCCTTCGACTGCCTCCTTCCCCATCTTTAGTCATTTTCTCGTCCTTTACTAAATAACACATGGATTAATGAAAGATGTGCAATTCTAGCAGCGCCTGTAACCACTTGGCTGCAACACGACGTGATGATTGCGTGCGTGTAGCTAGTGGTGGCAGTTTTTGAACGGATCGCCACCGATCGAAGCGTCGAAAGAAGCTGTGGAAGGTGACATGCGACGCAGCCACAGCTTGTCGATGAGTAGTGCCGCCGCCGAGCGACGCAGAAGGCAATCGCTATGACAATAGACACCGTCGCAGCTATCGGACCGGCAGAAATATGCTGAAGTTCACACGACACGCTCTCCAGTAATTAAGAAATTTCAACTCCTCTCGCACTATTCACAAATACGCGTGTGGATTTCATGGATGAGCACTGATCTGCTCGATGAGCAAGCTAGTAAAAACGTGGCTGTGCATGTCATGCTTGCCATTTTCAATGGGACAAGTGAGAAATCCACTACTCCTTCGTCGGAAGTGGTTGGCGGGCAGTTTGCACCTGGCAGTCGTCGGCTAGCTCAGCGAGCTCATTCGCCTTCAGCGGTTCTTGTTTTTAGGGACGAAGTCAATTTACAATGTGCCGTGCGCTGCTTCGTCCCTTCATTTCTTTTCCTTCAGACTACTTCTCTCACTCCTCCAAGTCACAGTCCATTCCATTCACGAACGACCGCGCTACGCGCTACCTCCTCCTCCATCACCGCAGAAGATAAAATTTGCTGTTCATAGTAACACCAAAGCGATGTCCCGCCGCTGCCGAACCTCACGGAACACGTCTACTTTTCACAAAGCAGCAATTATTTTGGCTCTTGTGAAACACCATATCTTCTTGAACTACTAGTTGCATTCCATATGCACTAATGGTCATGCTGCTAAGGAAGTATACAAAATTCATCAATCAACTTCCAGTTAAACTCATTTCGTCTTTGAACGTCAAATTTGCAATTTAATTCAATCCATTTTGCTGAGGTTACGTTACCATTAGTGACCGTCTTAATTTTTTCAGTAAAACATTAGAGATTAGTTAAATTTTGCTGCTTTGTTTCTTCCAAAATTGCAAGGCGAAATAAAAAGAAATTTAATTAATATGTAAATAGCATGGACATTTTGCTATCGAGAGAGAGAGAGAGAGGGAAAGGGAAGTATTTCTATACGTGCCGTTCTTAGGATTTTGATCAACGTTTGGAAGAAGATTTCGCTTAATTTTAGCTTCACTTTCATATGATTATGTCACGTCCCTTACTTCACCATTCCATTTCCAAATAGGATTTTAGGAAGCGTTCGTGCACTTCGGTGTAGACAGCATCACAATAACGGATTTCATAACGAATTTGCTAAAAAACACATCTGCTCCATATAAAACCACTTCAGTAATTTAAGACATTGACGTCAACGTAGAAATTCGATGCAACGGTTTAACGACTGCTATCGTGAAAGCGATAGACGTTTTCGGTAGAACTGCCGCATAGTAATATGCTTGCAGAAGTTGAAGATGCTATTGGATTTATCGAATTCATGCAGAGAATAATATAACATTGTAAATACAAAACTCACATCTCTTTCATCATTCACACCAACCTGGTCCCCTTTCAGTTTTTCAAATTCACCAATAATTTTATAAATAAGATCGACAGCATTGTTAAAGACCATCAGCAGTCTTGTCTCCAGTACAATTCGATGTCCATACGGCACTTTCCGGTTCTGCAATATCTATGACTGTTTTTTAGCATTTCGAAGCGTTGGTTTTAAAGATGGAACTCGTCGTTCTTTTCTCTTGCTCGAATGATGGTGAGGGTGAGGTGTAACTAGCACTTATTTCCCGAAATTGTCCTTAACGGTGACAGGCGACATGGCTAAAATTCTTCTTGAACGTTGCTCACTTCGTGCTCTTCAAAGATTTCGAATGACTGAGTTGCCTTATCGAGCAATTCACCAAGGATTTCCAGGCGGTCCTCCTCCAACGAACGATCGTCATATTTCACGTGCGAGAGCAAATCCTCAGTCTCTTTAATACGTACCTCTGATTCCTTCCAACGACGAGCGATATCCTGCATTATTTCAAGCTTAGACGGGGACACCAGAAGTAACACTGCATGAACATAGCTCTAAATCAATTCGGCATCATTCGCCGCTTCCAAACTCTCAATTTTACAACTTTTAGTGGAAAAATTGACTGAAATGATATATCGCTTCACTTTATAATAGGTTTTTGCAATAGCATCCGGCACATCTTTCATATTTTTGAACGATTCCAAAGGCCTCCTGGCAATCTCTCGCAGTAGTTCCGCCTCCTCAAGCTCTTCCGATGTTTTCGGCAGGCTGTCTGACATGCAAATTAATTAAGAAGACAGGCAATCTCCTCTAATTTCTCTCAAATAAAATGAAAATTAGAAGGGAAAGAGAAGTTTCCTCCTCTTGTCGATATTACTGCTTTCAACTTTTCAATTTCTTGGTGGCAGCAGCTAATTGATCTTCGGACCTCTTTCCTTATTTGCGTCCTTCTTCTGCCCGTTGTTATCACATACGAGCAATTTTTTAACCATATCGTCGTTGATTCTGCTCACTTCCATTTCACCCACCTCTGCAGGGTCATCTTCAAAGCTCTCATCGGTAATTCGCACAATTTCCGACTTCCCTCTTACCTGAAAGAATAGAACTATTATTAATGGCTAACACAGAAGGTCTACCGCGCCCTTCTGCTACTATCAATCCATTTGCCATGTGCAACACAACAACGATCATGCTAGCGATGGAGAAGTGTCGTGGCAAAAAACGAGACGTGGACATGAGTGTTGCTGGACTTCGCGATGTTGCTACCCTTCATTGCACTTCTAAGAAGCTGAATCTGAAGACAGTCCGACAAAAGTTTCGTTAAAACTCTAAATCGGAACAGTATGTGTTGTAAAAGAAAACAATGGAAATCCTTAGCGCGCAGATCTTACTGATTTTGCTGGAATTTTGGTCATCGTTTCGTCACTGGCTTCTACCGATTCTTCGTACGGTGCAATTTGCACGTCCGTCACGTTACTATCAGTCATCAAAAAATTGTATGAAATAGATTTGCATACAATAAAACTTCACTTTGGCTCTGAAACCATCAATCACGTAAAGGGAAGTCTTCGACAAGAAAGTTATACCGCTATGCAGTACATACTTTTACATGCAGAAAAGAGGTCATCAACTGAACCAGTATGTAGATGCTTTCCTATCCTTCCTTCTCATTGAGAAATGACAAAGATAGGAAATCGCGAAACTCTCGAAAAGCATTTACTATCTAAATCATCTCCAATTAAGCGGTCACTTTTGTAACCACTCATCGTCTGTTCAGCAGTCTCAGCTGGGCTTTATAAGCCATGCATTGTAAACGCACTTATCAATTGCTGCTGTCTCCCGCAAGACTATCTGTTTCTGGACGGAGTTGTTTCAGGTAGCAGAAGGCAAGGTTTCAACCGACTTGTGCGACTTTCGGAAACAATAATGCCTAGAAATGGGAAATTGCAGCGTTTTAAAAATTCTGCTTTTCGCTCCGAAAAACATCGTTTTTGCATAAATTACTGGGACGCACTTATGTGGTGGTACCGTGAAGCGAGATAGAAAGAATGAAAATTAACAAACATGCGATTTCACTCACTTAGATGATGGGATCAACCGCAGTAAAAATTAAGACAGTTCGACACTCTCCACAAACCCAATAATCAACGTTTTTTCAAAAATCTGAAAGAAAAACCTTCTAAGAATTTATTATTGCTAGTTAGTCGTCCGACATTTCAGCCTGCTCACTTGGTGTACACACAGATCGCAAAACTCCAAATTCCGTGCGACAGATCAAGATTTGATCGTATTAAGGAAGCACGTCGAATTTAAATCACCTTCTCAAGAATTTCCACCCGACTTTATCGCAACTTGACGACTTTTGGCTGTTTATCCCGACACTACACTAATAAACTGAGTCCAAATTTTCACATGATTCAAACTTCTGGTTAATTGATGCAGTTATTCACTAAATCGTTTCCCACCATCCTGACATGTTCACTTCGGAAAAGCCTATAAAATATTCTATTACCGATTCGCAGGTTCACCTCATAATTCACATACACAAGTTATTAAATAATGCGACAGACTTCCATATACGCAAAAAAATATTGCTCTTCGCCATTCTGATAATCACATTGGAAAAATGAGAACCAATATCTGAGGCCACTGCTTTTTCTGTTGAAAGAGCAACAGACGATGCAATTTCCTACAGTGTGCTTGTAAAATTCCATTGTCGGAAGTAGAAATTTCTGTAAGAAATGCGAAAAATGTCTTCTGAACTACAGACATGTTACGAGCATTCGTCGAACACTAACATGGAACGAGTGTTCAAAACAACCTATGATTTTGTACAGAACGATTTATGATTTTTTGCAGTGCATGTCGGAAAAAATGCCTCCAATGACATCCAGTCTGATGTATGCAATTCCGTGTCCGATCTATCATTCCAATAATTTTCATTTCTTTGATCGAAAAACAATCATTTTCAGTTTGCATGCACCATTGAAACGCACGCAAGAGAGCGAAAACTCTGATCAGTGAGTGGATAAAACGCGACTTTGATAGCTTGCACTGCGAGCTTTTAGCGAACATGACAAGATGGTTTCTATAAAAAAATAATCCAACGAACTCAGGTGCTCTTTAAATCTGTTATTTCAAATGTAATCAACTTACACATAATGATAAGCAACAAGTGCAAAATTTTATCCGAAAATTATGGATTACTTTGTTGTAAATATAAAAATACACACTAAGTAACTATAATCACAATTATCGCCCTCTTACGACTGAAAAGCAAATTGAAAAACAAAATCACTGTAACGAAAAGCTGGCATGTAAAGTAATGATAACATAACTAAGATGATATACACCATAAGAATGTATCATCTTTACCGTATTTTCACGAATGTAGTGGACACTTATCTTTGGATTGGTAAAATTTCAATAATATTAGTGTCCTTTTTCGAAAATATACAGTTAAATAAAATCATGACTTCCACACAGTAACACAATTACCGATTTGTTAAATGCTGGACATTCGCTAACGCTCAGAAGCAGATCCTACAGTATCATTACACTTATCAATCAAGTTTCGGTCGTTTAATTCTTCCATTGGTTCTATTGAAAACAAACATCCAAACTGAAAGTGTTGCACTACTGGAAATTTCCTGAGGACCTAAAAATCAAAGTTCAAAATCACAGCATGAAGCCGGGTTATGAAATTCAGCTTTGGCGTTTTACAGAAAATCAATTCATGAAGCTTCCGCAAATGGCTTTGGAAATGAGAAAGGACAGTTTTGTCATATTTTTTTCAGTCTTCTGCATCCTCACCTTTCATCTTCTATTACTATCTGCAGCATTATGTTGCCACTTCATAAATAAGATTTGCAGTAATCTGTCCCAATTTTTTGACTAGTTAACATACATCACAGCTCAAAAACAGAAAAATCCGAAAAAACCATTACACTAAGTAGCAGAAATTACCTCAGCTTCATACATCTTGACCATACCAGAATTGACCTTTTCCCAGGTTTTTACAGCGCTAATGTTCCATAGTTGATTTGAATGCTCATGAAAAGGGCCGATTTTCGTCTAAAAATTAAAAATAACATTGAAATTTCGATTCAAAACAAAAAAAAACAGAGTATTGCATACTTTCAAATTCTCACTCTGAAACGAACTCTTCACACCATTTTCAAGCCATTTAATATGCATTGGACTTTCAGAAATTCTACAGTCCTAATACCAAGAAATCATCCCAAAAAAAAATATTCATCTTTTTGCAATTAAATCTTACGTTATTAATGTACTGGATAGCATCAAAAAATAAATTCTTTGAAGCATGTATTTCGACAATATCAGGCTTCAAGTAAGACTCCGGCACCAATCTCTTATTTCCTGTAACAAAGACCTGTAACCTGTAACAAAGAATATTGCAAAGAATAAAAAAAAGCAAGGGCAAAGTTCGAATCTGTTCATAAAACCTTTTTAAATAACTGCTTACCAACAAGCTGGGAACTACCCCACAGAAAAGGTATGAATTGAAAATCATCTAAAGCATGCACGCCTCGACTTCCAGCTGGTTCCATTCTATAAGTAGTTTGAAGACACCGTATTAGTCGTATATACCTAAAAGCGATAAGCATAACAAAAACGCAGACTAAACATCGACCAAAGATAAAGTCACTTCAAAAAAGCACAAAATTTCATTGGATATTTATATATTAACTGGAAAAAAATAAACATGCTGTGTAGTAACGTAATATCATGGCATCCGAAAGCTTATTTACACTAATACACGCCTTAAAGCAGCAACAGCTAAATAAACTGCGAAATGAATTCTACATGTTAATAATTTATAATTCATTTATGGGTCATTACTTCAGAAACAATCGAAGCACAAGCGAGCGATTGTCTGCCGGCACGAATATGCTCAGTTTGCGAAGGCAAAGCATGAATATTAGAAAGGAGGCTTCGTGTCCTAAAAATGCGCCGTGGAATACGTGTTAATTCTAATTCGGCTTCAATTACAACAAATCATTTCCAGCAAAATAAAAACATAAAACCTGATCCGTAATCAATTCGAGTTGCGTTGCCGAATGAATCCAAAAAATATGGAAGCAATTCTGTTACGAAGTTCTTTTTTTCTGCCGTTAAAAGGCCGTAAATTATATCATCAGCTTCCTTAAAAAAATGAGTCGAATTGAAGACTGATTTCACAGTTTTGTGACAATAAATAATGTAATGCAAAATTAATCGTCTACTTAAATACTACTAAATCCACAAATGCAAAAACCTCTGTAAGACGCTGATGCCACTTACGAAAAGCAGCATTACCAAAACGCTGCGTTCCCATATCTTCTGGTGGATATTCTAGTGTCCATTTCTGAAAGTAATCGTAAATGAAATACAAGACAAGAGATGGAGGGAGACAAGAGATGATGAAGACAAGAGATGCAAAAAAAAATTAAGATACAGTTAAAACGCAAGCGAAATTTGGGTAAATAACAATGCCGTTAATGATTATGAACACAGATCACGTTGTCCCACTAAAATAGAATACTACTTTACAAAATAACAAGCGTAAGGAATCCTTTCATAAGGCGTTAGTTAGAAAACCTCCTCTGAAAATTAGAAGATATCAGGAACCTGGAGTTCATCCAAAATGTCAATAGCATCCATAACCTTTGGACTAATAGGAATATCTTCAGTTGACGCAACGCCTTTGACCGCATCATTCAGTTCATTTACCATTTCCATATATTCCATATAAGCCTGAAAAAATCAAAACTTCCTGAACGTCGCTTTGCGATACTCAATTACGATTCCTTTCTTGAAAAAACTGGACTTTATATGAAGAACTGGAGAGTTTCAATTAAAAATACTTTTACTGCGACTGGCTATGAATCTATGAAAAATGCAATGCTACTGATAGGGGTTTCGCACGAATCACGTTCGCGTTTATACAAGGTTTCGCATAGAAACCCTGTTGCAATAGTCATAGGAATGCTTATTCAACAACCTGAACTAAGTGAAATCGAAATTGTGCTGTTGGTAGGTAGGTAGGTAATAAAGAAGTGAGGAAAAGCTAGAATTAGACAACAAATGAATTAACCTTTGAGCGGCACCACTTCGCCAGATCGAATACAGATAAGATATGACGCTCTGGACGGCGACATGTGTCCTTGCCTAATCCACTTGAAACATCATTCATCGACTCCGGTTTACGTGTTTGCTGTTCCCAGTTCAATAGAGTACCTGAAACCTTATGATAATAGTGTCCACTTGATCCGTAAATGATGCATCGTTGTCAGATGCTGCACAATGCACAATATATGAAGTTTATTGATGACAGCTAGTGGATCATAACTAAGTAGGGCTTCACAACAAAATTGTTCCAGGGAGAAAGAGACGTTTCGGGAAATTAGCGTCGTCTTTGCTGTAGAGAGGAGTGGAGGGAAAACATGACACATGCACGCGGAGACACACGTGGCTCCTCTCAGGAAACCCAACAAGAACCAGGTCGGCAGAGAACCGGCATCAGCAGCCCCCGCACCCTAAACGAGGAAGAAGCACCAAAAAGCGGAACTGAAAAATTGGCACGAAGCCGATATTCGTATTAGCGCCTTCTCTCCCTATAGCACGTTATAAGGTGAATGTGCGCGACGAAAGCGATGCAGAATAGTGAAGGAAAGAAGAGAGTGTGTGATTATATGAGGCTACGGGCGTTGAAGGAAAAGTGTGCTCCGCTGTGGCGAAGAGAGAACGATGAAGCCGTCACCGTTTCTCACCTTCTTTTCTCTACCGTGTCCGTGCCCCCTCCTACTTCTATCGTAATGTTGAGTGCATCCATTTGTATTTCTCTCTTTCTCTCTCTCTGTGTGTGTGTGTGTGTCAGTGCGTTCTTTCGGTCGATACAGTATGGTACCATATCTCACCGAAGGCTGATTGAATGTTGCGTGTGTGTTTACGTGGAGTGAAGCATGCGTGTGGGAGGGTATGCGCGTGAACGAATATGTGCACATCTGCATGATTTATGCTTGCATACATACATTAGGTTCACATGTGCATGCATGCGTGTGTGAGTGCGTGTGCGTGTACGTATGGTGTTGTATAGAGAGATGCGCACGCATGCCTGTCTACACGTGCACATCATATATGTGTGACAATGCTGCAAGACTACCGGCGCAGATGGTACTTTCATGCTGTGGAAGAAATCTCCCCGACGCTATTGGCGGATTGTGACGACAGTCGCGGGAATTTGATCTCTCTGAGAGATGAGGATGTGTTGCTCTTGCAACGCTCCCTTCCATCATCTTCCTTTTAATGACGTCGAGAGGAATTCACTCTTCTGTTGTGTGATTTCCGTTAGAATTAACTGACGTAATTTGCTAGGAGCTATCCGTGCAGTTAATCCCCATTTTTGCACCTGAGCATGCGCGTTGCACACATATTCACGCACGCAGGCATACACTGCTCACACAAAGACGCAATGACGTTCACAGAAGAAGTTTGGAGTGCTTTTCACATGAACTTTATTTCAGATTCGCCTTGCTAATGAATTTTAACGCTCAAGCCCTTTGACGCTCCGCTTCATTTAACAGAAACTAGAAGTGCATGTGATACACGCGCGCGCCGTTTCCAATCCAAATGGCGCTCCTGCGTCATCTACCCTTTGTTACCAACCAGCTTTCTTGCGACGCGATATCACTTTCTTTTGTGACACTTTGTTGGGAAAGCGGATAATATCCTAAATCTAAATGAGTCTGACAAAGCACACATTGTTCTGTGTCATTTTACGTTACGTCCCATTCAACGGTGCATTGCCATGATGTTGCTTGTCGTGCCAAATCATCCTACAGGAACGAGTTAAAGTAGGACTCAGACTTGTTGAAATTTTTCCGGCGAACAATGGCCAATTCCCCTTCCGGCATTTGGAGCGATAATCAGTTTATGCTAAAGTTTTGCTGTTCTTAGCAGCTTGTTTCTGATAAATGCTTTCATATGCCACCGTGATGATTGCGGAGTTAAAGAGTCCTTTGCACCTTCTATTTATATATTTATAATATACAAATATACGTTGTACGTTGTCCTCTCCTCGCTTTGCGGCTATCAGTTCTTTTCCGCCTGTTCGCGAAAATTCCGATAAAGATGTGGTGTGGTCCAGTCGACCAATGAAACCGATAAAATCCTCTCGTATGCTCTTCACAGGTTTCTTTTAATGGCTCACAATCGCTGTCTTTTTTTTGGTCACCTCCTGTTGTTTAATCGCTGACCTCTGTATTTATTGCGATTGCGATGGAAAACAAAGGGATCAATTTTGAGTAACTATGTTCAGCAAACATTACTACCCCTTTAGCTGATTTCTCAGGCGTTCATTCATTATTGCTATGTTTGACTGAGTTTTCGTCTCCACACCAGAGATGGCTTGTTGCAGTGAACTGAACTGATTGATCGCTCGTCGTGATGGTAGCGGTAGTGTTTATAATGAAATGCACTTTGTTTGATGTTCAAACGTAGCTCTCGTTTAAATTTTGAAATTTTGGAATGAGGGTCGGCCTTGTTTTCACATATGCAATTTCGTTTGTGCTTACAATACGATTGTTTTGAACTGACATCAATAGTAATTGTAAAGACTCTAATGAATTCGTAATTCAAAACTGATTATGTTCTCTCTCTTAGATGGTAGATGGAGATGGAGGGATAAAGTGAGCAGTGATGTAATATTGCGGTAAAGTGACTTCCCTCCAGTGTCACCTTCGTGAACGATTTAAAAAGTCTGTTTTCTAATAAGGGCTTAGTCCTGCTGCTGCTAAAAGTCCAGCAAATTTTAGCTAACAACTGTGGTCATGTCGCGAGAAATATTTCTCCACTGTTGTTCAAGCAGCGAGATGTGTGTAATCTTGACCGGTTTAGGTTGCTTATAACTTATTACTCTGAATGTCGTGGCTTGTTCCTATCTTTACTTTTAGATTTCAATTAATGTTGCAGTTTTCAGTTAAAAGGCTAAATCTCTGAGAAAGTATCAGATAGTTCATGCAGTTGAAAATAGTCACCGTGACATGGCAGTTACTGCACTGCTGGTCCTGTTCGCTTATATGTTCTCATCGAGTGATCAGATTTGATGTTTAGGACATTCCAGGTAAAGGCGCTCACCATTATCATATTAAAATAACTTGCTAAGTGCGTTCGAAGGTGAAAGAGTTTGTTGTGATCTTGAACTATCTGGATGAACTGTTCGCACTATGGCTTTACATCACAGCGATATGACCGGAGGACATGTGACACCGGATGGTGTTGTTTATCATCAGCAGATGGATCCAGAACATGACGATTTACAACGAATGGATGATGACATCCATGATCCTACGTATGCTAATGAGCACGAAGTAAATTTGGATATTTGTTTAAACGGGTGGTACAAAGCACAATTAATTTGAAGTTACTACGCGCTACCCACTACCTGCCATGTGCATGGAATTCAAAAATTCCTGTTTCTTACATAAATTTTGCACTTCTTATTAGTTGTACGGTTTCGAGAAATTTCCCACTAATTACGGATTAAGTTTTCATTACAACATGCACGTAAGGTCTTTAGAGATTTGGAGTCCCTATCATATGGGTTTAGGTTGGATTTTGATTATTTCCACGGCTTCTATATTTGTCCAAAATTGTGTGTTAAAACTGTAAACTTTGTCTGCCTTTTAAGTTTGGTACCGACGATGATACTCCACATCATACCCAACCACGGGCTGTACACCAGTGTAATATATGCAACAAAATTTTCGTTTCATTTAAAGGTAAAATCTTTCATCTCGCTTTTTCGATAGGGTTGCGTTATGTTTGTAAAATGAGTTAAGAGGTTGAGAGTTTTCATTATTTGACTTCGTCGGTGCAGTTAAAAAGTTTCTTCCATTGTCTGTAAAATAAGGGTATTTAAACAAGTAGTAGACGTTCTAGTAAATGTGCGGAAAAAAGCAAAGTGTTTCCCTTATCCCTCAAGTTGAACATCAAAATTACATTGATAAACTAAAGGGATTTAGAATTCATCGAAATATAAGTAGTAGAAATTTACTCGTTTACCCATAAGTGATCGAAGTTGAGTGGAAAAATGCGGTCATTGAAGTTGTACGTACAAAAACGAAAGAGAGTTTTTTAGGAATATAGTTGTACGCTTTCAAATCCAAGTAAATAATAGTTAAGCTTTCATAAGTTCGAGCTGTGTACTTTTAGAAGCTTCAGTTGAAATTTGAAAATCTTTCAAAGGACATCATCCAATTTCCCTGTTGTTTATTAATTTTCTTGATGAATTGAAACAGGTGAAGTCTGATAGTTTTAGGCCTGCAACAACATGCAGTAATTCATACCGATCAAAAACCGTTTGGCTGTGATATTTGCGGGAAAGCGTTTCGATTTAAATCAAATTTATTCGAACATCGCTCGGTACATAGTGGGTTTACTCCTCATGCATGTCCATATTGTGGTAAAACGTGCAGGCTTAAGGGCAATTTGAAAAAACATTTGAAAACACATGTTTCAACAAAGGAAGAACTTGAAGAAGCGTGGAAGCCGTTTGCAAGGTAAGCAACAAACTCCCACAGTTTATTTGAATGAACGTCAAAGTTGTGTAAGATTTCTCGAAGCTCGCCCCTAATTTCGGTAAAATCTAAATTACTGGACCTTCAGCTGAAAGCATATGTCACTTATTTGGTTAATATAACCTCAACTGTTTATAAAGAAGAAATTTATATTGCACTGAGAGACAGCCTCTGTTTTTGTCACCTATTCGTTTCTCATCTTTCACTAATCATTCGCCATGTAAGTTATTATGAAATAAATTTCATAACTTCTGCTTCTTTTTTTGCTAAATCATGTATGTATGTAACGGAAATCCATTAAAAAATCATAAAAAAAAGTGAAATCATATAACAAGAGTAGTGAAATTATATAACAAAAAGTAAAATTGTATTAGTGGAAATCCAGCTAAATGTACTCCCAACTTCCAATCCCCTTATCCTGTTCTTTCTAGTGTGAATTAAAGTGTGAATTAAAAACGAAGTGCCGATAAATTTTTGAGAAAAGAATTGTACCACTTTATTTCAGTTGCGCATGCATATTGTAGGTAGCTTCCTCCCTTTAGTCTTTATGGTTTCCATTGATACCTTTCACTTTATCATTGCAGCAATCGAAGGCCACCAGCAGATATTCCCGACGATGCCATAATAGTGCGTAGTGCCGGTGAACCCTTTTTTACTCCTCCAAGTCGCCCGCGAAAGCGAAAGCTTGGTTTAGGTCCTGACGCGCGGCCATGGATTGAAAAAATTCGACGTGGTGAATTGTTACCAAGTGCTCCCATAGTTGAAAAGGTTGCAGAAAAATTTCTTACTCAATTCTTTGTTTTAGCACATGCCAAAAATGAGGCTAAAAAAACTGAGGCGTTTTACCACTGAAGTTTTCTAGCTGAATTTCAGAAATATTCTGAAAAGCATAGTATTCTGAAAGATTGCTACTGTTTTCAGTGGCTGTCGAAACTGCCTCTGTTGGGTTCACTTGTAACTTTTTGAATGTATGTTTCGATACAAATCATGAATATGCTATATAATCCAACTATACGAATTCCTTTGTTTATAATTTCATTTGTAGATGCGAAGGCTATCAGAGTTATTAAAATCAGCTGAGGAAAATTCATTTAATCTTGATGAAATATTCGAGCAAGCTCGTGCGTTATCATTTGAACGTTTTGATTGTCCTATTTGTAAAGTACTGTTCATGTCAAGGTTGGAATGTGTTGAACATATCGATATTGAACATCCGATGGCAAGGACTGAGCGACCGTTGTTTTGCGAAGTAAGCTTATTTCATGGCGCTGTTTTTCCTTATCAGTGGTAAAGCATGCAGGTTAGTATGGTGAATGAAGTTGTCGATGCTATAAAATAGAAGGTTGAAGTGATTAGTAGAGTTTTTTCTACAGAAGGACTACTATCAAGAGAATGAAATTTGTTCATATAAGTGTTTTATTTAGGTTTGCTTGAGAACTTTCGCAGACCGTAAGGCAATGGAACAACATGAAAGTTATCATAAGCGGGTTCATTTGCTCATTGAACATGGTGATCTCGAGGTGAATTTCATATGTAACTAATGAAACTTTGACTGTGATTAGTCTTGATTTTAACTTTATGTCTTTTGAGAAGGAGTTGAAGCCAGATGATGAACTTGCATTATTTTATATTTTAGACGAAAAAAAGGGGCTAAGTGAGATTTATGAAATGTTTGTGAAATATGAATCATTGCGGAAGATATAACGGTTGTCTTTGCTTAATCGAAATTTTATCATGGAAAATTTGATAACTGCTAGAAAATTTAAAGGGAAATTTTCCTTGTAAATTTGAATAGCTAAGTTGAGCTAGGTTTTCTTAACTTAATAGTGTGTTTGCCAACTAACTATGATCTATTTAGATCGTCGATCCAGAAATCTTACTTCCAGAAACGTGTGATGTTATGGATGAAGAAGTAGAAGCCGTTTGAGTTGTATTATGTTGATTAATAAATACTAATTTATACATAATTTGTTTGAAAGTTTTGCATTTTCAATTCTTTACGTCAAAAGTGAATTTCGAATAATGGTGTTTTTCCAGTTTCAGCAGATGGTTATGTACTAGTTTTCAAAGTAGAGCTTTTCACCTTTTCACATCATCTGCGACTTTTCTTAATTTATATCAGCATCAGCAGTAAGTCCTTGATGGGATTAAAAACATTAGCTGCTTTGAGTAATGTTAGACAAATATTGTGAATAAATGGTAGAGAATTTTTTTGTTCAGGTTTCTGATCCTATTGTTGTAAGTTATTTCTAATAATCAAATATCAAATAGGTATTCGAGGGTAACTTTTCGGTAAATTATAATGTATTGATTTAGTAGGGAAACTAATAAGCTATGTAAACTTCATGGACTTCATGGATTGCGAAGCGAATGGATCGTCATCGTTGTGTCCCAGTTGAAAAGGAGGTTTACGATATTAATTTAGAAGGGAATAGTTAAATTTAAGCAATAATATTTCTGAAAAAAGTCCGTGCCCAATAAGATTATTGCACGATGAATCTGTTGTGACTTGCCGCACCGTCTGTCTTTTCATTCTTTTTTTGTTGTTTACAAAGTTGTCAAACTTCTATTTGAAAAATTGTTTTCAGTTGTTTGTTGATGTTATTATTTCGTTGATTGTAAATCTCTGTTTTTGATTCATCTGATATATGAGGCCATTTTTCTTTCGCCGTTGTGTTTGTCAATCGTTTGATATGCCTATTTTACGTGACAACTGTAAGACTTCCTGGATTGTACAGTTATGTCTTTCCCAACAGTTTTTCGATGAGACTGTTATGAAACATATGATGTTTTTGAAATATATAATGTGCTTCTAAATGATTGATGTTGACGGTTTTTAAATTTGATAAAGAGGTTCTCATGTCTGACGGTACATAGAAATGAGACTTGGCACATACACAATTAGGATAACTTCCAGAGTGGTCAGTGGTAGGTATTTTTGACCTGAAGAGCGGTTGTCGCCCGAATTAATGATACCACATGTTTTTGAATGTGTCCATGTGGCGTGGTAACATCATGTTGCTTATATTTTAACAATTCTACACTTTACCAAGACAAAGAGGGCTACAAACTTTCGGATGTATTACTCCCGTGATCTTGCTTTTGCTTTTCTCCAGACTCACATTTTATAACAGCTAGCAAGTTTTGCAGAAGTAAAATGTGAATGGTGTCTGAAGAGATCAATTTCCTGGCATATATTTGCATGCGTGAGGGATACTCCACATTGGTGGTAATAATTCAGTGATGTGTCACTAATTGTTGATGCATCATCAGATAACCGATGGATGATACACTTATGAATTTTTCGGAGAGTGTCAACTTAGCACCGCAGAGAATGTTTTCAATTTCAACGGAAATACTTCGTCACAGTTTCATCTCCTCTGATATACCACTGATCTGTAATACTTAATGTGCATACTTTTCCTGGATATTACAAGGTATCCTACCTGTAATTAACAGAAACTCGATGCTTTACTCGCTGAAGGATGGATGTGCAATAGCTTTTTAATTAAAAACCCGATTTGACTGTATTCACTCTATGTTCTGAGTGCACACTGCTTTTATTTTAAGCCATCACTACGATTACGTTCCCTGCTATCTACACAATGACTTTTGCTTTGGCATTACTCAAGCAATAAAGTATCACCCACACCGCAGACCTACCGCGAGACAACCTCCGCGAATCACATACCACAACTTAAAAGGCTAATTTATTCCCCTTTTAATTACACCCAATCATCCGCCCTAATTTAATACCAATTTCTTAAAAACAGCAAAATTTCAACATCCCCTGCACAAACTAAAAAGTGAAGGTTTCGCATCATATGCATTTATGCCGTCTAGCAACATACTTTAAAAAAAAAGGCATTCAAATCACAACATGTAATACCGTCATTCAAGAACCACCAATCTTCCGTCTACTGCATTCTGTTAAAAGCACTCAAGCACTTATTGAATTGATTTCATTATTTCAATCAAGATTATACATAAAAATCAGCTGCAGGTATGTCGCCACAAAATAAAAAAGACAATGCGTAGCAAAAACATCAGCAATTACCGAAAAATTAGTCATAGAGTCTTCGAACCAAAATAACAACGATCAATCCTTCCATTTTTCCCAAGATACACATCAGGATTACGTGTAATACGATTCAACAACTAGTTATACTTGGAACAGAAATAAAAAATCCAATCATTATTAAATAGCATTACAACAATAAGGAAATGGTGCCAAAAAAAGCAGATGAGCATAATACATCAAAATCTTGGCATACATATAACAGCGGGAAAAAATTTTAATAAAGCACATCCTGGAAACCACGTCCCCGACGATTTGCTATCGGTACGCGCTGAAGAAATGTGCTGCTTGATTCAAAACGTTGCGGTTCCGCCTGAAATTCCTAATTGTAGAAAAGAATATCCACTACTTTCAAACTTATTTTTAATTACACATGAGGAGTACGAACCACCAACAACACAGAAAGCAAGTGTCAATTTTGAATATGGCAGACTTACTAAGCAATGCAAAACAACTACTACGCCAACACCAGCTTGATAAGATGACTGCATCTGGATCACGAATGAACTAATTACAACTTGTAAAACTTACTCGTCGCAAACCAATTCCTAATGCTTTACGCATCTGCGCTGCATTTGGATTGACGACATATTGCGTTCTGCGAATCATACGATTACGTGGCAACACATCAACGACACGCTGAACACGTCCAAACTCAGGTTGTGTGTGAAACTGAACTTGTCGAGGTTAAAACACACCATGATCGCAACAATAATTTTTGAAGTGGAATAAGCAAATTTAGCAATATTGGAAACCAATCTTTTCGAAATAATTGAAAAAAAATACCGCGCTTCTAACAGCGACATTCCTTCCGTTCAAAATAGCTCGTTTACGTATCCCTCCACGACGAATAATTATAGGTTGCTGTTGAATTACGACTGGACGTGCACGATGCTGCAATATAACTTCACGACGCGATTGTGCAGGTACTACTCCACGGCGCAATACCTTCTGTTGAAGGACTGGACGAGCACTGCAATCAACTCCATACCATACTACGTGACACAATGTTAGTTAAAATAATGCTTATTTCTTTTACTTCGCAAAAGCTCCCTCAATTTTAGTGATTAACATTCCTTTAAGTATAGAATGACTAAGGCACTCCTGATGCAGCCTTGGGAGAAATTTAGACCACTGAAAATACATCTTAAATCTACTAACAAAAAACTGTAAATGACAAAGTAACTGATTTGTAACTTACATTTCACGCTGCTCAATCATGAATGCCTCACTGTCACTAGCAAGTTGGCCCATATGCGATAATCCTCGACCGCGTACGATCTGAAACGACAAACGAAACCGCGTGCTGTAAATATAACTCAGTTCAGTTCATTTAATAATCAATATTACCTGCGATGAAGTAAAGGCCGTTGGCTGTCTACGCACACTCCCCGTATTTCTACGAATTACTCGCGACCGCTGACTAACACCTGATAAACGACCCGCGAGACGAGAACCGATAGCTGCTGCTTGCCTGCGTATACGTGATCCCCTCACCTGAAAACACATGTTACCCACTACTAAACCCCTTATCTCAAACAATACTGCTTTATATAATGACCGTATATTTCATAAAAATTCACTTCCTGAATCTTGGAAAACAAGAATATTTTCTACTCTTCACACAAAGTTCGATGCATGCCACAATAACGAATATGATCAGGAAAAATCAATGAATAAAAAGGGTTTCATTTCGTTCAAAAGTCATCAACAACGAACAAAAAACTTCACCGAGTGATAGTCATACCGTTCGGTTCGATCGGTAACTTTTTTTTAAAATCATTGTCCGTCTGGTGTGTACGGTACAGTAAATGGCGATGTTCACTCAAATTCCACAGAATTTTCAAAACATCAAGTTAATAACCCATCAAAGATCCTCCACGGTATTAACAATAATAATAATAGGGTTAGTCCAGTGTCTTTGTTATTCTGACGGCAAACCTCCTCCACCGGCAGATAAAGCTATATGATGTAAGAAGCTAAGCAATCGCCAACAAAATTGCATCATAATGAGACGTATGGATCTGATGTAACACCATAGAACAACAATTCCTGTTTCTAGTTCTTCAACAACAGTCTTCGACATCATTTTTGTTCACAGTGCACTTTTCGTGCTGCTCTCATCGAACTTAATTCGGCGATGATCATTTTTATATCACTGGGTTCCAGTCACTTAGCAGCACATTACAACGCAGCTGGGCTCTGTGTGAAGAGCGTTTTCCAACTCATTTGCAGCCCATACAAAAAGAGGAATGGCAGCTGAACATACGGCTGGTCTCACAGCAGAATTCCTTCGAAGAGCGCGACGACGCAATGTCACCGCACGATTTATAAGTGACTGGTTGACTCGTCGTCGAATCGCTTTCTGAATTATAACAATAAATTAAAACTACTGTTGAACGTGTACAAAACTGAAACGAAGTCATGCCTGGCACAAAACTTCATAGCTATCAAAAAAACCAATAAACCAAAATAATGAATGTGAGAAAAATTAGGTATTAATCAAATTCATATGAAGCACAATAAAGCAGAGCATACACTAACAGATCGACATGAAAGCATACCTTAACAAGTTGATTGACAACTTTCATCGCAGCTACTGTGGAGAGACTGTCATTTGCAGTTTTTTGGCGATTTCGACGCGCAATTGAACGTGCAGCAATTGGTAGCTTGCCCTAAATGTATATCAATATTTCATTTTTGTAAAGTGGTGATACATAAGGAGATAAAGACTAAATATACGAAAAGTAAGGACCCCACTTAATTCGTACTGTAAAACCCAATTAACTCCCTAATTCTATTCACACAGTAAGCGACGCTATGCGTCTGCGCTTAGTCTGCGGACAATACCTACCTATTTATTTCAAAAAAAGTTCATTAAACTCAGAAATTACTCTATTAATGCGTTTTGCATTCACACGACTTCTTGCCATCCCTTGCATACCACTACTCTGTTGCCGCTGCTTCGCTTTACGTTCTTTTTTGATTATATCGTCTGCAAGACAATGCTACTGTTTCAAGACTACTCAAGAAATCTAATTGGAAAACAGTGAACGAAATACATTTGAAATCATAATAAAAAATAACTGAAAGTCATCCAACATGTAGGAAAGCTACATGTGAGAAAAACTAACTTGAGTATGGCGTCAAATCACATAAATCAAAACAAATTTAGTTACACCAACCTAACGACATATTAACTTTGTTATCAGCAGTACTACGATCCATCATTCACTGTAAATGAAATTTAACTTGATGTCTGGCAATCTGTGTTCACCGATGAAGCTTAACGTAGGCTTCACAATACACTCCTGGATCACTGATAGATAGGATAGATCACTAATGGACTGGTAGATAGGAGAGCAATGAATCAGATCACCGCAGCTTCCTGAAAAAAACAAAAGAAATACAACCTTTTACTGCACCTCCTTATTACTTCAAAACATGACCGACAAGAAAAACATTTACTGACCATCCGTTACAAACAAAACTGCTGGTCAGAATGCGGTACATCACTAAATGGTATAAAGGCTGAAAAAACACGCTAAAACAATTAATGCGACACGCACAAAACGAAGGCACACGCAACCACACGCACCCGAAACGGCAAATGACACTCACACGCGAGAGCAAATTTTGAGGAAATATTGATCGGAAGGCGTGTTTTCGTTCTAAAACAACGGTTGGAAACTTT
This sequence comes from Litomosoides sigmodontis, assembly GCA_963070105.1. NCBI lineage: Eukaryota > Metazoa > Nematoda > Chromadorea > Rhabditida > Onchocercidae > Litomosoides > Litomosoides sigmodontis. The sequence continues at coordinate 10,163,159 of OY718807.1, forward strand.
CCAACATTAATGAGAATCACTCTTTTTCTTTGCTTTTCAACATTCGTACACTCTATAATTGATCTTTAGCGTCTTGCTGAAGAGAGGCGCTAAACAAAGGGATTCTTTTCATGTCTGATAGTTTATCCTAACAGCATGGTGACGTGTGTTGTTAAATTCTTATGAGAAGCTACCCAGTGATGCTTAAACAGATTTCCGGAAAATGGGTTGGGGAGGAGGGGGGGGGCGGAGAGAGGGAGAAGGGATTGTCCACTGAATGAAATGTGAATCGGTCTGGAAGCTGCTAATCTAAAATTGATAATTTTCAAAATGCTTCGCTTGTCGAATCTTCCTTGAAAGCGGTTTCTTTCTCATCGAAATAGTTGAATGCTTGGGGATTAAAGTAGTTATGGACCTCTAACATAGATAATGAGTTTAATGGAACCGAAGGTCCGGGCCTGGTATTCCTTGATACCTTAAATCGCTTGCTATTCAAATATACATATTTGGGATCCTCCATTACAAGTTTCTAGCCGAACTTTGTTTGTACTACATTCATCTGAAATTCCGAGTCATATGATCCACTAACACATTTTCATTGTACAGTATGAGGTGATAAAGACTCGTAGTCGATTAAGGTAGGATTTTGAGTGATTGGGGTTTTACTTCACCACCAATCACGGATTGTGTCCTAGATTCATCTCTTGGCTTAGCAGAGTTATACTGTAAGACGATGAATACCTGGTTTGGTCCGAAATTTCAGAAAAGAATTTTGATATGTGTGGTTTATTTATTTTGTAGGAAATGGTATGTTTATATTTCGCTTTGAAAGTTGTGAGTCATGTTTCCGAGACTCATAACTATCCTTCTTTTGTGTACAATGTTTGTGTCCTGCACTTACAGTGACTTGCTAGGCTGCAAAAGTTTCAGTTCTATCTAATAAGTCAAGCTAAGATAGTTTCTTATGTATTGGTAGTATCCGCCATGATAAATTTTCTTTATATTACCTAGTACGTGACATGGCAAGGTAGCAGTAAATTTCGATTAAAGTGCAGACAATATGTTTTTCAGACAATATTAATAACGGAAGAGTCGCAGCCATGCCATCTAAAGTAAGCCTGTTTTCAGTAAAAATTTCTAGGTTTTCGGAGTATGATAAGAAGTAACGCTTGCGCTTTCGTTTACTTTCACCTTGCTTTTGTTTTCTTTCGTATAATTCTAGTTAATTTATGCGTTTTTTTTACATTTGAGAACATGAAAGGTAGCGACTTGAGGCAACAAGCTTGGATTGATGTCTGCAACATAGTGTGCTGTTTGAATGGTCTGTATGGCGTGTTTTCAGAATTCACAGAATAGTGGAACAGCTTCCAAAGCGGTAGTGGACAAATGTTGTGATCAATTGCGAGTCAATAAATGGGATGGGCCAAGCGTTAGAAACACAATTGACGATGCAGTGAGAAAGGTTAATTTTGCAGAGGTTTTATGTAACTATTAGCTCGCCCTTTCATCTATTAACGATTTTTTGACTTCATTCATAGCTCACTCTGTCCGAAAGTAAAATTTTCTGTACTCACAGCGACGAATGGGATGAACAGTGGGAGGACCCTCAGTAATTATATAATTCATGGAAATAATTGTCTGATTGATATTTTTGTGTGTTATCTTCAACAAAATTTAGATTTTCAATGAGAAATATGACACATGGACCGAGAGACATACGCTGGCGGATGGGCGACTAATACTATCTACTGTTGCTGTTGCTTTTGCTGCTGTTGGTCTTATATATGATTATAATGAGCCATTTCCAAGATCGAAACCGGTGGTTTTTTCAAGCTCGATATTATATGTAGTTACATTTAGATAAATTCTTTGCAATCTTTTACTGCTACTGCGTAGATTGATTTGAAATGATCAATCGTTCATTTCTTAATTTCCTGTCATCTTTGTAATATAAAGCAACCTCTAGAGATTTTAGGTGCTTGCAGCATGTTCCATAATATATTTTGTATTAATGGGTGTTTTGCAACTGTATCAGTGGTATATTGAAAAAGGTACTTTCTATCAAGGCGTGGAAATAGATCCAAGTGGTCGAACTCCTAAAAGATATTGGAAGTGGTCATCATCGATTAAAAAGTTTCTTAATTTTTTCTGTTAATTTCACGTAATCATTTTTGGCTTTAGATAAAATTTTTTGAATCACACAAAACGTTTGCTGTCATTGTTTACCGACGTTACAGATACGATGACAAATATACCCTGGAAGCTGAATATATGCAAGAGTCGCGTACAGGATATATCAAAGTATACAGCTTTTCTTAGTAAACAAAGATTTACGTGGTTCACATTAATATTTTGTGATAAGTTTGTTCACTAATAACATGCTCGCAGTTTAGGTACTTGGGTGTCTGGATGGTGCAGTAAAATGAGATATGAAACTAATGCTTCCAATCTCGTACCATTCTTAGTGAATAGCTTATGCAGATGTTGCATAAAATATTCATGTATTAATGTGTAAGAGCTGTTGAAAGATGTTTTGTAGCAAATAGTAATTGCATCCTCCAATAATTCTTGCTGGGGAAGTATTACTGTTAAACATTTCAGGTACTGAAATCTATAGGGGCATTCATAGACGAAGAAGGTGTTATCGTTTTACCAATCCTGGAGAAAGAATTAGCACATATTGTTAACAGTGTATTGAGAAAAGATGGATGACGAAAGGCGAAATGAATTCAGTGTTGCTTGCTGTCAGTTGTTCTATTCTATTATAGTTCTGCTTTTTATGCGTGCAAAGGATGGCTTTTTATTTGGAGCTTTCATATTTGAGAGATTTAGATGGAGTTGTTTTTTCACACGAAAAGTGTTTGTATTATTTTTTCCTAGGAAAAAGAAACTGTTTACAATCTAAAACTCGAAGTTTTTTTTTGTATCTATAAGAATATTTTTTTGAGATTTCGAATGGAAAAATTTCTGTGTTTTATGCTAGGTACGTATATTCTTCAATGTATTGAGGCAGGTGATGTTGCTGTTCTGCAAATACGTATGTAATATCACATCTGTCAGCTATTGAATCATTCGGTTCATCCTTTTGCTGTGAGAAACCTAAATTTCATCTCATCGAAATAGTTTATTTTATCGGACCTAGATAAGCATATATGTTAAAAATGAGCAGCAAGTCTCGCTTGGATTGGAGAAAGAAGGATGGAAAGTATTTATTTTTCTTCATTTTCATTGTTTTTCTTTAAATAAATTTATTTCAAACCGTCATATATTGTGCTTTATTTTGAAAGCTATCTCCATAGTCTTGGAATATGTTTTTGTTACTGTCAAATTATATATTTTTGTTCTAATTTTTTTTATCCATTTTGATCGTATAGGTAAAATGTTTTCATAGCTCTGTTTGTAGTTAATAATGGTATTCACCATGCTTATCATCCGTTGCGGCTGTGGTGGATTTATTCGAAGTTATAGAATCTCCCAAAAAATTTTTAGTAGTAATGAAGTATGTGATATTAGCTTATTCATAAACTTGTGGACGTCGTTGTTCACGTACGTTTGAGGCATGTACTGTAAAACATCTGCATACGTGTATTGTAATTAACGTATAAGGGAGGTGTCGGCAATTTGCTACTTTACAGGTGAGTTTTATGTCAAATGTTATGCGGTACATAGTGTAGATTCGTTGGAGCACTGGTCGTCCCCGTTTAACACTTGGCTTTTTTCAGGTGTTTTGAATGTGAAAATCCGTCCCTTTCGGGATTTGTGGATTGATATTTAACGTCCTAGTAGTTTGTGGAGTCGTGGTAAACGCGGTAGATTTTTTGAATCCCGCTATTCAGCGCTGCAGCAGTGGAAACAGTGTAATGCCAAATAATGTTCAGCGTGTGATTAACGGTGGCCATCAGAATGTTGCTAGCACATCTGGTTCGTCTTTATCACTTGTATCAGGCATTGTTATGATCTTTTTTAATTTTGTCGGACATCCTAACTCTCCATTTTTGTTTTTAGACTGGCACTAACACTATGTGCCTGAATAAAGTGCTATTCATTGATCCGTAGTTGGCTAAGCTTTTAAGCACCGTGCAATTTCAAAATTGAAAGCATAACGTAGTGAACAGCATTTTTTGACACGTAAGTAGTAACAGAATATTCCAACATAGCAAGTGCAATAATTTATTGGAGAAAATTCATTTCTTAAAAAAATCCCTTTTTGATAGGTTTTTGTGTGAAGGCCTTGTAGCTATCATCGACTCAGTAACGATGTGCGTGTATAATCAATCTTATGAGATGTTAAAGTTTTTGAGGTTTTTATTTAAGTCACTCCCATGAACTTGTACTGTTAATAGGCACAACAAATACACACACCAGTAATTCTGGAGCAGCAAATGTTGATGCGGAATATGATATTTCATACATAAAGGTAATTTCGTTACACGAATATAACACTTAAGTTGCAGGTTTTTGTTTTTTTATTACCAAATACAATTTCGCTATTTCTTTCTTTTTCCTGAACAAACTCCTATTGTTCACTGATTCATTTTTTTTTGTAAATTTTACTATGAAGTTTAAAATAAAAAATTAAACAAGAAGACCTTAGTAGCGATGCGCTATACAAAAAAAAAAAGTTGTGACGTTGACTCTAGGTAGTGGCAGAATCCGTTGGTATAGCAGGACTTCCCGATGTTTGCGCATCTCAAATAGCAGCTCAAACGACTTATGCGGTGAAGGTAACAGCATGCTGTCTCAAAAGCACGTACATATACAATTTACGATTTTGCTTTCACTGTACTTTAATTTTTTAGGAACTGCAGATCTTTTTGACCAACGAGTTTCATTTTCAGATGGTAATCGAACAAGCAAAGAAATTTACTGTGCACGGTCGTCGCAAGCGCGTCACAGCTGAGGACATCGATTCAGCATTTACACTCTGTGGTTATCCGGTATTGATTTTTAAGTTTTTAAAAGCAGATTTGTTAGATGGGTAAACATGTTGCTTGTTTTTCTTTTATTTTCACGCAGTTTCGATTCCATCCAACTTTACTGACTTTTTAATGTAAAGCTGGCGTGGTGTTGGTTTAAATTTGTTCGTCTGTTCAACTTAATTCTGCGTTATTTTTTACTGAAATAACTATAAATCTGACTATAAATCTCCTTTTTAAGTGAAATGATGTATTATTAAAGGCACTGTGTTATAGCCTTTATTTGGTTTCACCGTGAAGGAAGGATTACCTTTCCGTTTTGCTGGATCATTTGGACGTGACTTATTTGTTACTGATGATCGCGATGTCGAAATCACACCAGTAGTTAATGCACCTGCTGCTAAACTACCTCTTGAAACCAATATTAAGTGCAAGTTTTTAACCGATTTCATTCTTTTTGCAAAAAAAGCCTGAACTGTCTTGTATTGGTTGTTGAGGCATTTTGTTATACCTTTACTTTTTGTTAAATATTTCATTTTATTTCCGCTTGTGGACCTTAGTAAGGCCTGGTAACAGATTCATTATATCAAAGTTATAAGATGCAGAGATCGCTCTTCCTTCCAGCTCACTGGTTGGTGATTGATGGTGTGCAACCAGCTGTGCCGGAGAATCCAGCTCCTGTGGTAGAAGCAGAAGCCCCAGCGACTATTGCTACTGAAAAAGCAGCAGTTGATACGGGTATATCGATATTATCGAAGGCATACAGGGGCTTGCGGCAAACTGAACAAGTACAAATCAAAACTACATCTACACACGCACTCTCTGTGGTCTGAGTTTGTTCTGCTTACGAATAATCTAATCAGTGGATGGATTATTATTCTTTATATTTCCTGATGTAATCTTATTTACAATGTAATAGGGAAATATGCATCTATATAATCTAACATCTGTGTACCGGTATGTGCAGTTTATATTTTTCGAAAATTTTCTGTGACATTTTAGGTAGAGAGCTAGCAAAATAACAGCGGAAGCAGCTGAATTATTGCTACTTGTTTTTTTTCCTTGTTTTGTTAATTTTTTTTGTCCACAATTCGTGCAAGTCTGGCATCAAATCTTGTAGTCAATTTTGTTATTGTTGACTTATATATTACAAGAAATTTCAGTTGCATCTGGCATAAGCTTAATTTTCTTCAGGAGCAACAGGTATTCTTTAAAGAAATCACGGAAGCTATTATGGGCAGCGATGATACAAGGAGGACGGTACGCTTGTTTGATTTTCTGTACTTCATTAACTTAATATTATGACAGAATTTAGATAGTAACTAGTAATAATCAAGAAGAGCTTTACCACATGTATTTCATATTTATGAAATACGTATTTTTTTTTAATGTTAGATGAAACACTGAGTTATTCTTATGCATTTCTATTTCTTACCCAACGTGTGATTATCAATTCTTGAATTACAGGAAGCATTATACAGTCTCCAAACAGATGCGGGTTTGCAACAATTACTGCCTAGGTTTTCGGTTGCAATTGTTGAAGGGGTTGGTTGCTTATTCTTCCCTTCATCCTGCATTTTGTACAATATTTTTCATCATCTAAGTGATCCTGTTGTTGCTTGTATCTCATAATATCTGTTGAAAACTTTAATTGCATTTTTTGAAATTAAGGTTCGGTGTAATATTGTGCAGCATAATCTGGCTATTCTAATATATTTGATGAGGATGATCCAGAGTTTGGCCAGTAATCCAGCACTGTCATTGGAACGTTGTGTCAGTTACTGTTAATTTTTTTTAGTTGTTTGTGATTTGCAACATTTGAACGAGAATGAGGTAGCGGATCTGTATGAGAGACTGGATGTATGGGGACCAGTCAATCCTAACCAATGAGACAATAATGCTTCTTGATAAACTTTCCTTTGGAATATTTGTATTTCTTAATGAATTACTTCGACTTACTGACCCTCAAGTTTACAGTTGCATGAATTGTTGCCTTCTGTACTATCGTGTATATTGAGCCGGCAGTTATGTGCTCGCCCAGAAACAGATAATCATTGGGCATTACGAGAGTTTTCCAGTCGTTTGTTAGCAAATATGTGCAGGTATACGTATTACATAAAGTTGTACAGAAGTAATCCTCTGACCATTCAGATGTGGTTTGATTTTTATAATTCTGTCATAAATCAAAGTTGAGATGCAAATGTGTCTAGCTGTTACTGAAGTGGTTCCTACTGAAATAGTTTTCAGGTCGTACAACATTAGTCATTTGCGATCTCGTGTAACTCAAGTGCTTGCTCAAGTCTGGCGTGATGAAAATTGTACACTTGCGGCATTGTACGGATCATTGTACGCTTTGAACGAGCTGGGCGTTGACGTACTCCTTTTAATTACAAAACTTCTATTAGGAATATTACATGAATACATAAAATAAAACTAATCACTTCTCAACAGTGACGTTTGTTATACGATTCTTTTAGATTATAATTATTATTGTATTTCACTGCGCAGAGCTAATTGCTTTTTTTTTGCATTAAATTTTGTTGTAGACTGTGCATTCTGTGGTGATACCCCGAGCTGCTCAACTCCACAACGATCTTCGGAGGATAACGTCAGATAAACCGAGCATGGTTGATAAATTAGCCGCCGAAAAGCTTCAAAATTTTGTCATCGTAAGTTGCGTAGCTATGGATTATTATGGGAAAACATTAATAGAATTGATTTTTCACTCACTGTATGAATTTTTTTGCATTTCCATTTAAAAATGTGTTTTAAAGAAAGTATTGGTACATTTTGTAAAAATCCAAAAACCAAGTGGCCTAAACGAAGTTGCGGACTATCAGAACATGTTTGGAGGATTTGGCGAAGCTGTATACAAGTATGTTATATACTTACGGCTAGTTTTTAATGTTTTCCCAGGATATCGGGTTTTGAATTAGTGGTAGTTACTCTGTTAACATGTGGTTAATGTAGTCCTTAAGGCATACCTCACAATCATTTAACAATCATTTACATCTGTAAGAAAATTTCTAAGGATTTATCGCAGAACAAATGCTTTACAGAATCATAACAAGTGAACATGCATCAGTAGTACCTGCCAGTGCATCTGCAAATAACAGTGCGCATTCTGCCGTTTTTCACAGATCTGGGAGTGACCGAAGACCGGCTGTGTCCACTGTTACTGTATGCTTGCATTCATTAAAATTTTCAAGTCGGAGAAGTGGGTAGAGGAATTAATGAAGATCAAGTCTTTTTTTTCATTAATTTATCCTACTAAACCACTTCAGCAACAGCAGCAGCAGCGTTTGATGATAGGTACAAAGCAACCTGTGACTTCTTTGCCTAGCTCACCACTTTATGTGGTCCGTCCACAGAGTTCGCCGGTACCTGTCCGAAATTCTACTCAGCAGCCGTATGTTAACATTATTAGTGGTGGGCGTTTGCAACAATCAACTACAATGTTGAGTCGTCCAGCGCAGCAGAGTACATATTATGTTTCCAGTGGAACAAATTCACCAGTGTGTTATTTTTTTGCTTATTCCTTTGCTTTGTTTCGGTATACCATAAGGCACTCTTTCCTTCTACTATAATGCTAGTTTCCAAATAATTGTTTTTTATTAATTGTTATCAACACAGCAGCTTTTAATAAGTATTATACATATCGAAGTATGTTCGAATTTAACAGTAAAATTTTTGATATTAGAATTTGTGCGTAATATCATATTTCAAATTATAGGTGAATTGAAGCAGGTATTTTTTTAGACCAATTCGTACGTTGTTCGACCAAGTGGATATAAGAAAATGATTGTAACAAGCCAACGTGGCACTTCCAGCTCTGCAAATGATAGTTTTAGAAACTCGTGAATGGCGTTATACATTTTTTTTTTGCTAAGAAATTACCTCTTATACTGGAGGATTGGAGAAACAAGCCGATCTCAGGTTTTTTTCTTTCTGTTTTTTCTGTCTGCTGACAAGCTCGAAGAGAGTTTTGCGAATGTGTTTTAGTTTCCTGTCTTACTCGTTGTTGAATAATGCAAATGATCAATAGAGCATATATATATATATATATATATACTCTTTTTTGGCATTGTTATGCAAATTTCAATTAGATTGCTTAAAAATGAAAGCTTAAATTATGAGTGAAACGTTTTTCGTTATGAGTTTCAGAGCTTTAGGTGTTTTAAAAATGAGGTTGAGATTTAAATTTATGATACTCTATAGAACGCTGCTTGTTATTTTCTCTATTTCTGTGTAACCGTGGAGAGATGTTTTCGTATTCACTGGGATTATTTCGACCAATTTATCTAGAAAATTTTTCCACGATATATTCAATTTTTTTTTTATTAAATTTTTATTTGAGCGGGTTAATAAAGCTGTGAGGATCCTACTTAACATTTTATTAATGTCTAACTATATTAACATCTAATTAGTGTCTAACTATGTGAGTGATATTTTACTTGGGAGTTCCATAAATGTTATTGTTCAACAAGTTCCTGATCTCAGAATCCGGAATATTATTTTGACCTAAAAAACTCTCTCTAGGCTCCACTGCTATAGCGCTTTTCATAGTCCAACTAGCACCAAGCAAAGTAAGGAACATATCTCGAAATCGATATACTTAGTATATCATGGCACCTCTTTCCCACCTTGTTATGAACTCGCAATTCATAAGAAAGTGAGGAAGAGGTGACCTGAGAGAATAAGTATATCGAAAAGGGAAAAAACATCCAGATTACAATGGATGTACTTAGTAGAAATAACGAATCGGCGCTATCATCTTCATTTAAAATTTTCAATTAGTGATAAACCGGAAAATCTCCGTAGACATGAAGCAGTTGTTTGTACCATACTTTCATTGTTTTTATGGAGTACCTTTAAATCATTTTTGTTATAACATATTTGTGTTTTTAATTATATAATCGATTAAGATTCAAATGCTCATTTGTAGTTATTGTGATGCGATAGTGACATATCCAGGATTTCAGATCGAATGTCCTCTTTCGTAATGTATTAATAGTAACTCATATGAGCAGTTCTGGGTTGGTTTTTTTGGCGAAATGTAAACGACTGTGAATGAACTATATATTACCGTTTTGATGATATAGCAAACGAAAAATGAAGCATGGGGTAACTTTAAACGTAGAGCAAAAGCCGTTTTGGATTAAAATTTGCTATAGGTTTTCTTTGATCAATAAGTTTATTTTCTTTTCTTTCCGAAAAGATCCTGGATATGTCCTTTGATACCTCACATGATGAAAGGAGACATATATATGAGCACAAAAATATTTCTGACGCGGAGAAGCTAAACAATTCATTTAGGTTCAGAAATTTTTTTGGGAAAATGCTTTTACATAGAGATTCTGAGAAATGCGAGGGGAAAAAATCCCAGCTTAAAAGCTGGGCAAAGTTGTTTGTCTCTGCGTTTGTGAGGAACTTGGAATTGTATGTCTGGAATTATAATGGTGAATGCAGTGCTTTTTTCACTGTTTGTTACCTTCTACTGATTCTATGTTTTTGCTCAAGGATGGATGATAATTATACATTTGCATGATGTGCCAGACTTGTTTGCTGTCCCATTCGCTATGATATATATTAGTGTTTCGGGGGTATAACAATTTTCAACCAGCGGTTGTTGCATCAGATAGCTATTTCAGTACTGTACATGAGAACATAAATTTCTTTTACTTGCCGAGATATAGGTCATGATGGGATTATCGGAAACTTAAATCGGTTCGATAAATGTATTTTTTCGAAGCATTAGTTTAGTTTTTGCGAATACAGATGTCTCCATCTTGACTTTTTAATGCACGAAAAAGATTGTGTTTTGGAAAGGAAAGTTGCACGCAGGGATCAAAATTTTTTTACAGTTATAGAAAGGAGTTGGAGTCCATCATATGACACTCTCAGTTTTTAGCATGCTATTCTGTGTCTTATTTACTTGTTTGTTTGTCTTTCGTTTTATGTGCAGTGGTTCTTCACTGAATGAAAGTGAATACTTTGCTGCTGTTTCCTTTTGGAATGAAGTTCCAAAACTCGAACGACAAAAGGACGCTGACAATGAAATTTATGAGGGACTGGTGGTGGAGGTATTGTCAAAGATGTCCAATAATAATAAATCACTATAAAAGGAATACTATGCTGCTTCCTTAACAACAATATTTTATTTGCCTCACCTACATAATTACACCATAATGGAATGAGGAGATGCGCTCACTAGAACTGTAACGCTGTCATTTCCAAATTAACTCGAAGTTACTTTCAACACAACTTTCAACTTACCACTTGTCACAGGAATCCTATTTTGCATCGAAGTTATTAATAAGTCCGTCAACAATTATTATTTGCAATTTTTCTGCTGTATTGTTGTTCTATTGTTGCTCTTAATCTTGTATGCAACAGCGTCGATTGAATTAAAAGCCGCCAACCATCGCACTGTTTTACGACAAGTTGCCCTCATATTGGCTGACCGGAATAATTTGAGCTTGCTGTCAAGTCTGGACGGTTAAGACAACGGGTTCCATGCTGTCGACTAAAATCTCTTCACCCTACCCTTTTGGCTGAGAGGAAAAAAGTTCTTTTTTCTTTTCTTGAGAGGTTTGCTTCACCTTATCTATGGATTATTGAAATGTGGTAATTTGGATCAGCGTTTGAACATACTGCTACGTGCTGTAATTGCAGTGACTTTACACTATCGATGCTGTTGGCTTCTAGAGTAAGTGGAAGTGGTTGCTGTGTTGACGGTTACCATTGTAAATGTCAAATGATGTCATAAAGTAGACGGAAGGATTAGAGTGAAATTAAATGTAAGAAAGGATTTACATTCAATGAGAAATTTGAGGATTAACGTGACAGTCTAAATGGATGCATGTAGCAATGGTCATCGCTGAATGTGCGTTTAATAGGGAAACATGCAAAAATGATTAATCGTCTCTGTGTGCTATGACTGATTACAGAACAAAGACTATGTAATTGCAACCAATTCCTTTGTTAAAGGGGCTACGAATATTTTGTAACCTAAATCATCTCGGATTCTTCTATATTCTCCCGAAACATTCCATCCACATATCGAATCTTAAAACCTTCTACATTCAAATGGCTCAAAGATACTTTATCAAAATGTAACACAGAAGACTTTCAACACTTTCGAATATTCGTGTGCACGTGACAAACACACAAAAGAAAATTCGTCCAAAAACTTAACATATCACTACATATCCCTTTGAGGATAACATTAGTGAGTGACGAGTACTTGCAATGAGCTGTGTTGTGAAACTACCATGTATAGGAGTCGAGAATGAAGAAAAGAAGTTTGTTTTCAAGCATTGCTTACAAACATCTCGAATAAAGCTAAGCTTAAATAATTTCCGCCCACTCACTTAGCAAGACCAAGTCGTCAACTGTTCGATTAATTAGGATCAATATCGTTATGGTGCATTGATGTCGACAGATTAAATTAATAAAGAAGTTTCCTTATCCTTATCGCACAACAACAGAAATGCGGTGGGTTGAGTAATCCAGATTCGATATTAAATTCCACTGAGCAATCTACCCAAACCATTAAAATTTTTTGACAGAGCTTATCATTCAAATAATCATTACCAGTTAGAGATGAACTTAATAATACAGCTCATAATGCACTTAGGCAATATAACCAGATATTTTCTTCACAAATTTGGTAGCACCAAATACCATTATCAGTGATATGAAAGGCGGTACGCATATACTTTTTGAAGAGAATATGCATCCACAAAAAAAAGAAACTGTACTTATACTAATGCAGTATCACTTTTCACAATTAAAAATATAAATTAACAAAGACGTTAATGAACTTATTAGTTCATATTTTCATCCCAAAATGGAAGTCTACGTTTTTTGTTATGTCAAATAAGCTTTTATTCTAAGTGGTGAGTGGTGCAGTACGTAACGAAATGAGAAAGTACTTGCTAAAATGTATGCACTTAAGATGAAATGCCTAAGCAGATAAAACTAATATAAATTTAAAACTCCAATTGTGAATTTCTAATTGCTTACCCTGCAGAAGGAACTTATCGATGTTGTCTTAATCCAAATATTTCTCTTCTCCACAATGGACAAATCAAAGAACTTAGTTTCTCCCTATAAAATATGCCGACAATTCTCAATCTTCCAAGCATATCAGGAAAGAAGATATCCGAGAAAGAATTGGCCGAATTTGGTCCTCTCCGATATAATCCGAGTCCCATATATTTAATAAGTGCCTGAAAAGTTTTTCATATAAAGATCATACAGAAAATTTCCATATCTTGATACAAGGTAAATTGTACACATCATGAAAGCTTCTACGACAAATTGCATTATCACGAAAAGGAAATATGGCAAAAAAGTGTTTCACTCTCACCTAGATATCGCATCTTCACAGCTGGGATATGAACCGAAGAATAAATTAATGGTCAGCAGAATGAGAGCAGAACGAAACGGCGAATGGTCGGGATCAGATAAACTATGCAAATATAACGGAGCATACCCTCGTAGTTTGTCGATCCCTAAAAATTTCCAAACCAGTACTCCTTCGTTTCCAGCACTTGCCAAACTGGAAGGACAAGAAATCTTCCAAAACTATTTCTAGGTGTTTGTACGAAGCTATACTTTCATCTAAGAGTATCTAATTCTCACTCCTCGATTTCATCAATGTTCAATACAATCAAGATATTCATCTTGAAAACTCCGAAATTTTATAGAAATTTACCGTGCAAAACTACTGATTTACTGTATTTCGATAACGACCTCGTTACTTCACTTTCTAACAAGTACCGCTCCTTGTATTCATTACAAAAAATCCTATCAATTTCGCCTTTTCCAGTGACATCGGAAAAAATATCGCCAAGAGCATCGGCCAACATATCAGCTTTTATACCCGTAATCAGCACCACATATGGTTCAATTGGTTTCTGAAATGACACTACAACATTTCAAACCTTAAAATCCTTTCATCAATGCAATTTAGATTTGAATTATCTGCTTCATTCGAGATTTCACAGATACCTTTTTCAGTCCCAAGAAAAGTGACGTATACAAACCCCTACTGAATGCTAGATTCTTTCCTAAATTTCAAAGTATTTGGAACAAAATCTCGTATGTAATATCCAAACAATGTAGAGCAAACAACATACCTGGTAGACCCATTTCTCACCAATAAGTCGCAATACTGCCTTCGTATTAGTACCACGCTCATATTCATTAGTGAAATTTTTTTTCAAAAAGCCATTTATTCGCTGTTTATATCTGTAACAAATAAACGAATAAATTAAGTAAATAAATAATAAATAATAATGATAAGTAAATAATAATAATAAATAAACAAAAATAATAAATAAATAATAATAACAAATAAATAATAATAATAAATAAATAATAATAATAAATAAATAATAATAATAAATAAATAATAATAATAAATAAATAATAATAATAAATAAATAATAATAATAAATAAATAATAATAATAAATAAATAATAATAATAAATAAATAATAATAATAAATAAATAATAATATAAATAAATAATAATAATAAATAAATAATAATAATAAATAAATAATAATAATAAATAAATAATAATAATAAATAAATAATAATAATAATAAATAAATAATAATAATAAATAAATAATAATAATAAATAAATAATAATAATAAATAAATAATAATAATAAATAAATAATAATAATAAATAAATAATAATAATAAATGAATAATAATAATAAATAAATAATAATAATAAATAAATAATAAATAAATAATAATAATAAATAAATAATAATAATAAATAAATAATAATAATAAATAAATAATAATAATAAATAAATAATAATAATAAATAAATAATAATAATAAATAAATAATAATAATAAATAAATAATAATAATAAATAAATAATAATAATAAATAAATAATAATAATAAATAAATAATAATAATAAATAAATAATAATAATAAATAAATAATAATAATAAATAAATAATAATAATAAATAAATAATAATAATAAATAAATAATAATAATAAATAAATAATAATAATAAATAAATAATAATAATAAATAAATAATAATAATAAATAAATAATAATAATAAATAAATAATAATAATAAATAAATAATAATAATAAATAAATAATAATAATAAATAAATAATAATAATAAATAAATAATAATAATAAATAAATAATAATAATAAATAAATAATAATAATAAATAAATAATAATAATAAATAAATAATAATAATAAATAAATAATAATAATAAATAAATAATAATAATAAATAAATAATAATAATAAATAAATAATAATAATAAATAAATAATAATAATAAATAAATAATAATAATAAATAAATAATAATAATAAATAAATAATAATAATAAATAAATAATAATAATAAATAAATAAATAAATAATAGATTATATATATATATATATATATATATATATATATATATATATATATATATATACTCGCCGAAGAAATTATGCACCTTTTCAATGAAGCAGTTTCATTGCTTGAATTTGAGTATGAATTAAGACTGACGAAGGTAACAATAAAGACAACAGCGACACAAAAAAGAACAATGCTCGACTGAAAAACAAATAGATCCCTTTTCGCTTGATTTTTATAAAAGAATTAGCTAGGCCGTCAACAAAGTATTAGCAAAGAAACATTCAAGACACACGCAATCCTGGTTTTAAACTTCATTTATTGACTTTGTAATTCCTCAAATTGAGTAATTCTAGAAGCTCATTGTAAGTGGTTGAACTCTACCACGACGGTCATGCAAACACAAGAAAAACAGTTTCAATATATCTGACCCAAGAAGGCATATTCGAGCTCCATTTCAGTATTTCCGGTTTTAACAACCTATTGGCGTTCCTTCTAAAACCATCACATTCTATATGATCTGATTCATATGATCTAAATAAAAATAATTTACAGAATACGATTCGTTGAATACAAGGACGCAAACAGACTTCTCCTGATTGACTCTTTCAATTCATTTATAGTCCAAAATTGTTCAGAAGAATGAAAAAAAATTTTGATAGAAGAAATAAGCATTTTAGTCTTCATTATCAAAAGAGATATCTATTACAGTGCTCTAGATCATGTCCCACAAATGAAATTAGGGTCTCTCCCACACTTCTGCGATATTCTTCATTAAATAACAATTATTGAAATAACAAAACACAAATTTCGAATTAAAGAGAATAAAATTTAAATCCATCGTTGGACCAAAATTTCGACGACTTCCAAAATACCACATGCATATAAGTTGTTAACCTACACATTACTATCGTCACTGCTTTCATCCTTTGCTGAGAGTTCCGAATTTGAATATAGGTTTTCTTGACGATCTCGATTCCAACTTAATGATGGATCTGAACCGGTTGAAGCACAAAAACGATGATTTCTCTTTCTAACCATGTTTTTCAATGTGCTTCAGGATTCAAATATTGTTGTCGTCACGTGCCATTAAAAAATACATTGACTGACTAACATAAACTGCGCCTAAAACTAGCAAAAAACTGTGTTTTTTCTTTTGTTTGTCTTCATAATGTTCTGATTTTCAGGCTTCTAAAATGAGGAATCACATGAGCTGTTCTAGAGACGAACATTGAACAGAGAGGTCTTGATATTACGATGAATAACACTGACTTATGTAAAAGAATAACAGTAACCTAAGGCCCTACGGGACACTAGACGACGACGACAACAACAACGACTTCAACTAACCAAAATCCCTCAATATCACAGCATTTTCGAGGAGCGGTTTGCAAATTCGAAGTCTCAAAGCGGAAATAGGATAGTATTTGAACGGCTATCCGCACTGAAAATGCAAATGCAGATAAATATTCCAAGACTGTTTGCTACTTGCCATCTCGCCGCAACCTTTTGTCGGTGGATGTTTGTGTGTCTGTGTGGAATAATACGATGTCTATTCGGTAGGAAGGTTTGTAGTGTTATCTCAAGTGACCAATGGTAGAGAGATATTGCTTGAAAAGCTTCTCAATAATTTGAAGTAAAATCAAAGAGAAGTCACTGTGTTTATAAGTTCGTTTAAGAAAGGAAAATATAAACTGAAAATGAGAAAGGAAAGCAACGAAGAACTTAGTAGTCTTGAAAAATACGCTTATAGCCTACTAAGAAACAGAAAAACTGGAAAAACAATGCTTTCAATTTTTCCGCAAAACTAAAAACGAGGAAAGCGACATTTTTTAATTCGAGAACTGTCTCATGATTTTTCAAAAAAAGCAATTCCCTCTCGTGATTTCTATTCTCTTTTAAATGAAGATTAAATCATCGGTCATAACAAGTAGCTGGATGTGTGAAAAGCTAGGAAAATATGATAAATGAAAGCGTGCACAGAACCTCTAAAAAATCGGTAAATTGGAGATTGGAGCTTTAACTTATGGATTTTTTTCTCTTTTCTGTGGAGTTTAAAAATTTCATTATTTATATAATTTTATTTATAAAGCGCCATTTGTATACGACGTATGGGATACAAATGTTTTATTAAGCTTATAAAGTAATTTTAGTAAGCTGCAAAAGTAAGAAACTTTCCTTTCTATGAAGGCTGCTATTTATACACTTAATTTTGCACACACAGAAACAAACAACCTCCATACTGAAAACATAAAAGACTTTGGAAAAAGGATACATAAGAAAAGAAGAGAAAGTTTGTATCTCAATTATTACCGGTTCACTTTCATTTTGATTAATATGAAGCAGTCATAATCTTGATAAAATCTAAAGCTACGAGATCATTCGCATTCTTTATTTTAGCCACACATGCACAGGACACTGCCAGCTGGATCTATGAACAATGATTCTGGAAAGATTTGGAAGGATCCGCGTCTAACTAAAAAAATTGACACCAGAAATACCCACTGAATTGAGAGATAATAAGATCAATTAAGCTGACCCTCTATTCTTATAAAGCCTTGTTTACGAAGCGCGCTTTGTCTCCAGTTTACAAATCCATAACTAACTACAGAACAAAAAGCAGATAACGACATGAATACATTAAACTGCGCAGACCGATTTGTATTTTCATAGCATGGCTTCAATCCAAGTTGCTTACTTCGTGGACAATTCACTTTATCATAGAAACCAGTTTCAAGACAATAAGCTGCAAAAGCTAGATATTTTCAAATGTCATTCAAAAATTGCATCAAAAATGTATTCATTCATTTATTTATTAGAAGAGTGAATTATCTATCAAAAATATAATTACCTATAAGGTTGTCTCTTTCGAAGATATGAAATATGGTACTTTTGAGTTCAGTAATAAGTTAGAATTTAAGCAAGTAGTTTAGATGTGAAAAACTCCCAATAAAGTGATAGTACCACAGAAATTCCCGCTGATCCTATTTTAAATCGCCTCTTAGTGAGAGAAGAGCTGCAAGGTTTTGTAAACAATTTCTATCAAATATATGTAGTTCTACAGTCATTTATCTAAACAAAAAAACCATTCAGGAAATATACCTGCTGTTAAAGCATTCCGTTCAAACTGAGAGCACGTTATGCACCTTTCTAGAACGATGAATGGTTCATTTTTATAGCACATGTAACTCGGCAATTTTGAACGAGTTCCATTAGACACCTTAATTTTTTTTAATTTTTTTTAAGTTAGTAAACTGAAGTCACAAAGATCCTGAGTAGCATTTTATAGGGTAAAAGAAGATATCTTACATAGTGATCCTGCACATTTCTGAAAATTCAAAATTTTGCTTCAAATTAAAGCCAAATATTTATCCATTAAAGTATCAAATAGTTTACCGGCTGGATACTTCGCGACACATCCTTTGTTGCACCTTGTTGAATATTCCACGTAACAAACTTTTTCAGCGTAAAATCACCATCGTAGACATTTTCCATTCGATATATACAAACAAAAAATAGTATAACTCTGAAAATGGCTTTCTTTTTCTCTGCAACATTAGCATTTGAAAAAAAAACTATGTTTGATATCAAACGTTTGCGGCTATACTACAATAGCAAACATCTGTGATACGTAATGACAGGATAATCATCGAAAAATAAATGAATAAATACGCAAATATATTGCAGTAAATGTATAATCCACATATATACTGTGTCCGTAATCTACCGAAAACATATTAAGGGGAATTTACAGCAGCTGAAGCCCCGTAAATTTTACTTCGGGGGCTTCAGCCTACAATGGCACAAAGTAAAGTATATTCCGGCAGTTCTAATAATTAATGATCTGTGTTTCTAATTACAACTGATCAGTTCAACCCATTTTTTTTAAAGCTATAAGAAAACGTATATAGATCGCTTAGCGAAGGAAATAAAATGATTAGATGGTTAGCAATTTAAGTATCTCCTCGATTAGTAAAGTAAAGTTATGATTGGAAATACCAATATTTTAGAAACAAAACATACAAGGTAAGCAGAGTGATATGTAGTATAAGGCGTCGATTAACCAACGCTTCAGGCATCGTTTGTTAGGCCTGAACAAAACTACTCTCCATTCTTCAGGTATTTGAAGCAGAAACCTGAAATGCGAAGCATAAGTAACAGAATGTGCTTTCTTCATCAAGAGACGTAGAGATAGGACAAACTGCTTCCGATCTAATGACAGTCATAATCCCCAGCAGAAATTTTTTGCGACACCTTAAATTCAGCGGACCTAACGGGAAAACGAACGTCGCCAGCAAGCTATAATGTCAATTACAAAGAAGTTGCCGACCGGGCTAATGCTCACATAGCGATTGACCTTTCTCAAATTTTATCACTTGCAATTAGTGGTATTTGTCTTATAGTTTGAACAAGTGTGTGATATGCGTACGACTACTCACATACATACAACTTTTCTTGTCGGAAAACTTCAATAATGATTCGCAGTTTAATATCTAAAAAAGAACGATTCGAAATGTGCTTTCATTTTTTTTAAGTTACATATGAATTCTGTGCGTGATGCTGTAGCCAGTAGTGATACTGATTGCTTATGCTTGTTGACAGTGCTTACATGGATACAAATCACAGCAACAGTGATAATAGGCAATTGTAATGACATTAGGTTTCGCAGAGTGAGTGGAGAACGTAACCTTGCTGTTGCTGTCTTGTTTTGGATTCGCCATAATCTGAGATGAAACACCACTATCTAAGTCCGAGACACCTGCGAGACCTAATGTCATTACAGTGACGGCACGGCACGATGCGTGATGCGCGACGACATTTGCCTCGAATTTCTTTTCATCTTCAGATCACTCCTTAAATGTTAGCAGGCTGTCATACCCGTCGTATAGCTGCGGCTTATAGGATATCTTTGAAGCAGTGGATATCGACAGCTCAAAACAATATCACTTATCATATGGGTCTGGACGCATCTGGCCGTCATGTGGTACAAACCGCATTAATCCTTGCTGATAATACTAGGTTAACATACGGAGATCTATCAAAGCAAGTTGCTTCGATGGTGACACTCCTACATGTCACCTTCGGGCTCAATGTATGTTGTCTCTTTTTGTTCAAATTAAGCTTAATTCAACCGGTTTCTTATTAATTTTAATCCGCTACTAAAATAAATACTGCGTGAACTAGTCAATACAACATTTGGATGAACTACTAGAAGGTAGCACGTCACTTTGTTTTAAATTTCATGCCTCCAACTTACTCCCTCTAATCTTAGTTACATTGAATTTTCTCTCTTTGTATGGTCCGATTGGAATCCTTTTACCCTTGAACTATCGCTTTTTTATATTGTCATTTTCAGCGTGGTGACAGAGTATTGAGCCGAGTTGAAAAATCCGTAGATAGTTTAGTGCTCTATCTGGCAACATTGCGACTTGGCGCTGTTTACGTGCCATTAAATCCAGCCTACACGCTAACAGAAACTATCAATTTTGTCAAAGTTGGTTTTACTTTGCATAGATATTAATAAATTTCTTGTTTATCGGTAATGCCTTTAAGACTTTCATGTGATGTCTATTTCAGTTTTTTTTTTTCATGGAGACATTCATTTCACTGAATAACCGCATCTTTGTAGCACCGTGTGAATATCTTCTAGAATGTTAGCTGCCAAGGATAAAACCTTGCATTTTAGGATAGCGATCCCCATTTATTTGTCAGTTGTAATATCAAACAAGACGAAATTTTCGCAAACACGGTTGAACATGTCATGGATTCCACTGCTTTCTTCAATCGAAGTCGTCGGGTGAAACCCGACTATGGTGTGGAATGTGTGAAATCCGATGACGTTGCATGTATTTGCTATACTTCTGGAACTACGGGTTTGTTTCAGCATTTCACACATTTCAAGAAAAAAACCAAGTCGTTTTTTGATCGAGAATGGATAAAATGTGTAAGAAGATATTAGGAACAAAAAAAAAATTTAGGTTCACCAAAAGGTGCTATGATAACCCACGGCGGTCTCACGTGGAATGCAAAAACATTGGTTGATATGTGGAAATTTTCACAGAAAGATGTGCTACTCCATATGCTTCCGTTTGATCATGTACATGGGATGTTCATAAGTCTCAATTGCACTCTATTTACGAAATCAAGTGTAATTTTCAGGTACTTGTCAATTTTACCTAGCTAGATTAAGAGTTTCAATGCATGTTTAGTCTAAACATACATTGTTTAAAAATGGTCTTTGAAATGGTCTTTGGAATTGCTTTTATTAACACAAAGCGAAAGAAATGTTTTTGAATAAAATTTTTAGACCTAAATTTGATGTGAACGATGCTCTGAATTGGTTACCAAAATGTACGGTCATGATGGGTGTCCCGACATACTATAGGTTTCCGTTTCTTGCATTTTTATGTTCAAAAGATATCAGTACATCTGGAAACAGGCTATTATTTTTCTTACGAATATTTTTGAAAAATTTGATTGAATTATAGAAAAATTTTTGTTGAAGTTTTTCTATTGGACGAAATTTTGTCAAACTTTTGCAACTAGGAAATTTAGCCGTTTGATGCAAAGATCTAATTTCGACAAAGATTTAACGAGAAATGTTCGCGTATTTATAAGTGGAAGTGCTCCTTTATCCACGGTGTTATGGGAAGATTTCAAGCAGCGAACTGGACACGAAATATTGGAACGCTATGGTATGACCGAAGGTTGCATACTTTTACTCATTATTTTGTTTTATTTATGATTTATTTGCTGTCATTAATAATAGAATAGAATGATTCCTTTTATTCTATTATTTCTTTTTTTTACCTTGGATTCATTCATCGTACATTATAAACATTTGTTTACTGAATTGATATTGCTTTGGATACTGCTGAACTCTATCATCTTGACACCGAAACATCTAGTTCAGTATTTTCTATATTACCTTAAACCACAACCATATAGTGAATAATGATAATAAAAGCAGGGATTCTGACCAAAATATTAGTGGCCAAGGGGCCAATATCGTAGGTCATTACTATAATAGAATGGAAGTAATAATATATGGACAAGATTTGGTTACCTTTCATTAGTATAGCAACTTTTACGCTATACACTGAAATGATACCATATATATATATATATATATATATATATATATATATATATATATATATATATATATATATATATATATATATATATATATATATATATATATATATATATATATATATATATATATATATATATTATTGAAGAGTATTGTAATATTATATATGAAAAATGCAAATATGGATGAAATTGTAAATTGCTGAGTTGTGTATGCAGCAACAGTTTTGAGCAGAATGCAATAAGAATACTTGAAATATGTCACTGATAAATAGCAGTTTCCAGCAGCTGTAATAACAACAAATCCCTATGACGATCGTAGAAATGGATCTGTTGGAAAAGTTTTACCGGGCGGCAGTGTGAGCTGTACTTCTTTTATTCACTATTCTATATAAATCGTTTATATGTTTTTCCGCATTGTTTATGTGAAAAAATTAAATTGAAACTACTCAACCTTTTGTTTCTACTATAATCAAATAACTTTTGGAAAATAGCAAACTTGATTTCGAAATGTTCATTTTTGTTAAATTATTAAAAACAATTTTGCATTGTAGATTCGTATAACTGAGGGTGGTCTAGTGGAAATTCGGCTCCCGAGCTTGTTTTCTGGTTATTGGAAAAATAAGAATAAAACACAAGTTTTTACTGATGATGGATTTTTCAATACTGGCGACGTTGGTAAAATTGATAACGACGGTTAATTTTGATCCACTTAAAGTTTTTACGATCCAGACTCTTTAAATTCAAAATCAAAACAAATTGATAGGATAAATTTTCAAGTTTTTTTTTATAAGGTGTCTTTAAAGTGATACATTAATGTGAAATGATTACTGTTGCATTCCAGCTGAAAAGTGGTTATAAATATCAGGCAAAAATGAGTGATAAAATTAATATTGTAATATATTTGATATTTCACTGAGCGTAGTCTGTTAAACATTTAATCTTGAATGTGTTTCATTATTTTCCTCTGTTAGCTTAAGGTTTTTTGTGGATAAAAGGCCGTGCAAAGGATTTAATTATAAGTGGCGGATTAAATGTTTATCCAAAAGAAGTGGAAGATGTTATAGATTCTCTACCGTATATATTGGAATCGGCAGTAATAGGTGAGTCACTTCAATGTTTTTTGAGCGTACATAGTGTCAAAATATCGACAAATAGTGTGAAACTCGTTTCTTCCGAAATTCCTTCTAGTTCCTCGAGTTTTATGCTAGTATTTTTTCATAAATAGATTTTTTTGTCGTCCGTAAAATTGCATTTAAAACATTTCGATTATCTTTATGACTTTTTCTAATCCTCTACTGATTTCTCAACATTACTTGATGCGATGAGATCGACGAATGAAAATTCTGTTAGAAAATTTTTGCACCATATTTATATGAATCCCTGACGATGATGATGATGATGTTAATTATGCTTATGGGTTGTGTTTGAACGAGAAAATGGTTGTATAAATTCTTATATTAAGCTTGCTTATGTATTGTGTGGTTTGTTGTCTTCAGGCATTCCACATCATGATTTGGGTGAAGCAGTATTGGCGGTCTGTGTACCGACATCAGGTAGTCGTGCATTTCTGCATGAATCAGAAGCGATTCGTATCCTTCACACAAAACTTGCTAACTATAAAGTACCAAAGCGTTTTCTGTGTCTTGATCAATTGCCACGAAATGCGATGGGGAAAGTGCAAAAAAATATTCTCAAAGAACGATATCGTAGTCTATTTTGCACTCAGGATGTTGTTGAGTGATATTTTATGTAATTATTGAGTGAAAATTTCTGTTATCCGTAATAAGTTAACAGTCCACACAACCGCAGTGATACTGATAGAGAAAATTTTAAATTGCTTCTTAGATTTCGCATTAGGCTAAGAACTAGCAGAAGGAGTATACATATGCAGTTGCTGGTTATGTGGATGTCACGTTGAACATGCTGAGAACAGCATCCTGTATGCAATATATAATTGTGTCCATAATTGAATTGAGTTTGCACATGTACGAATGAGTAATATTTTTTAGCATCTCAAAAACTTTTGCGAAGCGTATTTAAGCATTGTATTAGTAGGATATATTTTTGCATAAAGTTAAGCCTTAGCATTAGAGACCTCTTGATCATTAACGCAAACTAGTAAGTGATTATCTTCACTCATCTGTATATTGTGTCTAATATTTGTTTCGTCTGCACTTCACTCATCTGTATATTGTGTCTAATATTTGTTTCGTCTGCACACTTGCAATTTATGAATATTTCGAGGCCTTTTTATATTGGTTGTATGTATGATGTTGTTGGTAATATAGATGTACATATCTCACGCCACTCTTACACGATAAGCTAGCTACTAGCATCACGAAACGTCACATTATGTATGTCTTTATAGTGCTGGTGTATATTCAGTCGCAAATCATGCTACTTGTACCTTCCTTGGTATACTGAAGAAAATGCCAACTTAAGTTCGGACACGTTTGTCCTCCTCAGTAGGTTGCGTTGTTGACAGTGGTAGGTACTGCTAGAGCAGGTTGTTCTTTCTCTCATCAAGGAGCACATTGTAAACAAAGAAGTAGTAAACATGCAACTGCTTTATTATACCACACTGTGAACCCTTGTATAGGACGAATACGCGGTCTGTGGGTGAAAGTATTTTATTGTCAACCAAATCAATATTATTGTCACCCTGTACTCCCTTAACCGGTGGACATTTGTTGTTAGTAGTAGTAGCAATCGATGGGTCGGTCCATCAGCGGATGCAAAAATGTGGCGAAGTTATAGTGTACGCTTGACCTTGAGCTGCTCTATCACTTTATCATGATAGTTATTGCTAATTTGTATGAATTTGGAATGTAATTCTTCCTTTGATTTCAAGTATTATTTATTGTATAAGCCGCATCAGTCCACTTGGATCGTGACAACCCGTTCGTCGGTAAGGTGCTAAAAATAGATATTACACTTCGACTCTGTAAGGTAGCAATGACAGTACAGTTAGTTATATTCCAAAGTTTGTGGATGAGTTCCCGACAGCTTGGAGGTGCTAACGGGAAGAGGGCGGAGTGAGGATATTTGAGGATTTTGGTAGAATGTCGAATGCGTCATTGGTTTACTTGCTCGCGAGAATTTTTGAGTTCACTTCTTGCAATCCGTTCATCGCTTAAATCAGTTCATTTTTCTGAATTGTCATTTGCTTAGCTATCAGTCCATTTGTCGTGCCCCATTTATGAGTCGCTAATTAGGCTGTGTTGAAAATGGAATCTTTAGAGTACATAATTGTTTGTTGTTGTTATAATCTCCTTGTATTTATAGTGCTTTGAAAGCGGAGTTGTAGCTAATATAACGAAATCCTTTTTTTAATTTACTTTGGCAGTTCTGTTTTGTGCCTTACCTTCCGTACCGTGTAAAATCCCACTTCACTTTGTACTCGAGTTCAGCTATAAAGGCATTTTATGGGACTAACGCTATTCTTCTTGAACTGAAGGAAAGGAAGGAGCAGCCTTGGGGTGGTGGGAGAGAAAAAAGAAAGATCTGTATTTTCAAACATAGAGAGAGGGAGAAAGAGAAGAAGTGCACCCCCTTTGACGACAAAGTGAGTTATCGTGAAGCAAACTTCCCGCTGCATCTTATTTCACCGCGACGTTGGCCTTGCCTTGCTACCGTCGGTTCATTACTGACAGAAAAAGGTAGCACTGGAAGGAGGAGGAGTACTCTGTCAATATTTACAAGACTTGTGGGGCCACACACCACACACTTCACGAAATTTCATGCCGTCTAAGCGGTAAACTAAAACTACTGGTCCACCGTTGCCGGTTGCATTTTACGAATAGAGCCATAAATGTGCAAGGATGGGAAGTGTGGCAACGCTTGCAGATGCGGATACAGATGGGGGTTGCAGGTACAATCAGTTCCCGTGTATGTTGCTTGCAGTGAAAGGTCCTGAAGCTGACGGCGAAGTGAAAAGGATGACGATAACGGGAGGTCTAGGGAGCGAGGGGGTGGATGGATGGATGGATGGATGGATGGATGGATGGATGGATGGATGGATGGATGGATGGATGGATGGATGGATGGATGGATGGATGGATGGATGGATGGATGGATGGATGGATGGATGGATGGATGGATGGATGGATGGATGGATGGATGGATGGATGGATGGATGGATGGATGGATGGATGGATGGATGGATGGATGGATGGATGGATGGATGGATGGATGGATGGATGGATGGATGGATGGATGGATGGATGGATGGATGGATGGATGGATGGATGGATGGATGGATGGATGGATGGATGGATGGATGGATGGATGGATGGATGGATGGATGGATGGATGGATGGATGGATGGATGGATGGATGGATGGATGGATGGATGGATGGATGGATGGATGGATGGATGGATGGATGGATGGATGGATGGATGGATGGATGGATGGATGGATGGATGGATGGATGGATGGATGGATGGATGGATGGATGGATGGATGGATGGATGGATGGATGGATGGATGGATGGATGGATGGATGGATGGATGGATGGATGGATGGATGGATGGATGGATGGATGGATGGATGGATGGATGGATGGATGGATGGATGGATGGATGGATGGATGGATGGATGGATGGATGGATGGATGGATGGATGGATGGATGGATGGATGGATGGATGGATGGATGGATGGATGGATGGATGGATGGATGGATGGATGGATGGATGGATGGATGGATGGATGGATGGATGGATGGATGGATGGATGGATGGATGGATGGATGGATGGATGGATGGATGGATGGATGGATGGATGGATGGATGGATGGATGGATGGATGGATGGATGGATGGATGGATGGATGGATGGATGGATGGATGGATGGATGGATGGATGGATGGATGGATGGATGGATGGATGGATGGATGGATGGATGGATGGATGGATGGATGGATGGATGGATGGATGGATGGATGGATGGATGGATGGATGGATGGATGGATGGATGGATGGATGGATGGATGGATGGATGGATGGATGGATGGATGGATGGATGGATGGATGGATGGATGGATGGATGGATGGATGGATGGATGGATGGATGGATGGATGGATGGATGGATGGATGGATGGATGGATGGATGGATGGATGGATGGATGGATGGATGGATGGATGGATGGATGGATGGATGGATGGATGGATGGATGGATGGATGGATGGATGGATGGATGGATGGATGGATGGATGGATGGATGGATGGATGGATGGATGGATGGATGGATGGATGGATGGATGGATGGATGGATGGATGGATGGATGGATGGATGGATGGATGGATGGATGGATGGATGGATGGATGGATGGATGGATGGATGGATGGATGGATGGATGGATGGATGGATGGATGGATGGATGGATGGATGGATGGATGGATGGATGGATGGATGGATGGATGGATGGATGGATGGATGGATGGATGGATGGATGGATGGATGGATGGATGGATGGATGGATGGATGGATGGATGGATGGATGGATGGATGGATGGATGGATGGATGGATGGATGGATGGATGGATGGATGGATGGATGGATGGATGGATGGATGGATGGATGGATGGATGGATGGATGGATGGATGGATGGATGGATGGATGGATGGATGGATGGATGGATGGATGGATGGATGGATGGATGGATGGATGGATGGATGGATGGATGGATGGATGGATGGATGGATGGATGGATGGATGGATGGATGGATGGATGGATGGATGGATGGATGGATGGATGGATGGATGGATGGATGGATGGATGGATGGATGGATGGATGGATGGATGGATGGATGGATGGATGGATGGATGGATGGATGGATGGATGGATGGATGGATGGATGGATGGATGGATGGATGGATGGATGGATGGATGGATGGATGGATGGATGGATGGATGGATGGATGGATGGATGGATGGATGGATGGATGGATGGATGGATGGATGGATGGATGGATGGATGGATGGATGGATGGATGGATGGATGGATGGATGGATGGATGGATGGATGGATGGATGGATGGATGGATGGATGGATGGATGGATGGATGGATGGATGGATGGATGGATGGATGGATGGATGGATGGATGGATGGATGGATGGATGGATGGATGGATGGATGGATGGATGGATGGATGGATGGATGGATGGATGGATGGATGGATGGATGGATGGATGGATGGATGGATGGATGGATGGATGGATGGATGGATGGATGGATGGATGGATGGATGGATGGATGGATGGATGGATGGATGGATGGATGGATGGATGGATGGATGGATGGATGGATGGATGGATGGATGGATGGATGGATGGATGGATGGATGGATGGATGGATGGATGGATGGATGGATGGATGGATGGATGGATGGATGGATGGATGGATGGATGGATGGATGGATGGATGGATGGATGGATGGATGGATGGATGGATGGATGGATGGATGGATGGATGGATGGATGGATGGATGGATGGATGGATGGATGGATGGATGGATGGATGGATGGATGGATGGATGGATGGATGGATGGATGGATGGATGGATGGATGGATGGATGGATGGATGGATGGATGGATGGATGGATGGATGGATGGATGGATGGATGGATGGATGGATGGATGGATGGATGGATGGATGGATGGATGGATGGATGGATGGATGGATGGATGGATGGATGGATGGATGGATGGATGGATGGATGGATGGATGGATGGATGGATGGATGGATGGATGGATGGATGGATGGATGGATGGATGGATGGATGGATGGATGGATGGATGGATGGATGGATGGATGGATGGATGGATGGATGGATGGATGGATGGATGGATGGATGGATGGATGGATGGATGGATGGATGGATGGATGGATGGATGGATGGATGGATGGATGGATGGATGGATGGATGGATGGATGGATGGATGGATGGATGGATGGATGGATGGATGGATGGATGGATGGATGGATGGATGGATGGATGGATGGATGGATGGATGGATGGATGGATGGATGGATGGATGGATGGATGGATGGATGGATGGATGGATGGATGGATGGATGGATGGATGGATGGATGGATGGATGGATGGATGGATGGATGGATGGATGGATGGATGGATGGATGGATGGATGGATGGATGGATGGATGGATGGATGGATGGATGGATGGATGGATGGATGGATGGATGGATGGATGGATGGATGGATGGATGGATGGATGGATGGATGGATGGATGGATGGATGGATGGATGGATGGATGGATGGATGGATGGATGGATGGATGGATGGATGGATGGATGGATGGATGGATGGATGGATGGATGGATGGATGGATGGATGGATGGATGGATGGATGGATGGATGGATGGATGGATGGATGGATGGATGGATGGATGGATGGATGGATGGATGGATGGATGGATGGATGGATGGATGGATGGATGGATGGATGGATGGATGGATGGATGGACAATGTGGAAGGAAGGAAGGAAGA
The DNA here is from genome assembly GCA_963070105.1 of Litomosoides sigmodontis. Classification (NCBI taxonomy): domain Eukaryota; kingdom Metazoa; phylum Nematoda; class Chromadorea; order Rhabditida; family Onchocercidae; genus Litomosoides; species Litomosoides sigmodontis. The sequence goes on from OY718807.1 coordinate 10,193,083, forward strand.
GAAGTGGAAGAAACAGTCGTTGGTTCAAGCATCACTACCGCCACCACCATTACAGCATCAACTTAACGGTGTCTACCGGTGGTGCACGTTTTATTGCTTGCCATGCCAAGAAACACACACACACGCACACACACAGTCACAGATCTTGAGTGTGCGTGCACCTTCAACTCCCACCACCTCTCTCTCTCACCGTCTTTTTCAACTCCTTGTGGTCGTCTGTCTGTACCAACAACTCCTTCCCTCCTCCTGCTCCTATTACCTGAAGTAGTAGTTCATTCACTATTTGTTTCCACACTGCTCATTCCTCAGCTACATTAGGCACCCATTGTATAGGTAATATTTATAACAAACATATTGCTCACATCTTGCCGGTCCTTTTTGATGAGAGACGCTCCTGCCGACCTGAACCGACGATCTGATCTGATCCAATCTCACAATTCGCTTCTTCTCTCTCCTTCCCAATCACACACTTATCTTTATCTCCAAAATTTGACTTCCGTGCCTTTCCTTTCAGCTCATTTTCTCCTCTTTTCTTTTCTTCCTCCCTTCTTCATTCTTTTCTTCCTCTTCTCTCTCTCTCTCTCTCCCTCTCTCCCTCTCCGCACCAACACATCATTCAGTTGAATTTGATCGGAACTGCAAAATAGAAACCATTCATTGATAACATTACTACTTCTTGCAAAGCTCATCGAACTTCTCCTCCCACGCCATCCTCCTGCACACTTTCTATTATTTCACTAACCTGTCGTCCTTTCCTTATCCCAGTTTTTCCTCTGTCCCTACCAGTTTTTCGATCATTCGGTCACTCAGTTCTGAGTTCCATTCCTTCATTCCCATTCCTCTACCTAGAACCGATCCATTACCCCCTTTCCACTTCAATATGACAGCTTTCCGTAGGGCGCACTGTGCAAACCACCACCCTACCCTGCGCTACCGCCACGTCCTCTGCTCCGTTACTTAAATGGAATGTTACGGTATCGCTTTGGGAGATTAACGAACGCGAATGAAGTGAGTTGAGATTGCTAGGATATTTGCAGGGCAGTAGTACACGTTACCGGAGCACTAAAGCGGGTCCAGCCTTCCAGCTGGGTCTTCTCGCTAATCAGTTTTTCCGTCCTATACTCTGCTGCAACCTCAGTTTACTACTGCACTGCTTACTTCTCTCTTCTTTCTAAGAGCGGGAAGGATGTATTAAAACGCTGTGCTAGTGGGTGTGGCGGTAGTGACGCAAAGTGCGTTAGCAGTTCTCGTCTAGTCAGCGGAAATGTCACGCGGATAGATGACCCAGCGCTTTCTCATTAATCATTACCGCTGCTAGCATCATTCTCTCATGGCAAGACTTCAGCCGCGTTATCAGCGCATATTACAACGGCAAGCTCACCTTTGTCAATATCATATCATCGTCGTCGTCCGATTCCTGCGTTAATCGATACGGTTAGGCGTGAAGAATAAATTTCAAAGCGAGTGTAAATGAACAACTAGCTTGCTCTTTTCGCTTCTTAATCAGATATTTCGCTCAGTGTTACACGTTGGCCGTTGATCGCTCTTTATGATTGCTCTGTTGAAAGGATCTGCGTGAGTAGTGACTGCGTGAGTTGTTAATTGCTGCTTTCTTCCTCTTCCAAAATTAGACACACGAACTAACTGCGTGTTGTGTTTCTCTCTTCTTTTTCCCTCATCTCTCAAAATTCAATTGATGATGATACATACATTGCATTATCGCATCATTTTCACGGCTAAACAGAGCGAACGAACGTTTCGGCGGCGGACATTCTGACGTCAGTATTCAGTGAACCGAGCAATCGAATCATCATCGCATCTTTCGCTCTGCTCACGCCACGCCACGCCTATAGCGCATGCATCACATCCTTTTCCGTAATCCTGGAAAAGATTTTGAAGCCTTCGTGCTAGCTAATTCACAAGCACTTGATAGAGAGAGAAGTGAAATGTTGCGGAACCTAGGCACACACTCATTCCTGAATGCATCGTGCTTCTTCCTGCATACAGTGCAGTAAGTAAATAATCATTGGATTCTTTCGGCTTCACTGTAACATTTCATTTTTCGCTCCATAACAATGCCAGAGAAGTTGCAGTGACGCAGTGCAGAATACCATATCATCTGTAAAGGCAAATGTATCGTCGTCGTTCCGTTCGTCTATGTGTTTGTCGAATCGAATCGAAAATTGAACGTTGTAAATATCAACGGCCTTTTTTCACTTCGTCGCGCTACGTTCCGTAACATCGATTTATATCATTAGAAGTAGCGTTATTGCATCATTTGCTGCGATGTCTGAGAGCTAAGGGCTTCTTTGTTTCGTTTTTCAAATGAAAATTATGATGAGATGTTTCCACCTGTCAGTGTCACATCCGATCTGATCTGAAGGGAGCTGGAGGTGGCTGCACTTCGGTGAAATCAGGACACAGTGCGCACTAGATATTGCTAAGGCAAGAAGCGCTTCTGTTCTTCCCTGTTGGTTGGATGTAGCAGGTGTAACTAGCAACAGATGATGCTGCTTTCGGTACAACCGAACTTCAATGTTTCCATACGCTTAACAGTACTCGAGTGAGACATGAATGAGGTTAGTTGCCGAAGGATAGATAGAGCCTGTCAAATGACCAACAGCAGCAGTACTTCTTGCTGCGCTCATTGCTGCTCTCGTATTGCTAGCGGTTTCAAGGAGATAGTACTCGGATACGGTACTTCTAGTCCGAAGTTGGCAAATCATAATTCTAGCTGCTGTCGTAGAACCAATTGCGTTGCCTATAGTAAATGTAGCTCGCCAGAATATGTGGAGCAAATTGAGACATGTGAAAGGCGACGTGATTTTATTTCGAATTGCTGCACGAATTGCATGTAGTAGTGAGTAGGAATCGCGGTATGTGCTTTTGAATTATGATTGTTAACTTCAACTTCAAACAGAAGGAGCGCCAGAAATGTTTGGAATTTGAGGTGCATGTGTGTGTGTACTGAATCCAAACGTGCGCAGAATTGGAGCGCACTTCTGGAGATTGAAATCTGCTGCTCCGCTCTTCATCTTCCATGAACGCCACATTTTGCAAATCTTCTACAAGCGAGTGATGTTTTGCCGTTGCCAGCATGAAGCGGAAAGGCGAAATGCATATGCTCTTTCTAAAATTTAGATGAAATAGCACCGCACTGTTCGCATCCCACTCACTACTTTAACTCTTTGTAAGCAGGTAGTGAAGACTTTCAGGAACTTTTAATCTTCATGTATGTGCGTGTGTGTGTGTGAGGGAAGGAAGGGGAGTGTAACAAGGAAAATGGATGGAAAATTGAATTGAATAATACGATATTGGAAAAGACGTGAAGAGGGGAAAGCGTGGGCTCCGGAATGTCGCGACCGTGTGTTGAGAGCAGTAGAAACAGATAATGATAATTATTGGATTCGACGGAAGGCAATCCCTCTTCCATGTGTGCGGGGGAGTCCAATTGCTACCTTTCTGAGAATGGGATAGAAACTAAGGATTATGTGCTCTCACCATTTCAACAGATATGAGCTGCTGAGACGGAACGGAGAATAGAATGTTTAAATTCTCCGCATATCGTGCCGTCATTGCTACCGTAGTGGTTGTGGATCCAGTGCTTCCAATGAAATGTTGCTGTTGCTTGGGGTGTATGTGGCACATGCCCATTTGTGGATTTCCCATCCCCCTACTTCGATTCCATGGCCATGGTCCGCTCGGATTACGGTTCCTTTTCCCGTCCATCCTTTGCATAATCACATCCGACCCGATGATATTCTCTTCTCGTTTTCCTCTTTCACTTCACCAACAGCTTCCGTTATTTTCAATTGAACTTCGCTTACGAATGAAGTTTCACGAACTGCCGTTATAGGAGACATGTTGTGATGATAACGATGATCGAACGGTCTCGTAGTAGTGGTAGTAGTAGTAGAGTAGTATTAGTAGTAGTATTAGTATTAGTAGTAGTAGTAGTAGTAGTAGTAGTAGTAGAAGACGTGGTTAAAAATGCTAGGTGAAAATATTCCACTGCTCTACTATTGTTATTGAATTGAGCAATAAGTCACGTGTATAAGTGATTCACCGTCACTGTAACTGCTCTACATCTAACATGCAGTGCAGTGCCAAGCATTGTTTTGGATCAGGTCCAGTGAATCTTATAGCAGCTTTCTCAGATACGCCACTGAAATCATCCCCTACCAAGCAAGCAGTGCTTTTTAGCAAATTTGAATGGTAAATTTATCAGTAGACAAAAATATTCCATGTTAACGGGTCAGCGGTCTTGCTGCTTCCTCCAACAGCATAACATATAAAGTGGATTTTGTTTTTTCGAGAAGTCGCCGAGATGGCGTCGGCGAAAAAACGAGTGGAAATGGCGATGGCGTCGAAGGCGAAACTGCAAACAACAACGATGACGGGTGCTCCTCATGTACAGATTAACACGCACGTTGATGATCCACAGAAATCGCTAGAAGAGCTCTTTACGGAAGGCATGCGGACACACGGCAAGCATTTTGAGCGCAAGAAGGTATTTTCCATTTCATTTCTTATAGCTGCTAGCTGATCTCACTCTGACAATACAATAATCGATTTGACTCACTCCAACGCTCTGATAATCAGTGAGGTGCAGTGGTTCATCGCGGGAGAGATGTCTATTAAAAGTATTGGAGAAATCGAACGAATATTTTCCTATCGTGAACACCGTCAGAGTCCAATTGCAAAGTGCTGCTGTGTGTCGGCAGTCCAAAGAAATGTTTAGTTGGTGCTGAAAAGTTGCCTATGCCAACAATTTATAATAGTAGTAATAATAATGACAATAAATCGAAATAAATAATGCTATTTTATTTCAGCCGAGTGTACCAGCATCGTTTAATCAGCGACCGGTGTCATCACTGAAACCACATGTTTCTTCCGCTGAAGGATCAAGTGATGATGGGCTCGGCTCCAGTGGCCGGCAAACTCTGAGTCCAAGTTCGGTCTCATCTACTCAACTCAATACACCTTATCAAGGACCCTATCATCCTAGGCAAAGTTCTGCACCTGCTCTAATCAATTACGAAGATAATATTGAGCATCACCCCAGGTATTACCTGTTTCTCTTTTTCATTGCACATTATAATATTTCAAGGTCATACTGCTTGTTTCCAAATTTGATTGGTTTTGAATATCTGGATGAGATTAGCAAATGGTATCATGATCCCTTAAATTTACCTATAAGTTGCAGTCGCTTGACTTCCGGTGTAACGCATGCCCCTTCCAAGTCGTTGAGTGTTATGACGGTATCCAATGTTGGTGAGCAATATCAAGTTGCATCTCATCGTGCTGCAAAGAGCTGCGACTTAGATTGCGAGCCTAGCAAACATTTCGAACAAAATTACACACCCCAAGGACAGCCTTATTTTGTCGAGTATGTTCTGTTTTATATGGTCATTTCCAATGTCATGAGAAATAGAGAACAAAATTTTCACTTTTTTCCAACTTGAAAAAAAAGGCTACTGCTATTGTGGTCGAGTCTAATTTGAGCATTTATTTAACATTGGTCACTGATACCCAACAATTGTTTCTTAGCACACAAAATTTTCCACAATTCTGTCTTGAAATATCTGCTAGTGATTTGTGTCAAATCATATTAATACCCGAAATTCTTCGCTGTTCGAGTAAATTGAGTAAGAACACGAATTCCTTGGGAAGTGGTTGGTTTTTTATTCTAATAGATTGCTTGAAATGATGAATAATTTTTCTGCTCTAATATGCTGGACAACGAATAGCAAAATTCGAGGGAAATTCAATTTTTGTATAGGGCAAGTCCAAAGTATTGTAACTTTCAACACTGAAATGAATTTTCCAATTTGCCTACTTCCTCTAAATTAGCGGACCAAGCAGCTTCCTTGATCGTACATACCTGGCAAGATCAGTAATTCAAGAGTATTTATGGGTGAAGCCGTGAATGATATATGTTAACATTATAACAGTGATATTATAAACAAGGTTGGAATATTTGGTAGAAAGAAGTATTAATTACTGAAAGCAAGGTACATATATAGATTATTATAAGAAAGATGTTTCTTAAGCTATTAATAGAAAATCTGTTAATACCAAAATTTTATCATAAACTAACTGAGCAATGTGAAGGGAAAAGTGTGAAAGGGAAATAGAAATATATGTTGAGGTCAAAATTAAGTGAAGTTAGGGTTTATCCATGAGATCACGTTGAAACGAAATAATAAATTTATGGCACAAATTTTAGATGCATGTGGTCATTGCAAGATGTGAAAGGTTGTGGAAAACAGGAAAAGGAAAATGTTAATTACTTATTTATTGCTTATTGTTATTATTGCCCACATTATAAAATATCGAATGTTTTGTTCGAGTACAGAGCGAAAAATTCTTCCTGATTGAGTGGTAACGACAAGATGAGGAACTGTTCTGTGGTGTTCCATTACAATCAATTTTAATCCCTTCGTTTTAGTAACGCAGCAGGGGTTACTTACTGGAATGAACCACGTGCTAAAAGTCAGTCGCTGGATCCAATGACTTTGGTAGCGAACGAAAGTTCGATGTTGGAACGACAGCAGCAGCAGCAACAACAACAACAACAACAGTCTATCTTGCAATCTACGGCGCCTGTCTCACAGACTGTACGTGATTTTTTCCTCTGTCTGATAATAGGATATCGATAATAGGATAATAGGATATGATTAGCAGTCAGGTAACTTTTGTATAGTATAAGCAAAGATAACGGGAATCGATATGGTGTCAAATTTAACACAGTGATTAAGTATCCTGAAAAACACAACTATGAGACCAGTTACGATTCACATATAATACTGCTTTTATAGGAACCGGATGACGGTTTAGGACCTTTACCAGATGGATGGGCAAAACGTTATGATCAGAACGGTGAAGTTTACTTTGTAGATCATAACAGCCGTGAAACAACCTGGTACGATCCCAGAATACGTACGTTTTGCTTTGTGTGAAGTAAAGTCGTTGAGTTGTCTTAGATCTAACCTCATCTCAACACTGCATTATTGCATTGCATCCTGGTCATGGGAGTCATGGCTAAAATAGCGTGCGTCCTCTGCTCTTCATTTAACAAATCGTTCTCTTTGAAAAGATTTTGGTTCAAATCGAAAGACATTATGATTACGCATTAAATGAGGAAGTGAACACATGTTACAGCACCACAGTTGCAAGAAGAACGGATATGGCAAAGGCATGGTTGCACAAGACAAAATCTTGGTCAAGTCAGGAGGGATATTTATGAAACGCCACAAGTGGGTCTTCAGAGTTTAGAATATTCTACCTGCTCTACAGTTTGGTAACAAGGAAATTGTTGATCATCGAGATAATAATGACCATCTAATGTGCACTTCTTTTTTATTCTTTTTTAAAGTTATCACACTAACCATTTCTTATAGGATGATTCATCAGTTCGAAGGCAGCAGTTACAAATGGAGCGCCGCGGCATGCAAGAACGTCAACAACAGCTTTACAGACAGGTATATGTGTTTGATAATTTCACCTTTACTAACGTTCACTTTCCGCAAAACAATGGAAGAGGAGAAAAAAAATGGTCGGTGCCTTAAGGAATTATTACTCTCTACCATTGCAAAATGCTAAAGTATCCAAGGTTTTATAGGGCTGGATTGGACCACCGTGGCAGACCGCTCAACAGCAGCAAACTCCAGTAGTACAACAGCAATCAGAAATTTCCGCGGTGCGGTCATTATTCTTTGTCTAACACTAAACCATACAAATGGGCAGCAGGTATTTAGTAATGAGTAGGAAAATTTTGAAATTGAAAAAGCTGAGTCGCAGAGTTGCAGCTGCCAACATAGGCATTTTGGAGGATTTTATTGCGTGTTAATCCTGAAATTTCCTATCGTTGTTATCTACGGTCAAAGACCTGTTTTTTTGCTACAAACAAATAGCTCTCTTTTAACATTCTTATATTTTATGCTCATTATAAAAGGTCTTCCCTCCTCTCCAAGAAAATTTCAAGAACCAAGCACGGCTTCAGGTTTCTGGCTATGACGAATACTACATTCCTGATCAAACAGTTAGCAATGACTTTCTCGGAAGAACTCCATATTATTCTCACAATGTATAGTTTGCTATTCACTTTTTTACTATTTCAAAATATCCTTCCAATAAACGAAATCTAATTTAAAGACCTCATCCTGAGCAATCTTATTTCACTGGAAAGTTGAAAGGAAAACGATAGCAATAGTTCTAATACTTTGACTAATATATATCAATCATTTGCTTATAATTTGTTTACGCTTGCGATTCACTTCCTAGGCTACTCGCGCCTCTAAAACTGCAGATGTGATAAAAGTGAACATAGGAATAATTAAACGAATATCATTCGATTACAGAGGAACGTATCGAATGATTCAGCTCTAGACAACGCGATGGAAATCGATTATGTAAGCGTAGGTACCGTAAACATGGTTCCGTTGCAAAGTGCTCACGAAATTGACCCGAATCTTGTAAGAGTAAGTGCAGTTTCTATGAATAAATTTGAGATTTGATGAAAAATTTTCTATCCTGTTATAATGCGATTTTGAGAACTGATTGATTTTTAAAGCAAAATTTTCTTGGCCTATTATTCGTCACTAATGTAATGGATGGTACTTTGATAAAGAATGGATAAGCGGACAAATTCTAAGAAAAAATTCTTGATTTTTTAACAAAATGTAATTGACCATGATATGAGAAAGAGTGAGCTCAGTTACACTAATTTCAGGAGCTAAACGCGCAAGATTTGAATCCACGTGATTTCGATCAGTATCTTCAGTTAAACGATAATCGTTCATCAGCAACTGTTGCTAAACCGTACATGTGAAGAGGTAAACAAAAATTCGTGTAGAAAGAAAAAAAAATTAAAATACGGACGATTGCGTCGAAAATGAAATTTAATTCCGGCATCAAGTAATTCGCTTCGATGCTGTTAGTTATGTCTACAGATCCAGAACTTCAACGTCAAAGATCGGCTTAACTACACATATATCGCATCTGGCAGGTCACCTACATCAAGGCAGTGAAGAAAGGTTTGCAAACCTTAGTTCCATTTACACGATCGAAGGACTTCAATTCCCTTTCCTTTTAAGCGACCCTCTCCTCTTAATATTATTATGTTCTCTGTCCACGTCATCATCTATCTCACCCTTTTACCACTTTGTTCAACTTACTGCCGTTTTTTAGTGATTCCCAGCAGGTTTACAAATTCATCTTTTCTAATTATTTGGAAACATTTATGGTGGAATTCTAATTGCCATTCTAATGTTTTCGTATATTTGAAAATAGTAAAATGCTATCACTATTGATGGAATCGATGAAGAGTCGTTTGTGTTGTATTTATATAGATAGATTTTGAAAATTACTGAGACATTGTTGTAGGTTTGGGCTTTACCAAAAAAGCTAGCTTGAATAGGTGGTAAATTTTAAAACCATTTTCACTTAGCCGTATAACGAACTGTTTCTTTCTAGTTTTCTCAATAAATTGATTGGTACAGGAGATGCAATTCTGCATAAATATTTCTAGGGAGAAGACAGTTTCACATCATGGCATTCCTTTAATCCGCTTCTTGATAATATCTAAGCCTTCGATAGGCGTGCTATGTTTGCTCGCACATACCCTCAAAAAACGACGAATGGGTTCCTTAGATTTCAGTGCGGGTGTCAATTGCCTAGTGGAGTAAGTATTTGCAATCTTCGATGGTTGAAAAGGCGTAGTGTAGAGAATGAGAATTTCGAAGGGAGCAGGAAAACTCAATACTCTCACAGGTAAGCGTTGGGCTAGTCGTTCAAACTCTGATCAGATATGGAATCATTAGATTCAGAAATCAGTAGCACTAATGCACTTTCATGCATTGCACATGTTCATTCTATCTTTTCAGAGAAATAATTTCCATCTTTTAAAAATTTTTCGATTTCTTCACAGTGAATTTAAAGACATGTTACCATCATAGCAGAGATTAGATTTTCTTATTTAGCCAAACTCTTCGTGGAACTTGAAAAATTTGCAACTCTTAAAATTTAACGACAACTTTCTTCTGCTTGTTAACCATTTTTTCCTTATCTCTCTTGTTGTGTCCTCTTTCCCAAGCACGCTTTCCAAGTGCACCTGTTTTGAATATAGGTTAATCGAGTGTTGGTAATAATGGTAGTGATAACAGCGATCACTGTAATCATGACAATGATCGTAATCAATAATGATGTAATGACGGTGAGTAGTAATAGTAATAGCACTGGTGACTATAATTTATAAATTCATTACCTTTCAGTGCTCCGTGTATGATAACTATGGCTTCTTCATTACAGTTAACGATTTTGTCAACTAAACTATATAGATGATCAGTGTTGACTGCACGCGATAAAGTTTCAAAAAGAGCTAACGCGCATCGTATAACGAGTTCCAATGTTCTTAAACTGTAGTTCAGTGCACTCTGAACTAAAGCACATGCAAGTTCCTCTCATTTAGTATCTGATCAGTTGCATTCATATGCTCTATGACACGCTCCACACTTTACTATTCTTAGCCACTTCATACAGAGTTTGCTGAGATAGACCAATGTGCTCTTCCTAATGATAGAAATGGGTCGTCCAGCAATCCGAAATCTACATCAGTTTGAAGATGCCACGTGACGATATTGATTTTATCAATAAGTAGTAGTACATCATTAGAGGTCCTCAGTAAATATATCCTGATCACTTTCGCTTGTCATGATACCATTATCCTACCACACTATCCTAATTTATTCTTAGTTTTTTTCCAATGAAAAAAAAGGATAACTGGAAAAATCAACTAAATTTGGTAAAGTGATATGGCATGTTTTCGATGACAAAGATAACTACATGGCTTAAAAGTCAACCACAACAGTCCATAATTGAAGTTTTTCTAAATTAAAAATTAAATAATTCAATCTAAAACTTATGAATCAATCTTTTAACCGATAAAAGAATTAAGAGGATCAGTTGGGTAACGACTGTGTTAAATACGTGAAGAAACACTTCATCACGTTTGTCACTGCTGTTCTCGAGCAGTCATCATCCGTGACCTATTTCTATTTATTAGACAGATCCAGCGTATTTGTTGCGGAGCACCTGTTTTATCCATTTAGCTGAACCCACGAATTTTTACTACATCCATTTATCCATTATGATCATGTTTATATGATCTTATTTTGACATGCAATATCTGTAGAATTAGAAATCAGACAAGCTGACACATCTTAAACTTTCCAAATCTGTAACCAGACAATTCAGCAGATACGTACGTATATCACAGCGCAGTAACCTGTTCATCGTACTGACTTTCGTCATCATCATAATTAGTTTCATTACTTTGATCATCATTATTATTGTCAGCAATGGCACCGTTCAAGCCATCATCAAAATCGTGGTAACCAGATTCTTCGCTAATTGTGTCTGTTTCTCCTTCCCGTTGCTTTTCTGAGCTTGATAACCTTCGTATTTCCCATGATCGATTTTCTGAATCGGTGGATTGAACTCCATCATCTGAACTAACACTTGATGGACCAGATTCTAAGATTGAACTAAAGTCACTTGCCACTGATCCATTTCGCTGCTCTTCCTGCTCCAGACTCTCATCATGCAGTCCCCTTATTAAATGCTCTTTTTCACCATTACCGCCTAGAAAATGGAAACTTTTTACTCCTTAACTGTTGAGGATGTTGTTTTAAAGATTGACAGACAATGAAAATGAGGGAAGTTTTTCTCTTCAGAAACCCAAGTTGCTTTCATATTACTTACTTCCTTTGTCTGCATAGTGACAAATTTCAATGTTGAATGGAAGATGACTTCAAACGACTCAATACAAAAGCATAATTGAAGAAAACAGCAACACTTTCCTTACTTTCAAAATGAGATGAAAATGAACCCCGAAAAGTATCCCGTCGGGAAAGAGGAATATCAGATGTCTCATTACTTTCCAAACTATTCGTACTGCAAGCATCACCACTGATCGGCAATTCTTCATAACACAAAGAATCTGCGTCCGAATATGCATCCTAAAATCCCACCTTTCCACTTTCCAAAAATATTTTCGTAGATCTAATAACGATGAAAAATGAAAAAGACGGTTAATATGTTAGAAGGGGAAAGAAATTAACTCAAAAAATGTTAGAAATGTTCACAGGAGAAAAAGATTTTGCCTCCAATCCAACTTTAGTTACAATATTCAGGAGTTCATTCAAAATGTAGTAAAATTTAGATATATGGAAAGGAACGAATAGATGAACGCTTTCCCAACAAAGTTAAAACCTGTTGTTCCTCCGGATATTCATTTTCTTCATCAATAGCAAATAATTTTGAAGCACTTTTGGAACGGCCAACTGGAGGCCGGAAATTTAGCGAACCCGTTTGCAATAACAGTTTCCTAAATTAAAAATCAATCTGGATAGGAGAAGCTTCATATACACCAAAATCGGTGCGCCTGGTATCAATTTCGAAAATATTTCATACCTTTTAGGTCCAGCGGATGGCTGTCCGATAGCTAAGGCGTTAAGTCGAGCGTTTTGACGACACAGTTTCTCACGACGATACTCCTGAAATTCAGTGCACCTGAAACGCGGCTGAGATATCCAAATTATCAGATTCGATACATACATTTAATACTATAACGCAAGAAACACTCAGGCTTAGAAATGACTGTGTACGCAGAAGATCTAGTGTTAATTGTCGCGCTAAAAATAGCAGCATTAAAAATAGCAATAATTTTATGTGGATTTTTTTTTATTGAAGACAACATTTTATTTTAGAGGATAACAATTGTAGAATCAATTAAAGAAAGATTAGCAGCAGTGGTAAATGCTACGAAGCGCTTTGCAATGACAATAGAGCTTAAAACTGTAATATTACCTGAAGAGCAGCTCTCACATAGTGTTTGAGTGTCTGAGCTATTCTACATGAATCTGATGGTTTTTTGCATAACGCTGCATGACATCTGAAATTTACCATTAGGTTAAAGGCATTTATATATCAAAAAAGAAATAAATAGCAATACTTCAAAAAGCTGTCAACGCCCTCAATCTACAGTCTACTATATGGCGATGAATAAGGAAGGAATTTGAAGCTATCGAAGAATCTAATCTAATCATCCCTAAATCTATTTAAGGTGTTTCGCTTCCAAATTACTTGAAAAAGTGCAATACCTCAATTCTGGTTTCATCTTTTTCCCTTCGTGCTTATATACCCAGCAAAATACCCGTGGAAATTTTGACGGTGCCAAACAATAAGTTATACGATGAGACCAATATTCCGTGACATCTTGCTGCTTTGTTTCTGCCTAAAAATTATCCTGTTAAATTCTCGGAAAAAATTTCGCAAAATCGGAGGTAAAATTGCTTTTTATTTCGCAACCAAGATGAAACAAACTTTCTTCAGCTCTCGCTCAAATTCCTTAATCATTTTCATTCAAATTCTTTTACTTTACTTTACCACTACTAAAATATCCGTAGCACGGAATTGTCTAAATTATTAAATCCTATCATTTCAATTATTAATATTCCCAGTTTCGAGATTGGACTTTTTGTTTCTAAGCACGAACAGTTTCATGCAAATGAGCCTAATTCAGACTACAAATGAATATGCAAGCTGTACTCCCCAATCCTTTTTTTCCTCTGCACTATCAGAAATCAATTCGTCGCAGAAATAAACTTCGAATTAAAACCCGCTTAAAACCATAAAACTAAAAAATCTCAAAATATCTGAAACAATGGAATTTATTAAATTTTTTCAAATCAAGATCACTTTTGTGTTACCGTCATTCAAAATTTAACTAACCTTAAGTCCGGAACGTGTAACAATGAGTTTCATAGGTAGCTCCGCGCGTTGCTTACTGCAATATGTATGCCAGATTAAGGAAAGGGGTTTCTCCACACACTCCTCGCCTGAAACTATGTTTTCTGCATCGGCACATAGAGCAAGACACAGGTAGTAACCGTTTCAACGTACCGAAATGCAACTTCGAAATGCTTCATGTAAAATCGTTCTGCACGCAATACTGATGCCAACCTGTCCTTTTGCTAAATTTAATTCTGGTCATTTTGTTGATGAATTTTCTCTCATTCAGCAATTGAAGATGCCGCTGAGGCTTTTCGATCAAAGAAAATATTTTACGTTCACTACTTCTGTAAATTTCGCACCAAGTACAAGAGTTTTCTAACAAGTACGTGAGGCGAATTTCAAAAGATAAAGTGACCAAAAGACAGAAATGTGGAAATACCTTTAGCGATGACGGTCAACACATTACCGAGATAAACGACATGGTAAGTGTCATCTGGCGGATTTATCGTATAATGTTTTCGTCGCCGTCGGAATGGAAACGTCAAAAAGTGCATTGTGTTGATCGTCGCTTTGTCGCACACACTATTACTGGTATTGCTAGCACTTGCAGTATCGATTAAGAATGATGACATGAAGAAGGAAGTAACCTGGAAGAGTTTCTCAAGGTAAATTCAATTTTATAGATTGCAACCAGTTGCGTCGCCATGTCTTTTCAGTTATGCGACCTGTAAACATCTCTGTTAAATTATTCCGATGAGTGGATACACCTATTGACTTCTCTGTTTCTCCCGTATCAGCATCAGTAGTTAGTAAACTCTCACCGAAATGAATAACTTCTGAATGAGCACTTCAATTTGCTCCACTAGTCCTCCTATATTGGGGCAGAATGGAATGGTTAAACTGAATATCACACTGATAGAAAAACAGTACAGTCTGCTTGATCTAGCAAACTATAGGATAGGGTAAAGTGTAATGTGCGAACTGTACGCTAAAACAATCAGCTTTGTAGAAAGAATTCCAGGTTATTTCTTTGGTCAGTTAGTGTGAATCTCTCAGGTTCTAATTTATTAATCATTAACTTCCGTCTCCTGCGTCTATTTTAGGCAGACGAATAATTTTAGCACAGAAAGAGCCACATGAAAGATATGATATGGTAGAAATGTAAGCCTGAGAAGGTGCAGATGAAGGTTGCAAACATGCTTGAGCCCCATTTGAAATATACCGATATGTCATTTCATGAAAGCATCATGCTCATCTCTCTCCCATTCTTTGATGAGCCTGGAGGGACAGAGGAAGTGAATGCTAGGTATTCGTGACGTCTTACAGCACTTCCAGAACGACACAGAGCGGAGGAGTGCGCATCTTCTAATTTCACACTGGAAAGCAAATGAGAAGAAGAAATGGGACGGACGATGAGGAGGTGGTGGAGCAAAAGTCACACTTTTATGTAATGATGGAAAGACGTGTGTAAGGAGCGGAGGAACGGAAGACAAAGAGAAGGAAGAAATGAAGTGGAAACCGGTCGAAAGCGAACGAGTCCTTTTAAATCGGGAGAAAAAGGGAAGAGCCGCTGGAGGAGAAATAGAAATGTGTATACTTTTCGATCCCATCTGACCTTTTCGAAGCACCATCCAACCTCACCTCCGTTACATGAAATGAATTTACACTGCCATCTCTCGGGAAAATTACGATTGAAATTTTGGACCAAAAATGCCAACTCTCTCGCATGATAATTTAAGCGGCTACCTTTATTCCTATTCACCGATGCCTTTTCTTGCCTACAGAGTGAAATTTATAGCTATGCCGTTTAATTAAATTAAGCAAGCCTACGGCATGTTGAAAAGAAAGCGATCTCTCCGCCTCGCAAAAAAAAATACCTATGATAGATGGCTGTTTCAAGGGCACTTCATTTACAGCAAACTTTTGCATGAAACATTGGCAGTGTGCATAGGCTTCGTCAGAACTGTGCAATTGCAATAACCTGAAATAGATGTGTTTTGAAAGGATTTTGGCAAAAGGTAGCCGTGCAGTCGGTTCGTTCACTCACACAAATGCCGCACCAGTCGGCATTTGCAGTCATTTATTCCTGTAATAAGCACTCGTCTGGCGAAAACACCAACAGTAACACGAAATGTGAAAATCAGTGAAACACTGAAGTTGGGTTTTGAAGCGAAACGATGCGATGTGGATTTGACTGGAAGCCGAAGGAGTGGGGTGGAGTGAAAAGATGCGAGCAGTAGATGATGACGAGAACAGGGGAGAGGAGGAAGGGTAATGAAGATGAGGACCAGTTTGAAGGGGTGCTGTGAAGCGGAGGAGAGGAGACGACGCGACAATTGCTCCTCACCTCTCGCATTCCCACGATGACCAGAGGAGGCGGACTGTCATCGCTTGCTACCTGTAACAACTAACACCGCTATGTTTTTTCTGCCAGACACGCATGCGTAAACAACAACATAACAACTGGCTACCACTGGCACTGGCTAACTTCCGTCGTGTTTGAAGGGTGTCGCTGGGATAATTTGAATTATTCACAAGTGCGCCTCCGCTTTGACCAACTGAAGCTTTGCAGTTTTCGGACAGCAAGGATCGCGTCAGTAATTCCTTCTTTGCCATCTCCTACTGAAATTGATCGAACATGTGTCACACAAGTTGTGCGTGCGACATACCTGATCAAATTTGGAAGCCACTCTCAGCCAAGTAATTCCTCAGCTGTTACTTTCTCCCTCTCAGCTACTCTTCCACTCCTAAACTCCACGACTGCACTGTCATACGAAGAAGACCTGCGTAAAGCGACCTGACATCATACGTAACTGCAAAATAATCCTTCCTTCCTTCCTTCTGTTCAGTTCGGTCAGAAAACAGAGAGGCTCTTGCTATTATTAATTATTTATCGCCCCAAAACTAACAACAATGCATGTGCAGAATATTCTTCCTTCACAATACTTCTTCATCGACACATGCAAGATGTGGGAGCTAGAAACAGCCAGCGCTCTCACCCTCTCATGGAATTCACTCCAAAATACTTCAATAGAGATATATAGGATTGGACAAGATTTGGAAATGAAAGGGATAGCTGCAGTGCTGCAAGTACTGTTAGGGATGGATCCTTCAGCTTCTCTTCTCTGCAACCATTTGCAGAAGTGTCCAACACGTCAGAGTTCGACGTATTTCAGGAACAGATCAGGAAATGAGGAAGGACAAATTCATCGGTGAATAATTATAAAGGAGTAGGAAGGAAAAACACCGATAACTGGGTCGCCATAACCCTGAACTTTCCGAGCCATCATCTGATCTGCTGCAGTAGTCGTTGAAGATGACACCAGCGACACGAAAGTATCTTTTTTCAGTGCCATGGTAGGATATGTCCCCGCCATGCACAGCACACCCTTTTCTCGAAGGTCGTCACTTCGACATCATGCGGCTCGACAGCTAAGATATCTCTATAATTAAAAAGTGACCAATTTCCCGCCGAATTGAATTCTCACTCCAGACGGATTGACTGCATCTCTCCTCTCACTCCGCAATAAGGAATAATTACATGCCAGCTCTCGCATACTTCGAACTGTTAAAACAGCAACAATCAAATCTACCGATTACACTTGTAAAATTTACGAGAATAGCAGTTTCGCAATGCCTCCTTCCTCCTCCTATTCGACGAGCCTCCCTCACTACTCTATCGACAGAAACCTTCCCGAATGTCTCGAACCATTGCGATGAATATTCACAGAAGCCGGAAAACCAATAATTGCAAAGTTACCACGCCAAATAAATAAATAAATACGTTGACTGATCTTGTAAAATACGATGAAGTGAGGTGCGATGCGAATATTTCGTACTGCTGATCATTCCTCAGCAATAATCTCGAACTAGACTAAACGAGATCAATTGAATTTATACGCTTCCCGAAAATCTGTACATCAGTTACTTTACACACACACACACACACATTCACATTCACATTCCTCCACATGCTTTCACAAAAGCATGCAGGCATCCTCAACAGGAATATGTACATATCACCGACAAGTAACGAACGGTAGAGTAACAGGATAAACCTGAGCAGCAGTAGTCTCAGGAAATAGTCTCTTGATGAACTGTAAGTGATATGCAAAGTAATTTATGAGCGAAAATATGCACAAGTGAAAGATAAAGAAAAGGAAATCATTAAGATGAAGCGCCTCAAGACATATTTGGCACGCTCCCTTTCTCTCCCCTCTTCTACCTTCTAACTTTCCAGTAGGCTTATTACAAGGAACATACAGCTATTAGCTGAATTGACCAGCTTCTTTACTATTTTATGCCGGAATTACGGTGGTGCGTGCAACGGTACATTTATCATTCATATGACAAATGAAATCTCACTTGCGAATACATTGCAACAAATCAGATTGAGTGCGCGATAAGAAAAGAATGAAAAAAGGATTGCTGCAACAATTCTCGAAATAGGCAAAAACGGGAGCAGCAACACCGGCGACAATGTTTGACCATCAGCCGAATGCGCAGCAGCTACCTACCTACAAACACATGTTCTGTTCAGAGACCGATCAAAGACAAGATCACCTAAATTCCTACTAATAGGAGATTTTCAACAACGGAAGAGAAGAGGCCGACCTGGCGACCACACCAGGTGATGACGAACTACTAGAACTCGTCCATTACAACAACGCCACCCCCTATTCTGCCCTTACCTCCCCTCCCTTACACGCATGTAGAAAATGGGTGGACGATTGATTGCAAGTGTCGCATACTCCCTTCTTCGAGAATGCATCTTTTTCCACTTCATATCTATTCAACAACGACCGTAAACAAAAATAAAGTAAAACATTCACAATTGAACAGCAATGCCAGAACGAGTTTTTGCGAAACTGCGAAAGTTTGCATTCGTGGATTACGAATTTTTTATCATGCTCCACTTCCTTTAACGAGATTTTTCCTCACATTGTCCACTTCAAACACCTAAATTACAAGCGCTTCCATGAAATCTTCCAATTAAAAATAATTAACGTATTATCCACATAACCATTCCTTCTACTACTACTGACAACGAGGTATTTTTTCCCTTGGTAACACAACACTTTCCACTATCCATACATATGTTGCATGTGTGCTGGAAACGCTGACAGGCAAATTTTTTGTAGAAACATAACAAAAATGTCATATATTTTCTCAAAGTCTGCGCTAAAAATTTCACATGAAACGGAACTGATGAAATAACTTGAAATAATCATTCAGATTCATTGACTTTATACAGAACATTCACGATTTACACTTTTTTTTATATGCAGAACTTTGCACAATTTACTTAAATTCGTTTTGTGAACTCCTGTTTGTAGACTTCCCCCTTCTTCAAAAAACTGCTTTCTTAAAATTAACTTCGAATACTTAAACTCAGCTAAGCATTAACTTTTACCTGGTTTCATTATGCAGATCCCTGCAACTTATTGAGCAGTATCGTACACCGCACCTTATACAGGTATATTTGGAGAAGAAACCGCAAGCTGCGCAGAATTGCCGTGGCGGTATAGAACTTGGTGGTGCCCGCGCAGCATTATACGCATCAAAACCGGAAATTTCCGTGGACTTCGATAACTTAAAAAATAAAACTAAGTGCAGGGAACATTTAAAAGAATAAAACCTTAACAACTATCCAACTTTCATGTTTTTAATTATAAAGCATTACAAAATGTGTCTATCCTTTTTTCATTACTAGCAACTAGAAATTAATTCAGCTTAAATATCAGAGAAATTAATTCTGCAGATAAATGAGATACTGGCTATCCTCTCATTATAATTGGCATATTTAAAAGAATCGCGTAAATAAAATAAGTCTAAGGGATTAAATAAAATGTTTAATGACTGTTTACATCCGAAGAAAATATTCATACCGTTTCTTCCTCTACTAAAGCAGAAAAATTTTTCCGAAATCTCTGCTTGAAATATTCCATTTTGAATTTCTTCCTTTTTTTTCCTAGAAGCAAACTTCAAGCCCCTACTCATGTAATCAACATATTATTCATTTGTATCCAATTAATTGTAAAATTCAACATAAAAAATACAAGTACAAATGAAATATAATTTCATTAAATCTCTTCACAGTTTTTTCAAAATAATAACAAAGCCAAGAAACAGCACGCAATTTGCAAATCAAATTCGTGATGAACATGAAATGATTACGCTTTTACCAGTTCTCTCTGCAAACACTGAGGACACATTTTATGTATACCAATGATATGATGTGAAACTTGCATGAAGTTGTAACAAAAAATGCTTTAATGATGAAAAATGACTTTAACGAAAACTACCTGACTCGACATCTCCTTTACGAGCTGACGATTGTCCCAATTGATCATCTTCAAATTTGGGTATATTTTTGTGCCACTGTAATTGTGCGTGAGGGTCTTCATGAAAATTGTCCTCAAAAAATTCAATTATATTATACATCGAATTTCAATCCGCAAAAATTCAGCGCCAACAACAAGTCAAACAGCGTAATTTTTCACTTCTGGTAAAAAAAACAGCCAAATCAAGAAGGTTATGGAGAAAACAAAAATCAATGAACTGCCAAAAACTTCCTTAATTAAGATGACGGCGGTTTTACTAATTGATTCAAGTCATAGAATACAGGAATAAAGCAATCTAAGAATATAAGTACGACCAATCACTTCAAGAATTCAAAATCTTAATATCTCCTAAAGAACTGGAATTAAAAATTTTCGCCCTTTGCTACGAATCATCAACTATCTCAGTACAGTTCTTAATTCCTACAAAGGGGGAACGACTTGTTGCAAAAAAAGCACCAGTGAAATATACCAAAACGATTGGATAAAATAATCATGCAATCACATAAGAATGAATAAGTAACTAATTTCAATCTTTTTTAGAACCGTATAGCCGTGTAACTCAGAACTGCGCTTCAGGAATAGGAATATCTTCAAGTCAGAATTCGTATAAAAATAATACAACTAGCCATTATCCATCTACATTTAAAACAAGGAAAAAATGCACAAACCAAACAAAGAAAAAAACCTGTTCAAGGGCCTCCAGTTGTTTTCTCAAACGACGTTTTCTCGTTACTTCGTCCAACACGCGTGTTGATTCCGCTGCATGCAAGCGAACTAAAATTTTCCTTTGAGTCTAGTTTTACAATCTTTTGCATGTCTAACTTGAAAAATTCAAAACTAGACTGAATTCGAACCAGAGTGTCGCTGCACCTGCGTTGTTCGACTAATATTCATTGAAAAAACTGACCCATCAGAAAACTGACCATCACAAAACAGTAAATCTGAAATGAGTGGTAGAAAGAACCTTATCCTTACATACTACAACTAAATGCGGAAAATCCAAAATTAAATCTCAGTATACATCCGTTTCAACACCTTTCCTAACTAACACCTTTCACAACTTCGGAAAAAACTTGTTGGTCAAGCAGCAATTTAAGCTGCCTATTCAAAATAATGTATATAGTAGTAATGGCAATGAAGCCGTAAGTTAAATTCATGATTAATGCACAAAAATTTATTGGTTAAATGAGGATTTTCACATACATTAAGTTATGAAATGCAACGTTAATGAATAAACATAAAAAATTTCAAATCGACACTTTGTACTTTCTGTGGATAACTATTACTCAATCATTTTTTTAACTTAAGGCTACATGAAGTTCTGTTGATTATATAGTCAAAGAAAAAAATACGCCTTTAGCAAGATTAACTAAAGATATCACTCTCAAATCGTTAATTTCAATAGTTATATTAGGAGCAAGTCAGTATGCTGTAAAATTTTAAAATTTCACTTATTTTTGTCTTTTTTTAAGTCATAACTATCCTAAAATCATTAAAGTTACTAGCAAGAAAAAGTAATTAAAAATGATATGGATCGGTGTTAATTTGCATGCAACATCCCTATATCACACATCCATTTAGTTTAATCTATTTAACTTGATATGAAGTTGAAAAATGCTATCATCAGGATAAAACGGCTACGATGAAGATATTATTATCATCTGTACGGAATTCCTCCAATCGTTTCAAATAAATCAAACAAGGCAGTGCAAATTTCCAGGAAACTTTTTCCTTTGATGTGAATCGAACAAGGAGCTCATTCAGTGCAATATACCATCGACCTCTTAATTTTTTACATTCCTATAATTCAGTAAAAAAGGAAATCATACAACGATTAGCTAGCGCGAACATATCTAAATTACCTCAACGATGATCCCTTAAACACTAGTGTATTATTTCCAATACCACCAGGTATTAACGCTGAATTAAACTTTAGCTCCAAAAAGGAAAAGAATTTGAACAGATAATCAAGACTTATTAAGCGTTAATCTATACTCCATAATAATTTTATTTTACATTAAATTTCACCTGTTTTTTAACATTTTTCACTGCAAGAGGTGGCCGTTTTTGACACACATATTTGTCCGAAAAAATTTCGTCTATTTTCTTCAGCAACTGAAACAGAAGTCAATTAATCTTAAATTGAAATAGCGACACTGTAATGATGAAGATCATAAAGGAAATTCTGTACTACGGCACTGCAGAATTAAACATAGCATCTATAGATCTCTGCCTTTAAAAATCCAATAACATATTTTATCAAATAGTTGACCTGATTTAGTTCGATACGGCCTATTCGACCACGCGTCTTCGACGGAATCAGAATGAACTCACCTATTTCAACCAGTCGCAAAGACTTCTGAAATGTCGGTGAAAAAAAAAACAAAGGCTACAGTTTAGAAAACGTAACACAAAAATTCTACATGCAAGCCACTGAATATGAATTTCAGACGAGATGTAGGAATCCTCACTTGCTTGCACCAAATAACAAAATAACCTTTAATTGTGCAACAAGCAAACTGTATCTTCGACGACTGGATTGCATTTGATTATCGTTCCACGACATCGGCCCTGATTTTAAAGAACCATCCATATCATATTTAGCTGGAGCATTTTCTTCTGAGTTGCCTTCTTCGAAGAGACCACCTAACTCCTGATACACAGTAAACATTTCAAAATCTCAAGCAATAATTCTATTAAAAGTTCCTGAAGTTTATAAAAAAATAAGATTTTTTAATTACATCACTATGTAATTGGACTATCACTGAATTGAAAGTCCCTTACTAAATTCTGCATCATCAAATATAAAGAAAAAAGAACCATTAACAACTGGTCTGATGCTGCCACGGTTCATTTCATATATCAGCATGCCACAATGTTTACAAGATAAAGGACGGAGCATAACTGAGAAGTCATAATGACTAAATTCGAATCTGAATTCAATTTCCTCTCGATTTCACGACACGATTACGAAAAATTCATCCAGAAATAGTACCTTGAAGTGCAGCAACTTCTGCTCCACATCTATTTCTTCTAATCCTCTCAACTTTTCTTCTAGTAGCTCAATATCATACAATAAATTAGCCAGTTTCTTGTTCTTTTCAATCAAGCTACCGGTCACTGCAATTAAAGCTTTTCCGGATTGCGAATTTAAATAAACTATCATTCACCAAACAGCAATGAAATCAAAAAAAGTACATATGCTAAGGGCAAATTATTTAAATTTCAAACTTGGTATGAGTGTGCATTGAAACGTTCAAAAATCAAAGAGGATGGTCATATATAGCATAATTAAAACATGAAAGAGAAAATAAAAATATAAAACTGAAACTGGAGTGAGACAATAAAAAAGAGACGAAGACCGCATAAGATTTAAGGAAGAAAAATGACCACAAATTGACATTGAAATGCTCTGAATTTAAAGTCGGGATTGCAGACTGCAATAAAAATGAGAGAAATTTTAATTTGAATAATTAAATCAGAAAATGTAAACAAAAGATGGCATAACTGGAAGTTAATGAAAGGTGGTTTGAAATTGGAATCTTTAACTGAAAGTCAAAAGGTCAGTGAATCTTACCTCGGTTGATATCAGTGTCGGAGGCTCCAAACTTCAGCATGGAATTATAATATCTCTCAACCTTACATCTACTTCGTTTGAGACACTCTTCTCTCGCTGCATCCACCATCGAACGTAACATTTGGAAGGACTGTGCGACACTGGGAAAAATTCGCAGGTATAACGCGTGACGTTCTGGACTTTCAAACTCAGAACCAGACAGCCCGAAAGTGTTGTGAACAACCCGACCGACCGGAAGGACAATGACCTGCAACACCTCCTGCCAGCAAATGGGTAGGTGTTGAATAAAGTCAGATATTCAGACGGTAAGCTCCAGTGAACGAGCGAATTGCGGAAAAGAAAAGATTTCAGAGCCGTTGGAGGTTGAGAGGGAAGAGAGATGAGAGAATAGTATGTGACGAGACGATGCGGGAGTCGCATCACCCGGACTGTTTCGTATTTTACAACAAACACTTGCTTACCTGTGGTGAAATAGCAGACGCTTGGGTATTGTGGTTTGGGGACTGTCGTTCATCCGGATCCGAGTAGCTGCTGGTCACTTTTAATAGCTGTGGGCCTGTAATTAGTACCACACAAGCTACGCGAAACTCGACCAATGAATTATTTCAGAAGACATAAACTCATTTCAATTTTTCATTTAATCAGAGATGTATTTAATAGGTAGATGGATACGACAGATCCATATTTTGCCGTACGAGCAGTTTTAGGCAAATTTCCCACTGACGAAAATGTCAAGGTATCAATTATAACAGTTTCCTAATGTTACTTATGTAAAGTTTTGCAACACTTTACCATTTTTATGGTTTTTTACCTTTGAATAGGAAAATAACTCTTCAGCCATGTGTTCCATTCATCCTGAATATCTCCTTTAAAGGTGGGAGAAGCAAAACAAAGCATTCTAGGTAGCCGTCCGTAGTTCTACAAATTGCACTTATATCAGACAAGCTGCCGCATTTGTCACCAGCACATGTAGTATGCATCGGAGTAGTTTATTGGTCTGTTCACGTTTAGTAATTCCATTCCTTCTAAGATTTATTTCGATAATTACAGGATTCGATGGAACAGCGCGATATGAAAGCCCAGCGAATGCATGTCAATATAGTGAATAGCGTTGAGCAGTTGAATAGTTTGAAGTCATCTTACAATGGTATAACTTGATCAAAAGTCTTAGAAAAAGTAATAGTTAAAAGAAACATTTTAAATCCATTAAGTTTTAGCTGTTTAATGCATTTTCGTGGAATCCACAAGTTAACTAAATTGAAGTGCACATAGCATAATCACACATGATGAAGACAAAGTAGATTAAAAAGGGATTTTTATTGTATTTGCTTCACTTATTTACTTTGAACAGAAATTCTTCTGCATTTTTTCATCTTTTCTTCAAAGACAATTATTGATAACTTTATATGATTAATTTCCCAGGAGAAATAAATGCGAACCACGCTGAAAAAGAACATCTATTATTTACACTATGTGCAATGGAAATAGGTAAGAATCAGCTTTTGAGGTGGAAGAATTGTGTCAGTAATAATTCTGACTGTTTTTGAAAACTTATTAGATAGTAATTTGGTTTTTACCTACTTTTTGCTAAAAACAAACACTGCGAGGACCTAATGTAATAGTTAATAGAGAGTCTCTTGATTTCGATATGTAGCAACAAACTGACCATAATTGTTCATAATTGTAATGAAATAAGTTTCATTTTTGAGGCATATGGGAATTAATAGTGCTTACTTCTCGAGTTCAGTAATGAAAGCACCGTTGCACACTTTAACTTGCCAGCATTACAGATACAGAAAGAAGAAAGTTGGATTTGAAAGCGAAAGAAGTTGAGTTGGAGGATTTGCAGCAATTCTCTGAAATGCGACGAAATATCATTAATGAGCAAATAATACAGTTTGAATTGCTTAAGATTGCTGAGGTAAAGAACATTATCTTCTACCGCATTTTTTTATTTCGACTTGCTAAAGAGCCATTATACATTTCACGTTTCATCATTCTGATATTTCCTTAGTAACTTATTTGTACTGCACAATCATCGCTCAATTTTGTTTCAGTGATTAGGATTTGATCTTGCAATCTATTATCTGCTAATGAATTTTGTGGAAAAGTGAACTATTATTGCAGGTTGCAAATAAGGAAAAGCTGGGCTGAAAATATGGCCGTTGAAAATTTGAAGCGCATTAATTGTCACTTAACATTCTCCTATAAGTACCGTTTATCGCTTTTTTATCACTCAGAAAATCAATGTTCCTTGTGCATTAAACTGTTCATATTAGATATTTAGAAATCTGTGTATCTCCTCTTTCCATATTCGGCCTGTATCATTATTTCCTCTTCGATTACCGATTCGTGTTTTATGATGTAAAGATTTTTATGATGTAAAAATTGATTTCTTGATTTAATTATCATTAAAACTTGTCGTTTTCCTCAGTGTTACATGTCTTTATGAACGTTCTGCTCCATTAGGAAATATTGGTCAACGAAAATAGGTTAAATTAAGTTTGAGTCGTTAAAATATTTCGAGAAACTCACATAAGCTTAGATTCGCATTTATGGCTATTTGGGATTACATTGTTCTTACTAAGTTGGTTGAAAAATCATTAAAAAAAATATATTTGAGCGGGAGATGTAGATTCTTTTGTATCTAGTGCTTAGTAGTCTAAGAAGTGTGAACTTAACTTGTCCATAAAATACTTTTAAAGCAATATTTATTATTGTTCATTTTGAAAAAGTGCTGATATATTGTCGTTGATATTGATGATTGTTGCCGATTTTTTTTCTAATTCATTTGTGCATTTCCAAATTTATGTGTGCGCATTACATGCAGTTATTTCGAAAAAAGTGGTACTGCACATCAGTTAATAGCTATCCATAATTTGGGAAGTGTTGTTCAGGTATTACCTATAATGTGGACCTTCAAGTCAATACTGATACTATTGCTTTAGAAATATGGCGTTCACAGCTGGGTTACGCTTTTACTTTTATCATGAATACAGAAGTAGTTTAGGTATCTTAATAATATAATTTCGTATTTTAGGAGGACAAAAAACAATAAACGAAACGAGAAAGCTGAAATTAGCGAAAACTATAGTGGCAGATGTTTGATTTGTGGAAATTAGACATCGTACATGACTTTGGTGTGGGATTCCTTTGTTATGCTTCTGTCACAGGTAAATTCGTTTTTTTCTTTATTTCATTTCGGACACCTTATAAAGAGTTTTAAAATTTCTTTAGTGTTCTTTTTGTCAATAATTCGGTGTTTAGAAAAATTCCCGGTTGTAATGTTTGTTTCAGATAATCTTCTTTCTCTTTGGATGGTTTTTTTTCATGAAACAGTTATTTCGCGATTATGAAGTACACAAAAGACTAGTGCAGATATTATTTTCCATTACATTTGCTTTGTCTTGTACAATGTTCGAATTGATTATTTTTGAAATTATCGGGTTCCTGGAACCGAGGTAAGTTTTGCATGTTTCGTTTTTGGAAATATCTTGTAGGAAGGATTTAAACTCCACTATTTCGGTGGTAGTTTGAAGATTTACTAGTCTCATATTTTGCGGTTATGCATGTTACAGGCTACTAGAAATTTCTGCTTGTGCCTAGACTGGAAATACATTGTGCCGTTGAAAAATGTTTAATAATGCAAGGCAGTAGTAAACTTTTTATCACGCTTTTACAAAGGTTTCAGTACTCGGTTTTTACACTGGAAATTGGGGCTTTATTCAATTCTTTTCGTTTTAATTGTAGTTCTTCCAATTTATTTCTCTTTTTCGCTGTTCCGATCAATTACTTTCAGTAAGTTCATCTTTAAACGTTCTATGAAATTAGTAGATGTTTCTATTATTTTTAAATTTTAACTTCGCATAAGAGCATTGAGATGGAAGGAGTGAGGTAAATAATGTATTAAGTGAATAATCGTTGTATCGGTGCCTTATATTTTATGTCGTTATTTATGAAAATTTGGTTAAAAAAACATTTTGTGATGTTTATGATTTTTAAAGAATCGACAGAATTGTCGATATGATAAGTGCTTTCTCCCATCAATGAAAACCTAATATTTCACATCTTCACATCTTTGGCAATTTCAAAACGATTCAATTTTTTTAGTACGAGAGAAGTGGATATTGCCTCTTACCGTGGTGTCGTGGATAATATTCATTTATTTCTTTTGGAAAATAGGTGATCCATTCCCAATTTTGAGTGCTCGGCACGGTGAGAATAAATTTTTACTTTTTATTTAGTCTTCTTTTTATGTAAAGGTGGACATTTAAGCACTATTATTCTTCCGTTTTTTTTTTTGGTTGTTGGAGATTGTACTGAAGTTCAAGTTATCTAAGCTAGTAAGGTGTTGGGAGAAGCATTTTGACTTTATTAAGAACGAAGTAGTTAGTTCCCTGGGATATTAACAACCTTTATATCCTTGCAGTAGACAATTTGAATGTATAACCTACCAATATGTTAATGATTATAGGTATATTTACAATTGAACAAGCAATTTCACGTGTGGGTGTGATTGGTGTTACAGTTATGGCCGTATTATCAGGTTTTGGTGCCGTGAATGCTCCTTATTGCTATATGACTTTTTTCATGCGACCAGTTGGACAGATACAAATAGCACAAATGGAACGAAAACTTATGCATACTATGGAAATGATTGTTGCAAAAAAAAAGCGACTGTGCATTCTGGAAAAGGAAGTCGCACTAAGCGCTTTTACACAAGGTATTTTTCATTTATTGTCAGAAGTGAGCCTCTGCCATCAGTATTCGTTGTCGTTTTTTCTCACAGACTTTGTAGCATTCCTTATCTCATTATCATGATATTTGTGCAATATTAAGATATATAAATTAAAAGCTTAAAGCATTCCAAAAATATTCCATCTATTGCTGATGGTGAAAGAGCTTGTGAATAACGTAGACCTTAGTTGAGAGAACTGTCATAATAAGTCTGCTGACATGAAGCATAGCATTTAAGAATTGCGCTCTACGAAATGATGAATTACTGTCGAATTACTTGCTCTTCGTACGGAATTAAAAATTGTTGGTTCTGGTTCGGTCTACGTTACTTTTCCTGACTTTTGTAAAGTAATACATTGTTTTAGGAAGTGACAGTCAAGGAGGTCTCCTGCAGAAACTTTGGGGTTCAGTATCATTTTCGTCAAGTTCATTAAAAGATCAGATAAGGTCTGAAGTTTTAGAAGCTTTCGTACAGTCAGTTAACTTCTGTTGCTATGTTTATTATCTTCCTTTCCGTATTTAACTTTACTGATTTTTTTTAAGATTTCTGAACAAATAATTTTGCAGCTCTCTTAACTCAGAAATATTACCTCTGGAAGAACTCAGTCGTTACTTATTTCTAGAAGTTGTTGAACTACGGAATATGCGAGTGCGTTCTTCTTTATTTGTGTGAAAAATTTTCAAGATTTTGATGGAAAAATACTAATGGTTTACTGTGTCATTTTCATCCACTGTCTTTTATTGACAAGAGTGACGGTAGACAATTTTGTTGAAATTGAATGTACGGATAAATCGATATTATAAATCTTAAAAGCATAGAATTTAAGCGGAACGGAGTGACTACAAGAGTGGAAAATTTTTTTTAGTTTTCAATACAAATTCTAGCTTCGTACTGGAAATAAAAAATTTTCCCTGAGTTCTTTCATTATTTATTTTTCAGGCTTCTAGGATTTTACATCTTTGGTATCTCTTATCTAATAATGGTTTCTCTTTTATCATTTTATTTTTTTCAGGAACGTATGGAATATAGTAAGACTTGGCAAGGTCAATACTTCAATATAGTGGGACACTTCTTTTCCCTTTATTGTATGTGGAAAATTTTTATTTGTACTGTGAATATTGTTTTCGATCGAGTTGGGAAAGTGGATCCAGTTACAAGAGGAATTGAGATTGCTGTTAATTATATTGGTTTTCAGCTCGACGTAAGTATGTTACACTTATTCAGTATGGTTCATTATAGATTGCGAATTGCATAGGAAAGTGTGTATAAGCTATCTGCTCGTAGAGATCGTTACCTATTAACGATCTTTCGGAAATGAGTCTGCGCAAGTTTCGAAGAAAGATTAAGACTGAATCTCAAGCTGGGGCACATTTGCAGATTCGGTTCTGGTCACAACATATATCGTTTCTATTAGTGGGTGTTATTGCCGTAACTTCGATACGAGGCCTGTTAATAACCCTGACGAAATTTTTTTACATGATATCGAGCAGCAAGTCTTCAAATCTGATTGTTCTTATTCTTGCTCATATTATGGTAAGCATTTAATTCATATCTTCTTTCAGAAAAGCTCCATTTGCGAAGAGGCTGGAAGTAAAAATGAAGTTTTTCTCATTTTGTATTGCAAGGACAAGAGCTAAACTCCCTTTTATCAGAAGCAGTTAATTCCTTTGTAAGGAGTACTTTTGCAAGCATTTCATAGGACCGCTACTGTCGAACAAATGAAGAGTACTGCTTTTGTTTCAATACTTTCCACGTTAGTGAGGTAGCAGCATTGCAATAGCAGTATACAGCACGATAAATCCATTGTTTTCAGTTCAGTTAATACGGAACTGAAAAATGAGGAAAATCACTCAACGCCTTTCTGCCAGTTTTTCGAATAGTATGCACCTTCATATTTTCAGGGCATGTACTTTGTATCAACTGTACTTTTAATGCGAATGAACATGCCTCATCAGTATAGGTTTGTCATTGTCAGTGAACTTGTTCTATGTACTTTTGAGCGTGTAAAGCAAAAAATTTTATCATTCCTTAAGAATTGAAAATCTCTCGTAATTTAATTTGATATAGTATATAGAGCATAATGACATGACGCTAACGTTTCAAGAATGAAAATATGAATGAGGGAGAGAATGGCAGAATATTTTTCAGATCTAGCATCACTGTCGTTTTGGGAGATTTGCAGTTCAATTTTTATCATCGGTGGTTCGACGTCATGTTCCTCATTTCAGCTTTGATCAGTATTGCCTTCCTCTGGTTAGCTCATAAACAAACGCCAGTTTCAACTGATTTATGATTTAGTGCTACGACAAATACGGGCGGTTTTGGCAAATTTCTAGGCTCACTTTAATCGACAAGAAAGGAGCAATTGAGATACACTTTTGTTTGAAAGCAATGCAAGGAGTGGAAATCTCCTCCCTAAATCTTGTATCGAATCAACAATAAGAAAAACTATTTTAATCTTTTGCCCAGGCAAAAAACATCGCCGGAGATATTTTTTAAGCTAGCACATTGCTTCGGACATTTGTCGTAAATTTTCCAAGCGTTCCTCATCAGCCCAGCGGAGAAACTCCAAAACATTCTTTTTCTCTGTTGATTTCTGTTCTTCCAGACAGTTTTCATTTAACCTCTGCAACAAAGTATCATGCATATAAGGCTTCAACATTCCTTAGAGCGTTTTTTTTCTCCAACGATTCCCTTCATTAATCCATACGAAATGTTTTCAACACATACTCTGAGTCGATATTACCTCAACAAAGGTTTGATGTAGCTGATCATTCCCCTAAATTATATTCCTTAATCCAACAAAAAAGAAGAACCTTTAGAGATATCTGACTCTGCTGATAAAAATATATCGCTTTACATAGATTCCAGTAATCAAAGTCTGGCCATAGCACTTCATCAAAATGGATATGACATTTAGAACACTGAAAATATGTATTAATTTAATTCCTTTTCCATAAAATGCTCTAATTGTCCTTTAAAATACAATATTATTGACAACATATTTTTTTCATTACACGTATTCTGTAAACATGGCATGGAAAAGTTCACAAAAAAGAAAGTGCAGGAAAATGGAACTTTTATACTACGTCGTATGAGTACCTTGTGAATTTTTTTTTGCTAGAAATTTTTTAAAGAATAAAAATCAGAAATGGTAATGAAGTTGTACCTGCCATAGTAAGAAATCGCTTAGACGTGCCTCTCCACTTGTCCTTATCAGCAGATCTGGATCGTGCGAAAAGCGACTATCGAGGCAACGTGATATCAAACATTCATTTATGTCAGTTGTTGATAGTAGCCCTAGGAAACAAATATTATTTAAAGGGATACCCAACAGCGTTAACGAAAGCTATCGTGTCTGGGTGGTCATTTCTTCATTAAGCCAACAAGAAGGTGGAAAACAATGAATTAACTATGCAATAGTTTACAGACAACATACCTTTTTGGATGCCATGAGCTATTATAACAAAAGCTCTTTTTAGTTCATCCTGCGCTGTGTAGGCAATACATACATTCACTGTACCACTGAACATGAATTATATTTTTACGTTGTCTTAGAAAGCAACTATATCAGCTTAACGATAGGTCGCTATCTCATGTGTAGTTAATTATTTTACCTCATAAAAATCCATGTTAAAGCCGTCATATCTATTATTGGATGTAAAAATGTCTATACATAAAAGTGGGTGGAAATAGTATGTGACGCAATTACATTCGTAGGCAGTAACGGCGAAATACCGTACGCACTCATTAATTAATAATATCCTGTTGAATATTTTTCTGGCAGCCTGCTTGAGAAAATGGACAAAGCTTCCTTTACCAATTCTGTTCCCTTGTTAACAATTCAATTTTCGCTATCTGCCGTCGAAGTTTTAGTGGTAGATGTTCTAAATTCCCAAAAAATTGAATACGAATACCATTTTCAATAAGTTTGTCCCTAAAATATAGTCATTCAAATTCATTTTTACAAAATAGTGGAATATGACAAAAAAGCAATTGCTGAACGTTATTTGCAGATTTCCTTGGTAGTGGAGTAATTAAAATGTAAATGTTGCAAAATTTCTCGTTTGAAACTAATCATAGAAATGATTGGTTCTGTGAATATTGTGTGCTATTTGTAACGAATAGCGACTAGGATTTTCAGTGACTTTTTGTATAAATACAGCGAAGTACTGAACTTTCATTCAGAAGATATGTAAGTTTGTGATCGAATAGCGTCAACAAATCATCAATTTCGGTTGCGCTTCGCTTAAAATTTTCCAAACTAAGCGCGTATACGGTCACTTCTTTCACACCAAATTCTCGACACCACTGCATCACCTTCAATGAGTCGTAATATCCCAACACTTTTCAAAAAATATTAATAATCAATGGTAGAAAAAGAATGAAAATTCCTACTTTTGTTAATTTATCAAAACCCTTGCGATGACCTTCAGTAAATGACGAGCACCGCTGCTTGCGGGCATATCGTCGATTGCCGTCCATGATGAAAGCAATATGTTGCGGAATCGGACCAAGCGTGAGAAAATACTTCGCCAAACTGTGCCACCAAGTTTTTCCTTCGTTCAAATCAAACCACATAACCAACTAAAAATATCCACCAAGCTCACAAATACATCATAATACATTAACTCTTCTTTGACAACTTCCAGGGTATAAACTCCTCTTGCGTTAACACATATCATTATTACGTAATCCTGATTATGGATGTTGAGAACACTGTTGAGTATTAAAGAAATACGACCAATGCTTCTTTGTCTTCACCTTTGTACAACCAATTCAAAACTAACGGTGAATAAAAAAATTTTATAGCAACAGGTAAGCAACAAAAAACATATAACGAATTATTATACGGAAAGAACTGTTGCAAGTTTCGAATAGGTCCATATTCTATTATCATCCAAGGAAAATTTTCACTGAAAAACCACGAAGGAATTTCGAAAGAAATACAGGCTTTGCTTGATTTATCTGAAAAAGAAAAAAACATAAACCGTCAAACTGTCATTACTTTCTACTAGTGGAATTTTACTTGGGCTTCACATTTTCATGTTTTTGTTTCCTAAACACTTAAAAGTAAGCGAAGAAATTACCGAGGCTACATATAGGTAATGAAAATAAGAGCACTTGTACAAATATTTCCATGAATTTTAATTGGCTTTCTTACCTTTTTGTTGTAAATGCATTTTAACACAGTATGGAATGAAATGGCACAACGAGCAACACAAAAAGTGCATGTTCATTAGTTAATTAGCGCCCAAAAAAGTAAAAATCCTCTGCAAAACTGACAAATACAATGAAATTTCACAAGTAATGCAAACATCACTTCTTCAATATTCTTGGACCATATAGTAATACGTACGCACAATGCCAGTCACCTCCACCTGATAACTTCAAAATATCTTCTGCAGTAACTGGATGTACCTAAAACAGAAAAAAAAATAGGACATAAGATCTAAAACTTATATCGTCCATAAAAATCCAACTAATTCACAAAAATAACTGATTAACTTACTTCATCATCGTCACACATTGCCCAGTGGTTTTCTTTTAAATGAACCCATGCGACATAATGTCCGCTATTGGACGAACGACCTTTGTGCGTTATTACTCCCTAAACAGATTTCAATGATAAACATTCAATGTCATCAATTAATTTTTCTTTTAAATCACATGAAAATATTAAACTTTCAACTGCCTTTTGCTATCGGATTTCAGCTATCAACAGCGTTCACAAGAAATGAAGAAATGAATCATTAGAAATGATACCACTATCATTACACCTTTCCGAGATTGTCTTGGATTTCTTCAGTACATAATGATGAAATTTAGGAAATATTCTCAGATAAATGATTTGCACACCAACCTGCAGCTCGTAATATCCACTGTTATTCGATCCTGGATCATCAGTAAAGCTGAAAGGAACAGATTTCTCTAATTTTTCACTTTCATCCAGACCTTCAGTTACTCTTATATCATCAGAAGTTTTTGATGCTCTCAGTGTTTCGACTTTTCTGTCCTCCTCCTCCTGTAAAACAGTCCCATATAACCACATGAATAAATATCACACACATTTGATAAAATTCCTGCGATATACGTTGGGAATAATCTAGAGAAAAAAAAACCATATGGGACTCTAGCACACAAGTATTTTATACAAATATATCGAACATTATCAAGGCACAGAAAGAACACGAAAACATTTTTTTAAAGAGACAATGTATAAAAAAGCTTATTACTTTGAAGGCATCGCGTGCCGGTAATAGCTTCTGCTGTAATTCGAGTGTGCACATGTCGTACAAATCGAGTGTGAGAGGAAACTTAACATCCTTTAGAATCTTTGCATTGACCTGAAACAACTACGATTGATAAAATATAATGCATAAAAATCAATTTAATATGAAAACTGGTTGCAAATCTCTGAATGCTTGAAATCCTACAGAAGAAACATCATGAGAACTGTTGCCAGATCAATCCAATAAAGTAGGAACAAGCATGTTTAAAACTTTGAATATTACCTTATCTTTTTCCTTGTAGAAAAACCGGACCATCTGTATTGAGAGATATGCTGGGAGGCGATCAATGAGAGTCTTTTTCTCATATCTTGCATCACGGCCAAGTATTGCTGACTTTTTTGTGATTTCCTCAGTCAACTTACTTTTAATACCCAATTGCACATACTTTACTTCTTGACTGAGAAAACAGCTTAACTAAAACGAAATTCACATCAAAACAGTCCAATTTTATTATTCCTCTATATAAAAATGAACAAACAAAAACAAAAAATAAAATAACCTGTAAAAAGGTTTCGTTTGTAACGCTAATAGGTTCCGCATCGAATTCCAAATTCTTCATTTCAATCTTGAATCTACCTTCCATATATCTTGAAACAATAGATGTCAAATGATCCTTTGAAGCTGGCTCGTCTAAATAAAACAATTTAAACAATAAATATGTCAGCGCATGAATGCACTAATTTCGGAAAATTTTGGCCAAAAAAATGCACTTAACCTCCACCAGCAACAATACCTTACAATCATCAGTAATGCATCATTGGCTTTGCTGTTAAAATTTTTATAAAAACATCCTTACAAGCTTATTCTTTCTGTTCAGGTGAAATTAAAAATCAGAATAATTCATTATTAACTGTGCTTTTTAAAAGTTGAACACCTGAAACTTTCAACTGCGTCTGAAGAGCTCGAAGTAATTCAGTCCAGCACTCATTTGCATCCTGTTGCATCCATCCGTGCTCGTCTCGTGCGGCAAATTGTGGAAAGACATTATGCACTACCTTTAATGTATAACTGTGATTGTCACTGATAACATCCAATCACTCATTAACGAGACCAACAGTAAGCCAAGCCTCTTAGGCAACCTGTGATACGTTTTCCTCTAACAGTATATAACTCTTTAATTTAGACCGCTGTATGTTTGACTGGTTTTAAAAGTTCAAAAATATTTCGTCTCTTATAAGAGAAAAAATCGTGTTTCAACAAATTGTACAAGCCACTAAAAAACCTGTATCATAATAAGTGGAATGACACCGTAGCTTTTTGGCTTCTGATTATCCATCATTCGATACAAATCACGAACAGCAGCCGTAAGAGCTTTTGAGCCCCCGTCGCCACTAACGGATGCACTTTGAACTGGTTCAGAATATCTGTTTAGAGCTTCTCTTAGTTCCGGTATTACCTAAAGTGATATACAATTCCAAGTGTAGTTTCCATAAATAGTTTCAGTTTTCGATCATGGATATTCTTTGCCTACCTTGAAACACTGTAAAGTTGCATTCAGGTAACATGTGTTGCCCAGATTCTTCAAACCCGCTGGCAAGACGATATTATTTGATGTCTAAAAACATAAACAACCATTAATAACAACTTCAAGCAATCACTTTTTCTAAATTGAAATGCCAGTTATCAACTCCAAAGTTAAATTCTTACAGCAAATAATCACCCATCTATAAAAAAAAAGTGGAAAAAGCAAGTACCTCGGCCTCCATACCGTCAGAGTTTTCTTCCGGATGGCTAACTGGTGGAGGTGCTGGGACCATGCCACCACTACCAATCATCATCATTACCATACCATCTTTTAACTCACAACCATTCCAACTGTTATCATCAAGAATTCTACCCTGTAAGTATTACAAGGATGAATAAATCGATGTTCGACTATTTCTAAAA
The DNA here is from genome assembly GCA_963070105.1 of Litomosoides sigmodontis. Taxonomy (NCBI): domain Eukaryota; kingdom Metazoa; phylum Nematoda; class Chromadorea; order Rhabditida; family Onchocercidae; genus Litomosoides; species Litomosoides sigmodontis. The sequence goes on from OY718807.1 coordinate 10,229,719, forward strand.
AATAAATTTTCATGATCGAACAAGCCACAGATTAAACAGAAAATGTCATTCAACGGCTTCTTCATGTTTCTAGTTAACTTCGGGACTTGGAAAGCTTTTTCTGCCGTGTGACGAGAAATAAAAGAGTCTTTAGCAATTAAAAAACATAAAAAATAGGACCTTTAAATATATAACATAATATTACTGATGTTGTCGAGTAACACGAGATAGATATTGCATGTATTGTAAATAGTGCATGTAATGTGTTATTCATTGTATCATGTAGCCAAACTGTTTCCCACGTTTGTTACCAATCCGTGTTTATGTACCAATCATTCAGTATTTGTAACCCGCCCACCTCTATCAACTATATATATGCAGATCATGTAACCAAAGGATCATCCTTATTCTTCGTATTCTTCTTGATTGGAAGCTGGATGGCGATTGCCGGTGCTGCTGCTAGTATTGTCGTTGTTGTTTGTCCAAACACTAAGCTTCGACTACTTCGACTCACAAGCATCAATCAACTAACCAATCAAACTTATCCAAGGAAATTTCACAGCAGATATAATAGAGATAATCACAGTCTCGTTTTTTTTTCTGTTTTACATATATTATTATAAAAGGAATAAGGTAGAAATATCTGGCAGTCTAATAATGCATGCCGCATGTACTGCGGTAACAAATAATTGAAGCAACTCTTATAAGTGTAATCCTTGACCATTCTTAATAAGCTGATCGAAAGACTATCAATTTACAAAGAGTAGGAGGAAAGTTTGACTTACTTTAACCAGAACTTTTTGTCTGTCTGGGTTCACACCTGTTAATGAAAATAGTTGTGATTTCAGTTGAAGCGGTGAGTCCTCCATGTTTGCATCCACTTCGAGTCGTTCTTTACCCCACTTAACGAATACTCGCACCATTGCTTTATCTTGAGAACTAGGAGGACCTGCAGAGTGATAGTCAAGTATAGTGTTGAGACACCCAACGTATAATAAATGAGTATTACAATCACTAATAATGAAAAACGCATCTCAAAATATGCCATTGCTCGAATTATCATAAGAGAGAAGAAGCAATTACTAATAGAAGTCATCACTATGACTTACGAAATTTGGCAGAAAGCAATCAGAAAACTAAAGCAAATGAAAGAGTTGCAGCCACGAGTAATGTACTACTACCGATTTAACTCTTCCGCGCAATTGCCGCCGAGGATAAATGTAAGAAGCGAAGAAGGTTTGCTTAGTATTACGCGGCGCACTTTTACAGAGGGACGTTTTTCATTATGCTCTGCGAAATACCAGTAAAAAGACTGTAAGCGCAGCGCTACGGCATCACGAGAAGCCTCGGAGCACCGAACTGCAGCACAGCAGTGAAGGTCCTCGGATTCATCTTGCAAAAGAGCCGGACGCGAATGGCCAAAGTCGGTGTCGGTGTCGGTGTGTCTCTCATAGTGCACAATACAATAATAATGAGGTGTTGCTCCGGTGGTTCTGACATGGCGATCGGCTGCAGCTTCTCAAGATTAAAACTTATGAAATTGAATGTGCATTGAAGAAGGTGAACGCTACAAGAGAGTGCATTTGTGAGAGCGCGTGCACAGACATAAAGGCGTGAGATGAATCAGAGGGTCAACGTTTGGTAATGATGGCGAAAAGGAGTCTCGTTTGGCTGCTTTCGATTTAAGTGTGTCAGAATGGATGATGTCCGGCGAGGTTTGTGCTTTTTCTGAAGAAGCCGGGAACAGAATTGTCCAGATTCCGTGGAAATATGCAGATTTCCAGTGAAATTAAACCGCTGAAGCGCTGTAAGCGTATCGGAAGACATTTGGATGCATTGTTTACTATGGCAAAGAACGCGAAGGTTGGTAAAGCAATAGCAACCGCTTATGTGAGAAATGAACAAGATATTCCGGAGTACGAGTTTCCGGACAGGTAGCATTATACGCCAGTTTCAGGGTATATGTAGGCAAGAGTGTACTTTTCTACAGTTCCAGAAATCAAGCGATCAGTCTACTTAGACAGTATTAAATGTATTACCGCATGAATTAAATCGTTGAAGTCCAGTACATCCAGGCTTCATTTTGAACCGACATCGGCTGCAATCATCATCATTTCAAAACCATATATGACACTTGTGTGCTGCAATTTTCAAATGTGCAATAATTTGTAAACTTAGAGCAATGTGAATTTAGTGGCCATGTAAAACTAAACTTGACGATATCAGATGTGGCAATTCTTGAAGGAGCTGCTTCTGAACCCGATATTCGAAGCAAGTCATCTTCATCACCAGCAGTGATGTAAGCTGAGATTTTTGTTTTGAAGGCTTGTTACGACCTCCAGCACTGATGTGGGTCTGAGGAAGTAACGAAGTGATCGTGTAGGAAGTGAAAGATTACTGGAATTCAGTTTTGCTTTCAGTCACACCACATGTGTTATGGTTTGTTTTGCAACGGCACTGCTATGACTGCCAGCTGCTCATATGCAGTAAATATCCATTTTTTGATACTACTAGGCACACGACGAGGTTTCTTCCTATCCTTCGAGGGGCGCATCTTGTCATCCGGTTTTAACCGTTTGCTTTTGGTGCTTCCTTTCTGCAGCACGCCAGCTTCATCCTGAGATAAGCACGTCTAACACAACACGTCTTGCGAAACAGATCCATCTATTTCAGAACAAGGCGAAGAAAGCTGACTTTAGTTTTTTAGGAAAATGCACATTGTACAAACTCGGTTATTTGCAACAGTGGCAGTACTGCTCAGTTTGGGATTCATTTGGTTAGTTTTGTTCTCCAATTCTCTCACCTGATATTCGTAACATTGCATATGGGAATGTCTACTGCACTGCAGCTTTCTTGAGAAGCTGGATTGAATTGGGAAAGCTTTCGGGAAATTAAAGTGAAATAGAAGTATTCAAGATACTTAAACCAACCTTCGCCTGCTTCAATTTCAAACTGGAAGTGGCACATCATCTGCTTCGCATTCTCCCCTTTAAGCAGCAATTTCCTAATGCAGCCTGCTGCTCAACTGTTTTATATGGCACGTGGTGCAACATGCGCAAGTGGAGCAAGTTCTCTTGGGCACCTTGGCGTTTGTTGTTGGAATGTCAACTGGAGACTGGTACCGCTTGCATGGCGAGAAATTGACAAGAGCTCTAAGAGCGCTGCTTAATGTCTCCACCGTTGTCAACTCCTTCGAGTAAATGCTTTCCGTATTCCTTCTCAAATCTTTGCTCATTGAAATACCTCGGGAAAGGAAGAGACTGGGAAGAACAAATATTTCATCTTACCACACTTTTCCCCAGTCAACAATTATCCAATCTAGTTACGGATGCACCCAAAGCGCTACTAATTTCATCACTGAATTTTTGTATTTTACCCTCGAGACCAGTTCATACCGATCCAGAGTGAAGAATGCTTGATCTTGATCCACGACATGTATTATTATATCGCCTACCCACTACACTTACTTTCCAGTACATCCATATTCGATTTCTTTGGCATCTGTAAGCGTATGAAACTCAATGGGAAATATATTTTTTCGGAGGACCCAAAAATCAACGAAGGAATGCCTCGAACGCCGGAAACTAGGTAAATCTACAATATCCATTCACTGTAATTCTTTTCAAAGCTAATCAATGACAAGAGAAGTTATTGTACACAACCAACCATCATTTCAGTAGGATCATTAGTTCCTATCAAAGTTGTCAACCAAGGATCTACGCATCCTGTTTAGATTTTTGATGCATCTAGATTCTAGCAAAGCAATCTTAATCGAACCGAATTGGGCAATCATTTTGATGCCTTACTTCACTCCATGTTCCCTACCTACACAATAACATCCCATTCAAAATCATGCTAACGCATTCTACTAAATGATCAGATAATCTGCCATTAGATTAAAAAATGATTCGATTTTAATCAAAGTGATAGAAAAAAAATCGAGAGAAATCTGTCTCCACGTCCTCTTCTTATATGTTTGCTTTGTTACAGCCCACCACTGAGTCCTTCAAGTGAAGAAAAAAGTCAAACAAGAAGCTCGGCAATAGCCAAGTCCTGAATTGCCCGAATCTTTTACTTCGAAAAAAAATAAAAGTAAAAAAAGGAGATATTACAGTTAGCTAAATTAAATTAAACTTTTCAAAGATCAACATATTATTGAAATCCTAGAAATGTGCACTTTAAACTAGATCTACGATTCAGAACACCGCTGACAAGTACAGCAAAGACATCCCAGAAATGTTTTCACAAACTATTTTTGAGAAAAACAGAGATATGAAGCAGTATGGAAAATGACCAAGAATCGTTCCACAAGTGCTTGGAGATCGTTTTATCTAACTACAATATTAAAACCTAAGAAGATAAAACTACGCATAATTCTAAATATAATTAATAATAATTATAGCCAAACAAACTCTAAATCACAATACATACAGAATTTTTATCGATGTACGGAGATCAATTCTTGCCTAAGTGAAAAGGATGGAAGACGAATGCTCGGATCTAAGTTAACTGATTCAACCAATAAAAATTAGGACTAATGGTATTAAAAAAAAACACGTTAACGCGGTTTATCGAGCAATAAGATAAACAATGAAACCTCCGACTTCGGTTGAAAGCTAGATTTTTCAAAATGGCATGTCCGCTTTTCGAAATCTCACTTCACAATCATTATGGCAATAAAAAAAAGGATATGGATTTACTTTTTCTATTCAGTGATTAACTAGTAGCAAAAGCAGCTTCGACTTCCGGTAAAAATGCTGTTAGTATTTGAATAACAAAAATTCAGTTAATTTCTATGAAATCAGGCTTCGTTGCATTTCTGTAAGTTTGGACGGTTTCCCTTACGCGTTCAACCGCGTCAGTCAGCATGGCCATAATATCCGCATCTTCCTGAAAAGCCATTCTTATCGTTAAACCTTTTATTAAACTCCCCTTGGCGAATTTGGCTACTCTGGTTCTGCCCTTAATTAAACTTCTCAGCATGACTAATAGTCAGCATTTTCCTAATACGAAAACATGAAGCTTTTGCAAAATGTTCAGAAAATAATTCATACTTTTAAGAACTGGTCCAAATATGCCTTCTTTTTTAAAAGTGTTTCACATTGATTCAAACTTTCTTGAAAAAGACTTGCTGCATTCGTATGATTACAAAGCATCAATCCAGAAACTCTATTTGTCATTGGCAAATAGGGTGAACGACGACACTGAGTTATATTTAATGAACCTGAACCCCACGGTGCAAACCTGAACTATCACATGCATTTTTGAACATTTTTCTAAAAGAATATTAAATAAAATTGGCTGGAACATCATTACGTGTTATTATCCATGTGTTTACAGATAGTAATACATAAATTTCTCAAATAATGTTCAAATTTTATCAAAAACTTAACCCATTAATCGATTAACTGCAGCTCAAAAGAGCAGAAAAATAAAACAATAACTGAAAGAGGAAAGCAAAAGGTTCAACTGAGCTTACTTTATATCACGTCTTTCTTTAATCTTTGCCAGCGATGAGTAAATTTCGGTTGGATCAATTCTGCCCTGCAGAATGGCCAAAGCAGATAACATACAATGATCAATTCCTTTTTCCATTACAGCGCTGCTCATCATACTTTTTGGTTGTAGCAAGCGTCGAAGTACATCACCAACTGAAGTCTTCATCACCGTCGTATCACCTTCACGAAGTGGTGTGAAACCTGAATAGTGATTGAAAGTACTTCGAAGTTTCTCGCCAATACAATCACAGCTTACAAGTAATCGATCGTTTAGCATCAAAATCATGCAACCCAAAGGGTCGGACAGATAACGTTCTATTGGAATATGAAAAGTAAATTGTGGGTTACAGAATACGGAACATAAAAACAACCTGTTTGAATAAAACGCATTGGTGGGTATGCTGCCAATGGAGCAATCAGATTGATCAGTCGAGTGTTCATGGCACCAGGAAACCGCAGTGTTGCTGTTGATGCACACATAATTCTTGAAACCTATACAAATTCAAATTTTAAAATCGTTGCTTATGTGTTACTTACTTTCACAGTTAGTAGAACCTGCTGCTGAGTAAAATATCATCGCTAAGGTTACCTTACTATAGCTGCTAAGCTACCAAATACAAGTGTCCATAGTTGCACATTTTCTATTGAATTACCATGGAATTTATGTGAGAAAACGATGAATTACTATCCGGCGCATTTTCACTTGCGATCCGATGGAGAGCTGTATTATCCAGAACAACCACACAATTTGGATGTTCAATTAATCGAGCCAATGTCAAAACAGAATTATACGGTTGCACCACTACATCACTTGCTTCGCCTTTTCGCATCACCGGAAAAACTGAGTAGGTCTGGACCAATTTCTTTGGGAATCTGCAAGGTTTACATGGAGCAGTTTTAAGACTGAGCTTTCCCAATTTTCATTAAAAGAATTTTTACGTTAGTCGTTAATATGGCCACCTTTCAAAGAATTAGAAGGTACCTAACCTGTCACTTATTTTTTCCAATGCATGAGATCCCATTCCTGAACCAGTACCACCAGCTATGGCATGACATAACATGAATCCTTCCAAGTAATCGCTGTTTTCAGCTTCTCGTTCAAGAATATCAAATAAAGCTTCTTGCGCTTCCCTTACAACATTCTGTTTTATGTTTTATACAGTCAAAACTGCTCAATCAAAAAACAAGGATAAATGAAACATATATGTTTTTACAACTCGACTTTAGATGTTTTGACAAATCGTCCAGTGTCAATTCCTTTGCACAATTAACCTGATTTGTCACATTTTTTATTACAGGTATAAAATAATTTTCCTCCGCTAAATTTTTGATTGCATTTCAGACGAAAAAACAAGTCTGAAACACGAAATAGGTGGTATATCACAACAGTACATTCAGGAAAAAAAAGAAACCCTACCTTCCCTGCTTGTAGCCACTAGCAAAATTATTTCCCGCACCACCACCACTTTTCGACATGAAGATATTCTCCATGTTGTACAGTGTACGATAATCAGAAGTGATAATACCATTGATAACTCGAGGTTCCAAGTCTACCAAAACGGCACGTGGAACATAACGCTCATCGTCTGCCTATTAATATAAGTCGAATTTTAACCTCCCCAGCAGTTATTCTCAAACCGCAATTGTGCAACTAGATTAATGCACTATTTCCTCGACATGTCTCAGGAAAAATAAGGCAACCTCAACCATGAAGATTTTTTAATATCGAGCTACCTGACGTAAAAAAACATACCTGATAGAAAAAAACGCGTTTTAAATCTTTTGCATCAAGGTCACTCTGTATTGGCACACCGTTGGATGATATACCGTGTTCGGTACACAATGCACGCCAAAATGCGTCACCTATTTGATTCCCGCATTGGCCAAATTGTATAGCAATTATTTCACTCGGCATATCTACCACCAGCATAAAAAAAATTGCATTTAATAAGTATCAAACCCCCGCTAATCATTTAAAGCAAATCAACCGTTTGCTTCTTTAATTTTTCTCTCTTCCCTCCGAACAACTAAAATTCTAGGCTCTTAACTCTTTATCCTCTGACTAATCAAAAGCGTCATTTAGATATTTAGGATACTAAAAAATGTATGAGAATGAAAAAGTAACAAATGCACCAACGATTGATAAAAAAGAAACGCACGTACTTTATTTAAAAACTAAAAAACTGGAAAATTGTTGTTTATAAAATTGTTATATTTCACAAGCGTGATCCAAGAAATTTCTAATTTAATCACATTTGCCGATCATCAAAATCAGGAAATAATAGCATGCAAAACACAACACTGTTATACAACATCACACATTAACAGGTAAATGTTAGGCTAAGTTTAAATAAAAACATACAGATGCAAGCCACAATTTTCCGAATGACAAACTCCCTTACTGAGAGATCAAGCTACACTGTAAAATTGGCACATACAATTTACCGAAGTGAATCAAGAATTCTTCTTTTAAATGTTGAATCCACTTCAATCGGTAGTACTCGTTGTGTATAAAGCATAACAGCTATCAAATTTTTGTCTTATTGAACCGAAAATGCATTTCAACTCTTCTAGACCTTTCAGCAGCACATCCGCCGCTGGTACACCATGCTTCGTTTGCAAACGGATTAAGATTTTATCTTCCAAAGGATGGGGTACATTGTAACCACAAAGCTCGACATCTTGCCTACAAATATTTACTTAGTAATCGACGGACGATCTTAATCGTTCTCGATATAGCTTTTCTTCTCCTATCTTCATCCAGGAGGCCATTTATTTTTACTTGCTTTCGCACAGTAAACTGAGCTATCCATTTCAAAAATTAAATCGATCAATTAAATTAATGTATAAACAACTAGAAAATACAATAAAAGCTAGGGAATACGTAATTATTTTTGCATTTCCTAGGTAAGTATATAAATACCAAAAGTAAAATAGTAAATCGTAAGTATATTAAACTCAGATTGCTACCGTTACTCATCTTCGGTCTAGCTAGTTAGCACCTGTTAGTCTTTTCTTCTACTCAATATTACAAAATATATTGTAATTTAATGTTGACGAACACGAACAAGAAAGCATACATTTTGCATAAAACATGCTTCAACGAATTGCCAACGGTATGATCTTCTTCATGTAATACCACCGTCAAATTTGAGGGATCCAATCGAAGCGAATCAACATCTAACTGCAAAAAAAATTATAACCGTAAAACAAACTGAAAATCCAAAAACTTTTAAAAACTAGCGTTGTGGAAAACCTCAACATTATTTTAAAAAAAGTTGGTAAAAGTGAAATTTTTTACAATAAAGATAAAAATGTCCCTAGCTGCACTACGAAGTTAGTTGCTAAACAGATAATGCTATAATCCTATTTCGTCCTCCCTTTTTGAGTTCGTCATTGAAAGGATTGATTACCTACCATTGCTATAACGATTGAAGGAAAAAGAAATTAACTAACAATCTCCACTTTTTGTTCCACTTCCTGCAAACCTGCCATAAAGGAACACCGACCACCTTGCAGGAGCTTTGAAGGATCACCAACGGCAATTGACTCTTCAAATTTGAAATTAGCACGTAATCTCGCTGGACTACGGACCACACGCAACTTGGAAAGTAAGAATGAAACTGAGAACGACCAAGCGTAATGGGTGGAGGAAAATTGATGTGCATGTAGTCTTGTGGGGTTCAACTGTTGCACTCTTTTTGATTTTGTGTAAAGCATTTGTTTACACAAGTCTCATCACCATCCTTCGATACATCGCGTCGTAATTCTATCGCGCGGTAATTCTTATCCTAGGTCACATATCTTCAACGTAGTGCACTATAGCAGGATCGTACCTCGAGACCAGGCTTTGTAAACGAACAGCCATTCCTACTTCATTCGTTCTCTGTTTATTTTGTTTGATCTATTTCAGAACTTTGCGCTTTCCCGATTCCATTTAGCATACATAAGCTCGGGGTCGACCTACGGAAATGGATGGATGTAGGTAGGTTGCAACTACATGGTCAGGGCATGACTGTGTTTTCGAGAATCAATCTTTGACGGCCTATCAAACTGGCTGATTTAGAAGCAGTTTTTATTCTTGACGACGTAGAAAGTGATGTGAAAGTCATAAACTGACTCCTTCAGAAGCTCTACATTACCGAACGATTTAAGTTCATTTGACATGACATGACTACTGTACGTGATAGATAACTCGGTGTTTCGCCAATATGGTTTGTTTAAGAAATTTGTTCGATACCTTTCTGCTTCTCATTATTTCCTGATCATTAGGTGTCACATTCAACCTCAACGTCAACGTGTAGTGTAAATGCAAAGCGCTTTCTGTGCGTGACCGGGCACAGCTAAATAGTTAAAGATTATCGGTTTTTTCAACGGGCTTATCTGTGTGTCACCACCATCTGCTTTCTAAATTTCCTTTTCAAGAGCGCAACTGAAAACTGCTTTTTTCAACTTTCCCTCTTGATTTCCTACTGCAACAACAACCAATGGATACTGAGAATGCGGTGAGACCCATTAATACGCAAGTATAGACAAAAGATGTCTTACAAAGTTAAAGATAAGCCGACAAAGTGAACTCCGTGTTGTAACTTCGCTATAGAGGGATCCTTTCCCTGTCCCCCGTTTCCCCATTGCGTTTCATCTAATTGACCATAAGCAGTGGATTTTGCTAATATTTACCTTTGAAATAAAATTTTGAAACTTCATCTGACTTTAAAAAAGCTGCTGGAAATTTTGGTTCAGAAAATGCTGAAGCAAAAGCTTCTTCCACCTTCCTTGAATGCAAGAAGAAACCTGAAATGTGAAATGATTTTTGAAAAATGTAGCTCGACAGTGTAATACTGAGAGCGTAACAAACGTGAGAGGGTGAAAGTAATCGCTGGGAATTGGATGCTTACTTCTTGAGTTCAGGGATCGTTGGTAAGAACGGTGTTGGGTGTCGGTGCAAGATGTGTGTTCAATGGATGCGATTCGAAATCAGCTCATTTTTTGTGTCCTACAAACACAGACGACATTTCCATTTTCAGTCACATTATTCAAAATTCCCCGTGGCGATGCCGTCGCCGTTCGTTAATGGTAAAGAGAAGAAGAAATCTGTCATTGGTGCCTCTCCATTGTTGGAGTGGAATCACGGAGAGTTCACAATGTTACCTGTCGTCTTATTCTTCTTTTGCTATTTCACATTTCGCTCTTCGTAAGGCGATTGTCGCCTATGCAGTCACTGCTAATTTGAATAAAAATGGCCAAGATTTCTCGCAAGGAGAGACTTTACAGTAGCATTGGAATGCTTCTTCATGTGCTCTTTGTGGCTGGTCCTTTGGATTTTTGGTACTGGATTCGAGCCAGTCTGAAGTGCGTAAACGGACGCACCGTTGTTATTACGGGTGGTGCGTCCGGTATTGGTAAACGGTTAGCTGAATTATTCGCTATACGTTTGGGTGCCAAAGTTGCTATTTTGGACGTCAACCAAGTAAGTCGTTGTTTCATAGCTCTTCAAAAGGCAGAAAGAACGGGATTTTTTAGTGGCATGTCGCAGTACATAGCTCTTCGTTTATCACTATAATTCGTGGCGCGCATCTTAAATTAAAATGGCAGCTGAAAATATATCGTTTGAGTCGCAATAAGTATACTTTTGTTTTTGATATGATATTGGCCGAGCTTCCGTCCGACTTAGTGATTTCATCACAGCTGACCATTTGAATTTTTTTCTATCACTCCTAGGAAGGTACGAATGACAAAGTTGTACTGTGATCGGAGAAGCGAGCAAGATATCCATGTATCTTTGATATCTTTTACTAATTTGTACTGCACAGGCTATACTGCACTGTACTACCATATGAGGCTGTCACTACAATGTCGTTGCGTTTTCGCTTACCGAGCACACTCTTAGCAATCTTGCTTCTAATTCGTACGGCAGGACACAGTGTTCTCGTGAGGTTAGAACTGTGCTGCTGTCCTTTTCGTTTTGATGGAAGGCCGCCGCTCACTAGCGACGCGTCTCATCAATATCAGCTAAACGAGTGACTCACTCACACTTACGTAGCATCCACTAATCACTTAGTCATGCATAACAGCGCGCACCTTTTTTACTGGCGATCATTACTGCTAATAAGTACGCTAATCAAGTTAAAGTTATTGATGAAACTTGCAAAATAAACCCAACAGGAGATGAAAGCGGCACTTCTGTGCATTTATTGTAGGATGGCGCTCAGGAGACAGTGGACAACATTGTTGAGAGTGGTGGCATTGCGAAGTGCTGGAAATGTGACATTAGCCAGGTAGAGGAGATGAACGAATGCGCCCGACAAATTAATCTCGCATTTGGTTTGCTCCGTTCTACTTCATTTGTCATCATTGTTTCTGATTTCTCCATTGTCGCTCCACTCGCTCAGTTGGCGCACTTTCAATTGTCCTTTTATTTCAATTTTTATTCTCTCGCTGGAAAAGATCATAACCATTGCGCACACGGACAATGAATATCATAAACATTTCGTAACTGAAGGAAGCAGATGTTGAGAGGAACTGACTGAATGCAACAGATAAAGATGGAGGAAATATGTTATTAAATAGGCTAAACGACAATTTTAACAAAAAGATTCCGGTGAATTTTAGGAAATGTTGATATCGTAATCTGTAATGCAGCTGTTTTGTTTATCGGAGGAATGTTAGATTTGACGACATCGCAACTCCAGAAATCGCTCGATGTCAATGTGATGGGAACAATGAACGTTTGTTTACAAGCTTTGGGATTCGGGCATTTTTCCTTTCTTCCTTTCAATTTCTCAATGAAAAACCTATTTGTATGAGCAAAGCAAAAGTACTTGTGACCAGCCACAGTAGGCACGAGGTTACTACTATTCAACTCCACAGTTCTTTCAAAACTGTGGAAAGAATTAATTTGAGGACAAACTATAATGATGAGTATACGTTTCACTGATGTAACGGAAACCGTAAGTGGGTTAAATAAAAATTGAACAACTTGCTCAACTAGCAAGAAATACATTTAATCGAGTGTTTGAACAATTACGATATTTGTTGCTCCTGTTTTATGTGCATGCTCTTACCTTGATAGCAGTACTGATAAACAGTAAAATTAATTAGAAACCATAAAAATCTTTAGCTTACTAGATAGGAAGACAGGGGAAAGAGTGAATGAAGAAAATGATATTGCTACTAAATGCGCGTTTGCAGACAATTCGAGCATTTCTTCACTCCATGGAGCAGCGAAATGAAGGACAAATAGTTGCAGTTTCGTCAATTGCAGGTTTCTGCGGTGAAACGAACGGTATCGCATATTGGTTAGTGGTTATGTACTTTGTGGCGTTTGAGAAATGTACTGAATGTACCAGTTATAATAGTCCCGAGAAATATACTCCAATTAGTTGAACACTAAAATTGTTGAATTCTTTGTTCGATCCAGTTATAGTTATCATCATCATTTTATAATGCAGGATTTTATCTACATTATTATGCACCTACTTTGGGGTTTTTTCTGAAGGAAACTGATTTTGCTGGCAATGAAGTCATCTCATTAAGTGTATCGGTATTCCAACCATAAATGCTGGGAAATTGTCGGTCCGCATGCACCTGACCTCACACGCTTCATTCCTTTTGCAGTAGCACGAAATTTGCCGTAAGAGGTATAATGCAGTGTCTGGAAATGGAAATGAAGGATAAAGGCCTAAACGGTATACGGTGCACAACAGTGTGTCCATACTTCACACGAACACCGATGGTTCTGAATTTGCGAATGAGACCTACATCTATGTAAGCTTATTCTTTGACAGCTGACCATTAAAATTAGCTTTTCCATTACTCTGGAAGGAACTGAAGCTACGAATAGGAAAATCATATAGTGCGAGTAAGGCGGCCGCAATATGCTGTGTGGTTCTTTTATGTCTTTTATTGATTCGTAAGGAAGCTATATCATTTGAGGCTGTCACTGTAATATCCTTGTATTTCGCTTATTTCTTTCTGAAACTAGTCATTGAAATTAACCTAACATTTCTTACTGAAATTTTTTTTATTTCAAAAAAAAATTAGCCTCAGCTATAGTTAAAGGACAACTCCTACGCTTACTGCTAATTACCTCTCATTTGATCGGTAAATTTCTTTTAAAGTTTTTCTGCATCTTTACATGACCAGAGAATAATGAAAGGAGTGAGGGATAACAGGAAATAAATATACTGCTGATATATTGCAGATGGCTACCATTTATGTCTGTCGATCGTTGTGCATACGAAATTACAGATGCCATCCTGAAAGAGAAAAATATCGCATTTGTGCCATGTTATGTTAGTATCGTTGCGCAGTTGAAGGGGTAAATATTGGAAGCAGTTTTTCAGTTAAATAAAATGTTACATTTTTTTACGAGAAAAACTGTTTTTGTTGAGTAAGCAGATTTAGTAATGGTAAATTCCTAATATTCACATTCTCCAACCATAATAAAAAAAGAAAATGAAGCAGTGGATGAAGGAAAAACAATCGGTCTTTTTGATGGATTGTTAATAATGAACAAAGCAAGATCAGCATGATGGGGTGTGATGGGATGGCCATAGCTGCTGTAACTGCACAAAAAGAAGGAAAAAAGATGCTAATCTTCGATTTTCCTGAGCTGCTAAATTTTGCCGTTTCTGGAATCAGTTGTAGTCTTATACTGGTATGATTTAAAGTCATGTGTACATAGGATGAAACATATCAAGTACTACCTTCCCCAGGTTGCTGTCAGAACGCGTAGCATATGCCTGTAGAGAATACCTAAATTGTCGTTATGAACCATTAATGGATGACGAAATAGAAAAGGACGAGATAACAATTGGCAAGAAAGTGGATTACTTTAAGGAGTTGAATGCTGGCAAGAAATATCTGATGCTTGTCACTTATCTCCTATTATTGGTAATTCCTTCAGGGTTACATTTGCTTTGTAGTTATGGTTAAAATGAAATTTACGTGCATACTTCTGCTTATTTATATTTTTTCGATTGGCCTATTTAAAGAAATGATCAGTAAATTTGACGAACCAATAAAGTAAATAAAAAATTGCGGTTTCTTCTACTCACCTCCGATGGCTCATGAAAAATTTTCAGTTTTACTTTTCTCCCTTCACTCTATTGTAGCATTAATTTTAGACTGGTTATCTGATGATGCAAGGCACCTTTCAAAAAGTGCTGCAAGTATTGTTGCTCTTCATCATTTCGTCGAATCTCGTGCTGGCAGTCTGTGCATTACATGTTTGCGATCAAATGCAGTTCTCCTTTCCTTGTAAATTTCGGTGGTTCATGCAAATTTTTTGTTTTGGTTCCGTTTCTTTTCTGCAGCTTTGTCGTTTTCGAAATTTCTGTGGCAGCAGAAAAGATTGCGTTGGATGAAAGGATGTTCCTTTCTGACTGCTTACTAGCTCCTAACTGCTTCTTAAAATATTGCGATAGAAATAATTTAGCTATTAGAAATTGAATTGACAAATTGTAAATTGTATTGAATCTACTTAGAAAAGAGAAGGTACGTTAATTCGATTAGAATCTTTTGTGCTGTCACTTTAAAACGATTATTATCAATAGTAATAATAATAATAATAATAATAATAATAATAATAATAATAATAATAATAATAATAATAATAATAATAATAATAATAATAATAATAATAATAATAATAATAATAATAATAATAATAATAATAATAATAATAATAATAATAATAATAATAATAATAATAATAATAATAATAATAATAATAATAATAATAATAATAATAATAATAATAATAATAATAATAATAATAATAATAATAATAATAATAATAATAATAATAATAATAATAATAATAATAATAATAATAATAATAATAATAATAATAATAATAATAATAATAATAATAATAATAATAATAATAATAATAATAATAATAATAATAATAATAATAATAATAATAATAATAATAATAATAATAATAATAATAATAATAATAATAATAATAATAATAATAATAATAATAATAATAATAATAATAATAATAATAATAATAATAATAATAATAATAATAATAATAATAATAATAATAATAATAATAATAATAATAATAATAATAATAATAATAATAATAATAATAATAATAATAATAATAATAATAATAATAATAATAATAATAATAATAATAATAATAATAATAATAATAATAATAATAATAATAATAATAATAATAATAATAATAATAATAATAATAATAATAATAATAATAATAATAATAATAATAATAATAATAATAATAATAATAATAATAATAACAATAATAATAACAATAATAATAACAATAATAATAACAATAATAATAATAACAATAATAATAATAACAATAATAATAATAACAATAATAATAATAACAATAATAATAATAACAATAATAATAATAACAATAATAATAATAACAATAATAATAATAACAATAATAATAATAACAATAATAATAATAACAATAATAATAATAACAATAATAATAATAACAATAATAATAATAACAATAATAATAATAACAATAATAATAATAACAATAATAATAATAACAATAATAATAATAACAATAATAATAATAACAATAATAATAATAACAATAATAATAATAACAATAATAATAATAACAATAATAATAATAACAATAATAATAATAACAATAATAATAATAACAATAATAATAATAACAATAATAATAATAACAATAATAATAATAACAATAATAATAATAACAATAATAATAATAACAATAATAATAATAACAATAATAATAATAACAATAATAATAATAACAATAATAATAATAATAACAATAATAATAATAACAATAATAATAATAACAATAATAATAATAACAATAATAATAATAACAATAATAATAATAACAATAATAATAATAACAATAATAATAATAACAATAATAATAATAACAATAATAATAATAACAATAATAATAATAACAATAATAATAATAACAATAATAATAATAACAATAATAATAATAACAATAATAATAATAACAATAATAATAATAACAATAATAATAATAACAATAATAATAATAACAATAATAATAATAACAATAATAATAATAACAATAATAATAATAACAATAATAATAATAACAATAATAATAATAACAATAATAATAATAACAATAATAATAATAACAATAATAATAATAACAATAATAATAATAACAATAATAATAATAACAATAATAATAATAACAATAATAATAATAACAATAATAATAATAACAATAATAATAATAACAATAATAATAATAACAATAATAATAATAACAATAATAATAATAACAATAATAATAATAACAATAATAATAATAACAATAATAATAATAACAATAATAATAATAACAATAATAATAATAACAATAATAATAATAACAATAATAATAATAACAATAATAATAATAACAATAATAATAATAACAATAATAATAATAACAATAATAATAATAACAATAATAATAATAACAATAATAATAATAACAATAATAATAATAACAATAATAATAATAACAATAATAATAATAACAATAATAATAATAACAATAATAATAATAACAATAATAATAATAACAATAATAATAAAACAATAATAATAATAACAATAATAATAATAACAATAATAATAATAACAATAATAATAATAACAATAATAATAATAACAATAATAATAATAACAATAATAATAATAACAATAATAATAATAACAATAATAATAATAACAATAATAATAACAATAATAATAATAACAATAATAATAATAACAATAATAATAATAACAATAATAATAATAACAATAATAATAATAATAAATAATTAATAAATAAAAAATAAATAATAAATAATAAATAATAAATAATAAATAATAAATAATAATAAATAATAAATAATAAATAATAAATAATAAATAATAAATAATAAATAATAAATAATAATAAATAATAAATAATAATAAATAATAAATAATAATAAATAATAAATAATAATAAATAATAAATAATAAATAATAATAAATAATAAATAATAATAAATAATAATAAATAATAAATAATAATAAATAATAAATAATAAATAATAATAAATAATAAATAATAATAAATAATAAATAATAATAAATAATAAATAATAATAAATAATAAATAATAATAAATATTCATGACTTATTGTTAATAAAAAAGTTTGCAAGAAAAATTAATTAAATAATAATAAATAATAAATAGTAATAAATAATAAATAGTAATAAATAATAAATAGTAATAAATAATAAATAGTAATAAATAATAAATAATAATAAATAATAAATAATAATAAATAATAAATAATAATAAATAATAAATAATAATAAATAATAATTAATAATAAATAATAAATAATAAATAATAAATAATAAATAATAAATAATAAATAATAAATAATAAATAATAAATAATAAATAATAAATAATAATAATAAATAATAATAAATAATAATAAATAATAATAAATAATAATAAATAATAATAAATAATAATAAATAATAATAAATAATAATAAATAATAATAAATAATAATAAATAATAATAAATAATAATTAATAATAAATAATAAATAATAAATAATAAATAATAAATAATAATAAATAATAATAAATAATAATAAATAATAAATAATAAATAATGAATAATAATAATAAATAATAAATAAGTAATAAATAAATAATAAAAAGTTAAGAAAATGGCTCGATTTCACCTGGAAAAATGCGTTACTATCTAATCGCTCATTTCTGTTTGTTATGTAAATTTATTTCTAATATTGTTTGGCTCTGAACTAAATTCAATGGAAAATATACTTGCAATAGCGCAATTCCATGTTCATTCTGTTGTACTAATATGTACGCTGTAAGGTGCTTGAGTAGCAAAAAGTAATGCATGCGCCATTCATGACTTATTGTTAATAAAAAAGTTTGCAAGAAAAATTAATTAATATATTTGCTGAACAGAGGAGTCAGATGAGCTTCGGTCAGATGAATTTCTGCTTCATACTTATCGTGTAGGTGTAGGATCATCAGATTCGTACCACAGTAACCAACAATGCGAAATTGGTTCCCTCATTGTCGTGTAAGTGTGAAACATTCGTTCACATGCCTTCTAAGCAGAGCAAGGCGAGGGGGGGTCGGGAAGACGATGTCATTCTTGAGATTCAGTTGCAGGTGGCTCACATCATTTGATTTTTCTTATTTGGATACCAGTGTTTCTAATCATTATTGATATTTTCGGAACTTTTTAAGGGAAATTTTGAACAATATCTGATCACGCAGTGTTGTGGATTCGATAAGGCAATTCTTGAATTTCAAATCTCAATAAGCAATGAATGATTCCTTCAGGACGCCCCACATAATCTGGTGGATTCTTGTACCAGTTGCTTTGTTAATCAATTTTGTGAGTTTTTTGATACTCAAGAGCTTTTTATTACTGGTTACAAGAATCTATCCTTTTCTTTTCATCTAAGGGTCAGCCAATTCCTTCATCTTTAAGCTATTACCATACATCTCAGGGTTGAACCTTGCCACTACCTTATTTTTCACACCTACTGACTGACTGTTGAAGAAATAATTGGTATTGATTGACAACCAACAGCCGTTAGGTATCTGAAGTGTAGCGATATTAGGGAACGTTGAGGAACGACACTAAAAGCAGTAATCGAAAAGAGCTTCTATTTTACTATTTCCATAAAATTTTTAATTTCAAGAATAGAATGGGAGTAATACGTGAGAAATTACATCCCATAATTTCATTTGAACCTCTAGGCTACATAGAATCGCTATGTTAAAGTAATTCTTTGTAGATGGCGTGGTGTGATCCGCATTGGTTTGGTCACTTTGGTGCACCAGGAGAGTTTCTGAAATTTCTGTGCTTACGCTTCCCGTCATTCTTCATAGCAACGAACCTGTTCGCGCTGATAATGCATTTGGCAGAATCATTGTACTCTTTCAAATTGTGCGATCTGCTGCACATATCACGAAATAATACTTTGAAATGGATGTTGCAAACATTCATTCTCGGTTATCCATCACTACGAATACTCCTCAACCGGAAGATAGCGTATAGGGATCGGTGATAATTAATAATTATGATTGACGAATTTAAACCTATCTACTAAAAACTTTATTCTTTTCTTCGGAGTAAAATTACACGCAACGCTTATGATGGAACAGAATAGTTTGGTAATTATTCATCTGCCTCATCGCTTCACTGAATTGACATATGCTTAAGTTTCTGAAGTGACCACTGGTCTTTGCATAATTTGTCACCGTTCATCCTTTGTTTAGAGTTTAATAAAATTCAAAAATTTCTAAGAATACATAACGAAGTAGTGCAATGGAAATGAAGTACACAATGGTATGGATCCAGTCCTCCCGCTCTGAAGCTACTTCCAGTAGGAAGTTATACAGTTCTGCGGCACCTCATCATTTTGCTGGAAGGCTGTAGCAGCAACAGACCATCGCAATGGTTATAACGCTTTTGACGTAGCCTCACCTCGGCTATGGAAAGCACCTCATCATTAGTTCCTTCTGTTCCAACCATCACTGTCTGCAATCCACTTTTTTATTACAATTGCAGTGAGATGCAATTAAATGCAGAAATGACTGGTTACCATTGCGCAGTGGGGAAAGGAAACAGCAATTTCTGCTGGTAATCAGTGGCTTAAAAGTAAAACAGTTGCGCACATTTCGTAGGAGTTGCAAGCACTCCATTGATAGCGTTGTGTGCTGAAACAGAAACACACATAAAGAAAGAGTGGTTGATTCTTGAATACTAAATTTTCTTCAGCTCTTTTCATTTCTGCATTTCCATATTGAAAAATACGCACACATCTCTCTCTCTCTCTCTCTCTCTCTCTCGACTATTAACATTCAGTGACAGTGATTCGTATCCTCCAATTCTACTCCTATTTAACTTAAATGATAAAGGCATGATGAGGAGGTTCACAGGAGAATCAACGTCAACATATGTGCGCGCATCAGTGAGTGAACTTATATACATTCAGCTTCATCCACTTCATAGGAATTTTTTTAGGAAACAAATTACTTCCTGTAAATGAAGAAAATTAAGAGAAGAGGATCTTTCAGCACTCCTTCTCACCCTCGCCCGGCACTTGCCAACAGTGATCCCAATTTCTCATTTCACACGGCTTAAGGCGATTCCCTGATGACGCGTTATTAATGCTAATGCTTTCTACCGAACCAATTATCCTGTCCCCAATTTTTTATCCCTATTAAATGGTTAGTTTGAGTGCTACCATATTTATTTAACGTCTTATTTAAAAAAAATTATTCTGGTCGAAATGTCTCAACGAATATCGATATTTATTACCACAACTACTCTGATATGAAATATATGACGGTCAGAAATAGGTTTTGTTTCACTGGGGGACTGGAAACAAAATGGTCACATAACACCCTAACTACACATACCGCGTCCTGTAATCATTCGATGAGCGTGACATACACACGTACACGCTCTACGCTTAACAGACACATCACCTTGGCTTTAGCAAAATATGATAGGCTCATGTTCGGGTTGCTAATATACGACTCAGAGCGAGTGGTGTTGATTGTGCGCGTATTGCACGTGATGGTGTGAATGTTGAAGCATTTAACATATCTCACATCCCTCTAGCTACTGGCATTGCTTAGCTTCTCGCAAGCATCACACTGTTTCCTGAATATTGAGCTCAAGTTTCAGGTATTTCGGGAGATGAGTCGTGACGTCAGCAGCAACAACAGTGATCCATACAAAGAAGTGATTCGAGGTGGTTTAAAGTTGAAGAAGGGCAAGTTAAAATTCAAGAAAAAAGTAGGTTTTATGTTTAAGAATGCAAAAATGGTGATTATTGCTTTGTGACACCAAATTCACTTCATTTATATTATTCGTAAAGTGTTGCACCATCTCTTTGCGAAATAAAGTAGGTAAAGCAAGGAGGGAAATTTTTTATCGAAATATTTTCTTTGATAATGCTTTCCACGTTCTGAAGTATGAAATATAACGAAGGATAAGCATTCCAGAATTTATCGATTTTATTCAAGAAAATTACAATATTGCTTTAAATTATTATGTTTTTCAGAAAAAAGAAAGTGTAGACTTAAAAAATATTGATATAACTATCCACAAAGACGCCGATACGGCAGTTACATATAAAACGGCAGCAGAGATAGCGTTTGAGAAACGACAGCTGCAAAATCAAGTGAGAATTTTCTCAGTTTTACTAATGTAACAGGCTTTTTCATATTGCTTTGCTGCATACAGTTATAGTATCCACGCTAGAATTACCCGAGACAAGGAGTGGTTCCATTTTTTAAAGCTTTTGCATGGAGTAATGTTACTGCTGATTAACAGAATGTAGATTATACAGGCATTTTACAACAGATTTGCAGTCGTGTTTATTTGTAATTATTATGAGAACATGCTATTTATACTTTTACAGTTTGAACGGCTGGCGAAAAAAGCAGCTGTAAGTCATCGTGAAAAAGTTGAAAAGTTCAATCAGCAGATGAGTGAACTAACCGAATTCAATGATATACCTAAAGTTTCGTGGACGAAGTGATCCTAGATTTTGTGATAAAGCCCTAGGAGGAATTTTTGAAGTATTGCTTTTAATGTTTCGTTGATTTACTGCATTAAGATTTTATATAACCTAATAATGAATTTGCATTCTGGTTGCTAGTGCATATATTCATGCTGTATTCCATTCGTTACTTTATTCATTCGTTATTTATAGTGGTGATAATTTTCTGAGTGATTGTCACTGTCTTTTTGTACATATGTTGATTTTTTGAATTAGTAAATTATTTCAAGTATGTGAAGTTTGCACATGAATTGTAATTGGAAATCCATGATAACTGCTTAAAAATCTTTAGAATGTAGAATAGTAATTTGAAAACTTATGCCGTCGAATTACTTTTATCGAATTGTGTAATCAAATTATTTATCGAATATGATAGATTTTGTGATGAAGCCGTAGAAGGAATTTTTGAAGCATTGCTTTTAATGTTTCGTTGATGTGCTGCATTTTTTTATGATTTTATGTAACATTTGTCGAACTATTTAATGCACATAACGCGTAAAAGAAGCACATAATCAGTGTTGGATTCTTTTCCATTAGTTGGGATGTGATAGAATGAGTAGGGCGTCTTGACTAACATTCTTCACCGTGAATGGTTTGTATTTATTATTGTAATCAATTCTTCATCAAGACAAC
Source organism: Litomosoides sigmodontis (assembly GCA_963070105.1). Lineage (NCBI taxonomy): Eukaryota > Metazoa > Nematoda > Chromadorea > Rhabditida > Onchocercidae > Litomosoides > Litomosoides sigmodontis. The sequence continues at coordinate 10,252,471 of OY718807.1, forward strand.
TGCATATTTGGGTTATAAATCTTAGGATGTAGGGGAATGTTCTTCTTAACTTTAAAAAAAAATGCTGAAAATAAGTTGCCAGATAGTTTCTTTCAGGATTGTCGCTGAAGTGAAATGAATCGACCATCCAAAAATGAAGTGATTGCCGAAGGAAACGAAAATCAACCGTCAACTTCATGCATTGCAAAGGACAAGCTTGTTCCATCCTATACATATAGCAGCTGGAAAAGGTATTGAATTTTTTATTTAAACTACTACTACTTAAAAAGTCAAATTTAAGCTAAATTTTACATTTCCAATGCATATTAAGGGATTGTAGTGAAATAACAAATATCTTCTTTGTAGGTTACGTGATGTTTGTCGTGCATTACAAGAAACGCAGGAAATAACTTTGCTCCAACGGGAGAAATTGGATGCATTGTTGACAAATCAGAAAGAATACCGTGAGCTGGTTAGAATTACTCGTTTTAAAGAAGTCCGACGCCACACACTGCTCTATAACGAATCCACATCCGTAAAACTTTATTTAAGGCCGATCGAGTACAGTGCGAACAAGTTGAGTTGCAAACATTACGAGATTATGTGGAGAGACAGAAGTGTCGTGTAATGACGTGTCGCATGAAATTGATTCATTTTAATGACGAAAAGTTTCACAAAGGTGTTTAATTTTTAATAAGACTATTCGTATTGGGTGATATTTATGACACTGAGCTTTTTCACTCCTATTTGATTGCAGTAACATCGGCATCACTTTGGAACTGAAGTAGTCTGTTTGGAAAAGATTACTAGATTCCTCATACGGTTTAGGAATGATTCTAATAAGGGGTAACTGTTTGACACACATCAGCAGAAGCTTTGCAACAAGTGTCAAGTAGTATGCTGTTATAGATATGATGACCAATAAACGATCAGACGAAGTTATAAAAATACAAGAAGATTTACTGAGACGGAAAGCTACACTTTCTTTGGCAAAGTATGCTTCATACGAATTATTTTCATTAACGAGACGCAGTTTTAGATAACGAATCTAAAATAGTTCAGTGTGACCCTTGTTTAACAGTGCTTTTTATGTAGTAAATTTGGGCAGAATATTTAGTTGATACATTAAAAGCACCTGCAGTGCTCATAAATTAACATTTCTGCAAAATTATTCAATGTTGTTTATTAGAGATAATTTGCTCTTAATCGCTTCACATTTGGCATGGCGTCGAAGAAAGATGGTTAACGATCTGATGCATATTTATATTATCAATTTAAATACATCACCAGAAGCACGTTTGATGCCTTCAGCGTGTACCTGTCACTCGATAGCCTGTATTACTGGTCTTCATCTTCCAGATGCTTTATCTTTCTCAGGTTAATTTCTGACTTGATGTTAGAAAAACGCTGCAAAGAGAAGTTAGTTGTTAGAGATTTACTAAGATACTGAATAAGTCATCATAACCCTACATTTCCAGGACATTCCGATGTAGAAATTAGTGCTGCTGTAGGATATGTTGTTCAAGTTCTGTCTTTACTATCTCGAATATACAATTTCCCTTATCAATACAGCATGTTTTTCTTTGGCTCAAAATCAACAATAAAAGACCCAATACTTGAGGAGAGGTAAGCGTTTGCATTAATTTTCCGCTTCATCTTTCAATCGTTTATCGTTAATGCATCACTTGAAAATTTAAGTTTTGATTCTGATTTGAAAGTCAAGAATTCTTCATTTATACCCATTTTTTTGTATATTCTCAATTGCGGAAGGCTTAAAAAGGAAGACTTGATCATAGATGATGTTTTTAGATATCCTCTATATGGCGTGACACGGAATCGTGAGAAATTTGAGGAAGGGATGTTGCTGTTAAATAAAAATATATCACAACTTCGATGGTCATTTGGTATAACTACGAAAAAATTGGGGAGAACTTTATGGAATTTACAAGACTTACTGCTACATATTGTTAGCGAGAGGTAATTTAGGGAAAAATGAAGTTGATATTCTGAGTTTTTGTTATAATTTATATCCTGGATGCAATTGATTCAAAAAGAATTAGAATGGTTAAAAAGACAGGATAGTTAGTATAATAGCTATGCTTTTGTTTTTTAAGAATTAAGATCTTGCAGAAACAGGAGAGGCTGTCTTTGTTGTGAAATTCTAGATTGCACATAACGTAAAAATGTTTGACAATTGTAGTCTAGTATTAAGGAATATTGATGATTAGTTATTTACCGTCCACATTTCAGATATGACACTTCTTTGGATTCAAAGTTTCAGAGACCATCAATTAGCTACAGGAACGTTGAAAATATAGATACAAGTTCACTTAAATGTGCAAGGCGAAATAGTGACTTTTATCAATACAGCGTCGAAAATGAGTCTTCCATACCTTTACAGGTGCTAAATCTGCATCATTAATAGTAGATGTTCTTTTTTTCCATTGTGTATAAGTTGGAAAAGAAAGCAGAACTTTTTCACACTGTTTGTTGTATAGCGGCATGGAAAATACTTGCAGGCAGGCAAGTATCGCTTCGGTGAAGTGGGCATTACTGTTTGATTCATTTAATTTTGCTACGTTGACACTAATTCCTCCACAAAATAATGAAGACGATAGGGCTAGAAAGCTTTCTGTAGCCCTGAACAACAATAGTATTGCCTTGAGTGCTTTTTTTTGTAAGTTTTACAGCTAAAAATTATTGAACTTATTTTAATTTCTACGATATTATGTGCAGATTACATGGATTAAAAAGAAGAAACATTTATAACTTTCATGAAAATTGCTTGCATGGCAGTCTTGTCGAATTATTGATTGCTTTCTGTATAAGTGGCTTCTTTAATTTGCTTGAAGCATTAAGAAATTATTTTGTTACTAGGTATTATTATCACTGGGGCAATATGGTGCTTGAAATTTTCTTTTGCATTATGGTTAGGTTTCCGAAAAACATTTCAAAAAAATCAGAATGATAAAAAAGTAAAATTGAAGTTGCACTTTGAAGACTTAACTGATTTTTTTCTAGTTAACACGAGAAAGACTGCACGGCGAACAATACTCATGGTTTATGTTGATTCATAGTGTCACATTTATTGCAGTCGTGTTAATTAGATGTCGCTTGATCACAACGATACGTCAAAGTTTTTTTTTAAACATTTTTTCCGTGTTTACTTATGATGGTCAAATTATATCACTGAAATGTTTCGTAGATTTGCATTATTTATCGTACCTTTCTAAAGTTACCTACGAGACTTTTTGAAGAGAACGGTTTAGATGATGTAACTGCTTTTGTCTTTGACAAGCAATGCATATTACAAGCCTTAGCAATCTTGCCATAGTCTTCAGTCAAGGGCTCGAGTTATTCCTCATCACTAATAAGCATCTCGTTACGAAAATCGTTTTGCTACTGACAAGATACTTCATGACAACTTCACTCAAAATTTGTTTTGATATCGTTTGTCTGTGTCCTTCATCTTTCCATTTTTTGTTTAACTTACTGTTCCTAAAGTTATCTGTTTATACCTCACTGTCAGTCATCATCTGTATTACTGCTGGGGAGCAGGAGGTAGGTCTTTCACGTTACCCGGAATAACCCAGTAAAATATGGAGTTTTAGAAGCAGCTGTCTCTAGCAAGCAGAAAGAACTCCATATTTTTGTCTCTAATGAAACCCACGCTTTGCCGAGCATAATGTGTCTGCGATCTTACGACTGTGATGCAGCAAAGAGAATTCTTGAAAGCTGTTATCGCTTTCAATCGTCCTCATCAGTTTTTATCTTCGCATCCATGGATGACCAGATTAATTAAGGGTATCTGTTTCGGAGCGTATGCGTAATTAATTAGCGGGTTTTTTCTTCCCTACTATCTTCTAACTTTATTGATAGTCGTGCTCAGTTGTTTATTTTTGCCGCCGATGCATAAATCTTAGGTATTCTTGTTGTTAGGACATTAAAACTAGTCGTAACGACTTTTACCTCATCGAAACTATTGTCTTTCAAAGGCAACAATATGTTTTTAATACATGAAATTAGATTTGTTTGTCGCGTATAATTGGATTTAAAATTTATGTAAGAAGATGCTCTTACGGTAGTTGTTCACTTGCCAGGTATACTGTGTGACATGCGTCGTAGCGTGAAATAAGCCTGGTCTGTTTCAGAGTCTTACAAAGACACGGAACAGGACAGTAACATGGAGCAGTACACCAAAGATGTAAAGTAGTGGCAGGGTGATTAAGATTATTTTTAAATCTAACATACAGTTGAAAGTAGTGGTGGATATCTTGTTGCATATTTTGTTGTGTTCGATTTATCTAATTAAATTTTAAGGTACTAATTTTGTTACTGTTCGGAAAAAAGTTCACTTTTAAGTTTATTTCCGGTCATTACTATATCCGCAATATTGTAAATTATCATTCATATGCAAAAAAAAAAAGTTGATATCGATGTCGCACAAACTGGTCAGGATGACATAGAGGGGGAGGAGATCGAATCTGACAGCGAAGAAACGTTGCTGGAGCCACGATTCAAATATTCGAGGATTTTGAATAATGTACCTGGGGTAAGTATCGAACATTGCTTTTTTAAGGAAAAAGAATATAACGAATTTGAGGATGGGATCATCCCCGACAAATAAATGTTGAAAGCTTGGGGAAAAATATCCGACAGAGAAAAAAAAATTTGCAAGAGGTGAAATTAAGTGAGATCGAAACTTATTTGAAATATTGCTCAAATTCCGATAATAAAGTTTTTTCTATTTCGATTGCTTTATTACTAGATACTACGAAAGGATATGGCAACTTGCATGGCAATACATGATAAATTCGCAGCAGTGGGTAGTCGTTCTGGAAGCGTCTATATCATTGATCATTTCGGAAGTTTACATCCAGAAAATGTTAGTTTTGATTCTTCCGTACCATGTTTCATGAGAGAAGAGAATATAGCATTCAGACTGAGAAATACATAGTATTAGTTGGATTTCAATCCAGAGAATTGGCAGATGTAGTCAGTTTGAAGTTTGTTTTTCAGACACATTATTATATATTGTGAATACCTTTAAGATGCATCAAAAGTATTTCTGCTTTATAAATATGGATCTCCTCTTTTATAGACGCACTTTTGCCGGTTTCATGCAAGTACTAAAAGAAATAGAAGGAATTATTGTTTTTCAAACATTTATTTACTTACTTACTTACAAGTCAGCGCTACTGGTAAGGGTTCAACTGCAACGAAATTTCATTGATGGTCGGCCATTCACTATAAAGCAGTAGTTAGGTGATTATATACATTTAGACAACACGGCATCATCGATGTCCCGTCACGAAAATATCGATTGATCCGACAGGATCATACTTCGTCAGTTGCTCACAGGATGCTCGAGTCAGTGTTGCGGGAATTACCTCTTTCGAACTTGCCCAGGTTTTGTTTAATGAACACCGTTCTTTTGTAGTTCTTTCCTTATAATACTGTAGTTGAAATCTCTTGAGATAGTAAACGTACCTGCCTTACAGCATAGCTCCGGAGTGGAATTTATTTGAAAATGTTTTACATCTCCGAGGTAAAGATGAATTCTAATTATATGCATGCAAATCCTGTTCTGTGCTACAGTATGATCACATTTAATAAATTATTGTCTAATACAATTTTGCATTGATTTTGATGTGATAAAGGATACTTTAGAAATCATTTTTAAGAGTAAATGACTTTCAAAAATAGAATGAGGGGTATCGTTCCTGAAATATTACATCTCTTCGTTTCCTTATTATGACTGACAGCGAGGATGTAGAGTAATCAGACTACATTATCGTATCCGATACGTTGCTTGGTCTCTTCATCCATCGCTCCTAGTTTATCAGCAGCACTATTCAAATTTGAAATTACGACATCATGTCATTGTAGTTACAGGTTGTAGATTTAAAGTTAGCGGCGCGATCGGTAGCAATAGATCCGGATTTTACAAAACGTGGTTTCGGACATATGTTTGTAACCGGAGAAAGGAATTTGCTGTTGCATCGTCGAACGTTTTTCGGTAGCTACAAAGAAAAGGTCGTCATTTTTGTTGTGTATGCCTTGCATGCATTTTAAGCCTCGCTCATAAAATGTCTTCATATGAGATACCTTCATCATCTTATATGAGCTCTGTTTGCAACTGCTCTTTTCCGTTGATCCTTGATTGTTATAGATAAATGCATTACATGTGCACTACAACCACTAGAATAGTGATGTCATGCATTCCTACCGTAAAATGTTGAAACTCAACACAGACAGTCATAAATACGAAAATCTATTTTTTCTCTTCTTTCCACATTCCATCCCGTTAAATGTAACCAAAACTGGATCACTTTTCAGGTATTATATGAAGGTATGGATTGTGATGGAATGATTACACAAATTTCTTGGCAAGATTGCTGCATTGCTTTTACGAATGAAACAGGAACTAGGATATTTGATAAGTGAGTATTAGACGATTTCTAATCTTACCTTATTTTACTTAATCCACTAGCAAAGGTTTGGTTTTGGATTATTTTCTTCCATTTACAATTTATTGATGATGCTTTCATAACTGCTCTGTCAGCGATGTTGTTTACGTAGCAGTGCGATTCAACTGTTTTTGATAAGCTCAATATCTTGTTTTCTTTCCGAAATGCAAACCAGTTACTCGCATTAGTTCCATCTACACATGAAAAACACTCAACACTTGCAATCAAAGCTCGTCCGTCTCACTGTTGGATCAACAATGAGACCCTTGCAATTGGTTGGTACGATACTGTTTCCGTATGTATAATTGTGAACTCATCTGATTCACAGGTAATTTTGCACAAACTTCTTCAAATTTTGAATAGGCTTAGCTGCTTCCACAAATTTGTTGTTAAGGAAGTTCCATCGAACAAAAATAAACAAGTGGAAGTGCATTACGCTTGGAAAGTCGATATGTATATAGTTGATATTTCATTCACACTTAGTGATGATAAATCATGTTTCTGGAAAGAAATAACGATTTTTGGGATGAAGAAGACAACAATTCAAAATGTACATCTTTCTTGTTCATTTCATAATTTGCTTTTATAATATTTAAAAGGGAGTGTTAGTTAAGAGTTTATTCATTTAAACGTTAATTGATGGTGTTGTTATAACGTTGAGTAATCTGTCCTCTTCACTTTTTTATTAAAACAAATAAATGCTAGGACGGGCGAAGGAATAACTGCTTTACTTTCTTTCCACCATTATATCCTGGAAAAAGATCTTCACTACAATTTATTTGCAAGTATTTTTAAGCCTACTAAGAATGAATGTGAGATGGTACTGGCGCTACTGGAGCCAGAGGATCCAAGCACATTTAATTTGACTACCGAAGACAGAATCGAGATGTATACTTCCGACCGACGCAACCTTTCTTTATTTCACATGTCTTCTCTTCCACATGAAAATGTGTATTTTTTGCTTGGCTGTCAGGAATTCATTGAGGTTAGCTTTTCTCTTTCTGAAACATAAATTACCGCGTTATCTATTACTGCATGTACCCGAAAGAAATTTGATCAGCTGGTCTTTTGTTGTTACTAATTTTAAGATCTAATCTGAAATCAAAGTAGTTTGAAAGTGCAACAGCTTCACTGTTTATAATTACAGTACAGCCACTGCTTCATAAATACGTCACCTAACCATATTTTAACAGCGGCACATTTCCTGCCGTAACAGTACTGACTGCAACGGATTTATTGTTTCTTGCAGGCCCAACCATGTTCGGCCGACGATCGAGTACGATGGTATTTGGAGAACGATTTACTTCGTGATGCAATGCAATATGCAAATGAACACAAAGCTGAACTTGAATATTTAGATCCTGTTGATATTGGAAGACGTTATTTGCGCTCTCTCATCGAGCAAAAACGTTTCGCCGAAGCTGCAACAAATCTCAAAGCGGTCTGTGCAGAATTAATACGCAAGCTTTATTTATTACTCCATTTTTTTTCCGTTTATTTAAATATACAACACCATATCTCTACCAGATTTACCCTGCTTCTATATAAGGTCATGTAAAAAATCCTCTCATCCGTAAATTCTGAGATTAAGTATCGTTTAATTATTTTGTAGTCGATTTAATTTAGTTTTCATTGATTTTACTAAAATATTTCTTTGTTCAATATTATGCAAATCATTTAATAATAAGGTATGTGGACGTCAAAAAGATCTGTGGGAATATTATGTAAATGAATTTGAACAAAATAATGTGGTTCTTCAATTGGCAAAATATCTTCCGGTAAAGGATCCTCAGCTGGAACCGGAATGTTATCAATGTGTACTGATTGCTGCATTACACAACCATCCAGTTTTATTTTATAACCTGGTCAAAGTTTGGAACCCAGACTTATTCCGAGTAGGTAGGTACTTAAGCTTATTCACAAAAACTTATTCACTCTGTCATGCATGGTTTATGTGAAATTTTTCGAATTGCAAATGAAGAGCAAAGGGGAAAATTTCCGCTTCAAATTAAGAGTTGTAATGCTTCAGGTGCAATAACCGATATGGCAATGAAACGGATTGTACATGAAAGTGTGAATCCCCTATCAGAAAATGATGCGGTAGCTATTTATCGATCCCTGGCGCGACTTTATCTTTACGAACGAAAATATGATAAGGCTTTGATGCTTTACATCATGCTAAACGACAAAACTGTTTTTCAGGTCATCGAGAAGTATCATCTCTTTGATCTAGTAAGTCTACACTTTTGTGATCTATCAAATTTAACCACTCCAATTTCATAAGAAAAACTTAATTTTTCTGGAATACAGCATTAAAGTGTTTAGAAAGTATTCATGCTGTTTGTCCCATTCCTCAAGCAGGATTTCGATTCCAACAATCAAAAGATGGAGAGTAAAGAGCTAGAACAAAAACATGAATGCATGAATTATGTCCCACATCATAGGTTAAAAATGACTTGACAAAGCTGATGGGTATCGATACGAATTTGACAATACGACTGCTAATTGAAAATGCCGGAAGTCTTCCAACAAAAACAATCCTAACTCAGCTCACAATGTATCCGAAATTACAGGTTTATTTTGTTTTTTTTTTTTATTTTTCTGTTTAATTTTTAAGAAGAAATTTGACCGTTATTAAACAGTGATGTTTTTCAGATGGCGTACTTGAATAGTCTATTTGAAAGGAATGAAGGGGAGGAATTTATTGATTTCGCTATAGGACTGTATGCTGAAAATGAACCGCGTCTTCTTCTACCGTTCCTTCGAAAAACAGCAATCTACGATATAGCAAAAGCCATTAATATCTGTGAAAAAAAGCAGTACATCAATGAGGTTCGTTGATTTGACGCTTTAAGCACGACTCAATTTTTAATTCATATTTTAATTGTGTTTTTTTATATATTTTTTAAATCATCCTAGGAAATGGCACGAATGACGTAATTATGTTAGACATGTCAAAGCAGAGCTCGATTTACCCATCCAGACTTAGCATGGCGGAGTATGGGATTGCCATCGCAGTCGACCGTGGCTTAGAATCGTTATAAATTATTGTTATCGAGTTGAAAGCTCGAGGAGTATAATATAATTTTCAGATGATTTATTTGTTGGGAAGAAGTGGAAATCGTATGAAAGCCTTAGACTTACTTGTAAACAAGCTTGGTCGAATTGATAGTGCAGTTGACTTTTGCCGTGAAAACGACGATTCGGACTTGTGGAATTCACTGGTTGATGCAGCTGTGAAACGACCGGATCACATTATGGAGCTTTTGAATACTGCTGGAAAATACGTTAATCCACTAAACATTATTGAAAAGGTTACTTTTTTTAGTTACATAAAATATTTCGCGTCAATAGCACGACATGTATTACCCGTTACTGTTGGCTTTTCGAATCTTTCATTTTACTGCATGCGTGTAGTGGAGACGGACTTCCATCTTATTTCACAAAAAATGAAGCTCTGAAAGACCTAAGTTTAGCTTAACAGCAAGGGTACGCTGGTAAGTTTGGTAATCACTTCCTGTAAACTCTTATTTTAAAACTTGGAGAAACTTATTTCAACAAAATATGATCGTGATCTTCGAAAGCATAGAACTGGTGTCTTTTGGGGGAACATTCCGATTTTGAGCACTTCACCTTCCAGAAAGCTGTTTATTGCTTATGCTTAGACTGTGCCAATTATTATAAGCATCCCATGTTTTTAGATTCCAGAGCAGATGGACATTCCTGGGTTAAGAAATTTATTGGTAAAAATTTTGCGTGATTATGAATTACTCGTTCAAATGCAGCGTGGATCTTTGCAAGTAACAGAAGCCGATAGCAACCAACTTTTCGCAAAATATTTATCAAATCGTAAACGTTCAACTTTCATCGGTTTCGATCAATATTGCATTGTGTGCAGGTGAAAGAACACTTTGAAATTAATACAATTTAAATTAGACATTTCAACGCTTCTTTTTCCTCCTTATAGTTCGATTTTAGGGTAGCTCTACTACAACGCGAAAAGCCTACCGATTGCAGACATCCGAGTAGTGATATCACTGTTTACGGTTGTGGGCATTTAGTACATACCCGTTGTCTCTATGCCCCTCATTCAGAGAAGAATGCTAGATGTCCTACGTGTTATGGATTACGTTTATATGGAAAACCTTAAGGTGATCACGTTTTGGAAAACCTTAAGGTGATAAATCACTGTTTACGAAATCCTATGGGGATAATTCTTCCTAAGAAACCACATGTAAAAAATTCCAAGTTTTTTGCAGCAGAAGTATCTGTTGCGATATCGGCTGATAAAGTTGAGTCACTTATTGAATCAACTTTTATGATTCTGTATTAGATTATAGCATGAACTGCTGTAAATAAAATTTAACGAAATTTGCACTCCTACCTAAATTCTGTACTTTAAATGGTATACATGGCTTTGAAATAATTAAAGCATCTCTAGCACGGCTTGCCTTTTGCATCCGAAATTGTATTATGTTTGTATTTTACATGTCAAATCTATAACCATGTATAATGTTAAACATTTCTGCTAAATATTATTACCCAAGTGCAAAATGGTAATTCAAATACCGACCCTGCGCAGTCTTAATATCACAGCAATGCCTCCGTAACTATTGTTAATAAAACTGGCATTTTATGCTATATTTGTAAGGACGACACCTAACCAAGCCATGCCCTCAGTAACGCTTTAGTTGTAAGACGTAACTCCGATAGACCTGCAAAACACTTATTGCCTAGATGGAAGGATGTAAAAATGACAAAGGAAGGATGTAAGGATGTCAATGGGGAAAAATTAGGTTCCATTTACGTCAAAAAAGTCGCTACCGATCACGAGACCTGAGCATTTAGTTTTTGTAATAAATAATAGTGTATAAAAATGAGAACTGAGTAATAAGAAACTCAAACAACCAAACAATTATACGTACGTTGAAAAAATGTGAAAGGGAAAAATTAAACAATATTAGGGTCCGGATAACGACCCATGTACCTCACAGTATATTTTAATGTTTTGCATCGATAAGCAATGGAAGGAGCAGAAAGCAAGACGTAAAGTGTTTGGGAGAAAAGTGAACAAGATAAGTCCATTTATTTGTTAGTGTGATAAGAGACTACTAATAAACGGTATCTCAACAATGAAAAGACCATATTATTTTTATTACGTATTGTTTCCAGCAAAATACAAAAAAACGATATGTTGGTGATGGATATCACCAGTTTTTCAGGAAGTCAATATATAGGTATACTAAGTTTATAAGCAAGATGGATAAATGGACGTTAAATCCTGGTCCCAACAAAAAGTATAGATATCACACACAGCCTTGAAACAAGATTTTGTATAACCTCAACAGGATACCTGGATAAATGGGTTTCCAACTAGTCAAAAGTAAACAACTCATTAAACAATTTCGAATTTGCCAGTTTGGAGATGGGAAATTGGTTTAATAAATTAAATTAATACTTCACCAACACGGTTAGTACAAACTTGCCACTACTGAAATTTTACTGGTGAAACGTGTATGAAAAATTTCTTAATGGCATGCATCGCTGGAAAATGTATCCAAATCATCAGTGAGTGGATTAAAACATTTTAAAATAGCAAACAACCAATGTCCGAAAACTGCACCCGCAATTACGGCTATGGTTAACCAAACATTATACGTCATCGCAATAAGCATTAGGCAGTACGCCAGTGTCACTTGTACGAGATAAAGGACTGCCTGTAATGTAATGACAATTTATCTTAATGCTATACCAAATTTCACTCTTACTATACCTGTAATTGAGAAGGAACTAATCAAAGTAATAATTATAGATGCACTTACTTGCAAGAATCGGATTATTGGCGAGGTCTCCCTCCTTGTTGTCCTGAAAAATTGGAAAAAAAAGTATATAATTTTGAATTTTACATTTGACATACAAATACACTGGCTAGACCAGTAGAACCCTTAAAATTCCTTTTTGACGTGGTGAAGTCCACTATAATATTTGCCAATTTTAGTAATTTCGATATTCTGTTGACGCAGATTAAAATATAAAACTGAAGCTTCAAAAGCGACTGGGAAACTGTTTACGAACGTTGTAATAATTTTCAGAAAAAATTTCCATTTCAATAAGTATTTCTCAATAACCTAAATGGCAATCGATCATTTATAGAGCTACAAATGCGCAAAAGGATTACTGCTCAACCTGTTCGAGACACGCTGGTAACCAGGTGGTAGAGTGACCGTCAAAGGAGCAGATACAGAAGAGTTACAAACAGTACGTTTATCATCTTGCTTTACTTCATCTTCTTTTCCTTCATCATTGGTATGACGGCAACTCGGTGGACATCGAGCAGCGGAAAGCTGCAGATAAACACGAAACCACTTGATCCACTCGTAAAAACACGCAATTATGAAGATTAATAAACACGAAAGCAAGAGACCTGCAATTACTGCCGAAGTTAAACTACTAGTTTGAATAAATATATTGTTATCAGTGAAACTGTTCCCTTCAATTTTCACATGTATATAACAACATGAATAACAGCGAGTTAAGAAAAAGATGAATTAGGCTCTGGAAATCATAATACCAACGTTCAAAGAAAATGGGAAAGTTTCTGTCCTAACGAAAACAAATAACAATCTGATAGTCAGCGAATTAGCAAAGATGTTGAAATAATTAACCACAGAATGATTCAATTTTCCAAAATTCGAATAAAATTATTTCATGATAACCAAAATGAAACCACATCTTCATAACATGCTCTCCATGTTCATGTTGATGGCCATGTCCTTTTCCATGGTTTATTAATTCACCATCCATTTCATGAAGGTGATAATGGTCTACCTGTCCGAGCATTTCCTCCTTGTCCATTATTTGAACGCTATGCCTCTGGCTCTCTTCAAAGGAAAGAAAATGTTTTATAAGCAGCAAACAAAAATGAATATGAAGAAATGTTGAGAATTCGTTCTGTAATTTCAAAGTAGATCAAAACTGTATAGCGTACAAGTATGAATAAACTTGCATATGAAATTAACTCTACCCATATTAGTCTCTGCTTTTTACTCGATAGTGCCTTCCGCGGCGATACAGTGCTGTCTGAATGAAATGCAAAACATTACCTAAGCTCATATGCCAAGCAAATCGCCATAACATGGGTCAATGTCCCTCCATATTCTGCAGTACACATCATCTTGCTGAATAAATAAAAACCTGATATATTATACTTCTTGTAATCATAATTAGTCGCTAATTCTTCGAGAAAGCTTTTCACACTATCTAGCCGATCAAATCTTGAAAGACCACTGCTGTTTGTTGGAGATGCATTCAGCTTTCCATGTGCGGGACGTGATGCAGCGCTCATGATTATCTGAAATATGATAAATCCCATAGCTAATGAATCACTCTTTTGATTTCTTGCATATAACCGAAATCCGTAAAATCACAAGCAAGTAATGCAAAATGATTATGAGGCAGTAAGCGGACACGCATCGGTAAATGAATCAGAGCCTAAGATACTGCTGAAATTTCTAGCATAGAGTGCCAATGAGGAAATTAAGCTGGATCCCACACCCCACTACTGAACTAGACGACTGAGACAACAACCTCAACAGATTCAAGCAAGATCAATATGGCGAATTTTCTCCAATGACTTGGTCAGTTTTCTTTACAAAAATTTGAAATTAAACCCCAACCATATAAGCCAGACAAGTCTGTATGTACTGATAACCAATCCGAAATAGAGTTAAAAATAAACAGTGTACCAATCAACCACAAGTGCTATTCACAATAAATGACAAAAATGAGAGCAGCCACGTATATTAAATTGCTAATAGCTATAGTTATTATTTCCGTCTACCATTTAATAATTGAACCAGTAATTAAAATCCCACGAAATATTGTAGAAGAGTAGCTGAAACAATATTTCGTTTCGAAGAGCCACTATCAACAGTGGACGAAAAACTACGAAAGGTGAAACAGCTACCTTGCATAATTTGCCCATTTTCCAATACTACTAGATCTAATATCTATATGATACAGATTCAAATGTCCCCTGATGAAGGTACAATGCCAAGTGCTATTGATAATAGCGAATGTAAATAGGCATTACTGATCACACATCATTCCTCATGTTCGAATAAACAACCGTATTTCTAATTTTCAGTTCACTTTTAAACAGTAACATGATATGACAATAAGAAAATCGACTCTCAAATATGCTATCTGATCTACAATGCTTTCAATTCCAATGTCTAAAGAGGAAGAAATACACAAACAGGCAGAGAGTATCATCATTGAGCGAGGAATAAATTTTGAAAAACTTCACAGAAAATAACAAAGACATGAAATTCTCCCTCGAAAATTCTCTTACAGGCTATGAACAGAGTTAAAGGGAACATCGTCAACAAATGCAATTCAAAAAACACATAAAAATGCTTTCATTTGGAAAAACATCCATTGGATTCTTCAATACCTACGCAACATGAAGTGGCATTGAGGACAACTTTCAAGAGGGTTATGGAAATAAATAACCTTTCATGAAAACCCTCAAGTTTCATTTCCGGAGAATGTAAAGCTTACCTCCAGCGTTTTCTGAAGTTTTCGTTAGTAAATAATTTTTGGAAGGACCGAAATCTAATAAAAAAGGTTAAAATGTATGACATTAAAGAGTTAATAACTAATTAAATTAAAACACAGAGTCATTAATATATTCCAGAGGCATAAAATGAAGGTACTGATAAGTCGGAAATTTCAAAAGATATTTAAATATAGAAAATCTCCAAACAAACCGCAATCACCGACCGAAGAAAAATAAGTTCTAGTGAAAAACGAAAACATTGGTAAAAATGAAAACACTGCTTACCTTAACCATTAATCATGAAAGCACTGCTTACCTAAGCTATTGATCAGGATGCAAAAACTTATATTTCTTAAACTTCATAAAAGAGCTCATTAGCAAGCGCACCATATTTACAGATTCTTAATATTTGCAATGTCATTATTATCTTTCTGTGTTTCAACTGTTCAACTTTTCACCATCGGAAAGCATACCTACTAATATGGGTAGTACCGCTGATAGTTCATCGTACTTTCGAAAAATTCATGACTTCATTTAGTTTTAAAATCTTGATAGAACTAAATCTGGCAAATGTTGTCTGCCAAAAAAGTATTAACCACATCGCGTCGAATAACTCAATTACTTCGATCTTGATATCACGATGAAAAAAACATTTTTCGCAAAATCCTTGACTATGCAATTTCCAGGGGCAAAATATCAATTACGCTTTCAAAAAGAGACAATGGTGTTGCAAAAATGAAGAAACTTTGTTGAAGAATCATTTTTTTTACTGTGGGATATTTCAGACAAATGCTATTCCTTCGTATTTGAACTTGCCAAAGAGTGGGACTTCTTCAAGCAAAACGTGACCCATTTCATGATTAAATACTGTTACATAACTGGCTACTGGGAATCCATCTTTTTCCTCTGATTTTAATGCCACAATTATTCGGTCATTCGTACCAGGAACAAACTGGAAAGCCGAAAAGCCTCTTGCACTGCTTAATGGTCCAATCTGCTGATACTTGATGTTAGAAAAGTCCTCCGAAGCAATAAGTAAATAATTTGTGCCTGAAATAAGAAATACGAATACAATAATAAGTTTGTTAGTCATATTTAACTGCCACTTTTCGCCTTTAAATCCGAATAATTAAACACGAATAATTAAGAGCCAAACAAGAGAATCCAGAATATTTCTGATTTCAACTCTCTTTTAATCAGCAGAACCCAAAATTCCCATGACATATGTTTAACCTATATTTTGGGCACGTAATCGCAACGCAATTGAGTCTTGTACAGCTGCGCAGCATTATTACCTGTCCTACCGAATTAATAAATGCTATAGGGAAATATTTTGGACTGAAATTTGAGCCTTATTTCCTATGCGCTCAAAAATTTTAAATTTTAAAATGTGCCTGATACACACAAGAAAAGTAAGTATTCACTGGCCTCTCTTTTCATCCTCTGCTTCGCTGTATGCTAATTTACTAGCTCTTCTTGGCAAAAAGAACCACTTCTTGTAAATTTCTGACCACTGAACTGATTCGTGTATCATATAACCAGGCCATTCAATCCCAACTGCTGAACGTAATTTTTTGTATTCATTAACCCAATTAATATGTTCGACGCTGCCCTCAGGAGTTACAAGCTGAAAATATGCAGTATGAATTCGTTTTTAAAAACAGACACTTTTCCAAAATTCATATACTCCACAATACTTGGATTTCAATTGCAAACAAATAATGTAAATATACAACAGTTAATAAGCTGAGAACAAAAATAACCTGGCCTTCTTTTATAATACCGTTATCTTGCAAAAAATTCACTATTTTATTCGAACTACTTGGTCATTTTTTAATGTGCTTTCAATTCCGTATAAAAAATGTTAACTTTTGTAACAGAAAAGTCGGTAATTGTGAATGGAAAACTGTTGGTTCACTGTAATTAATTTCTGCTACAAGAGTACAATAACTATTTTATGCATTTATTTTTTATGAATTATGAGAATGTACCTTGATCCACATCGGGTTCTCGTTGATAACAACACCTTCTGTTGTTGTCCATTCTTTCCCAAGTCCACCAACGTAAAGATTCCCATTCTTAACCGTCATCCACTCACCTTTGAAACCTTTTGTTGTATTTCCAGCACCGTCACTGAGATAAATCTTAAATTGGTGTAATCTTGCACTCTGCCTTAGAACCACAGAGTTTTCAAAAATACAATTCGAAGAAAATGGTAGAATCTTTATACCAAATAATCAAAGCGAATGAAAAAAATCATCGTGCAAAAATCAGAGTGAAAAACAACCCAGGGATAAGCCACGCCTTGTTCTATACGATAAATAATTCCAGTTCGGTCATCTATCGATAATAAATTTCCATCAAAAATGACAAGATCCGATAGCTCCATCGACCGTCCACCACCAGCAATTGTCGAATAAAGTGGAATCTACATGAATAGCTTTATGTACATGCACAATGCGCTTTTTTTGTTCCTGTTATGGTACGGCTAGCAAGAGGAGATATAACACTCACAAGCAATCATGTCTGATAACTTCAACGTCTACAGAAGCAAAATATTTTCAAAAGCCAATTCATAAAAAGCATAAGAAAATTTACTGGTAAACATATTTACTGATGGAAATTCAAATCCATTACAGAGTTCACAATGGAAGCTAACTTGCAGCGAAGTTTTGCTTACAAAAAATCGACAAATACAACCTGCTCATTGCTGTTCCATTTGATAGATGCTTCAGCATATTCCTTATTCACCGTAAGAACACCAAATTCTATAAAGCTTTGCCACAGATTTTCCTCCGTCGGATGTTTACTACTTTTGTCGAGATCCGTCACAACCATTATACGGAACTGACGGGATCCATCGGCCAACAAAACTTCATGTCCTATAAAAAAGTTTGTATTAGAAAAGTTACCGTGAAACTCGAATCTTATAATGATTACTGTAGTCCCTCCCGAAAAACATCATTTCCTTAAAGTACAAGTAAAATATCGTGGGTAGTGGAAGGTAGAACAAACTGCTCCAATATATCTCAGTTGTGCAGTGCTACAGGAAATATTGATGATCACCAAGTGAATTAATAATGTAGTCTTGCAAAGCCATAATCGGAATGAAAAACCATGGACCAAATGATCTATGAATAATTCATCCTTAAATGGAAAATATCAGCATTAATGACCACTCAGTATTTACCGAGTTGTGACATATTATACGGTCGACGATGGCACCCTGGTTTTTGCATGTTTCTCGTTAATGAAATGAATGATGCACATAGAATAGCTATGAGTACAGCAACAGTTATGGATGAACCGGTTGGCAACCCGTACGTATCATTCTTCTGCATTTTCGTGCATATTTTGAGATTAGCCATGCAAATGAAATTCGTATCAATTATAGCGGACTGAAATCATTTCACGTGATATACCACAAATACTACGTCCAACAACTACTCACCCTTTTAAGATCGGTCCTTAAACGCTACGCACGAATACTTTGTTAGAGGAGCTGTCTCCCAAACAAAAGTGTTTTTGACGAATACAAGATTATCAAGAGATAAGCTCGATTTCATCGCTTCAAAACAATTCTAAAACACAAACGATAGCACAGAAACGGAAACCACCATACCCAACCCTTCCTCTCCCTTCATAAATTACCATTCGACGGCGTTTTCCGCAACTCGAACGCAAACCACTTCCGCTCCCCCTCCTCCATCATTTCAGCGAGACTTAGCGCAGTTAGATTAGAGTTAGCTTGGAGCTATGTAAAAAC
The DNA here is from genome assembly GCA_963070105.1 of Litomosoides sigmodontis. Lineage (NCBI taxonomy): Eukaryota > Metazoa > Nematoda > Chromadorea > Rhabditida > Onchocercidae > Litomosoides > Litomosoides sigmodontis. The sequence goes on from OY718807.1 coordinate 10,271,246, forward strand.
TTGTGGGCGATTTAATATTTCAAGAGTTCTGCCGACAGGTAATGAACTTCTCACTTCACGTTCCATATCATAATTAAGTCTCCTTTCCTGACTGACTGAGGCACTTTTCAGCAAAATAAGATTATGAAAGAGGAGTTATAGATTAAGGTGAGGGTAGCGACTGACGATAAGCAAGGTGGCGACAAAGAGTTAACTCCCATTCTACCTAACAGCTGCCCTCTCCGATGAGTTGGGATTGTTGAGGATGAGAAGTGTATCATTCAGGACAGTTAGCGTAGGGAGCCTGGACGAGTGCACTGAAAGGAATGAGAATGATAGTAGTTGTTTGACGGCTTCCAGCTAGAAGAAGATGCTATCAAAATTTGAGAGAAGGGAAGAAATACTGATAACAAGTACTAATATCATCGAGCTGTAGAGCATTTCGCCGTCGCAAAAGTGACTGTAAGGGGAAGCATTTGTAGTTTTGAAGGCGAAGTAGTCCCTCTCGAGAATCGCTCCAGCATTATCGGTTTTCGGTACCATCTGCTCTACGGTTTACTCGAAGATGCAACAGATATGAGTATCTTGAGGGCTTCAGCTTTATCTTTTGCTAACCAATGGAATCTCCAGTGTGTCCACATCTCCTAACTGTCCCAGTTGACTTAAAATATTACTGCAACATATCAGCATCATATCAAAGGATTGCTCCAAAAATTTGCTCGGTCCTGAGCACCTTTTCACTTTCTGACGCAGAAGCTGAAAACTATCAGTGGTTACAGCAAGCCGCTATTAGTTTAATCAGTCTAGGCAAAAAAGCAGCTCCGTTCATTGAGTGCCTTCCATAATATACGTTTTGAGAATGTGATATTTCTTTGAATATCGACGAGTTTTTCTTAAACAGGTTGAAAAGTGGGAACAAGGGGAGGAAGTTAGAATTAACAATAACGGAGATCTCTCCACTACTTGGATGCTTCGTAAAAACATCAATTTACAAACGCAAAAATGTTTTGCAAAAGAGTTAGAGGTAAAAGATGGCAAAGTAGAACTGACTATTCTAGTCATGGCACAATGAGATACAACTGCAACTACAGCATGGAGGGAGCAAAACGAAAGAATTTCAAGCGATGCTTGCCAATGTTTCTCAGGCGTTTCGTCAGTGTTTCACTACTGATAGATTTGCGTTAAATGTATTGCGGAAGAAATTAACTTAATTGATTGACTGCCTTTATTCTCAAGTAGCTGAACTCCAAACGGTTTCATAGTTGTTTACTTTTGTGACAACAATAAAACAGTAATATCTCCTCAGATAGCAAAAATTTTATGGAAAATTTATCAAAAAGTACAATCACAGACTCAAAACAGCTGAAAAAATTGAAATATAAACAGACAATAGAGTAGTCCTATTCATAGCCCAGTATGTCTCTTCTCCATTTTGAGATGCATTTTTTTCCAAAACTAGATAAAAATGTTTTCTATAACATCTGAAGGCTGAAAGGGAAGATATACAGCATACAAATTTTCATAAGAGATAACAATAATTTTAACGCCTTTCCAGTGGTTCGATGCTACCTGAAAAACAACACCCATAAATACCGTAAGATCTATCGATCACATATCCAAAATTGTTTATAATGGCTTCTGTGACAGACATCGTGTTCCTCAATACACGCATATATCGGAAACATTATTATTTGAAAAGGAAATATCGGAACATAAAGAGATGAAATTACATTTAAAAAAGGAATTTATTCAAAAAAGAAACTTTTTGGTCGTGGCATTGGTTTTTTAATCATTGGGCCCGGAGGTGGAACACCAGAAAGAAGTGCCATTTCTGGAGGAGGAGAGCGACCATCATTTGAGCCACCAGACGAATAGTGCAATGTTCCGCTTTTACTATTTTGCTTACTAAGGACAGCAGGCATTGAATATCCGGGAATACACCAGGTCGGCAAGTAATCTGGATGAAAAGGACGACGGCCATGTGAACGTGAACGCATTCTTCTAGCTTCCTGAAAACGACACAAAAAGCCATTTATATCCAAAAAAGCAAGTTAATCAAATCAACAACTATTAAAAGCAACAAAAAAACATTTTCTTCCAGGAGACAGATGTTAAAGATTTTTGACTCACTTAGCCAATATGGGCTACATTACTTGGGTGGTTAACTCTTTTCTGCGTAGTATGATAAATTTATTCCATGCAAAGGAGTAGTCAAATTTACAAATAGTCCTCTATAGCACTTCCAATTGACTTTATAATGGAAAGCTTGATGAGTGAACCGACCTTCTTATGACGTGATTGCAGATTACCTACGTCAATATTATGCTCTCGTTCTCTAACACTTCGTCGTTGTTTCAATCCTCTACTCTGGCTTACATTACCATTTTCTTGCACGACATCATTTAACTGAGGATCCACCTTTTTTAACAGCGACGATTCTCCACGAGATAAAAAAATCTACAATGAAGCCAAAACATAAGTAAGCTGAATTCCTTACGGACCGTAATCTGAACTCCACCTAAGAATGAGTTTCACATTACTTTAGAAAAGCCTATCCAAAAGACAAACTGAATTGGAAGGACAGAAGAGGAAAGAAGGAAACATACATGGAGCTAGGTTAGATATGCGCTAATTTCAACCCTTCCTTTTCCCTTTTCACTCTAATTCCTTTCATTTTTGCTGTACAGTGACTAAAAAATTTATCCGTCAAATAAACGAATGTTCCATTAAACTGTTATCTGTAATCAGCTCTAATTCACTCAAAACTTTATGTAAAGCAAACCTCGGGTGACTCGTCATCCCATAAAGGTCGTACATGGGGCAATAACGGTGGTGCAGCTAGATCATTGTTAAGTGATATACCATAATCACGGTCTGATGATGATGACGCCGAGATATTCAATACGTTAGCATTGTCAAGTAAATTAGATGGTGGGATCGACATATGGGCTTGCTCCAATGACTGCAATTTGAAATTTCAAGGACAAAAAAATGTGCGATAAAAGGCTAATCTTGCTCGCAAATAAAGATGAGTAAAACCATCACAAATCCCAGAAAACCTGCTGCTGCTGCAGAGCTGCTATCGTCTGTTTACATTGACGTATTTCATGAAAATTACGCGTCTCCAATTTGGCATATTCTGATTTCAAACGCTTTAATTCTTGATCAGTTTCCTACAAAGCAAAAGGCTTTGAGCTATCAACATACAGCTATTCAAAAACCACTTTAAATAAATGCTATATCCACCCTAACAAAATATCAATCGTCAAAAAACAAACTATAAAAAAACGTATGCAAATATCTAATTTCATTTATCTAACAACAAATCATGGATTAAAAAGTGTACATTTTCGCAGAAGTAAGTTCTTCCTCATCGTCAGATAAGCGTCTCAAGAAAACATAGGCAAAACATGCCAATAGTCCAAAAACTATAAAATGAAACTGGTTGAATTACCAATAATTTGAACTCCACAGCTTTTTTTTGGTCCTCCAGTCGCCTTACTTCTTTTTGCCATTTCATCAACTCATTACGTATCGTTTCTGTTAATTCTTCTGTACTTCGTAATTTTGCTTCCTTCAATTGAATAGAACGATTAAAATAACTACTTACAAATGTATAACTAGTGCGTCCCTTTTTCTCAAAAACGTACTCGTTCTTCGATCATTCCTAAAATTTTTTTGAATTGATTTTGCGCTTCAATCCTTTCTGCTTCCTTCGCTTCCACTTCTTTCAATCGTTTCGCAGCTTCTGCTTCCGCGAATTCAACCTTGCGCATCAAATGATCGCGTTGATTTAATTGCTTTTGCAGAGCCAACCTAAATATTCCATACTAGTAGCGCTAAAAGCTAAAGATGACATGAAAACTTTCAAAGAACTTCGTTGTAATCAACAAGGTACTATCTCCACCATATTTTCCCCAGAATCAGAAAATTAACAATTGAGTGAATTACTTAGTACAAAAAAAAGTCACCGAAATCTTATATTACTCTTACTCGAAGGAGAGATATAGTCATGTATAACCAAAAGAATGGTAATCATACAATCAAATGATTGCAGAATAGGAAGAAGCTACATTCTCTGCCACTAAAAATACATCAAAGTGCTTGTCCTTATCGGTTAGAATTGTAGTTCCAGTCATACTTTGCTAGGTCTAAATCAGACTCGACAGTCTTTAACTGCACTCTGAGTTTCGCAACTTCTATAATTTCGGTGGATGAAATTCGTGTGGCCGCTACATGATCCTTTTTTTGTCTTTCTGGTACTTCCGCTTTTGATTGATCGTCTACATCGAATTCACCAAAATCCGACCAACCACTTTCACCTAAACGAACCTCATAAACACAGAAAAAAAACGGGCAAGTTCTCGAGATTTTTTACACATTAATCTTGTTCCTTTGTAACTATACTTCCATTACATTTTTTCAAATGTGCATCTTATATGCCTGCTCTAAACTGTTTCGTTGAATCCATTTTATGCAGTTAAGAGAAGATGGAACACTTCTAAACGTTAAACACAGAGCTAACCATCCCAACGTAACCAAATAACAACATAGAATAATAAACGAATGGTAGCAAATGCAACAAGTGACAATAATAAGTGAATAAATAAAGAGAAGTGTACGAGCAAAAATTTCTAATTCAAATTAATCTACAGTATAAAAAAAATTAACCATTTATATCATCCTGTACTTGCTCTCCGTTATCGGCCTCAGCAGCTGATGATCTATCACCGGCGGTAACATTACGCGAATGATGAATTTCATTTATAATCTCTGACAACTGAACAATCTCGTTTTGAAGCTCTTCTACACGTTGCTGTAGTATTCTGCTTTCTGACAAAGACGTCTGCAAAAGTATATGCTCGAAAAGTTACTTTTCAAAGTTTGATTTCTGTGGAAGAATAGACTTCTTTGAGAAGAAATAACAAACAGTTTCGCCATACAGCTTCTTGGATCACCCAGATTTAAACGTAAAACAGAAAAAATTTATTAAAAGAAACATAATGCACAAATCTAACTTTCAACTGATCTTTCAAGTTATTAACTTCGAGTGAATGTGAATTTGCATCCGACTCAAGGCGTATTAATTGTGCACTTTTTTTGGCAACTTCACTAACCAAACGTTTGTTTTCTTCACGCAACGTATCCACGGTGCCATGTATTTCACATGATTGCTTTGTTAGCAACTACAATGTATTTCTTTAAAAATATCATAGACAAAATCAGAATTATTCTGAGTCATAAACCCTGCCGTTAAATTAGTGACAACTTTCTCTTACTCTCGTTTACAAATGATAAAAGAACAATTCTTTCCGAATTCCAAAACATGCGTCACAATTCGCGAAAACTTAACTATGCTAAACATCTACTTTCCATATAATGACAAGTACCATTTATGATTTTACACTCATGATGAAAAAAAGAAAACCTCATTTTTTTCCCCAAGATTTCTATTCTGCTCTATTAAATCCGTGCATTTCAAACGTTCTTTTTCAACCATTTGACTAGCATCGTCCAATTCTGCTTTCAGATTATCATGTTCTTTCTCAAGCATATGACATCTACAAGGTAAAGCTTCAGTCTGTTTTTACATGATAAAGCCCAAAACAACAACTACAACCTTAATGAAAATGTAAAAATATAAAGAAAAAAACAATACTTGGTTTTCAACTGGCTCATTTCCAATTGCAAATTTTTCAACTGCTCGTCCGCCTCAGTATTCCACGCATTTTTCCTTTTCTCCATTTCAGCATGCAATAACTGAAACATACGATTAAAAATATCGAAAACATCTATGTTTATGTTTCATCGAAAATGACTTCATAGTCTGTATTCACAAAAAAAATCACGAAAATATCTTGCTGCCTCAGAACAATTTGGCAATTTCTCCAACTCACAGATCAATATGTACAAGATTAAGAAAAAATGTAACATTTTCATAGGTTTACGAAAAAAAAAAAGAAAAAAAAAGGGTATAAAGTGTGCGCGATACATATATATATATATATAAATTTACCATTATTTGGGCTTCACGTTCTCTGATAGTTGTCAGTGCATTGTGTAGTATTTTTCGATCAAAATTATCCTTGTCAAACGTATCCGCAAAAATTAGTGTTCGTAATAAATGAATAAACAAACAAACAGGAACAAAAACTGTCACCAAAACTCCTGCAAAAAAAAAGTTCGTTATATTTCACACAGAGAAAAAATGGAGATCGGACGGTCGTCATTAACAAATTACGAAAGAAATACATTAAACAAAATGAATTTTACAAGCCTCCATATATCAACAAAACAAATGAAATGCAGGAGGCAGACCTCCTAAATAAAGCTCAGGATATAGTTAAGGGTCAGTTTGTCGACGATTCCGAGCAAATTGCATAAGCAATACCTGCATCGTCAATGTTATTTATTGATGTGGGCAGCATATATCGCGCAATGCCAATAAATTTGCTGAGCCATCTCCTAATCACAAAGAAATATTCCGCATCCAACTTTTCATCATCCTTACGAGTGCTGTAAGCATCATCGCACTCACTTTTCATGCAGTAATCCTATAAATTGGAAGAACAATACAAGAAAACCCTCGACCATCATTTAAAGAATGACTAATCACATCTCTAATTTCAATTCCGCGTCATTATCTCGCTTCTTCTCAGAAGGCAACCAAAAAGCAGAAATAATCCGCTGCATAGCTGTTGGAGTTGCGACAAAACAGTGTTCACTAATGTATCTTACTTACATTTTATCTAATTAATCACCTTTTTCCCCTAATAATACTCTTCACTGTTCATTGAAAAATCAGCTACATTGCAAAGTCAACCAATAAGGACCACAAAATTTTTTTTTGATTCCATCAATGGTGGTTGTTTTTAAATAAATCAAATCAGTTTATCTGTCTATGAGGCATATATGCATATTGTACACAAATTTTTGATGAATTCAAAATTTATGCGATCCTTTTTAGCTGCTGAGTATGAAAATTTTTTGATGCTAAAAAGAATTTACTGATATAAAGAATTTAAAAAGAATTTACTGATATAAACTAGCATACCAATCCATTATCCACAGTATTTGCTTTCACTTCACCCTCTGTTTGTACAGATCCATCCGCATTCCCCCCCTCTATGTCTGTTCTTGCTTTAGGATTACTCTGTGTTTCCTAAAACATCGATAAAGCTAATGAAGAAGCACAAAACAGAAAGTCATTATAAGTCATCCGATAACCGATTTTCTTTCGATATTACTGATAATTTTCGTGTGTTTTTCTAATCTAAATATTTCTCCATTATCATAACGTTTTTCTTCCATTCAAGTGCAAGTAAGATTGAATCAGATATTCCAATCAGAAAACGAATAAGCTCCTAAGCATCTCAACAATTCCGGTCGAATACAACCACATTAAATTAAAAGTAAAACGATGCACTGTTTACCTTAGAAAAACTTTCACCATCATTTATTTCGGCCAATTCGTACGCAGACATGATTAAACTTTCCACATAGATATTAGCAATAATTTAACATCCAAACTGACGTACCTGTTCTTTACGTGAAATACTTTCGACTACTGATGCACTCGCGTCATTGAAACTTGTAGAATCTTTCGATGGTATGCGAGAGAGAGACTGAAATGGTGGTGGCTCTGGCAAATTATGGTCCACTGTGGTTGTTTCTACATCTTTTTCCTCTGATTCAGGTTCCATTTTTACTGCAGATCCGAATTCAGACAATGCTGTAGCCGGGTTAAGCTGTGGTGCAGCAAAGATAGCTGCCGTTGGCTCGGTATGAGGAAAAGCAGATACATTGTCACCTGTGAGGATCCCCGCACTATCACTTGGAAATGGCGCTGATTCAGTAGTATGATGCTTTTCCAGAGGAGATGATGGTGCTGATGATATAGAGAAAGAATTTGAATGACGGTTGTTTACTGGTATTGGCGATGTTCCATCTGATATCGTCGTTACCGACGGAGAAGGAGAAATTGATGAAGAGTCAACTGTTTTAGAAGAAATATTTGGTAAGGATACGTTAACTGAAGACAGAGAGAATTTCATTTCTGATGTATTGTCCGATGTAAGGCCGAGATTGGATTCAAGAACATCAACTGATGAAGGAGTTGTTATAACCCTTTGGTGAGGCAAATCAATATTAACATGCTGCATTGACACTGGATGAACGGGTTGACTGCGTAACAAATTCTGCGCATTCACATTTGCAGCTTGTGGAGTTTTTTCCTGTGGCAATTCAATTTCCGGAAGATTGTTTTTTGCTGCAAAATTGATGCTATTTGTAGCAGGTGAGGGCAAATTTCCCGATGTAGTTTCTTCTGCAGCTGACGGAATTCCAGGCACCATCACTTCAGGAACATCAGGAATGACTTCTGAGATTGGTCTCGCATCTGGTGGAGACATACGAGAGGCAGACCCATACATTAAATTTTGCTGTGCAGAAATTCCTGGCATGACCTTGAATTCAGATTCGAGACGAGAAATCTACAATAACAACAACCAAATAAATGTGCATGCTAAATCCAACCCAAAGCATTTCCAAACGTTAAAGAAGCACAAGCAAAAAAAACCATGCAGATCCTGAACCTTCTGCTGATGAACTGAAGTAACTGTCTCGCTATTTGTCTGCTGTGGTTCATTCGCTGCAACATTTACAACAGGAAGTGGTGAAATTGCCTGGAATTACGAATAGACGGTAAAGAAATCAGTGTCAATGACGGCATACTGGGGAACTTACGTAAGATCACTTTTAATACACCTCACCATAGCACACATTAAATCGTTTCACGAAAGCGATGAAATGTGTTTGACACAAACAGCCCTACGTGCACTAAAAATGGCTTTTCTCTATGAAACACTACGAAATATAAGAAACAGTTCAACGGCAGAGAAAGCTACTTCGGCTTCAGAAGAAAGTACAGTAGAGTGACGCGTATGCTGAACAATTCGGATGCGTTCATGAGAATCTGTGTGCACGCCATGACCATAATAATGTCCGTGTTCTTGTGGAAGACCATGATCAAAAGAATGGCCTTGTTCATAACTGTTTGAATGTTCATTACCTTGATGAATTCCAAAATATTAGTAACGAAAAAAAATAAACAGTCTGACCAAAAAGGAAAATATCAGTTCTAGTCAGAGTTGTCTTTCAACACTCGTAGAGTACCTTTCAATCAAAAATGAAAATTAAGCTAGAATATATCATTCAACTTTTCGAGTGGCAAAAGCTGGCAAAAGCTAAAATGGAAAAACGCAAAAACTACTTTGCAAATTAATAAAATCCAAACATATTTAATCCATCAATCCAGAAGCAAATTTACACCACTAAATTCAACAAAGAGAACCTTCAGTGTCAGAAAAGTAACCCAACGCAGCATAGTCGATTTGCTCTGTTGATAACTGTCTTTCGATAGAAAGACGCTTCGCGTTCACTTCATAGTCCTTAATTAACTCTGGCAATGCTGCTTTGATACCTTAAAATCATTTTTCCAGCAACAACTAACATAGGATAATAATATCCGAGATCAAATACGTTTCGATACATTCATATATAAAGCACAGTCATCAGGTAAGATGCAAAAATGAAGGCCAACTCAAATAAGAGGTAAGAGAAATTGTCGTTACCGACTAATCTGTGTGAAGGATGGTCGTGTGGATCTCTACTGACCATAAACATCGTTTTGTTGGACACAACCGCTTTTTTTAGGAACTCCACGTAATCATCGAGATTAATATGCATTGAAAAAAAATTCCCTTTCCTTGACGGTTCGCGGACGAGCTGCAAAGAAAAAAACACAAAAACCACAGTATCTAATTGAAATCAACAATAATATATGCTGCAAGAAACCGAAACGAATGTTTGAAATACTAAATCCATGCTCGAAACAGAAAGATTAATTTGCTAAAGTTTTTTTGAAGACCACCATCTTTACAAAAAAAGCTACTTCCTCATGTTGACAGTTCGCGAATAAGGAACAAGTACACGCTTACTGCGCCTTCCATTAAATCCGTTCGATCACTGAATTTAATTGCATACACACTGACAACATCGTTTTCATTAGGTGATAGAAATGACTCGTGAGAAGCTAACGATGAGCGATGAAATTTTCCTTCGAACAGTTTCTCTAAATTTTAAAGTAAAACTAAAAATGATATTGGGAATACAAGAAAAAATAATCAATACGTTGCAGGCAAAATGCTGCAAAATTAATGACTTGACAAGAGAATAAATTATTTTAATAGCCTTCTTAACAACTAACAACACAGAAGGGTAAAAAATGAGAAAGTTATTCCTGCAACAACTAAAAAGTCTATTGTGATGGATTAATAACATATGTGAAAATATATAAAACAATTTCTTCGACAAACATAGGGGATTAACTAAATCTCGAGATTTCTCGGTTGTAACCGACCATCGCATCCCTTTGCCCATCCACAAAAAAATTAGCTTTCAAGAGATTAGAAAAATTATTACCTGAACAAGCTTCATCGCCACATAATTTCGTTTTCTTTGCAATCGATCCTAACGATGAATTTAGTGAGAAAAGTACTGCTAACCACACAGTTACCTGAATAAAACGGTGACATGATTTTCCAGAACAACTATTGAAGGCATTTTTTCAAAAAGATACTTCAAAGGGAGGGAAGAAAATTTTTTGTTATACAAAACAGGTGCGGTAGTAAATGACCATGAGTAAGACTCATAGAAGAGCTACAGACATATCAAACATTAACTTCGAGCCTATGAAAGATGATATCTTCCAAAAAGAACTTGAAAGGGAAATTAAAACAACAATCATTAAAATTAATAAGACGAACAATAACCATTATCGTCATTGTAATCCTTGAGTAGTAACAAACAGCGAAATAAAATTTGAGAAGAAATAATACAGAGAGTGGGCTTCTTTTGTTGTCAAATTTCCGAGCACATCCTTCACCAGTTCCTAGACATTATGTAATTTAAATTTAAAAATTAATAATTACGCACAGCAAATCGAAATACGTGATTAAATTTGAACTTTTTTTTTAAGAAGGCATCATTAACAGTATGAGATGTCTAACGGAATTTCAATTATATCATCACTAAAGATATAAGGGATAAAACAGTGAGTCTAAACCGATAACTTTATAAATATTCTTGTTAAATATCACAAATCTCTTCCGCGATAACAGAAGAAGTTGCAGTATACTTGGCACTTGCAACAAGCATACTGCAACTGCAAAAATCATATTCGAAACTGAAATTCAACCTCATATGGTTTCCGATTGAAACGTCAAGTCAACGTGTATTATATAAAGCAGATGGAAATTGTACATCTCGATTATACAGACCTCAGTCAAATTGCTTGGACGATTAAAGATAGAGTTATTTCCGATACTAGACCATTATTTTAGAAGTAAATTCTTTGGAAAATCAACGAACTATACCTGCACCCTTTTTCCTTTCTCCTTCCTTTGGTAACGCCGAATATCCAGGAGAAATAGAAAAGAGCGGGGGAAACAGACTAGACCCACGTGACGGTAACTATCCTAAGGATAGTGCCACCAAGTCACCCACATCGACGTGTTCCAATCACTACAATCATTACGCCACTACGTGAACACCTTGATGAAGACCTCATGAAAAACTCTGTGTCAGCAAGCTGTTGAAATGATCTCAACAGTCTATAGGATTGGTAGCTCAACTTTTCCGACTCTCTTACCTCGCTTTGTCTGTTCTTTACGTAACGATAACGACATATAATTTTATTAAAATTACAGGGCCTCTTATGCTTTAGGTGTGAGTTTGGAAATGAAACAGTTCTTTTGCGCACTCAACGTTCAATCTGTTGTTGCTGGAAATAAAGCAGCACTGACGGAGCAAGGCAGACGAAAAATTTCTCCTCAATTGCCAGCCCAGTGCAGATTGCTAATTAATTAAGCTCAATCATATTTGCAGCCGGCGTGAAGTTTCGGCACCTGCTTTGACAAAGACTTGTCTTACGCTTTTCTCATAACGATGAACGTCAATGGCACAGGTAATACGTACCACAGGTAATCGAATAAATTGAGGGGGAGGATTGAAATACTCTGCTATACAGTGCCTAACGCCGATCTTTTCACTTCGCAGAAAATGTTTGCTTACTGTCTAATACTGAGGAGAAAGACAAAAAATGGTGTTCCGTGAATGATTGTAAATTTTGATTAGCTCATTGGGACTAGAATTTTGGCTTAAAGAGAAGTTTCGGCGGAAGAAACAAATCACATTCCAGCACAATTCCTCACACTGAGTTCGTGGTTCGTCATGCTCTTTCAAATTTAAAAATTCATCGATTCAACACTCTCTCATTTCACAAGTTACTGGAAGCAGCAGCAGCAGCAGCAGCAGCAGCAGCAGCAGCAGCAACAACAACAACATTATTGCAGCGACGTTAGTTTGCTTATCTGAGAAGGTGTTGTTGCATTGTTAAATTTTGGACGATGCTTGCTGTTAGTTTTAAGCTCACTTTTCCGCAGTGGGTGGATGGAAGAAGCCACTCGATGGTGGTGAAGTGCATTGCATTCACCTTGTAAATATTATTTTTTCCCGCACTTTGATCCTCTGTTACAGATGTAACAGAGGATCAAAGTGCATGCATGCATGCATGCATGCATGCGTTACAAGGTGCAACGAGGAGAGGTGCACAAAGAACGATAGCAGTGCACAGGCTTTCTTCCTTTTTGACAAGAGGAAGTCAGTCATACGTCCGAGATCAGCACAGCGACAGTGGCGATGGAATGCGAAGAAGGAAGCGGTACTTTCCAGGTGTCATCGTTAACTTAACGCCACAGCACGCGCGACTGACAACGTCTGTTACGTTCCTAGACATTTTCTCCCTAAACTGACAATGCTAGCAGTCGTGAATGTGAATGTGAATGTGAATGATGGCTGAAAATTTTCATCTATCTCTCCTCCTCCTTCCGGCTCACTCTGTTGTTGCGGAATTCCGGATTTATCAAGGAAATAAAGGGACGGTGGTTTGGAAATGAAGATGTTGAATTAGTATTCATGTAATTGCAATTGCAGTGAATGACTACTACTTGTCCTTATGCATCTTCATTCATCCATCCCATCCATCGGTATGTTAGCGTGCAAAGTTGCCGAACACGAGCGAGCACCTACCTGTTCGGCTGGCTTTCAATCGCCCTCTTCCGAGCTCAATACGAAACGAACGAGTGACCCACCCACCCACCATCTCTCGTTGTGGCACGCGCTACGCTACTACCAGTTATTATGAAACTGTTTTTTTTGCATCATTGTTTGAAGTGACCACGAAATACCACCGCCATTTCTTTTCCTCATTCAAATCCCCTTCCGCCACTGCTTCTCATCCTTCCTTTCTCCTAGTACTACGTACTGTTAAGCTATAGAAACGTGAGCTCGCAGTAAAGAGTCCCAGAGGAGTGATTTACGAGTGGTTTATCGCGCAGTGCCTTGAAGTTTGCCATTGAACTGGTCGGAAAAGTCTGACTGGCAACTGCTGCTACTCAGCTAGGAAAAAGCAGGCAGAAAGCAATGTTTCATCACATCGTCGAACATTCCAAAAATCAGCCTAAATGTTTCATTAATCTGTCAAGAACCAATCAGTCCTTTTCCTTTCAGACGGTGAAACAAACGTTAGTTTCAATAACGTTCTCTAATACACGTATACTATTTGTTACATGCAATGCGCGGTACGCCATTTGTAAGTATTGGAGGATTCGGAAAATCAAAGTGATTTTACTTTTGAAAATGTAATAGAATCGATTATAAGTGTGATTTATTTGAAAAAGTTTATAGTAGGAAGAGTTGGGTAGATCATAAATTATAGCTGCCTTTTTCGGATAAATAAAAGAAGAGCATAAAGCCTATTCGTTTAATCGAATTCAAATGAAGACGGTAATAATTTAAATGAAGAGGTAATAAAGTAAAGAGGTAATAAAGATGGTAATAACTTTTAAGCTTTTATTTGAGAGAGAGCACCTGGTCAAGTTACAACAGAAGTGGAAAAAAAGCATAAATTGCAGTTAAAGCGCCCCCGAATTAGCTTTTTAGCACATATATTCATTCAGTCAGCTCATGTGTGTATTACTGCAAGTGTAAGTGATTGCATCTTGCATAATTAACGTGAAGTAGTCAGATATCACAGCTTGCTGCTGTAAGGATCTCTAATCTAATGCAAGAAATCAAATTGCCCAGTTTCAAAATACATAAATTCAGCATGCGTCGCTTTCTTCTCCAGCTCCTTATGAATACTCTTCGGATCACATTAGCGTGATGATGAAATGAAAACAGGGTGTCGGCCTAGCATTAACAAGAAGGCACGCTTAGCTTGTAGCAAATGAGAAGGCTGAGGGTAGGTATCCCCTGCAGCAATTTCACAGTGATTAAGGAATGCAGCAGAGCAGAGCAGAGCAGTCCTGTCGCATTTATTCCACATTCAGTGAAACAGGCTGGTAGACTGAGGACGAGTTGCAAAGTGAGTGCAAGTGAAGGAATAATAGCTGCTGTCAACAGGATGATCTCACGCACTAGCTTCGTGCTCGTCGCACTCGCTGACTGTGTATCGTATCGTGTATCGTTGCAGCAGAGCTCAGTTTCCTGGCGATTTGGAAGAGTTGCATCTAAAAGTGGATGATTCAAGGCTGAGCCGAACGAACTCTCATTTCTTCGAGCGACGGTGAGACGCAATTGCTGCAACATTGCTGAAATTGCTGTTGTACATTTGGCCAGCGAAATTCATTTCTGCCTTGCCTTTTCATATCGAATGCATGCATGCATGCCCTTGCACATGGCGACACGCGTCGTCTCAGAAATGAGTGGTCGATTCAGATTCTCGAACCGCTAAAGAGAGAAGCGAAGGGTGGTAATGTGCAAGCAGGCGGCACTCATTTCTACATCATATACGCATGAGGTCTGGTGCAATCGTTAGCAGCACCTCTGTCTGTTGAGTAGCAGCTCTTATCAGTAGTGGCTAATGCTAACAGTGCACCGTCACGACCTCCCTCCCACTGACTGATTTGTGACGAAAGGTTATTTCATAGTAGTTGCAGTAGGAATATTTAGAAATGTGGGGAGACCGTTTCAGCAGTCTAAAAAAGTGTTCAGCTTTGCCCATGAAAGGATGCTAAACTCCGTCGAGCGGCAGCACTCTTTGCTTTCGGCAGTTCGTTGTCACTCAACCTCCTCCACTATCGAAGGAAGTATAAGCAAGCTTTTCAGCAGGACAATGAGTGCCAATCGCTTAATGCTTTTCCTCTGCTTCTGTCGAGTGGTAGTAGTAGTAGTTCAATGCACGGATTTCACAAAGGATAATGGCGGTGGTGGTGCGAAAGGAAGAAGTGAAAGAGATGGAAGAATTGGAAGTGTGAGTTTGCACCTCGATGATTATTTCATACTTCCCGGTGCAAACAAGGAAGGAAGCGACGATCGGAGCGAAATGTCTGGAGCGATTGGTGCAGTGAAGAGTAGAGTGAGAAATTTGTGTTTGATCAGCAGCGACCTTTCCCTCTCCCTTAGTGGTATTTCTTTCAGGTAGTCGGCAAGGCTCGAGAAATGAAGAGTGGTGACAGATATGAATATGGCGACAGAAATATCTCTTGCGGTACGTCGAAAGTAACCAACCGCACTCATACACTGATAGCTTTAATTGAAATGCAAGATGGATACACACACGCAAATGCTTTTCAGCTGGAAAGCACTGCTTCTTCCACAACGACCACCCGTCCGATCCCTCGGAGCCGCTTTTTAATCGAGCGACCGCATGGTTCACGCACGCAGCACCGCGACGACGACGACGACGAATACTCCCGAGTACTCCAGCAATGAAGCACATAGAGCACTCGCTACCAGGAATTCCTTCCTTTCCTTTAAAATGAATGCTGAAAAGGAAATGGAAAGAGAGAGAGAGAGAGAGAGAGGGAGGGAGGGAGAGAGAAGTGTCTGTTCGTGACGAGATCAACAATTCGTCGTCGTACCTGCTTAGCGTGTTGCGCAGCACTCAAAACAAACCTTGCTAAAGTTCAACTCAGTCTGTTTGTTGCAGATAACCAGATAAAGTTACAACTACTAAACATTCGTTTCAGCCTTGAATGAGAGCAGTGGTGGAGATGCATCAAGAAAGCTGTGGAATGACGCGAAATATGAAATTGGCACCGATGAAAGGAACTGGCACATCTCCCGCAATTACAAAGCACAAAGAGGAAAGGACGAGGATGGTAATGAATCGGCGATTGCCGTCAAGGGTACTACTGCCTTGCGGATAATGAGAAGTGATTTAAGACAAAAGCTTTTTTCGATTTCTTCGAACCCACTGGCTTTTACGCGCTTTCTTCAGTAATTTTTTCACTTTTCAGTCCCCACTGCTACGTCACTGAATGCTCAGGAAATTTCACTACCGGCAACTTGGTCGAATGGCATTTGGTCTTGGATGATACACCTCATTGCACTGATATTACTGCTTATTCTTACCTTGTCTTGCGCTATCTGGTATTGCGGTAGTAGCAGTAGACGCCCCAACTATATCACAATCTGATATTGCCTCCTTAATTTTAATATAGCTATATTCATAAATATGCGTAGTTTGATGAAAAAAAAACCCTGGGAAAAAGCTGATCTGGAATTTTAGAGAGTTTAGTCCTATTCCCGAAAAGCACATTTCAATTACTTTTCAGGTTAACAGATTTAAACTGGTAACGCTGTTGTTAAGCAAGGCTCTTCTCGTAGTGTTTGCAGCACTGATCAAGTGCTGCAAACACTTTTCGTGCATGTTATGTTGTTTGGCTTGCGAAATAAAATACTCTTTTAAATCAAAAGTATTCGGTTAGAATAATGGCCTAAATTCTTTCCTGGATCGATCAATTGATCAATCGCTGAGTCATCGGTTTCTCCTCACTAAATTTCTTGAGTTTTGGTTTGTAGTGTCGTCTGGTAGCAAGATTTATAGCTGTACTTTAAAAAATGAGTACAGTGCGAGTGACAAAAGAAATTCACTTATATTCTACCCATGGTTTTCAAGCAGTAGGAGGAATTGCTCTTGTCTTGAGGTTGCTTTTTCGATGAGTTCACTTTCCTCCAGAGAGAGGAGGCATACAATGAGGGAGACGTTGAATCTCGAGAAGCTCTGTCCCTTCCCCAAGAGAACCACAAATAACACCACTGGGAAGTCTCGGTGAGAAATCAATCACATTATCACTTTATTCTTCTCTACACATGCAAAATGATCGTTCCAGTTCATATTTACAAAGAGGAGGAAGTTGAATAATTTTAACGGAATACTGAAAGCAATGAGGCCTTCTACAATTCAAATAACTGATCAATCGATTGGTGGACTGGGACGTGAAGTAAAAGAAGGCACAGATCACAGCGCGCAATTCTGATTGTCGCATTTAGAAAGAAAGAAAATTCGGCTCTGCTGACTCACACGTAAATAAATCGGTGCTGCAAGGCTTGCAAGGAAAACACAAACAAGGTCGTTGTAACAAGATATGCCTTACAATCAATGATTTGAAGAGAGTGTAAAATCGTTCCAAAGTCACCGGTAGTATATTTCAAAATGGTATGGAAATTCACAAAGGATGATGATATCAGTGTCACCTGCTGCTGCATGCTATCAAACACGTGGTCACCTTGTTCAACACCACCACCTCATGAGCTACTTCACTGGTCGCCAGCCCCACCGTCGTCGAAACACTTCGAGCCAAAGCTGCTGAAAGGCTGGCTAAAAGAGCCACTCAATTGAAAAGGCAATGAAATGATGAGTGAGTGAGTAGGCCAGCTATTGCTTGGATCGATCAGCTTACTTGAAGTAAGTTTAACCGATACAAAAAGTTGTCCGAATAACTTTAGCTACACTCTTAGTTTCGTAGCAATCCACGTCTCTTCCAATCTTTCCTCCAATATCTGCACCACACCTTCCTTCGGAGTTCCTGCACTAAGACACTGCTTCCAATTAGCGCCTCATCTCACGACCAAGTTGTAAATGCTACGAATTTAGTTACACCCTTCCTTCTATGGCTGGTAACAGAGCTAGAACTTGATCAACAACTTCGGACAGTCTTATTTTGTTGAATCATCTTTTGGGTTTGTCAAGTTAACCGGCGATTTCGCACCGCTTGTTATAGCTGCAGCACCACTGCTCATCAGTGACCGGAACACGTGCTGAGTTTCGGACCATGAACCTCTGCTTGCTGCAGCAGCACCAACCAACGGTGTCCCCGTAGCAGCGGTTCCGGTCCATATTCCTGAATACTGCTTGGAGAGGTTTTCCATAGCAATCATTCGCTGCAAGTGCTGCATGTAATTGGCGGCCGCAAGCTGTTGCTGATAACCATAACCGCTAAGCACAAAGGATGTCAGGTCAGTTCCGGCAGTTGTAGCAACACCATTGGTGGTACTTATCGCCGGAACAAATGTAGGCAACTTTGTTAAGGAGATCGCTGGGTTGACACTTCCAGTTGGTTTTAAGCGCTCGACTTCCGGACTTACAGAGGATGCAATCGTGCTCACTGGAGTTGACACTCTGCAAAAGACAGTCATTGTTTTCCAATTCTTCCATACAACATCTCAAGTGGTCAGATACCAACCAAGCAAAAATTCAAGCTTGCTTTCAAGCGCACAGCGCACGGAGAAAAAAGCCGACAAGCCGAGGCCGGATGGATCGGCTTATCGGTGTATCGGTCGCAATATGAGCATCAAAACGAAAGGGCATTCATTAATCGACTCCAATCTAATCATTACCTGATTCCATCCGAATTCATCGTACTCGGTTCATTATTTACGCTAGCAGTGGTTGCAACCGGAGAAGATCGATGGAGCGGTTCGGCTACATCGTTCAGTGGAGTGGGTGTTAGAGCGGCAACATTCAGGAGAGCAGGTGTTGTTGACATGAATGCCGCTGCAGCCGGATTCATCATAGATTCTGCTGCAACCTTCAGTACCTTACTTACGGTCATGGTACTCTAACTCTAGTTGAACTAGTTTGAGGAACGTTGCACTTCCTTACTACCTACATTTATAACTTGCTTATCTTGCGTGAATTCACAGACCTATTGCTTGCTGCTGTGCACTCATCGCAGCCATGATTGCAGCCGGGTCGGCGCTGCTTTCCGCAGATTGTTGAGCAGCAGCTGCGGCAAGGAGTGCGTAAGGATGTGGCTGCATCAAAGGATGAGCGGAGCGTGAAACATGATGCGGAGTTGTATGTCCGTAAGGGTGGACTGTGGAAGTCCTCTCCTGCTTCCTCCACTTCGCTCGTCGATTTTGGAACCATACCTGAAGTCTCCCTTTTTCTCTTACCATCTTGCACTCAAAACTATGAGGCATGTGTTGAGCACGGGATTCCGATGTCATTCAAACTTGCATCATATCTCTCACGTTACTTGAAGAAAGAAAAGGACGAGAAGAGAAGACGCCTTACCTGAACCCTGGCCTCGGTAAGAATAACTCGTTGTGCTAATTCTTCTCTGCAATTGAAATTTTGTAGATGGCTGTAGAGAATGTAAGAGATCATTTGATTGGAAGTATGATTCTAGTTAAACTGGAATTAGTAAAATTAAAATTATGATTCACAAAGAATGAACGATAGTCGACGGCGTTTGACGGTCAATAAATATGTCGTACACGCAAAAAGTTAGTTAGTTGGCAAAAATTGAGAATGAGCAGCTGTGCGGAAGTGGACAGCAGGTGTTTTGCGACTTCCTCTAATTAGGAAATCAATCGTTATTAAAGTGAGCAAAAAAATGCTAAGGATAGATGAAAGTAAGCAAAGGATGAGATCATCCGAAGAGAGTGGAAACGTTTTCCCACGTGGGGGGTATTTATCGCCCTAATTGCAACTGCACTATTTTGCGGATAATAGGAACAATTTGTTGTAATTATGTCATTTGTCGGTATTTCTGCCTTTTCAAATTCATTTAAACTGATAATTACTCCTTTATCATTCATTAATATCAGCAGTGAGAGGGGGAAATTGGATGCTTTTATTTGAATTGCAGATGTCCTTGACTTCTGCTAAAGATGTCGTCGGCTTCAGCAATGAGAAGAGAAGATGATCACTTACTTACTTAACGAAGACAACCACCATCCTAGTGCGCTTGCGCTTTCATCCTCCACGTTACGTTTACAAAGGAAGATATTTTCAGCACACACTTCACGCTGGCATTTATAACAGAGAACTTTGGCTTCCTCCGAGAAATGGCAATAATACCTGGTGAAAACGTCGGGATAGTGCGTCCTTGCAAATACCTTTTCCAGTTCGTCTAACTGATAAGCAGAAAATGTCGTCCGATATCGGCGCTGTTTCCGCTTTCCATTATCTTCAGGACTGTTGGAACACGAAGACGGTCGATCAGTGACGCCCAGTAAGTCCTAAGAAATACAACGATATCTGATGAGAGAGAGCATTGATGATTGATTGCTTAATTACTCCTTACTTCTTAATGCTTTTTCACCTACTCAATGTCTAGCTATTATTAATGACTACTTACTTAATTGACTATTTCCTCGATTAGTGCTTAATTATTAAAGACCGCCTAATTAATTACTTATTGACAGTTTTTCCTTACTCACTGATTAACTATTAATAGCTGTTTATGTCTTCAGGCTAGAATTAAGTTGTTTTTCACTTCTTCATACTTATTTTAGGAGTATTTATCCATTGTGACACGTCGATAATTGGATAAGCAAATTGGAGAGGAAATAAATGCATAAAGGCTAAATCATGTGGAATACTTCTGCTCTACTAAACCGAGTAAATTTCTTACATTTGATACGGACGGCTTCATGCTGTGTCCGGTTGTTCCTGAATATTACAAAGAGTAGTTAGAATTCCCTTCGATTTTCACTGATGCTTCTTAACAAATGTGTACAGTACAGTACTAGTGTTCAGTAAGACTGCTATCACTGTAATAATGAAATACGTGCAAGTGGACAGACATCTGTGCGGTCCTGAGATTCAAACAGATTCCGCATAACATCATTCATCCATCAAATTCTGCTTCTTTTCCTGATTTGTTGGGACAACGGTCGACACGACACTAATCTACCAGGAAAAAGTCACTCACAAGTTAGAGAATGACAAGTTGAAGGATTTCTACAACAACATTCCGATCAATGCATTTGGAATAAACCGTTTTCTGTCCGTTTTGCTTGCATCGAATGCATGACACGATTGAGGGTGTTGCGCACGCACGTTAGCCGGAGGTGAGGTGAGGTGAACCTTCCCACCTTCCTGGATCATTTTTGCGAACAAGAGATACTACTCCCGCTCGAAAGATCAAGCCAATGGCATGAATATCAGCCTTCTTCTCTTCTCTCTCTCTCTCTCTCTCTCTCTCGCTATCCTAGGGATGGAATATGCCGAAAGGGAAGTAAAGCAAAGAAAATGGATCAAAAGGAGCCGCAGGCGTTACAAGGCGATTGCAAATTAAGAATCCTAACAGTAGTTGAGGAAAACAAACGGACGTTATGGCTCACCCACCGCCATTTGCTATTGACATAATCGGAGTAGCAGCGTAGCGGAAGCAAACAGAATTAGATAATCGTAGGGATGGTCATGTCTTTTAAGAGCATGCCTATTATGATCAGTCAGCTGACTGACCTGGTGCTTTTGTTTGCGGTGCTTTGTGCGAAAATGAATAAATAAACCTGCGGAGGATTCGCTTCCGACGGCATTGATGCTTTGACGCTCATCATCACTGTCCTTCCGCTGAGCTACCTTACTAGTTGCGGTTGCGGTTGCGGCTGCGGCTGTGGCTGTGGCTGTGGCTGTGGCTGTGGCCGTTAGAGCAGAAATTGCGAATGGAGAATTGAGAAAGGAACCTGTTTCGCTCGGTTTCGCTAATGCAACTGCGGAGAAGCCTAAAAAGAGAGTTAGTTCCCTTCACGAGTTAGTCAGCGAACGAAGGAGCAGCTACGCTAAAAGCGTCGGACAATTCCTTGAAATGTTGCACTTCGAAATCTCCTTTCAATCGTTTTACTACTGCTTATGGAGTCGGAGCTACGGCGGTAGAAAACGAACGAAGCACAGTGAGAAAGCATACCGTTCGAAAGGGAATTAGCAGAACCATTTGAAGGATTGATGCTTGCTTGTTGTTGTTGTTGTTGTTGTTGTTGTTGCTGCTGCTGCTGTTGTTGTTGTTGTTGTTGTTGTTGTTGTGCGAGTATCACTTTCTGTTGCTCGAATAATAATTGGGTCATTGTAAGAGGCGGACGGAGTAGAAATGGTGCCAGATTAGGTACCGTGGTTGGTACCACAACTGGCGTTTTTGGCGCTGCTTCTTGCGGCTTACTATCTTCCTCACCGGGATCAACCTCTGCGGCGTTAGGTGCTTCTGTTTTCTCCGGGCAACTCTCAGTAGTCAGCAATTTTTCGGGCATTCAATTTTATAGCAGATTTCTGACGAAATTTTTAAAATTTCGTTTTTAAAAGGGGAAAAAATTGCAATACACTTCAATGGTGCTCAGTGTTTTAAAGTTCTGTTCTATTCTGAAAAAGAAGCTGTCAGTTAAAATAGTCAAGAGAATTAAAATACAATATCTCGCGTTCGGTTCTATGTGATATTTGTGATTTAGCGAGAAAACGATTCAAAATACAAGCTGAGAATTCAATATGAAGCACTCGTTAATTAATTAAATTAGGAAAGATGAAGAATAACACCGTTTGGGATGGCAGACCAAGCCTATGCTCAATCCACGGTGAGCTTTTTGAGCAACGGCTAATAAAAAGTTTGAATGAGCAAAAACGTCCTAGGTAGTAATGGTAGCTTGGTCTGGTACTACTACTACCGGGGTCGTCATATTTACAGATTCTGCAAGTTGCGGTGCCAATCATTCCTCATTCCGCGACCATCATTCTGAGTTGCAAAATTATTTACTGTGCTGGTAATTCGACGTGGACAGTTCCGTCATCGGAGCAGCTAGCTGGTAGGTAAACAATTAAACGCTAGCGTATTTCCGAGACTTAAAAATGGGGAGCAGAAGAAAAGTAGAGTAGAGTATGAACAAGGAAGGGAACGTTTCTGCAATTCTCACAAATTTTTGCTTTTACATGGAATCAATGAATAGTAGTACGAAATTAAATTTTAAATATGTTTGAGGAGTAGGAAGAAAAGTAACGTCATCTGATGGATCTGAAAAAGATAGAAAGGGCAGAAATAAAGAAAGAAAGAAGGAAGAGGAAAGACAGGAGAAGAAGGAATAAAGTAAATAAAAATGTAATTTAAGGACTTCAATTTCCCGTAATTGAGATACAAATTTCTACTGGTGCTATTGCTGTCGCTGTTGTCGCTGCAGTGCCATGCAGACTGAGGTTTCGACGAGGGGAACACACATGGGGGAGGGTGGGTACTGTATTTCAAGATACTGTTAACTCCATCCACATACATGTTGTAACTCATATTTGCGCCTAAAAATCAGGTGGAGGAGAAGTGGGGAACATTTACTTTGATATGACAGTGCATCAAATCGCTCTGCTTTTCCCCTAAATACCCTGATTGCGCGAATCTGACATTTGAATGAGATGCAGCAGATGCAAATGAGAGGGAGAATGCAAGAAGTTTCAAATCAGGTTAACTTTCCACCAATGAGCTTAATTAACAGCCGTTGGTTGACAACATCATGAAATATGCAACACTTTTCTCTTAACTTAATTAATTTACTGCTCATTAAAAATGTTGATTGAAATATTTGACAATCACTGAAAAGGTAGCAGAAGAGAGGGAGAAAGTGGGAGAGACTGGGAAGGAGCACCGACAGACAGGGCACCGCAACCCCGCGATCTGAGAGATACCTCCCTGCAAGCCTACTGATACCATCTCGTGCAAATCGTTTTCAGTCCTGCTGCAGGAGGCACAGGTTGGAAGATCAGCTGGTAGAACTACATGCTGCTTATCACACACACACACGAATAGATGAAGAGAGTTGAGAGTTACGGCAAGCAAATAATCATAATTCCTTTAGATCATCCAATAGCATGAAATGATCGAAGGTCGATGGGTCACATTTCATTCAAGCAGCACCTCCTCGTGCGTGCTTCCACCTGCTAACGGTTTAACTTGTCATTGGCTCGCTTCCGCTTTCACTCGAAATTACCTCATCTGACCGCAACAATATTTGGCGACAATGAGATCCATCAAGCAGCGGCAGAAGCAGCGGCAGAAGCAGCGGCAGAAGCAGCAGCAGCGGCAGCAGCAGTAATAATAGTAATAATAATCGAAACGCTAATAGTCAGTAATAACAATGATCCAAAAGCAGCAATTACTGTTAAAAGAATGGGAAAGGCGAGAAAGAGAGAGAGAGAGAGGGAGGGGGGGAAGAGAGAGGGGGAGAGAAGGAAGCCGAAGTGGCAATTAAGCAAATCGAAAATGGCCGGGTTGAGAAGTAATAAATTTAATAAAAGTTATACTATTGCGTGCCGAAAATGTTCCTTCCTACGAAGCATTTGCTGGAGTGACTGCATGAAAAAGGATTATTATTATTATTATTATTATTATTATTATTATTATTATTATTATTATTATTATTATTATTATTATTATTATTATTATTATTATTATTATTATTATTATTATTATTATTATTATTATTATTATTATTATTATTATTATTATTATTATTATTATTATTATTATTATTATTATTATTATTATTATTATTATTATTATTATTATTATTATTATTATTATTATTATTATTATTATTATTATTATTATTATTATTATTATTATTATTATTATTATTATTATTATTATTATTATTATTATTATTATTATTATTATTATTATTATTATTATTATTATTATTATTATTATTATTATTATTATCATTATCATTATCATTATTATTATTAATTATTGTTACTAGTATCATTATCATTATTATTGATTATCGTTACTATTACTATGCTATTCGTGTTTTACTTTTTGATTATTCTCCCAAGTAATCACATTACATGCTATGAAAAGAAGCGAGAAATCTACTCAAGCCATTAATATCAGTCTTTAAAACTCAATTTAATTCCAATTCAGTCCCCCCTCCCACTCCAGCATTACATCCTTTTCCATCCTCCTCAGTGATGCTGTTAATTACTACTAATCATACCGATATAACTGCAGTTGACATTGCTCGACTTATCGCATTTCAATCGCAAGTTATCCATCACATACATACTACGTAATACTGCTGCTGTTGACATTGCTATCGTCCGTATCACATTATCACTATCATTATCATTATCATCACTCTCACTCTTCTCGTAGCTTTGTTAGCGTCGAAGAGAAGTGAAGTCGATATGAGACAAAAGACCCGTGTCCAATTACCGCTATCCGGTTCCGCAAACTCACTTACTTATAAGCCCGCCCGTTGCTTTCGCCGAAGAGAAGACCACAGCAAAAGTTGTTTCACGTCGTTATTCCAAATAATTTTTTTATCCCTAAATGAATTTTCATTTGGCAAAGTTCAAACAGAATTTAATTTTAAAAAAATGCTCATCAAAAAATTTTCATCTGGTCGGATCCTCTGCAATTTAATCATCATTATTATTTGTTGACCGTTGAATTTATGGAAAGTGATAAGCGTGGAAGTGAAAGCAAAGCATAACGAACTCCGATTAACTAAATTGAAGAGTGCATGAATGCTACAAATTGTCGGATTATAAACGACTACTTGTGAAAAAGCTTCGTGTGGTTTTCATTCCTTAACGATTCACAGGACCTGAACCATTCCCACTTCTTCATTGCAAAGCTGAAGAAGGAGAAGAAGTAAAAGATGACTGCGCAGCCCTTTTCCGCACAGCAGCGCTTCATGCAATCAAATTAGATAGTGCGATGAGCTCAGAGCTCAATTCAATCACAAATCCCGCCTAATATCGTCCGTCTTTTCTTTTCACATTAAAAACATTAAATCCTCGCATTCGTTAGAAATTGGATGACCAACAGAGCACTTACTTCTACTCCTTCCCTACGACAACAGACAAACAACACATTCTCAAAGCATCTGTATGATTACTCGCGACCGGCTTATATTGTAAGCTGATGTCGATAAAAGTTTCGCAGGCAGGACGGTTTGATAAACAGCTTAATTGTTCCCATCCAACAGTTACTTCTCGTCCTCATAGTAGAGAGCACAATTACTGATAAGAATGGAATCCGGATTGCTCCGGATTCATTAACGAATTTCCTGTCAAGTAGCACTATCTTTGCTTACATTCTGCATTTTGCGTGTGTGTGTGTGTGTGTGTGTGTGTGTGTGTGTGTGTGTGTGTGTATATAACTTGGAGGGTACGTGGCAAACATTGAAAGAAATATGCAGCATAAGTGACAAATTAGACAGGAAATCGGAATTGAGACTAAGCGGGCGGGCGAGTGGTAGGCAAATTGAGAAGCAAAGTGTAGCGGCGGCGCAAAAAAGGCCGAGAAGGAAAGATGCAATTAATAGCAGCTGACCTTCTCGTCCATAAGTAAGCAAGTTAGTGGGGAAGTAAAAGTAAACCAATTTCTTTCATTACCTAAGTGCACTAAATATGTATGTTCATCCCTCCGCTCCGCTCCGCTTCCCACCCTCTTATTCCACCATCATCCAGTTGTCCTCAACAAATGCAAGCGCTTCAGGGTGCGGAGGAGGAGGAGAGGAGAGCAACGACGACAAATTTCAATTGCTCGTTTGAACCGATGACGGTTGCGAAATTCCTCTCATCCAAGCAAGGTTGACGACATTTAACACCGAAACTTTGAAGCAATTAAATGTGTAGGATGCAGTAGCAGTAGCAGTAATTAATTATTTATGTTAGCAAGCAATCAAGAAGAGATAATTGATATTGTGACTATTAACGTGGAGAGGTATTGTTATTATTGCTTTTAGTGCACCTATCAAGGCGTGGACCTGAAATGCAATGAAAAGGAGAGGGGAGGGGAGGAAGCTGCCAGGTTGCATAACTCGTGGAGAGCAGGGAGTTTCCACGGCGCTTCCCACGGACGCGCTGTTGTTCATCTCGGTAGATGCAGGGACAGAAGGGACAGGGCAGAAGGGAGGGAAGGAGGAAGGAAGAAGGAAGAAGGAAGCAAGCATCGATAAAGTAAATAAGACGGGAAAGATGTAGGGATGGCTCTCGACAGCATCAAAGGAGAATGCATCTTGCCCGCTATGACAATTAAATCTTGGAGGATTAGGGGAAAGGACGCGCTGAGCACTTGAAATAAGTAAACTAATTAATTAAAGGAATGAATGAATGAGTGCAACGAAATGCAAATGTAATGAAATTAACCATAATTGCAAATCATTGCAACTTTTCCAGCAAACGTCTCATCGGCCAATCGAATCTCAAGCGCATTCGTGCCACAATAGGAGACACTGAGAATCCTCGAAGAGCATTCCTTCCACATTCTTTCTACTTATGCAACGACAATTTCCGCTCTCGCCTCGCCGCCGTCCACCCTGTCGTTCGAGTGTCCAACAATCACTGCACTACCAATCAGGAAACGTTTCGGAATAAACAGAGTAGTAGCACAGACCTCACTCATCAATTACGATGGAAAAAATGAAGCAAAACGACAAACCTGCTAGGCTATCATTCAAGAATAAAAGTGAAATCACTAATTAATTGCAAAGAGAAATCAAGGAGAAGTAGATCAGACGTGAAAAACAACATTTGTTATGCCAATACTTCCAACTTAGGCTGATAAGTTATTATCAGTCGTGCGCTAGTTTTTTGGTGACATCAACAAGAGAGCTGGAAGGAAAGAAGGAAGGAAGGAAGGAAGGAGCGGAATGATAAAACGAATAATCATTCATTGCTTAGCTTTATTCCATATGAGCAGCAGCACTTCTCATCGTAATGGCTTGCTCAAAATGAAATCCCGAAAAATAATGGAAAGTCTTGAAATGAGGACCACTGATAACACTTCACGCCAATAGCTACTGTCAGTAATAGGAAAGCAAAACTTAAACATCCACGAAAACTTTAATTTGCAACGAACAGAAGCGACGGTTTCGTGCGACTGCATAAATCTGCCATTCTGTGATGAAACGTTCACATTTCAAGTGTTCTGAAGTAAATTGTTACGATAAAATGGCCGAAGGGTCTGCAGCTAAACTGGTCACTTGCAAATTCCGGTTCATTTTCTTCTGCGGAGCCAGAACACAGCGGTATTATCCCGGCCTTTCAACCTTCAAGCTCGAGAGCATAAATACTAAATGAAGCGAGTTTCGCGCTACCTCTCCACTCATTTATGAAGGTATTTTCTTCTTTCAACACAGAAAAATGCCGAGAGAGGAATTAAAAGAAGCACTCGTCTCGCCGTCCATTAGGACGAGCAAGAGTTGCCGATGATAATATTCGCTGGTCAGTTTCAGAGCGACATGTGTCAATGCTTCTTGCATGTTTGACAACATGCAAACATGTCATTTTGGACACGTTCAAACAACTATCCGATTTCCAGTCTCGCCACTGAAGTGCTGCTAGAGACCGTTGTATGTCCACTCAATGCTACTTATAACTGGAGAAATTGCAGCGCGCTCAAGACAGTAACAAATTAGTGAGTGCATACCCTCTCTCCCGAGATGCTCCGATGCGACGTACCCGTGGAAGAGAAAGATGAACACTGCCTCTGGTGGAATTAGAAGCCGCTGAATTCCGCCGTGCCAGAAGTGCAACTCATAACTTCCAGCGAAATTTTCTTCGCCTTCCACAACAATAATACGCCGGCGTAACAAGGACTCAGGAATCAAACACAGATGATGGTACTGTCTTGAGGGAGAAACATCGCCCTGCTATGCTGCGCGGATGATGATGATGGATCGTAGAAGAGATTAAAGAAGGAATAATTTCCCAATCAAAGGAAGGAGAAAAAAATAAAATGATTTTAATATAGCTACGAGTGGACTGCTGCTCTGTTAATTGAATTGATTAGTAGTTTCGAAAGAATAAAAAATGAAATTGCTTTTCCCCCACCCCTCTCTTTCTGTCCCATTCCTGCTACCGTGCCTTATGCTTTCTTATCTAAATTTTTATCCCTTAAACAAAAAATGCGCCTTAAGTAAGCTTAACGAGAATGCTAAAAGTATGAGAGAAGTGCGGCGTAAATGTCATGTCTCAACCTCCGGCAGAGTCGCAGTCATTTCATTATCGCAACATGACCTTAATTAAATTTCACTTCCAATAAATGATTTGCCAAATGCAATAAAAGCTGCATTCGTTTCTCTAGTTTTCCTACTTTCTCACCTCCCAAAAATTTGCATATTATTAATTCAAATGAAGCGTAGATTTCGACTCACTCTTAGTTGAAGTTGGGTGCTTTCCTTCCACTCCCCATCGCGTGTAGGCGGCAGTAATTACGCACCGCCACTTCATCTCCAGCCCAATGCTCGGTCAGCGGTAGTTGTATGTAGGAAATTTCCCGTCGTTGGCATTCGGATCATCCAGTAGCGACAGCCCGCAAGAAGCCTTCTACCACGCAGAGTAGTGTTGTGGTGGTTGAAGGAATCCAATGCGAATGCGAGCTTGCGGCATCGCATCCGTGAGAGGCGCAGATTGCGCAGATGTTCCAGGTAATGGCTGAGAATTCTTGCTTATCGCCAGAACGACGATACGACGCCAAACAGTTTTCGAATGTACGACGAGAGAAGAAGGAAGGAATGTGATGCATTCGCTGCTGCTGCCACTGAATATATTTTATATATTTTCCCATGAAACAGTTAGACAGATAGTTGCTGCTGCTGCTTCGCATCCAACAAAACCAAATTCCTGCAAGTGGAGGAGGAAGCTCAAGGAGTGGTAACTTTATGAAAGTTCTGAGTAGCAGTAAGATAGGATGAAGAAGGGGAAAGAAAACGTCATCCATCGTGTTTGGCAGGCAAAGAAAGTGCTAAAGTAATACGCATGCACCCTTCGTTATGCAACGTCCACAGTGACAGTTTCGTTTCACACGACGCTAAGCCAACTCGAGGTAGGCCTAGGCGCGGTTCGTCCCCACAGAAGCAGCGCAGTACTTGCAAATGGATATTTGGACAATTGAATGATTAAATCAAAAAGTGAACACACACACACACACACACACACACACACACACACACACCGCCTTCCCACTCTCGCTGCTTGGTCCCCAAAACACCGGTGCCGCAATTTATGCACCGTTGGAAACGATCAGTTAATGCAATCAAAATGATGCTTCCACTACGATCACATCATATAAAAAAGCGAGGCAATTTCCGTCACGTCAAGGAGCCAACCGGATAGGGTGTTGTCCGAAAGCGGAAGGAGCGGAGCGAATTGGACAGATCCGGACAGTCGTGATCATCATCATACTTTTCCGCAGTACTAGTTAGAATTCCGATTTCATGGGATGAAATTTTATTCTTATAGAAATTACTAGCAAACCACTCTTCCAAAGGTAATATTATATTAGTCATAAAGCAAACTCGTAAGTATAACGTCCTCCAACCATGGCTACAAGCATACACATCATCTCACCATCTCATTTAAATGCATTTTAAATAGTCAGCTACATTTCCCAACACATACACATTACACACACACACACACACACACACACGCACACACACACACACACACGCACACACACGCACACACAACTATCGGCGTACTCACATGTACATATATATTATGATGCTAATAATATGATAGCATAATGGTACTAATGATGTGATAAAAATGAGTGCACACTACGCTAGCTTTAGCATAGGAGAATGGAACACTTAACGGAGCACTGCGACAGGGAGCTTTTTCTCTGCGACTGTGATTATCCACATGTGAACGAGAAGTTTCAGGTCGCACAGACTTTCGCAGTTATTACTTCACGCAGCGCGAATAAATGACCGTGAAGTCGCTGTGCAGTGTTTTACCCTCCGCGACCAAACGAAATAGGAAATGCGTGGAAGTGAGGAATGAAGGAAGCACTATGGGTCGGTGGCATGAGGTCGGGTAGCAGCTGCATACAGTAAGAAATATGGCGAGAATGAAGAAGTCGGGACAGACCGCACGAGGCTTTTTCACTGCCAAGGTAAAGGCGAACGATAAGTCGCATGTCATTCCTTGCTGACGTCAGCACCCACCGCTTTCCACACACTTTCCAATTTGCTTCTCCTCTCCTTCGGAGCAGGAAATTAAATTCTCCGAGTTATTATTGGAATAATAAAATTGCATTATTTTCCCGAACGCACGGCGGAATTATGAATAAGCAAGAGGTGGCGACGCGCGCTAATCATACGTATCTGTGTGCGATATTTTTGATCGTTCTGTCTAGCAGGAATTTCATGAGTAATGATGATTAATTTCGCTTCCTTTCTTCCTTCTCCTATTATTTTGCCATTTCTTCCCACACCTGGCTGATGAGTGTGCCGGAAAAATCTACCGTCCTTATTGGAAGAGAGATTTCCTCCGCCACAGATTTCCCCTCTCACCTCATCACCTCCATGAACCCAAGTTGCGATTTTTTTCTCCCCTCCATGGCGCAAATTCGACGGCGGCCATCTTCAGCGTCCGATAACACGAAAGCCAGCGACGGCAGCAGCAGCAGCAGCAGCAACAGCAGCAGCAGCATCAACAGCGGCGGCAGCAGCAGCAGCAGCAGCAGCAGCAGCTTTTCTCGTTCGTTCCACCACCGCATTTCACCCTTTTAAATCAAGCAGCATGAATGCTAGCGGTGGAATTTTCACATTTATGTTGCTTAGAATTTCAAAATTATTACTGCTGAATCATCCCATCCCATCATAAGGTGCACCTGCTTTTGTATCCATAATGTTTATGTAATTTAATCAAACACATCGTCAGCTGAATAAATAAATACTTCGAAATGTGATGGCGGTGAAACCTTTTCGGGGCAACGTGACAGATTGGCAGCAAAGCGTATGAGTGAACCTCCTCCTCGTTCTTCTTGAACCACGTACCGATCCTACCTTAACAACCACCGACACTCCTGCTGCAGATGTGAAGCTACCTGCTTCTTTCCAGCTTCACAGCGTAGTGATGCATCCATGCACATCGCGGGAACCCACCCGACCACTTATCAAATTATCGGATTAACCACTCCACCAAATTGCTCTTTTATTTACGGAACGCAGAGACTGTATTGATGAGATTTATCAAAGAGGATGTGCAGCAGGTTATGCAGAGAGAGAGAGAGACAGAGAGAGACAGAGACCGAAAGGTGCACGGTGCAAGGGAGCAATCTGCGAAAACAGTGAAGGTAAGTAGTAACGGTAGTAGTAGTAGTAGTAGTAGTAGTAGTAGTAGTAGTAGTAGTAGTAGTAGTAGTAGTAGTAGTAGTAGTAGTAGTAGTAGTAGTAGTAGTAGTAGTAGTAGTAGTAGTAGTAGTAGTAGTAGTAGTAGTAGTAGTAGTAGTAGTAGTAGTAGTAGTAGTAGTAGTAGTAGTAGTAGTAGTAGTAGTAGTAGTAGTAGTAGTAGTAGTAGTAGTAGTAGTAGTAGTAGTAGTAGTAGTAGTAGTAGTAGTAGTAGTAGTAGTAGTAGTAGTAGTAGTAGTAGTAGTAGTAGTAGTAGTAGTAGTAGTAGTAGTAGTAGTAGTAGTAGTAGTAGTAGTAGTAGTAGTAGTAGTAGTAGTAGTAGTAGTAGTAGTAGTAGTAGTAGTAGTAGTAGTAGTAGTAGTAGTAGTAGTAGTAGTAGTAGTAGTAGTAGTAGTAGTAGTAGTAGTAGTAGTAGTAGTAGTAGTAGTAGTAGTAGTAGTAGTAGTAGTAGTAGTAGTAGTAGTAGTAGTAGTAGTAGTAGTAGTAGTAGTAGTAGTAGTAGTAGTAGTAGTAGTAGTAGTAGTAGTAGTAGTAGTAGTAGTAGTAGTAGTAGTAGTAGTAGTAGTAGTAGTAGTAGTAGTAGTAGTAGTAGTAGTAGTAGTAGTAGTAGTAGTAGTAGTAGTAGTAGTAGTAGTAGTAGTAGTAGTAGTAGTAGTAGTAGTAGTAGTAGTAGTAGTAGTAGTAGTAGTAGTAGTAGTAGTAGTAGTAGTAGTAGTAGTAGTAGTAGTAGTAGTAGTAGTAGTAGTAGTAGTAGTAGTAGTAGTAGTAGTAGTAGTAATAGTAGTAGTAGTAGTAGTAGTAGTAGTAGTAGTAGTAGTAGTAGTAGTAGTAGTAGCAGTAACGACGACAGTAACAAATTTCTATCGCCTGCAGTACGTGGTCCATTTACCGTAACCTCCCTTCGTTGTCACTCGGAGAGGACGGAAAAGGGGATAATTACAACTACTACACACTCTGCCAACAATTTCTATGCATATAACTTACTCTCTGTTGCAGTGCAGCGGTCACATTGCAACCTATTCGAAATCTCATTCGGATGCCGTAAAGAGTATATGGGACGGCTTACTTGATCAACGAGTAACCAACCAAACACGCATATCGCGTTGACGATTTCACGCAACGAAGGGAGGTTACAGTGATTTGGAATTGAAATAAGCGTCAACCGAAACAGGCTTTCCATTTTCTCTTTTAAATGGTCAATTTTGAGGCATAATTTAGAGGGTTTGACAAGCAAAACAAGCTAATACGAATTTCCAAATCGAAGCCGACCGACCGTTTCCTCCCACCATCCAAATTGGGTCACGTTTCTTTACAAATCCTTCCTTTCTTTATCCATTTGACAAACGACTGAAGAAGTAAGTGCGAAGTCTTCTAAGGTACCTCCTACACCTACCTCTACGTCCTGCTCATTTTCATTGACAGCATACAGACGTTAAATTTTGCTAGTATTTTTCGCAAAGGTAGAGTAGAGGAGAACTGAAATTACGCTTTCCAAAACAGTAAGTATAGTGCTACAGTCGAATAATCGACAACATTCTGTTAGAGCGAGTGAAAGTAACTGCTCAAGGGCGAGTGAGTGGATTCAACGGGGAAAGAAGAGAGCATCTGTAGCTCCAAAATTTCACATTATACAATCTGGTGATGAAGTAGTCCAACTACAGCTAAATGTAAGTCTAATTTGATTCGGCGGAGGGTTCCGACTTTAGACAGATTTATGTAATCCGATCCGTTCCTTAGAGGTGCGGAAGAGTATTTCGAAATGAATGTATCAATTGCTGGCTGGTCAGAGTTGTAAATAGAAACATCACATATTGCTGCCATAACTGTTTGTTATTATTATTACTTTTATTATTATTGTTATTATTTATTATTATTTATTATTATTTATTATTATTTATTATTATTTATTATTATTTATTATTATTTATTATTATTTATTATTATTTATTATTATTTATTATTATTTATTATTATTTATTATTATTTATTATTATTTATTATTATTTATTATTATTTATTATTATTTATTATTATTTATTATTATTTATTATTATTATTTATTATTATTTATTATTATTTATTATTATTTATTATTATTTATTATTATTTATTATTATTTATTATTATTTATTATTATTTATTATTATTTATTATTATTTATTATTATTTATTATTATTATTTATTATTATTTATTATTATTTATTATTATTTATTATCATTTATTATTATTTATTATTATTTATTATTATTTATTATTATTTATTATTATTTATTATTATTTATTATTATTTATTATTATTTATTATTATTTATTATTATTTATTATTATTTATTATTATTTATTATTATTTATTATTATTTATTATTATTTATTATTATTTATTATTATTTATTATTATTTATTATTATTTATTATTATTTATTATTATTTATTATTATTTATTATTATTTATTATTATTTATTATTATTATTTATTATTATTATTTATTATTATTATTTATTATTATTTATTATTATTATTTATTATTATTATTTATTATTATTATTTATTATTATTATTTACTATTATTATTTATTATTATTATTTATTATTATTATTTATTATTATTATTTATTATTATTATTTATTATTATTATTTATTATTATTATTTATTATTATTATTTATTATTATTATTTATTATTATTATTTATTATTATTATTTATTATTATTATTTATTATTATTATTTATTATTATTATTTATTATTATTATTTATTATTATTATTTATTATTATTATTTATTATTATTATTTATTATTATTATTTATTATTATTATTTATTATTATTATTTATTATTACTATTATTATTATTACTATTATTATTATTACTAATTATTATCAGCTGATTCTTAAGAAAACTTTAAGAATGAAGTGCGCCTCGAAATGAAAGTTCAATAAAACTTTCACGAGAGCAACGTAATGGCGGCGAGAGGATCGCAGAAGTGCTTTAGATGTTAGCAAACAATCTACTTCACATCCGATCTGCGTGAACGAAGAGAATGTTATCTGAACGAGAAAGAGTCCCTGGTTCCAGTTCCAGTGGTGGGTGGAATTGCCACACCTAATTGTAACGAAGCCAATTCATGCAACTGGTGCTGCAGAAAACATCGTACCAAGAACTTAGTGAAATGAGTATTAAATTTTAAAATTTGTCGAGAGTTATTGCAAATCGCGCAGTATTTTGACACTCCTTATTCTTCACCTGAAATTAGTATTCTGAGAAGCAGAACGACTTTCACCTAGCAATCTTTCCGGTTGCGCATCTCCCTTAAAAGTGTTGGGAAAACCGTCCGAAACTTCGACAAACCTTCTTACATTGCCGAACTATCGAGAAAGCAACCTTAAACTGGAAATAGAAGAAAATGCAAACGCCTCTTCATCTCTTCTCCAGAAATCTGCCAAAAAGGAAGCGGCAAGCAAGATTTCTAAACTGCACAATGAAGAGGAGAGCAGGAGAGATTGCGAGAAGGCATGATGCGGAGGTATGATTTTTGGTACTATAGTAAGTATTAAAATGTCATAGCAACCTGTCCAAGCAAAACACAAACCTCATACCATCCCTTCTCCTCTCTTCTCAGGTATATGCCACTAATTAACCACTGACTACAATTTACCTCATTAATCAAGCTAATGATGTTGTTGCTCGCTGCTAGACAGAAACGCTAGAAACGATTTCAAAACTACTCAACGCTACTCCGACCGCAGCAGCGTATAACAATGATCCTTCATCAAACAAAAATGACTGATAATAATCAGATTATCTCTCCCTGCAACTATAACATATCATTAGTGATTGGTTCGGAGATAATTGCATCACATAGCCACCGGATATTTACCTTTCCTTACACTCTGTGGCTAGAAAGATTGATGAAATTGAAGTGAGAAAAACACTGTTTTAAAATCGCTCCAAACAAACAGTAAAGGAGAGGAAGGAAGAATTACTGAAATGTCAACCTTTGACGCCGATCCTTTTTCCGTTGTCTTGTCAGACTAGTGCTCACTCCTGAAATTATCAGGATAAGATGAGAAGCAAAGCCACGTCGTGTCGTCCATTCTTGTTGGCTACTTCAGCTCAACCTTGTCCTCATAGCTTTTCCTGGTTTTTAACAGCAGTCATCTCATTTCGCATTATTGCACGCATGGATAGTTTTAAAATTAAACTTTCTTCAAATATTAAATTTTCAGCATGAGCTGCAAATGAAGAACATTACCCTCCCTCTTCTTTCCCTTGTTTGATCGTTTCAGCAAAAACGACGGTCCAAACCAGATGGATTCACTGCGAAAAAGTAAAGAACGGAAAGGACAAAATTACTTGCAAGAGAAATTCATTCATAGTGAAATAATATTTTTTAAAATTCCAACCAAATTTAGTTATTTGAAAATTTTACCGATCTATCGCAGAGGGATACATTAGAAGTAGGAGTTGTTGTATCCTCTGTAAAGTCTTAGCTAGGAAATCTAATAGAATCGCAGCGCGCCTCTTTCTTCTAAATCCAACTCTTTCGGATGGGTTCGATTGGAGAATTCGCCCTTTCTTTCATCTTTCATTTTATTGCTGGAAACTCTGGAAAAAGCTGCCAGTTTTGCAGGAACCAGAAATTTCTGCTTTACACATCGGATTTACGAGTCTCACCTTGCCGAAGGAAGTGTCCACCATGAAATGGGCTGACCTGGTTCTGGCCTTACCCACACAAAAAGAAGGAAGCATGTTGGAATCAACCAACATTTCACCTCGTCGTGGACAGCATTCGGTTCGCACCTGTGGAGGAGGCAAGAGGTAGGGAAAGAATGGTCGCACCAGCAACAGGCACTGACCCTAAGCGGCGAGGGAAGTAAGCACGCTTGGACTGTTATTCAGATCGGCGGCTGAAAGTAAGATAAAGTGTGGAAGGAAGTAAGTTATTGTTTGCTATCAATCTTCGCAAAATGTCCAAAAGCTTTCAGTGATGTCACCGTCATGTCATGTCATCCGTCCCTCCTTCCAAACTGCTGCTAACTGCCAGGTTGCTCGTTGGTTGGCTGATTGCCTGACTGGCTGTTGCGCTAGGTCTGCTAACGGCAATGTGGTGAGCTGATCTTCTGGCGGCGGATTGTTAGAGTCAAGAAATGCAAAAATCAGGCCTTCCTGTACGGACCTGTTTAGTGGAAGTTGGGGGCACAGGGACGTGGACGTGGACGTGGGCTATAGTTAAGCGGTACGTTGCTGTCGAATTGATTGATTTCTCACTGGCTTCAGCGCGCATCATCCTTCGTCCATCCCACTGTGCTCTTCCTCAGGCTGATTTTCAAAATTTCTACCAAACTGAGGTAGGTGCACACAACACTTTCTCAAATTGCTTGATAGCTCTTCATTACTATTACTATATTGCAGGTGTATAACTACTACCGCAGGCAAACTCAGAGAACGGAAGCCCCAGGATGGGGAGAGGCATCAAATATCCATTACCCTCACAAGAATCTCGCTATTCAAAGTATCCATCCTTTGCAGTTTCTTAAGTGAGGGATTTCGCAGTGTTCTCTTGACCATCGTACACCATCTTCCCCTTGCTCGCCTCACGGAACACTACAGCACCACGGAATTACGAATTCCTTCTAGCAATGACAAGAATTTCATTTCAAAAATAAGTTTTGGCGGCTAAATGACTTATGTTAAAGGAGGCGGCTACGTTGGAAGTTTGCACCGCTTAGGAGTTACGACGTTAATTATGTACATGTAACGGGTGGAAACTTCGACGGGTGATTGTGCTACGTTTATTGGCCTGAGTCTGGTGGCGCTTGGTGGCGCTTACATCAATGATTTTGCGTTACTTCAGGTAAACAGCAATCACTGTGAGGTGGCCTTCAAAAAGGCGAATTTATTACCAATGTTAATTACTTTTTGCTCGTGAACAAGTCATTACCACCCGCCTTTTAGTCCTTTTCAAGAGGCCACATCAAGTGGACACACCGCTAATAGTCTTCCTTCTTCACTTCCAATGACAACCACTTAATGGCCATCATTGTTTCTTTTCTGTGCAACAGCTAGAAAGTTGTTGGATGAAATTCATCCTTCCCAAACTTTCACAGCTGCTTCATTGCAGCTAAACGGCCAGAACTACCTGGAAGGTATTCCGAAATCCAACTCACTGAACAGTCGGAACCATTGAAAAGAATCACAGGGTGATCTGGCAGAGCGCTTCGCTTCGTTGACTCAATAAATGTTGGGAGCGAACGATAATTTTGAAGTTTCAAAATTCTAAACAACAGGAAAATTATTACTGACCTGTGCTGTTGTAGGTAAACGGAGAGAGGAGAGAATTTCGAATGCTCCTTTTTCTGTCTCGAACAATAGTAATAAACAGCATTTTGGTACAAGGAAACGGACGATGGTGAATATTGTGACGATGAGCGCTACTAATGACCATTGCATGACCCAAATTGTCCAATCATCAAATTAATTTCAAAAAATTAATTAGCCAGAAAATCGAACCGTTACTGTGATTCGAAGTAATGGGAATAGGCAGATAAACGGACAATGGACAGCAACCACTTATCCGAGTTCCAAAACAACAGGGGCAGGAAACAGTTCAACGAACCCGAAACACGCCTTAGCACTTCACGGACTGTGCAGGTCATCTGCTAGAGTAGAAGTGAGAAAGGCCGTTGTCATCATTTATTATTTTCTTATCAAGTGAGCATTGTTGTA
This sequence comes from Litomosoides sigmodontis, assembly GCA_963070105.1. Taxonomy (NCBI): domain Eukaryota; kingdom Metazoa; phylum Nematoda; class Chromadorea; order Rhabditida; family Onchocercidae; genus Litomosoides; species Litomosoides sigmodontis. The sequence goes on from OY718807.1 coordinate 10,310,214, forward strand.
TGCACGCACGATACTTAAATTTCAAAACAGCTTGCTGCTCGTAACTTGCTGAAACCGATATCAATCTTGATCACTCTCCCACTTGACACTTAGCGTAAATAACGTTCAAGGACATCAATTTTGCTACAACGGTAGAAATAAATAACACTGATGAAATGATAATGATCGTTAACGTCAACGGAAACGCTAACGGAGGTGGCAAAATTCGAAAACGAAGCAATTAAACGAATGTACTTTAGCCCATGAGTATGCTTCAGTCACTCCTCACACATTTGACGCGTCCCACGTACTCCAGTCCACTCTCTTTAGTGACGGGCGGGCGCAATTAGCTCCGCAAATACAGCTGTGTGTATGTACACGTATAATGTGTGTGTACGCCACTTTCTCACTGTTGTATCTATCATTCGACAAGAACGTGACATGGAAACGGGCAAATTAGAAAATTGAAAGAAAACAAAGTGCCCGCGTTACAGTAATTCCCACAATTTCCTTTCACAGTAAACAGTGATAGTGATGAAAGTGGTGGAGCAATTATTATTGGTTGGAGGAAGCGCACGAGTGGAACGAACTGTACTGAATTGAATTGAGTTTGGAAGGGAGAGGAGAGGAGTGAGAGATGTACTTCCCCTCACATGGAGTAGTAGGTGTGATGTGAATTACGCAATAACTGAAGAGATGCAAGCGTAGCGATGGAACAGGTTCTCCTGGATCAGGAGCACCAGCCTCAGTAACAATAACGGTGCTGCAGAAGAAACGGTCCTGAAATGAAGGGCCAGTTCGGAAGTGGCCAGAAGAAGGAAGAGTGTGCTTGGACAGCGAGAGCGAAAGGATTAACTGATTGAGGAGGAGAAGGGAAGGAAGGAAGGAAGGAAGGAAGAATTAAGGGATCAGTGACAATCGGAGAGATTACCGTAGAAAGGAAGAGACTTCGCTCAGGACCGCTTCTAATAAGTCCTGCTTCAAGTGCTCTCTTTGAGGAATTCAGCGCAAGGAGACTAATTGCACACGATTTACCTGTCGCAGCGATCACATCAATAAATAGGGTAGCAGGAGTGACAGGCAGTTTCACTAATTCATCCTCTAATTCTACCTTTTTTCCACTTCGTTGTCGAACGCTTATCGCTTATCGCTTGTCCACCACAACTATAGTTACCACTAACTATAGTTTGTTGTCGGGGGCAACAGCTAATCGCTAAACTTTCCATTACTCTCCACGACATTTCTCGTTCCGGAAACTCTGAGAGAAAGGTTCCGAAAGTGAAGCAAAATGGCATAAAATTTGAAATGCTGCCTAGATTCCCAGCAATTATCCTCTGCAACCCCACCACCACTAACCTCTCTCCCTCCCTCTCTCTCTCTCTGTGCTGGGAGAGAGGAGAGATGATGGATGAAGGAGACAGGGCATACAAGCTGCTAACGATTTAATGATTGATATAGAGACATCATCATATCATGTATTATGTTGTACATGCTAGCAAAACGTGTATGGCGGCGATGGCAAGTGTTTTTCGCAACAAACAATCCTCGATGAAAGGGAAAGTTCAAAGGTCATCATCCATCGTTCATTGCAATTGCATCGCATAATCCGTTGCAATGAAAGGGATAACATAAGTAAACGACACGAGCTGCTATTACTGGATGGGCGGGGATGAGAGCAAGCTTAATTGAATTGACGATTGTAACTGACCCACCACGTTTGCTGAGTCGATAAATAATTGGGAGAAAGGAAGAAAAGAAGACAGATCGAGTGCTTGTAGGCTTAGCCTGGATACACACCACGATACCACACGCACCTCTTTTCCCTTTCGCGCGCCCTCTCCTTACTTCTATTTTCAGCCACAATTTCACGCTGACAAAGCTTTTACAAATTTCACTATTTATTTAAATCGCCGCCCAGTCATGCCATGCCTTCCCTCTCGGATGCATGTGTGCATCATTCGCACAAATATTGTAGCTAAGTAAGTAGGCAAGTAGGTAGGTAAGTAAGTAAGTAAATAAGTCAGTGAGCGAGCAGTGATAGCTGGTGGTAATGAGTAGTAGCTAGCGGAAGGAAAGGTAGGAGGAATTCAATTCATTCCACTAAGCAAATATATATAATTCCATTTCTATCTTTTTAATAAATTCCAATTTAATCAGCTGCCGAGCGGATGAAACTGTTGAGGGAGAGGTGGAGACAGATGCATGCACCTATGAAATTCCATAAAAAATTTATCGATTTATCATGGATGATAGAGAAAAGGTTTTCTGCGACTAACAATGAAAGTGCCGCCCGTACCGGCCGGTGGAGATGAAGAAGAAAGCAATGGCTCCCGTCAAATCACTCCAGTTAGCTTGAAAGCTGAATTTCCTTTTAAAGAATTGAAAATAGGAGGATCATAACTTTATGCGCCAATTGCGCACTGCTTGTGCAAATACCACTGCGACTAGGATTTACAAGTACAATTCAATTTCAACCGTAAAAAACAGCGGTTCATAAATTTTCACTCACTTTATGTTACATAAATTTTACGGAATTCAATAGCGGGAAACGATCGACTGTAAGCAACTGATTAGCTTGGACAGCGACCAAGTCCCGCTTCTCTCTTAAAAAGCGAAGAAGGAACCATCTGCAAATCTTAAACAGCTCATGGAGCAACGCAATTTGAAGGCGCTCACTATCACTGGGGCGTAGTATAGTAGCTTCGGACAGAAAGAAGCTTTCTGCACCACCTACACCTCTCAAGAAAAAAACATCATAAGTGAGAAGGCTAATAATTCTGAATGATAATTAACAAGGATACATGGGCTATGATGACCTAGTAGTCCTCAATGACCTCACTTGAGCACGTTTTAAAAGCGGGGGTGGCTGAATTGTGCAGGAGAGATGTCGATGACGAAACACATCCCACATCACATGGAAGGGAAAAGAGGACCTGCCTAGTTGTGATAAAGGTATGAAGTTGGATGAGAGATGAGGAGAATCCCTTTCCGATGAATGTGTAGAAATCAAAATCAGGAAGGGAGAGCAGGAGGTGCAAGGGTCATTTTCGTTGAAGAAACCTGTGAGCAACTAAGTGTGGATGGATGGGTGGGTGGGTCTGGGAACTGATTTATTTATTTATTTATTTCTGATGCAAATCGCAGCAATTAGGAGATGAGCCCAATATGATTAGAACCATCAGAAATTAATTGCCAATTATCATGCTTGCCCGCTTAATTAAATTTCTCCAGCAGGAAGCCGGAATGCACCGAATAGATTAAATGTCCTATCGATTACAGCACCCGATGGATGGACACCTCCGCCGACGAACAGTGTAGCTGTAGATGAGTGGAGAATGAAGCAAGCGGGTGCAGAAGCGGAATGACACCTACAATTAGGCGCGGCACTCACTCCAAAGTTGGTGGCGCTCCTAAATCGCATAGCGGAAAAATATCAGCGGCACTGGTCTTCCGCTACCTGCTCAAGCCCTCTCGCCTCCATCCCACCACTCTTCACAAAATTTGCCTCACTTTTTAAAGAAGCAGTCAAAACACTCTCCCTACACACCTGCCAGCACTCTATTACGTATTTCAGGACACGAAATTACGAAATTTTCAATGAAATCAGGAAACATTTCAATGCCACACTCTGAGGGCAATTAAGTGCACAGTAACTCAGTCAATATCCTATCTGGGAGCTCTCCACTGTCGCCCACTGGCCGAAAATTGTCTCAGTCCTCCTCAACAAGTCTCAGGATTTTTCTTCCACTTCCTTTCTGGTGATTAGAGCGATATTAAAAAAATGAAATTATTAGCAAAGGATAAATCAGATAAATTAAAAATTAACTGTCATCGATTTGTGTCATCCTGACTGGTAACCGCGTTTCTCAAAGGTATCACGAAATTAAATGTTCCAGAGCAAGGGAGAAGGGAGGAGAGAGAGAGAGAGAGAGAGAGAGAGAGAGGAAAAAAGGTGTAATCAAGGCACTGAGGCTATAATTGTGCATACTGGTGGCCGGTTTTGGTAAGACTGCTGCTGCGAAGAACGGCGATTAATTACATTTCAAACTGCTTCAGTATTTAGCTTAAGTGGGGCGTAGTAAATTTGGGTGACAACCATACTGCTGGAAATGTGTAACGCACGCGTTGCCGCCACTGTCTATAATAGAAGCAGCGCTTGCGCATGCCATACTGTTGCCAAAACATTCGCTGATTGATTTCCAGCCAATTAATCAATCTGCTTGCAACTGAAACTTCAGACGTGGATTTCCTGCAACAAGAATTCAAAGCACGCGAGAAGTCTTGCATGTGACACCGTTAGCAGTAATAACCACCAGCTGAACTGAACTTCAACCTTCTTAATTGCTGATAGTGACAGTGAATAGCGTGGATTTCCCAGCCACGCTTTGCCCTAGCAAATAACCATACAGTTTAATCTCATTCAATTACCAACAGCAGCAATTTTCCTCCTTTTTTCCACTTTACATTGAGGAAAAGTCCTCGTCGCTTACTGGAAGGAACGACAACACGAGCGCATGTTGGGCAATCAGCTCATTTACGCGTGACAAACGCGTACTGCCGTGTGGCGCTCGAACTAAATGAGCTAAATAATGGCTCTCAAAATATTTACCTGACTGAGGCACACTTCACTTCTAGCTCGAGATACTACAGGCAGAAATTTTTTGGAGAGCTGGCTGGAGAATGAGCATACGTGCAATGGCGCTCAGCGGCAAGAAGAGCTTCCGGTGCCTGCCTCTTCTACTTTCCGGGAGAAAATGAAAGAAAGATTTGCAAATAAATGAAAAAGGAGGATCGCAACATAATCCATCCATACGTCAGGCTTCGCCAACTGACAATTAGCTTGACAGAAAGATTCAGACAATGAATGATAGTAGTACGTTCACGTGGGTACATGCACGTCTCGTGTGCGCCATGGCTGAGCTAGCGGAACGGAACGCTGAACTATTCGCTTAAACGAACGGGGGAATCACTTGGGATTTTGACATATGCACAAGCAGGAAAGATGTAAAACTGCAGCGTGAATAAATTAATTGTCGTAATTTTTTTACTTCTACCTACTACTACTACTACCTAAGTGTCCTGAGTGAGAGAGATGAAAGGAGCAATTGCGCTGCTTGGATGACAACAAGCATTAAATTAAATGGCGCATATGGAAGGAATAAATAGATTGTGTGTGGAAGGAATCATCCAAAGATCCATTAAAATATTATGATTATGTTTTTTAAATATTATTTGATTTATAGCTCCAACAAACGCTACATCTTTGAGGCAAACATAAAGTGAATGATTTTATTATAACTATTCATGTTCCATTTGCCTACTCATCCATCCATCCTTCACCGAATGGATTTCCATTTCCAAACGTTCTTCCCACCCGCCCATGATAGTAGTTTCATAAACAAAATTACATGGAAAAGCAAATCGCAGTAGTGATGTTAACACCACCGCCACCGCCACCGCCACCGCCACCACCACCAGCAACAGCAACAGCAACAGCAGCGGCAGCAGCAGCGACAACAACAACGGATGATGGCAGCAACAGTGTCGCTGCGTGCCTAAGAAGCGGAAATTGCTTCCGGAAATTTCTACTCCTTTGGACCGGTACCGACAGTGGCGATTTGCTTATCAATCACCTCTCTCACACTCTCCACAGGCAATCCCAACTCCTTCAATCAATCCAATCGTCGCTAACCCTAGCAATAAAACAAATTTCATTCGAGAGGTAGTTTTCGCTTGCAGCTTCATGGACAGCAACAATGGAGCCTCGTTTTACTGATGCATGCGTAATTGTTGCATGCGTGCCGAAAACAAAGTTTAATTGGACTAAAAAAGTTGTGTTGCAGCAAAACCGTTCGCAAAACAAATCTAAATCATCCGCAACGTCGCCTAAATCATTAAGAGATGGTAGTGATCGACCTCGCAACTTTCATCTATGTGATGTGATGTAATTAGTTTTAATTCGATGCTCGAAGATGGATTCGGAACGAAGGATTCCTTCCACTGGTCGTTGCACAGAAAGATAACACAACGGATTTGGACTAGGGCACGAAATGAAGAGGGACAGACGAAGAAATAGGGGTGTTCCTCAATGGAGGGTTAACAAATTCCTGGAAATGAGAGGAGCTAATTAGTTGAAGGGATTGAAGCGTCACGTGGCATGTGCGTGCAACTGATCACGTGATTCTTCGGTGCGGCAATGATTGTAAGTAAATTTCAGCGGCATTGCTTCTAGCCTTCGTCGTCACATAAAAAAGATATGGGGCAGTTGCAGATGATCAAAGAGATAGAAAGCCAATGTTATTTTGTGCACATAAAATCTTCCAAAAAGTGTAGCAGCCGAACTTCGATGATTATTTTGATGGCGGAATGCTTGCTGTAAAATTTTTAAATGTCAATAAATGTCCTTTGGCATTTTCACAGCTAGGCTTTCTAATACTCATCACGATAAGGAGACAGACCTGTAGAACTAACTATCTTGCTTTAATTTCAACCAAATACCTCCTGACTAGGATGTATGTTTCTTTCGGGGAAGAATACGCTAACAGGAAGAACACCTCCTCACTGATATTTTTTATGCTAGAAAAAAAAATACTGTAAGGGACAAAGGTGTTTTTAGTAAGAGAATAGATGAGGTGATGAAGTTAAATACAAATTAGCGTAATTTGGCGTCCACTTTTAACTCGGTGTCAGAGCAAACGAATTTCATTTTCCTCCATCTATCTTCCTTGCTCTTCATTTTCTCTTCTCTCTCTCTCTCTCTTTCTCACTCGCTTTTAGTTTGAAGATTGAATACAATACCGTTTTCATATTTCAACGATATATTTCATCAAAGCAGTGCGATAGCTGGTTTAATACTGTTAAAATGATAAACAACCTTATCCCTGTCCTTATCACTTGCAAGGCAATCTTACATCTCATTTTACTTTCACTCACTTTCATGGCACGGTGCTATGGTGGCGCGTGCAATGTTTCATCTCACGCAAATGCTATATCATAAGTAACTATCACGGTAGCGCATTTGCCCATGATAGTCAAATTGGAACTTCGACATCCAAGAGATACGATTCAGGAAGATGAATTAATACGCATCCCATAGTGATCCACCACTCATTCATAACTTTTCCACTATTCCATGCCGAAATCAGGTACAGTAGAGGCGAGATTACCTAGATTCACGTTTATATTAATGATGTGAAGCGCTATAAGGTGAGAAATATCTTTGTGCTGCTTGCTCAACTGACCACGCATTGAATTGCAAGACAAATGCTCATTAAAAATTAAGTGCGTACGGAAAGAAAAGAATAATTTTTGAATTTAAAGCACCCATAGTCATCGAAGTAAGTATCAGGTTGATGATAGTTTTGCAAATAGCTTGGCGAAAGGAGGCCAGGTGAAATATTAATCTGACGTTTAAACTTTGAACTTCAATAAGTCTAAGCTTTCTACGCACTATCTGCTTCCTGATGCTACCACAGACTTTGAGAGATGCAGTGGAGAATCTGTCCCTGTCTTCACAGGAACTCTCTTATTCTTATGTAAGCTGATATCGCGTCATAATTTGAAACCCACCAGCAGCATCTAGACCTGATTAATGACGGAATAATTACTCCTCATGGATATTTTCTATCTTGATATTGAGGAAGAAGCGTAGCTAGCAAGGAGCAAGTTAGAGCTTGCAGAAGACATCTGCTGCTGATGGAAAAACCAAGAAACGGAGTCGATTCGACGAGAGCAGTCAACCTTTCTCGCTGTCGATCTAACTTTCCAATGAAAATACGTCATAGCTTGGAATTTTAATAGAACTAACGCCTTTTCGCGAAATGTAATTCAGACGCCGAACACATTCACGAACACGTCTTTATCACATATCACACATTACCTGAGAGTGCCAGCACTCTTCTTGCCATCACACAATGAATTTGTTGAGAATGCATTAGCGCGTTGTAACTGATTAACTTGCACGGACTTACCATCTATGGCTGTCCCTACCAGGTGACCGCAACAAGTAGCCAGGTGCCGAAAGGTTAAAAAACGTTGTCTTCAATATTTGTTGCAGAAGCCAGTAATCAGAATACATGCCACTTACGTAGACCTGCGAAGGATACGGTGGAAGGAAGATAAGGTGCCAGACCGACGCTCTGACATCAAACAAATAATTATATCATTTGAGATAATGAAATGGAACTAATGCTGCTGGTTCGTTGGTCGTTCCATCATCGATCGTCCGTCCACTCATCGCCATCTGTATCGGTGCATTTGTGTACACGCATGTCGCCTATATCAGCTAATAAGCTAAGTGCTTTTTTGCCGTCCGTAATCGACTCAATTATGCATCGATTAAATGATTATTCATTAAAAGCAGTCTAAGATCTCATTTTCTTCCATTACCATTTGTCCACTCATTTCACCTTGTCTCGACCAAAAGACTCCCTCTCTCTCTCTCTCGCTTTCTCACTTTCTCGCCTCCTCTTCTGACCTCTTTCTGAGGGGAATTTTTCAAATCTAGCATGCAAATAGCCTTCCAACAAGTTCACTTAACAGCATTTACAAGGGAAAATTCCGTTGCTCAGTTGTGCCGTCGTCTCTTCTATCTTCTTCATGACTCATTCTAATGAAATCTTCCATTATTTAATTTCTAGTTTTCGGTTAATTTAATATCATTTCCTCTACGTTCCCCTCTTACACTGCACTCCTCCCTCCTTACTTTCACCACTTCTTCCAGTTCTATCATTTATACTTACCTCTCTCTCTCTCTGTTCTCTATGTTCCTGGGTGAAACGGTTACGGATTGTAAGTAATGACAAGATGAGGCATTCCAGTCAGAGAAATGGTCCAAGTTAGACTGATTGGAAACAAGGAGAGGTGAGGAGGAGAAGAGGAAAGTAGTGAAGGGAGAAAAAAATCAAGTTCTGAATTCTGAACAGCTGAGGGAGGATGGCGAATGAAAACGTTTCCTCATATTCCATCTCGACTTCACAAAATTTGATTTGAAAAATGAATTAATTAAATTCCTAATCCATTGAGCTTGAGTGTGACAGGATGACGGAAGGATAGAGAGAGAAGAGATTCGCAAGGCAATTAGCTTCCATAACGAGGAGGAGGAGGAGGAGGAGCCTTACGGTCGAAAGACGAGTGATCTTAATCAAGGCTTTTCGCATTTTTAAAAATGCTGTTTATTGTCCGACTGGCATCACATGGAAGTGAATTCCATTTACCGATCAACGGAGAGTACTTGCTGTTGCCATCTACCATTAAGCTTAAAAAAACACCTATAATGAGGAAAGCGGCGGGGGAAGGGGGAGAGGAAACACATGGTGCTTGTGTGTGTCTCTCCGTTTTCACCTCTACGGAAAGGACAAGGACTGAAGTGTAAGTGTTGCCGTAAATGCTGCTGAACGGCCGGCATTCACGCTCTGCTTCGCGAGGCTCTTCTCCCCTCTTCCGCAAGAAGGCCTCGTAGAGCGCGCAAAGCGGACCGCACATTCATTTACTACGTCTGCGATTCCTGACCAAGACTGCTCCGCAGCAATTTTTGCGCATTAAAACGGCTCTTCTTTGGCAGCTGACCTTCTCAGTTGCATGAAACGGAAACGAAGCAATAATCACACAGTGCTAGGAAGGAAGGAGTAAGGAAGTTGCTGAGTGAATAAATAGGACGCGCTCTCCCTTTCTCAGCTTCTTGTGCGAGGATGTTAAATTGTGTTTGGAAAAGAAACGATGAGAATTAGTGGGAAGGAATGAAAGCATAATGTCAGTGTGGATGGATCATGCGTGTCGCATTGAGGGGACGACGGACAACGGAAAGCAGCCGTAAATGCAGACAATGATTTCATACTATACGCCGCGCACTCCGCATCTCGCACGGAACCGAAAACCAAATACCGATTAGCATCTGCAGCCAACACCGCCCCGCCAGCGTCAATTTCATTCATAAACCGTCAATTAATCACTTTCAATTGCTCGAACGGTTCACTCTATTTGCAAACTGCAAGCTGCAAAATCAACATAAGCAGCAGCAGCAGGATAATTCCCCTTCCTCTTTCCCACTTGATTCTCCCCGTATTTGTGCCCGCGACTACCTGATGATAAAAGAGACCCGAAACACTCAGGAACTTTCCGAACTCAATAGCCACACATCTTGTTGTTCCGCAAATGAAATGATAAGCCGCTATAAGCAAGCATTTCAATTCCATCGAACCAGTGAACTTCCACTTCTCCCAACTTGGTTGAAGCCGAAGGGGATGTGAGGGAGAAGGAAATTCTAAATTTGCTGCGGAAAGGTGCAAAACTTTTACACGCCGATGAATTCCTTTCTCGCAGATGTCAGGGAGAAGAATTATACACCTGAAGAGGAGCACTTCCTAACTTTCCTTAGGTGACACAAGCACACACACACACATACACAATGAAGCGATGGTGAGTGAAAAAGGAGTCATTTAAAAAAATGTTACATCACAGAGTGTTTAATTATTATTAGTCGAATTAATGCATGCTTTGCTTTAGCAAAAGAGGTGGGATGAGATGATTATCATTCCATTCCATTCCATTCCGTTCCGCTCCGTTCCATTCCGTTCCGTTCCGCTCCGCTCCGCTCCACTTTCCACCTACACTTCTCCACAGCACCAGAGCATTTGAGCATTTTCTTCACTGGCAGCAACAGATTTTGATCGCTGGAAGGAATGGAACGGAGAGAAAGAAAGGTAGGTAAGTAAGTGAGTGAAGCTTAGGCATGAAAAGAGATAAATCAATGGATGGAGTAGAGCGTGAACACGTGGGTGTGGGCGTGAGTGTGGGTGTGCGTGGTATGCGTATCTTGTAATGAGGACAGATATGGATGATGCACCCCGATGTGCAACGAACACATCATACCTATGAAATGAACAAAGTTAGTTGATGGTAATCGCCCTGTTATTAATAATTGCTTCTGCTTCTGCTGCTAATTGTGAGTGAGCACTTGACACATGTACCTACAACACTTTCTGCTTAATAAGAAGGAGAGAGTGATTTGTTTACAACACAATCTCCTCTCCTCTCCTCTCCTCTTATCCATCCATCCATCCGTCCGTCCGTCCGTCCGTCCGTCCCCCTAATCCTCCCCTCCCATTCCTACGTGTTTTTTCACTTCCAAATTATTATAATTGCTATTTGCAAGGGACACTGCCATTTCCGCTTCCGCAGGAAAATATGCAATGCCTCTGCTCTCACATTGCAACGCGCCTAATCTAAACTAATTAATTACTCGTCTCGTGAACGCTTGCTTCGACTAGAAACAGGTAGTACAAAGGTCAGTGAATGCACACCATCATCACCCATCCATTGCTCCTCAACAACGCCACTCTCCCTCTTCCCTTCCCCAGCACTTTCCGCTGTGCCTACTTTACCGAAATGAAATTAGCATCATAAATTAGCATGAGTGCTGGCGAACACTTGCTTGTGAAAAAATAATCCTCCCCCCAACATGCACCACCACCGACAGTTCACCAGCAAATCTACAGGCACGTACCTCCTACCTTATTATCGGCAACTGCAACAGCAGATGCACAACAAGTAAAGCGTGATAAGTTGCAGTTTAATAGTAGTAGTAGTAGTAGTAGTAGTAGTAGTAGTAGGATGAAGAAGATGATGGTAAAGTAGTCGGGATGGCGAGAGCCTTGATCAGGCGCAGTAGAACTTGATCATTTGCAAGATTATAATCATTTAACATTAGCTGAGATGCTGCTAATAATTTGATGGTGTCAAATTACTCACCAACTGCTCTCCAACACAGCTTGCTTATCTGTAGCCATCAGAATCAAATTATCAGCGCCCCTCCTCCCCCCTCTCTCTTTACAGTATACAACATCATCCTCCATATGTCATCAACAAATACGTTGTAGTTGGTGATCAGAAGTGAAAGGTGAGACGTGTACCATTCCATTACAGTGACGTGCTGTCAATTTATCACGGATGTCAACGGAAGCTGCTGGTATACGTCTTGCCGAAACGGGAAACATCCTCTTGTCTCTTTGCTGCAATGATGGAATGCGCGTTCGCGCTGAAGGCTGCCCGATGCTCTTAGAACTCGCGTCGCGTTCCACCGAAAGTTAAAGCTCAGGCTAACTAACATGAAGCTGTGCAGCCACGTTGACAACGACACGCACGTCGCGTCCGATCTGACCGATCTTGCATACCATAATTGAGGGGTTAGGAGGGAGGGCTGGCTTCTTATTTCTCTCCTAGAATCATTCATTCTCTTTTGCATCCATCAACTCTGTTTTCATACATCCACCATTAATTCCCAGTTGCTGCTTTCTTCAAATGGAAACAGTCGGAGAGGAGCACGTAAGTAGAAAAGGAAGCAAGTGAAGCTAGCTAACTGGTCGATACTTTTCATCTCAACTTCAGTTCACACTTGAAAGCTTGGCTTAACTGGACTAAGCGAAAAGCGATTTCATGGCACTAGCATTAATTGTTTAATTTGATAGAACTGGAAAATTTAATTTTAATCTCAGTCGAGCCCCAGTCATCCATTAGTGTTATTGATGTGAGATAATTGATGTGGCAGAGCTGACCGAACACGAAGGAGAAAGAGCAGACCGACTGGTTTATTAGCTAATTAATTGTATCATATTGCATGCCTCCTTTGCTGCACTTCCGGCATAATAAGGTGCTACTTTCAAACCTTATGCGCTCCGCTCAGTTTAGCTCGAATTACCAAATTACCAATGATTAAGTGCATTTTGCGCAGCGAACCCAATGCATTAATTATTATTCTACTATGGCAATAGCAGGTGGAATATCGATTGCTAACTCCCTCGTGCAGACGTGTGTATCATTGGAAGCAAACGTGTTCGTCGACTGGAAAATGATGCTCAGACTGGAAATCTACGTGGACGGTGGAAGAACGGTTTCCCCGCAAAATCCACTTTTGGCTGAGCAATTAATGCAACGAGAGAGCTGAGCTGTGTGAGCCGCTCAGAGAATGAAAAACAGGATGACGCAATGCGGAACGTAATGTGACAGGTAAGAGCAAAAAAGCCTGTTGATAATTTTTCAGCCTAGTAAAAAAGGTGAGGATAATTACGTACGAAGCTGCTGAGGAAGACCTCACTTAAGATGAATGAAAAGATTAAAATCCGCCGAAAGAATGGATGGAGAGCATCTGAAAACGTTTTTTTTCCAGTGCAACATCATCGGAAAGCTACAAATTAGGCAATCAGTGAGAAACTGACTTCTTGTGCTAGATTCCGGCAAAGATCCGGAATAAGCTGACATCTGAACTTCTTGACAACAACTGGTAACAAAAATGTCTGCTCCGACGATACGCTGCTAACTGTAAGCCCACGCGAAAGGTAAACGGTGTGAGCTGCTTCCAAATGCAGTGCAGCAAAGTGGAAGTGCTCCTCCACACACAAGTGGACTAATAAATATAAGGTCTGCTGTGATAAGAGCATTGTTCAAGCGTATCGTGTTTCATGTTGAATGGAAATCCCGTTTCACCGAGACAATAAATGGGTCAAGTTGTTGAAGAATGCGGTTGTCCAGGAGTGCTTATGATACGTATGTAGTAATGCTGTAGCGCAGCGTGTCAAATGACAGGTGGCGTATAGTTGTTACTGTTACTGTTACTGTTACTGTTGCTGTTGCTGCTGCTGTTGTTGTTGTTGTTGTTGGTGGTGCTATTGGTGGTGGTGGTGGTGGTGGTGATGATGGTGGTGATGGTGGTGGTGTTGTAGAATGAATTGAGCTGTTGAAACATGAACCAACAATGAATGAATCAACGTACCACTAACTACCCTTCTTATCGTCGTCTAAGTGGCGCCTCATTGAACTTCATGCCTCAAATCAAATGTTGCTAACCTGGCATTTTCATACCCTAACAGGTATGTAGCACCACTGTAAGCTGATCTCGATCTCGAAAGCTGAGACGCTGTCCTCTTCAGACATCTCATCTCTAGCATGTCTATTTCACAGCACAAGGAGGAACCTTAAATCAAGGAGTAGTAGTAGTCAGATGCAACCCTAATGCTATTGACTGACTGGCAAGATTAAGACTAAAAGTGCTGGCAGAAAGTGGGCGACAATTGAATTGAATTGACTCGCTCGATTTTTTCTACAGCATCTTTGCCAGTGAGTGCCTTCATCGGCAATCTCTTCTCCTATCATTTAAGGCCTGCATAACTACTGTTGGCGGTGCATGGCTGAAGATGAGCGATAAGCACAAGCTGGCTACCTCACGAGTAGCAGCAGCACCTGCTTGTGAACTCCGAGGAGAGGGCACAGCCATGATGGAGTTAAATTAAATGGATCGGGACATCAAGGTGGCGCCCGTTAGCTAATCATAAATATCACTCCTCTCCTTCTCTTTCGCCTTTTCCTCCTCCGAACGAAGAGCTTCCGAAATGAAGTGAAGGAGAGTTCACTGCGCCACAACGGGCATCGCGCGGTGGAGTGGACATCGGAAAAAAGAAGGATGCACGGGCACTTGCACTTGAAGGATCACTGAAGCTGAACTCAGCTTCGGTGACGCAGAATTGATAGAAATGATTCAACGAACGGTGATCCTCTTTCATGCGATGTCACCAATTAGTGTAGCGGGCGAGGAAGAGGAGGAGGCAGTGGACAGTGTGGATGGTTTGTTAAATTGCTTTATTAAACAAAGAGCAGTAACGGTAGTAAAGGAACTTGCCACTTCATTATTATTGCAAGGCACTGGCCTCTCTTTTCGTACTTGCCTTTTCAAGTACCGCTTCAGCGCACTGCCGACGACGCTTCTCTCCCCAATTGCATCTCCGTTGCGTCATTCATTTTTGTCAAACATCGCCGCTGCTCCTCAATACTCCTTCTTTTTTTTTGTTTTTTTATTGAAATGATTCTTGCACAACGTTACGTTACGCTACGTTACGTTACCACTTCAACTCGTAAAACGCTTGGAAGAAGACTGCTCAGGCTTAATAAATCCACCTCTACTGCTGTTTCGGTATGACTTTAGGCCGACCTGACTAGAGATAGGCATTTGAATGTGTTGCTGTGGTGGAGAAGAAATTGGTTAGAGGAATGTTTGTCACTGCTCTTGCTGCCATTGTGATGGTACGATGCTAAAGCAGTGAATTTAAAAAGGGGCAGAGTGAGGAGAGCTGAGAAAGTAAAAATTGAAAGGGTGAAGTCAGTTTTAGTCGCTATTTCCTGCAAAGCGATTAAAATGTTAATTTTGAGAGCAATTAGTTGGATGTGAACACATCATAATCACCGCCTTTGCTTTTTAATCTTTGCTGACATAAAAGCATGCGAATAAAGCAATTACTTCTTCGCCATCTTCAAATTCCTTCATTTACACTCCCCTTTTCATGGTCATTTCACATCACATCACCACTATGCAGACAGTCCTTACCTCAGTCACCCCTTCAAAGAAAACCGATCAGCCCTTAAAGTTTTTAATGCGTATGAGGAGATGATGATTTCAATTCGCAATTGAAATGTATATGCGTGGTTATTTGGCTGCTTTCGTTTCAAACGAAAAATGGGTGAAAACTTTTTCGTCGCCGAAATTTCAAGGGACTTCAGGCGCCTGACGACAAATTTCATTCATTTGCAAACTCTGTCCCTCTTGTTCATACATTATCATATGCAACGTGGCGGGCGGACGGATAAGTTAATGCAATTTGATAACCACTTCGTTCCATCGTCCCTTCTACAAGTGGACTAAAAGAGTGCTAAGTTAGCTGCTTGAAAAGAGATACGGTGACAATTGTCCACTGACAATTAGCACTGTTCCTACTGAAAAGAAACTTTCCGTCCACTTGCTCCATTAAAGATTTTATACCTCTGTTTGCGGCCATCACTAGCGAATCGTCATATATCATCGCGCTACACACACTATCATTCTGAGACTTATCCACATGGATTTTACGGTATTTTGCGAGTCACATCAACCGTAAAACTTTCAGGTGCAAAAGCATGGCAACGCTAATTTTCGGATTATACCGTAATCACTTCTCCACTAGAACTTTTTATTATACGGTTTTAATCGAATAATTACACCTATTGATAAATTTATTTCCAGGGCATGCATGCATTTGCGCTACTAATTCCAATTCACTCATATTTATGCGTCTGCGTGACTTTTCCGGTCCACACTGTCGCATAAGGGGCACCACCACGGAAAGAAGGGGGCAACAAAAGCCACTCGCTAACTTCGCAATCTTAAAATTTCAATAGTTTGAAATTACTGCTTCATTTCAGGCGATTTCACTCCCCCACTTTTTCATAAATTGGGTTGGGAATGTGAGTAGATATGGAAAAACATGAAAGGAGTTGCGAAGAAAGAAGACGCACGATCGTTGGCCACTTGAATTGCCGAGATGAGATGATTCAAGTTGTTTTTGCTCTTGAACTGTAGTAAAACTGATCCAGTTGAAAATTTCGACACGACGCTTAACATCGACATAAAATTAGAAACAAAAATCCGCCTAAATTGCGAAAGCAGGGATCTGAAAGAGAAGAATGGTGGAGAATGTCCTGCCTCAGCCATATACCTCATGGATTTCCCTTCCTGCGGCACGCATCACACTGCTAAAGCAAAGCATTTGCTAAAGTCATTCCGAAAAAAAAGAGATCACAGATCAGTAGATGTGATCACGCCACGCCAGAAAACATAACTGTTGGCAACTGCTGGAGGTGTACTGGAAAAACACTGCAAAAAAAACCAACGTAAAATGTGCACCATGCGGTCGTCAGACAGCACTTGTTGATTGCTTTTGTCAGACCAACCATGAGCGCTTCAAGGGAATTATCAGAGAAATTTTTCGCGAAAAAATTCCTTCGCATCTTTTTTGAGATTTTCAACTCGGTGTTGAATTTTGCTTAAGCGAACGACAACAGCTTGCACCGAAAGGTGAGAAAGCTTCTGAGTGTCAGCAATCCATAGATGGCCAGTCCAAGCCTTAAAGCTTAAAGATTTCCTGCCAAAATTTTGTTTAAAAGCGTGCCCTCGTTGAATGAATCACACTGATACCAATTATCAGTTGTTTCCTACATCTCGATAACTTCGCCCTCAGTAGCCTACTTGGCTTGTAACAAAATCTCTCAAGCCCAATTCAGTTCGTGTCATTGCTATTTCGCTTCAAGCAAATATCAAGTTATTTGTAAGCAAGCTTTCAAGCAGTATCCCTCCACCGTTGGTCATCTGAGGTCGTCTCCGGATGTGCAAATATCGAATGAGGAAGATAATGCGGTAGGTACTGCATGCGTAAGTAATACTTACTCATCTACATTTCCACGTCAAGAGAACGATAACTTATTTCACAATCAAAGCAACTGCCTCTCACTGACCATGGCAGACGGGCACTTGCGTGAGCTGTTTTGTCTCAAGATCATATAAATGAAAATTTATTACTCTCGCTAAAGAGACCCAAAACAATAATAGCAAAGTCATAAATGCAACTTCACAACAATATAAAGAAGGAATTCCTATCTGTTTGTGATCATAAATGATAAAGCCGCCAATAAATCTTAAAAACCTTAACAGTCTTCATTAGTAATGGTCCTTGCAAGCTCGTTAAGGACGCAGCGAATATCTCTTCCACGTTTAACTCATCTTTAGCATTTCTTTCAAATGATGCAATCTTTATTCTTGCAAAAAAATATTGCTGTACACAAGGAGATATAGCTGCTTCTTGCAGGACAGTACGTTAATCACAAAGAACACAAGAGCACTGTAAAAAAGACAAGTGTTGCTGAGAAGAGCGTGTTACCAGTATTTGGCGTGAGGACAAGAGATACGGTACAATCTAGCTTTCCCAACGGTACATTGACTAACTCAACTCCAGCATAGTTGGATGGACTGGCTCGACGACAAGAAAGTTGCTGCTTGTCACGAATCTCAAAAAAAGAAAGATAAACTGAACTGTTAGCATCGATAAGTTTAGCAAGTGAAAAGTTGTCAGATAAGTAAAATAATCTTAATGATTCTGTCTGTTAAACTACTTACCTAATACTTACATCGCTCTTCTTTCCTAACATCTTTAAGTTTCATCCATTACTTGAGCTGACAAAAAATATGGAATACGTACTTTATCCGTACTTCGAATCCATTTGATGTAATCAATACTTTCACAGTTACAATGAAATGAATTTCTTAACAACAATGAATTTGGCTGTGCATGTTTGCCGATTCCTTGTCGGAATGTTTCATCTAGTTGATGGATATGATTCCTGCAAATTCAATTTTTTCATACACAAAATTAACAAACTAAACATCAGCAATTAAGCCTATTAAAAAAGATCAATGCAGGAGGAGTCCCTAGTTACTTCCACAGAAGGCTTAAGTGTAAAGACAAAAGGACAATACATGCTAAAATAGTAATGCTTTAAAAAAACTTTTTCCTATTTAAAAAAGCAACATTTAAAAGCTGCTACCTGCTGAGATCAATAGTCTCGATTTTGGATAAGCATGTCGTATTAAGATTGATCGTTTGAAGAAAATTCTGGCGTAAATCGAGATACCTCAAGGAGAGGAATGGACAGGGTAAATTGTAGGGTAGTTTGGTGAAATAATTGTAGCTCAGGTCAATGTGCTGAAATAACATTCAACACTAATGGCTTTTTAATGAACAGGTTGAGTGTTCATGTGCTCAATGTCCAAAAAAACCCTCAAAATGTTACTTCCTAGAGGGAGTACATCTCAACACAAGCAACACTATGCTCTCAGTTTGCATTTGAGTCTTCCTAAACAACACAACTGACAATCAGTTTACCGCATAAAATATTCACTGTTTCAAGCATCGACAAAATTTCAACTTAAAATTCCAAAAAAAGGATTACATTTAGTTGCTGTAGATTAGCCGTCTTGAACATTCGCATCAAAAGAGAAAATTGCATGGTACGATTGACAAGCAATGTGAACGCTCGCCTCAAATACAGCTGGAAAAAAATGTTTGTGATAGGTGTGAAACTGAAATTCACTCCCTCATCATTCAACAGTTCCTGAATTCAGAATCACTGCAGTAAAGTTTCATTTCCTCTCTCTCTCTCTCTCTCTCCAAATTTCCACTCACCTGTTTCAAATTGGGAGTATGTGAAAGGAAATCGATGTCCTCTTCCTTCAGTACTATTTCATTGTTACTCAAATCGAGCACCAATAAATTTGGCATCCCCCGCAGTGCATTCGAATGCAAATTCACAATATAATTTGCCGAGATGTTGAGCACCTGCAATATAACTGCTGTCTGTAATCTTTCATAATTCTTTCCTTTTAAGTTAGCTGCTACTGGACATCAACGTCGTCTTAAACCTTGATTTCGGGAGCTACATAGGTTTAACGTGAAGATAAAGTCAGAACTGAAGGTAAGGTTCCTGCTTCATCGTCATTTTTTCCGAAATCTAGTAAAAACTCCATCATGTGATAAGAAAAAACTTTGACAGCACATTTCTGCGACACAGTATTTTGAATCACCTCGAGATTTTCATGTTCATCATGTCCAAATAGTGGACTGTCGGGCAGATCTTGAAAGTTATTGCCATGAAATGTCACTTTCCGGAAATGTCTGAAAAGTTTCATCTTACCAAACACAACGCAAATAATACAAGCACACGTGAAATTCACTCACCATTTCCTCCTCTTAGAAAAAGAAATTCCACCGAACAGTGAGTACCTGTAAAGATTATTTACATTGAGGAAAACATCGGTATCAACAAATTGAGCATTTATGCAGGATAATTCGCTCTCCTGCTCGCGACATTGGCAGGCTGCGTAATCACTCAGTGACCCCTGACATTGGAAGAGCGAATTTGGATCCTGAAAGAGTACAGTAATCATTTTTTACCCTTACTTCCTCTCTATCTTTCTCACTCCCATCACCCCACAGAGATAAATTTAGCTGATAAGCGAATCAACGACAGTCCCCTCACGGATTGTGTTGGCTCCCTCACGGTTGCACGGGCGAGAAGAAAGAGAATGAAAAATCATCACCTCCTCTGAAATAGCCTGTCGCTTCGCCTTCGCTGCACCTATGACGCAGAAAGCCAAAAAAAACCGGATTGCGTGCAACAATGCGACAGTGAACTGAAATAAATGAACAACAATTAGTGGCTGGATTTGGAAAGTGGATAAGCCAAGGATGCTAGGTATCGCTTACTAAGTAACACTCCCTCAGATCTATCGCACTATCTGACCTCCTTAAGCTTTTGCCTGTAACCGTTCGGGAAATTTCGCTACCAACGGAAAATTGTCAAAGAGAAAGAGAGAGAGAGAGAGAGAGAGAGAGAGAGAGAGAGAGAGAGAGACTTTTCAGGTGCCTTGCATTCTCTCGAAACAATCGCCAAATTAACTACATGTTTTCTTCCTTCCAGCTAACACGACCCGGCGGGCACCTGTTTCACTCACAAAAGTAACAGATGTCGCGTTCAGCAGTGTAGAGGGAGAAAGAAAGAGGGAGAGAATGTCACTGCTACACTTCTTCAATGTAAATGTGACAAACCAGGTGCACGCAATAGTGACCTGAGGTGGTAGTACTCTTCCAGAAGTTTGAGAACAGAAGTGGAAGTAGAATTTGGGAGAAGAGCCACCACATTTCCTGTTGGAAAAAGGTAATGTGAAAAGTAATATACTACATCTCTTCATCGTTCCCCTTTCACGCTCGACGACAGTTTCCAGTGGCTGTACCACAGCGTCGAAGAAAGGGACGAAAGTAGTCCGCTTACTTTACTTCCCCAATGTCATGGCCAGGAGGGAGAGAGAGGAGGGATGGACGATCGATCCACGACCCGTGCGTGGCTAAGAGGAAAGAAAGTGCGTGCACCACGCTCTATCTTCACTGTGTGCCTGAACACCGAAGATGATTAGGGAGCGAGGAAGCAGACGGCACCGCCAGAGTGGTGTCGATCGATGGGTTCAGTTGAGTGTGTAGCAGCTAGCGCAAGAGCAAGAAATGAAAGCAACCGACGCAGCCTAGATAATTCTAGGACGACCTGAGCTCACTGTCTGTCAACACCGCGCGTTCACAACGCGTACTGGTTGGGTTGCGAAGCTAGCGCGAGGACAAATGATAAATTAATGAGTACGCATCGTGCTAGCAATGCGAGCATTTACAGGGTATCGCATCGCAGTGACCTTACCACTCGCCCTACCTACCCAACTGAAATTCAGCCTGGATGGCAGCAGCCAAAAGCGACTGCGGCTCTGCGGAAGGGAACGGTCGTAGCGCTGAGGAAAATGATACTCTGTCTAGTGGGAGAAATAAATGAGAGAGCAATCATCGGGATAAGAAAACGATAAATATATTCTACACGCAAGCCAATATGCTCTTTCCTCGCACTCGAAGGTGAAGCACCTGTCATGACGGAACGGACGACTGCTGCTAAGCAAGGGAGGAAGAGGAAAATCGTACCATTATTCCGGTTCAGGATTCTCCGCTCCTCCTCTTCCAGCTACTGCTCATTCTCCTCCTGGAAGAAGGCTTGAACAGGGAGACAACCAGTTATCGAAACCTTCACATCCATCATCAGGAAAAGAGCATCATTACTCCGACGATTACAACACACTTACACACATACATACACACACACACACACACACACACACACACCAATGGGGGGCAGCAGCAACGACAACCGTGACACTCACCGATGGCCGCCGCGACAGTGGCAAAATGGCAATGATATAAAGTGAGAAAAGGAAGGGAAGAAGCGTCGCCACAGTTCCCAGCTAACTCAATAAATAATCAACCAACTTGCTGTCCCTTTCCCGAACAACAAACCAGAAGACGAGTAGCAGTAAGTTGGACTTGAACTTCCACACATCGCACTTCGCTCCCCCACACCTCTCTTCCTCTGAGAGAGAGCAGGAAAAAGACGTGGCACTGAGCTTGCGAGAGACGCGCAGAGGTAAGCCTCGAAGAAGCAACGATAATTGAAGTGACTACATCACGTTGATCAGCAATCCTTCTCTTCACTGATTAAATATGCATTTTAGGCTTAGGCTTACACGATAGGATCTTTCATTTGTGAGTGCACAATCACTCACTCACCAATCGGGATCGTAATCAATCCATCCCCCTACAAAGAGAGATTTATGAAACGACCGGAGGAAGAGGACAGCAAGCGTGAGAGAGACACAACAACTTCATGCATTCTTCAGGCGATAAGCAAATGCGCAGTGGAAGAACCAAAACAGCCAGGAGCAAAAGAAGACTATGAAGAAAGTTCGACAACAAGTTCGCACTCGGTATTCTTCACAGCTTCGCCGCTTCATCACACTGTCCAGCAGTAGTAGTAGTAGTAGTGCTTCGTACTTGTCTTCTCAGAGCGACGAGGCATTTTAACCGCTTCTAGCTAATATTGCAGCAGACAGAGAACAGACTCGCCCGCAGACGCAAATCCCCACGTTCGAAAAGAGACGTGAAAGCTGAGATAGTGCGGAAAACCTATGCAAACATCAGAACATTCAACAGACAAAGAAGTGATGAGGCAAATTTCACAGTATATGATGCGTTAAACGACGGGTGTAAGTAGTAGATTCGCCGGACTTTTTCTAATTCTTTTCTTTTCAACGGAGAGATCGATGAACATAGGAAGTTGATTGCGAGTCGGAACGGAACGGAACGGAACGGAACGGAACGGAACGGAACAAATCCAGCGCCTCCACTCCTTCCGCCGCCATCACTATCCCCCTTCGCGAGCCAACAACCCTTCTTTCTGTAGCGTTAGCTTACAGCAGCTGACAACTACGCACTACTACTCATTGCGGCAGTCATTGAGATTATTGAATTTAGCTAAATTTCTGCACGACATGCACACTTCAGCGTCAGTTCGTCTTGGCATGGGTGATTTCGTCTTCTACAGCTTGCTGGTTGGTAAAGCCGCAGCGACACGCAGTGCAATGTGCGTTGCTGGTTCGGTAGTTGGCATACTGATCGGACTTGTCATTACCTTGACCGTACTGTCCAGCGATGACGAAACTACTCCGGCATTACCCCTTTCAATTACCATCGCGTTGCTGCTGCATTTCGGAATCTACATGTTCCTCGAGCCTTTCTACAATGAAATTGTGCTCACTCCAAAATCGTTTATAATTTTGTAAATGCAACTTTTTGCAAGATGCATATGAAGGAATGGAGAATTTGCTATTAAACAAGGTTTAAACAACAGAACAAATTTTCCGTTAAACAATTTACTATTAAACACGACGTTTGTTCACGTGGTTGGCCGATCGGCCAATGGCGTGAGGCTACCATCTGAGTGATTATAACTAACGTCTCTATGTCAGAATTCCACACAGACAATGCAACGATAAATTTGCTTACAAAGCAACGATAAATTACTACCACTTATATACTAGAAAATAAACATATGCAGCAGCAGCTGCACCCGCAGCGCAGCGGCAACACCATGCGTCCTTACATGCTAGAAAATAAGTGCGCGTTGCTCCTACTACCACTACTACTACTATTCATGCATTTCAGTCTGCATGAAACACACACACACACACACACCTCAAGCATTTGTGTACAGAGAATTTTTTTTCCATATGCATGCATTCATTTACTTTACTTCTCCTCCCCATTCCTTTCTTTTTCTCACACTTTTTTTCTTTTCTCACTCACTTCCCCTTCTCTTTTTTCCTCTCTGTTTAACCATGTACTCTCAATAATAATAAATTATCATTATCATTATTCATTACTAATCCTCATCATCATCATCATCGTCACCAATAATGCAACCATCCCAAAAATACGCCTAATCGTTTTGTTTTGTTTTTATTTCTGAAATTAAAATGAGATAACTGGGATGCATTTAATGGGAAAAAAACAACGATAATAATTTTTGAAATTTCAAACACAATTAATATTTGGTGTTAAATTAATGCAAAAGCAAAACAGGGAGGGGGAGAGAAAGAAGATAAGGCTATCATAAAAACGTATAAAGAAAAAAAAAGTAACATCTCCGCGTTAGTATCCTATTAGGTTGGGTACAACTTCAAGAGCAATAACACCCTGATGGATAGGAGAGGAGGAGAGATGCAAAAGCTTGAGAATTTTACAATCAATTCGGATTAACTGAAAATTTCAATGAAATACGAATGAAGCGAAAAGTATGCGAGCCAAACTTCTTGAGAGGAGGCGACCGGTGGTTGGTGGAAATGGCGTTTTGCTACTGGTCACTTTCACTGTCCAAAGCAGTAGTAGAAAGCACTAACTACACTATGTTGCAATCACTTATATACCAGAAAATAATATGCCTACTACTACTGCTTCTACTGCTACAATTTCCACTATTATTCAAATCAGTGTATGTGTGTACCACACACACACACACACACACAAACGCACACACACACACACACATACAGACCCATATATACCGCTAGCATTTATGTACAGAGATTTTTTTTCATACGCATGCATTTACTTTACTCCTATTCTTTTCATTTTCCCACGCTTTTTTTCCTTTTTTCACTCACTTCTCTTTCTCTCTTTTTTCCTCTTATTTTTTTCTTATTTTTTTCTCTCTATTTAACGATGCTCGTTATTTTCCATCCTCTCTCTCATATAAGGAAAGAAAGCGGGAGAGAGAGGGAGGTTGCATTAATACAGACGTACCCACACTGTCTCTGTCTATCTTTCGATCTATCCATCTGTTATATTATTTCTTACAATGTATATATTCATACATATACATATGTATATACACATACATCCCTTTTTTTCTTTTCCAGCAAAAACTACAAACAAATCAATGACAATAATAATAATAATGATAATGATGATGATAATGATGATAGTGATAAGTTATCACTATCACGATCACTATCATCATCATAATTATTCCTTAAAAAGATAAGCAAAAGAGCATAGAATTTAATAATAGCGATGCTTTTTTGTAAAATTTAAAAAAACGTAAAATTTGAAAAAAAATGTTGAAATTTCACGAAAAAACACCAAAAATTAGCATTTAGTGTTAAGTAATGGAAAATAGAAGAGAGAGAAAGAGAGAAAGTTCGATAAAAATGTGTAAAATGGAGAAATGGGAAATAAATCGAAATTTAAAAATAAGTTAAAATTTCAATTAGTTTTAAATTAAAATTTTAAATGTGAAATGCTGTGACGTTAATAGAGAGGTTCAAGTAGATGTATTGTTAGTGGAAAATTTAAATTGAAATTTGAAGTTAAAGTCAAATTGAAATTTGAAGTTTTCACTAACTTGAGCAATGGATTGTCTCGTGAAATGAAAGTTTCAGCAGGCGTGCAATCTAAAAAATTCGAGTGATTCTAACAGTGATGACGACACACGTGTACACTGTGTTAGGATCACGAACTGTCTCTGGCGAGATGTGACATTCGAAGAAAGAGTGGCGGAATGCTCCGTTGTATATGTGTGAAGTTCTACGATGTTTTAAGCTTGAGAGGTGAAAAATTTCGCAAAGTGAAATTTTGTTGTTGATAAGCGAAAGAATGGATTGAATTTTTGGTGGAGAAAAAAGTGAGAAATTTGGATTGATGATGAATGGACGAACTGCACACGGCGCAACAGGGCAACAAGTGACAGTGATACAGTGTGGTGATGCTACGCTACTGTTTGCTACAATGGTGAAGTGAATTTTGAAGCGAGAAATTCAATTATCACTGAGGTAGTGGTAGCAGTGGCAGTGGTCATCGTCATGGTCACGCTGCTTACTTGTTGCCAGCTGATGTGGCTGTTCGAGAGCGCAGAGCGCGTGCATCATCTCCCCGATTGATTCTGTCGGCGGTTATATGCTTGTCTCAAAGGCTAAGCCATGCATGTCTAAGTTCAAATAAACCTATAAAGGTGAAACCGCGAACGGCTCATTATAACAGCTATAATGTACTTGATGTTGACTGTCCAACGTGGATAACTGTGGCAATTCTAGAGCTAATACATGCACCAAAGCTCCGACTTGTTTGAACGAGCGCATCTATTAGATTAAAACCAATGGGGTGGTCATCAGCTGCTGCTGCTGGCCACCCGTTCAGATTGGTGACTCTGAATAGCTATTGCTGATCGCATGGTCTTGCACCGGCGACATATCTATCAAGTGTCTGCCTTATCAACTTTCGATGGTAGTTTATGTGCCTACCATGGTTGTAACGGGTAACGGAGAATAAGGGTTCGACTCCGGAGAGGGAGCCTGAGAAACGGCTACCACATCCAAGGAAGGCAGCAGGCGCGCAAATTACCCACTCTCAGAATGAGGAGGTAGTGACGAAAAATAACGAGACCGTTCTCTTTGAGGCCGGTTATCGGAATGGGTAAAATTTAAACCTGTTAACGAGGATCTATGAGAGGGCAAGTCTGGTGCCAGCAGCCGCGGTAATTCCAGCTCTCAAAGTGTATATCGTCATTGCTGCGGTTAAAAAGCTCGTAGTTGGATCTGCGTCTTAGGACCTGGTCCATCCATTGGATGAGAACTGGGCTCCTAGGCTACACTGTTGCCAGTTTTCCGTGCGTTGCCTTCACTGCGCTGCGCATGGTGGCTAGCAAGTTTACCTTGAAAAAATTAGAGTGCTCAACGCGGGCTAATGCCTGAATACTCGTGCATGGAATAATGAAATAGGATCTCGGTTCTATTTTGTTGGTTTTCTGATCTGAGATAATGGTTAAGAGGGACGGACGGGGGCATTCGTATCGCTGCGTGAGAGGTGAAATTCTTGGACCGTAGCGAGACGTACGACTGCGAAAGCATTTGCCAAGAATGTCTTCATTAATCAAGAACGAAAGTCAGAGGTTCGAAGGCGATCAGATACCGCCCTAGTTCTGACCGTAAACGATACCAACTAGCGTTCCGTTGGCGGTAAATACGCCTTGACGGGCAGCTTCCCGGAAACGAAAGTTTTTCGGTTCCGGGGGAAGTATGGTTGCAAAGCTGAAACTTAAAGAAATTGACGGAAGGGCACCACCAGGAGTGGAGCCTGCGGCTTAATTTGACTCAACACGGGAAAACTCACCTGGCCCGGACACCGTGAGGATTGACAGATTGAGAGCTCTTTCATGATTCGGTGGTTGGTGGTGCATGGCCGTTCTTAGTTGGTGGAGTGATTTGTCTGGTTTATTCCGATAACGAGCGAGACTCTAGCCTACTAAATAGTTCCTGAATTGCTACTGCTGCTGTTCAGGCAACTTCTTAGAGGGACAAGCGGTGTTTAGCCGCATGAAGTTGAGCAATAACAGGTCTGTGATGCCCTTAGATGTCCAGGGCTGCACGCGCGCTACACTGGAGGAATCAGCGTGCTGTAACCATTGCCGAAAGGTACTGGTAACCCGTTGAAAATCCTCCGTGATCGGGATCGGGAATTGCAATTATTTCCCTTGAACGAGGAATTCCTAGTAAATGTGAGTCATCAGCTCACGTTGATTACGTCCCTGCCCTTTGTACACACCGCCCGTCGCTGCCCGGGACTGAGCCGTTTCGAGAAAAGCGGGGACTGCTGTTTCGATGCCTTTCGAGGTGGAGATTCTTTGGTGGAAATCGCTTTAATCGCAGTGGCTTGAACCGGGCAAAAGTCGTAACAAGGTTTCCGTAGGTGAACCTGCGGAAGGATCATTATCGAGAGCTTCTTCTCATCACAACAACAACAACAGCGGCAGCAGCATTGCGTGTAATAACGGTGATGCTTGTTGGTGTCTATACTCTATCTGAGTTGTCGCCTGACCGTCGATAACAATGAGGATGGAGCGATAGCTTGATTAATAATTGCTCGATTAATTAATTAAGTAGACTTAATAAGCATTTAAGCTAGTTATGCTACCAACGAAATAACAAAACACACACACACACGTAAACATGTCTATACAAGAGAAAGGAGAAATTTTTAAACTCTTAGCGGTGGATCACTTGGCTCGTGGATCGATGAAGAACGCAGCTAGCTGTGATAATTAGTGCGAATTGCAGACGCATTGAGCACAAAAATTTCGAATGCACATTGCACCATTGGGTTCACTCCCAGTGGTACGTCTGGTTGAGGGTCAATGAAGAAGAAAGCACCAATGAAAAGTGCCCCGCAACTCACTTCATCGTCCACTCACTTTCGCCACACCGTCAACGACAGTCCAATTCAGTTCAATCATTTTACTACGGATAATCGTTCATTGCGAGTACATTAATTTGTCGAAGGGTTATTTGAGGTGAAGTGATTGAATGCTTGATTGATTGGATCAATGGTGGTGGTGAGTGATGATTGTGGTGATGGAGAGAAGGGAGTGTGCGCTTTAATTTGGAGAAGAAAGCGTTAGGTGATAATTGCAAAACAAGATGAATGGTTGAAATTATCCCCTAATAAGTGAGTGAAAATAAGAGTAATAAAAGTTATGTGTTATGCAAGATGCACGTACGTGGCATGAATAGTAGCAAACACGTAAATTTTTATTATAATTATTGTCATACATAGTTGCGAGAAATTCTTTTTACATATAAAATAACTGGTGAGCAGCAAGCAGCAGCAGCACAGCTTAAGTGTGTAAAGAGAATTAGCAAGAAGTGAGTGACATCACGGCGGCGCTATGTATGCGTGACATCGTCATTTGTGACCTCAACTCAGTCGTGACTACCCGCTGAATTTAAGCATATAACTAAGCGGAGGAAAAGAAACTAACGAGGATTTCCCGAGTAACAGCGAGTGAAAAGGAAAGAGCCCAGCGCTGAATCCAGTAGATAACCATGTACACTATATGGAAATGTAGCGTATAGGTATGGTCGATCGTCACGTACTGCTACACCCAAAGTCCCCTTGAGCGGGGCTACAGTCCATAGAAGGTGCTAGACCTGTACGGGTGCAGTGGCGTTACGAAGGATTATACTTTGGAGTCGGGTTGCTTGAGATTGCAGCCTAAAGAGGGTGGTAAACCTCATCTAAGGCTAAATACGACCACGAGACCGATAGCAAACAAGTACCGTGAGGGAAAGTTGCAAAGAACTTTGAAGAGAGAGTTCAAGAGGGCGTGAAACCGCTGGGATGGAAACGGATAGAGTTAACGAAACTTGCTGGTATTCAACCATTCAATTTAGCAACTCTTGCACGCGTTCATGCACGTTACGTACGTGCGTGCATGCTCGTTTGTAGGAGCTTGAAGTGCTAAATTTAGATTGGTGTATTTACCGGTGGTATGCATCGAGAGCTTCGTTTATAGCATATTTAAGAGTTATTTAGTGGACTAGTTATTGAAAATGTAATAGCTGGAATCCTAAATGACACCTGAAATATGTCTTAGATGAAGTGTGTGTTCTCTTGCGCTCGCTAATATGCGCCTATACTCTCTACTAGTTATGCATCTACATGTGGTCGCTTGCGCGACTTGATCAGTTGATACTGATTGGTGGAGTTGTATAGGGTGTATGTTGCGCGTGTAACGGCAACAACGTTACACGGTACATCTCGGTGTGAACGTTAATCACCTATCTGACCCGTCTTGAAACACGGACCAAGGAGTCTAGCGTATACGCAAGTTATTGGGTGGTAAACCTGTGAAATGTCAAAAAGCATAATGAAAGTAAAGATTATCGTTAGGTATAATTGATATGTGAGCTGCACGTGGTTTCATGTGTGGCGCAACATAGCCCCGTCCACACGTTGCTGCTAGCAGCAATAGGGCGGAGGTAGAGCGTATATGCTGGGACCCGAAAGATGGTGAACTATACCTGAGCAGGATGAAGCCAGAGGAAACTCTGGTGGAGGTCCGAAGCGATTCTGACGTGCAAATCGATCGTCTGACTTTGGTATAGGGGCGAAAGACTAATCGAACCATCTAGTAGCTGGTTCCCTCTGAAGTTTCCCTCAGGATAGCTGGAGTACGCGCGCATGCGCAGTTATATTCGGTAAAGCGAATGATTAGAGGAATTGTGGGACGAAACGTCTTCAACCTATTCTCAAACTTTCAATGGGTATGACGTCTTGCTTGCTTGAACGTGAAGCACAGACATTGAATGTGTACTCTAAGTGGGCCATTTTTGGTAAGCAGAACTGGCGCTGTGGGATGAACCAAACGTTGAGTTAAAGTGCCAAACTTTCCGCTCATTAGACCCCATGAAAGGCGTTGGTTGATATAGACAGCAGGACGGTGGCCATGGAAGTTGGAAACCGCTAAGGAGTGTGTAACAACTCACCTGCCGAATCAACTAGCCCTGAAAATGGATGGCGCTTGAGCGGAAGACTTATACTCAACCGTTGCGTGGGCTTGTGTTTGCGCGCGAGAGAGAGCGAACCTGGCCGCAACGAGTAAGAGGGTCGCAGTGGTTAGCGTTGAAGACTTTGGGCGTAGGCCCGGTTGGAGCTTCCATTGGTGCAGATCTTGGTGGTAGTAGCAAATATTCAAGTGAGATCCTTGAAGACTGAAGTGGAGAAGGGTTCCACGTGAACAGCAGTTGAATGTGGGTCAGTCGATCCTAAGATATTGGCTAGTGCCGTTGAATAAAAGACATAGGAGTGATGGAGATTGCACTAATCGTCCAGAATGCTGATGTGTGTTTGATCGAAAGGGAAACGGGTTAATATTCCCGTACCTGGACACGGAGATGAATTCTCATTGTGAGAATTTAGCGCGGTAACGCAAATGAACTCGGAAACATTGAGGAAAGCCCGAGCCAGAGTTCTCTTTTCTGGTTAAGGAACGGACTCCCTGGAATCGGTTCAGCCGGAGATAGGGACGTTGTGTGCATTTGTTTTCCGTAAAGCGCCACGGTTCCTGTGGTGTCTCGTACGCTTTGCTCGATCCATGAAAATCCGAGGGAAGCTATTTGAATTTCGTGCCAGATCGTACCCATATCCGCAGCAGGTCTCCAAGGTGAACAGCCTCTAGTCGATAGAATAATGTAGGTAAGGGAAGTCGGCAAATTAGATCCGTAACTTCGGGATAAGGATTGGCTCTAAGGACTGGGCCGGTCGGGCTGTAGCGTGAAGTAAGCGTGATTGGTTCCATGCAGTGTGGCATTAGTTTCTTACGAGGAATTGATGGAGCTCGGCTAGTGTTCCAATTATCTTGTGAATCGTTGCAGCTGCGTGTGTCGCACGCGTACACGCCGCTGCCCCCGGGTGGTGGTGGTGGTGGTGGCGCGGATTCGGCCGGCGCTAAACAGTCAGCTTAGAACTGGCACGGACTCGGGGAATCCGACTGTCTAATTAAAACAGAGGAGACAGATGGCCCTTGCGGGCGCTGACTGTCTCTGATTTCTGCCCAGTGCTCTGAATGTAAAAGTGAAGAAATTCAACGAAGCGCGGGTAAACGGCGGGAGTAACTATGACTCTCTTAAGGTAGCCAAATGCCTC
Organism: Litomosoides sigmodontis; assembly: GCA_963070105.1. NCBI lineage: Eukaryota > Metazoa > Nematoda > Chromadorea > Rhabditida > Onchocercidae > Litomosoides > Litomosoides sigmodontis. The sequence goes on from OY718807.1 coordinate 10,341,443, forward strand.
GTCATCTAATTCGTGACGCGCATGAATGGATTAACGAGATTCCCACTGTCCCTATCTACTATCTAGCGAAACCACAGCCAAGGGAACGGGCTTGGCGGACACAGCGGGGAAAGAAGACCCTGTTGAGCTTGACTCTAGTCCGACTCTGTGAAGAGTCATGAGAGGTGTAGCATAAGTGGGAGGTCGCGCTCGGCGCGGCCACCAATGAAATACCACTACTTTCATCGATTCTTTACTTATTCGGTTGAGCGAGAGTTGAGGCGTCGTCGACGCTTCGAGATTTTTGATTTAAGTCGGGTTGTCGCCAGCCGGCGGCGATCTGACGACTCGCACCGAAGACAGTGTCAGGCGGGGAGTTTGACTGGGGCGGTACATCTGTCAAACTGTAACGCAGGTGTCCTAAGGCTAGCTCAGAGAGGACGGAAACCTCTCGTAGAGTAAAAGGGCAAAAGCTCGCTTGATCTTGATTTCCAGTACGAATACAGACCGCGAAAGCGTGGCCTATCGATCCTTTTGCCATTCAATAGAAGGTTTCTAGCAAGAGGTGTCAGAAAAGTTACCACAGGGATAACTGGCTTGTGGCAGCCAAGCGTCCATAGCGACGTTGCTTTTTGATCCTTCGATGTCGGCTCTTCCTATCATTGCGAAGCAGAATTCGCCAAGCGTTGGATTGTTCACCCACCAATAGGGAACGTGAGCTGGGTTTAGACCGTCGTGAGACAGGTTAGTTTTACCCTACTGTGAGATGTTGTTGCGATAGTAATCCTGCTCAGTACGAGAGGAACCGCAGGTTCAGACATTTGGTTCATGTGCTTGGCCGATCGGCCAATGGTGCGAAGCTACCATCTGAGGGATTATGACTGAACGCCTCTAAGTCAGAATCCCACCTAGACAAAGCAACGATAAATTTGCTCCCCGGTGTCGGGAGGCACTATTATGTTAGCAAACAAGCAAGCTAACAGCTAATGCCCCATTAAATGGCATCTTCCACTTAATCGAATGGTTCAGTGGTTGCCAAAACCGGATCACTCTCTGGTGCAATGTCGGGGCGCAAGATCACTTGCAGACGACTTGATTACTGGTCAAGGTGTTGTAAGCAGTAAAGCAGCCTCCATACTGCGATCTGTTGAGACTTATCCTTTGATTGGACGATTTGTTTTTATTACTACCATTTATATACTAGAAAATAAACATATGCACAGCACAACACTACGCGTCCTTACTTATATGCTAGAAAATAGGTGCGTGCGTTGCTGCTACTACCACCACTACTACTACTACTATTCATGCATTTCAATCTGCATGAAACACACACACACCGCTAGCATTTTATGTACAGGGAATTTTTTTTTTTTCATATGCATGCATCCATTTACTTCTCCCCCACATTTTTTTTCTCACACTTTTCTTTTCTCACTCACTTCCCTTTCTCTCTCTTTTTCTCTCCATTTAACCATGTACATTATTTTCCACTCTCAATAATAACAGTAATAATAAAATGTCATTATCATTATTCATTACTAATTCTCATCATCATCATCATCATCGCCATCAATGATGCAACCATCCCCGAAATGCGCCTAATCGTTTTGTTTTCTTTTGTTTTGTTTTCAATTCTGAAATTAAAGTGAAATAATTGGAATGCATTTAATAGAAAAAAGAACGATAACAATAATTTTTGAAATTTCAAACACAGTTAGTAAATTCATGCAAAAGCAAAAAAGGGAGGGGGAGAGAAAAAAGATAAAGCTATCATAAAAATGTATAAAGTAGAAAAAAGTAACATCTCCGAGTTAATATCCTATTAGGTCGGGCATAACCTTAACAGCAAGAACACCCTCATAGGAGAGATGCCAAAGCTTGAGCATTTTACAATCAATTCGGATTAACTGAAAATTTCAATAAAATACGAGAAGAGTGTGCGGAAAGTGTGCGAGCCGAACTTCTTGAGAGCAGGCGACCTGTGGTTGGTGGAAATAGCGCTTTGCTACTGGTCACTTTCACTGTCCCCTCCTGACTCGTCATATAACAGGTTGATAAGAGCATTCATTATTCCAATTGCTCTGCCTTGCCACCTTGTCCATTTATTTCCAAAAGCAGTGGTAGAAAAACTGTGGTAGATTCTTGGAACCACTAGAAGCGCTGGTGGGTGTACTCTCATTATTAACGCAAATTAATTAATCAATTAATTCTGGGTAGCTTTCGCTATGCTTTCTTTCAATGGATATTGGCATTGCTGGTTTTCTCTCTTACCTATATGCTAGAAAATAAGTGCGCGCGTTGCTGCTACTACCACTACTACTACTACTACTATTCATGCATTTATCTGCATGAAACACACACACACACACACACACACACACACACATACACACACACACACCGCTAGCATTTTATGTACAGAGAATTTTTTTTTTCATATGCATGCATCCATTTACTTCCCTCCCACATTCTTTTTTTTTTCTCACACTTTTCATTTCTCACTCACTTCCCTTTCTCTCTCCTTTTCTCTCCATTTAACCATGTACATTATTTTCCACTCTCAATAATAGCAATAATAATAAAATGTCATTATCATTATTCATTACTAATTCTCATCATCATCATCATCATCATCGCCATCAATGATGCAACCATCCCCGAAATGCGCCTAATCGTTTTGTTTTCTTTTGTTTTGTTTTCAATTCTGAAATTAAAGTGAAATAATTGGAATGCATTTAATAGAAGAAAAAGCAATGACAATAATTTTTGAAATTTCCAACACAATTAGTATTTGGCGTTAAATTCACTCTCAAATTAGTATTTGGCGTTAAATTCACTCTCAAATTAGTATTTGGCGTTAAATTCACTCTCAAAATAGTATTTGGCGTCAAATTCACTTCTGTGCTTTCTTTCAATGGATATTAGCACTGCTGGTTTTCTCTCTCTTTGGAGAGCCGACGTGCACCCAACAACTGTTGTCAACATCCCCGTCCTATAACCTTGATTCATATTCTAGCAAGTTTCGAATTCTACATGATCAAGTTGCGCTTTCCGGGTTTACATGATGCATAGTGGTTGTAGCTGAAGCAAAATTGCTTGAATTGTTTAAAAGATGTATTGGGTAGTAGTGAATCATGAACTGTGCCAAATTCGTCATACTGTAGTTGTGATTGAAGTAAGCTCAAGCTACTTCACCACGTCGTCATACTGTAGTTGAGATTGAAGTAAGCTCAAGCTACTTCACCACATTGTGAAAATGATTTTCGCTACAGACATCGGTTGAGTCACAAGATTGCTGTGCTCATTGTCACCCAAAAGTCACCTGCATTCATCGCTTTCAAAATATCATTGCAGACGAGCATCGGTTTATGCATCAATTTCACCACTCACGTCGGCTACCGAATCTGTCGGATGCGGATGAACGTATTCGAGATGCCCTCGGAGAGGTTGGTTGGCCTGCCGAGAATTCCCAAACCAACCTGGTGACAACCTCCCGACTACCCTGCTGACAATACCGCAGCTTTGGCCTCACAGTTAACTACAATTAATTTACAAGTTATATATCTATTTAACCGTTGTTGCAAGTTATATATCTATTTAACCGTTGTTGCAAGCCATAATTTAGCTTATTTCGCAATGTCTAAGACGATTCTATTCTATGTCAGCATTGGTTAATTCCTACATGGCCAGTGGTACGAGGTGGTACTTCAGCATTTCTAGCTATTGTTGTGATGATGCTGGTACCATCGAATGTGGTGCGCATGTTCGCGCCCTTACATCCATCCTGGCTCTTCTTACGGGTCTTTTTCATGGAGCTGTTTTATTGCCTGTCATTATCAGGACATTTGCTTCCCATCCTACTTGCGAAAAGAACCTCCAAGTAAAGGGATAATTCAAGCAATCCCGGACGAACAAATTAACAAATGTGAAAAAGGACTTCCTGCTCATCGGTGAGCGGTCCAAGGTGAATGGCCTGCATCACTTCCAAAAGCTTCATGCATCACAGATGCCCCTTTAAAAATTAAAAACCCTCATTAATCACTTCCAAACGCTTCATGCATCACAGATACCCCCTTAAAAATGAAAAACACTCATTATTTTCACTCGTTCCCAGTCACAGCAATAAATTTTTCATTAAAGAGAAACAATTGAATTCTGTTAAAACAGTTGAATTCTGATATCGATCATGGCATGGCAGATTCACTGGAAATATTTGTGTAGTGTTTGGTCATTCCAAGCCCACCACTTGTTGTTCGTATACCCACCGTGTTTCGCACACCTCAGCTGGAGTAGGAAGGGGAAGTTGGAACCCAACGCCTTCATTACTCCAAATGCTAAAAGGTTTCTCCTTTTACCTCTATTCCACAAATTAAGGAAAGGAAAGGTCTCCATTGGACCTCCACTGCACCTGCACAGTGGTTCACATCACGTGAACGAGAACCAAGCCTCATGTGCAATTCGCAATATGTGAACCCAGGCATTTCCCAAGCATTTCATTCAATCTCTAATTTACAATGAAAACATTGCAATTAGAAAAAAAAGTTAAAGCAGCTGATGGAAGCATGTCGCGATGGACCGCAATCTTTGCCATCAATGATAAAGAATGGAGTAAGTGCCATTAAATCACACATCATTTGCATACATTAAAATTACAGCACGCCAAAGGGTTCTCGAATTGCTATTGCCTAAAAAATGTTAAATGCTTTTCTGAAAACCAACACCAACGACACTGTGTTGCTGACCATTGGAACTAAACATGAAAAAGCTTCACCTTTTTACATTCCTGACGTGATAGTATGTTCAACACAGAAAGCAATGCAAGTCAGAGGCCAGCACACAACTACTACCCACAGCAGATAGATGCTGTCCATCACAATCCATCCAGCTAATACAACGCTATTCATTCGACCTCTTCACCCGTCATGGAGTGTACCTGTACTTGTGTACAAATGATGAGGGAAGCAACTACAGAAGAGGGAAGGTACAAATAAGTTTGCTACGTTTAGGAAAATGATGAAGAAGAGGGGAGAGGAAGATGATGGTACGGTACAACAATTCACACCACAGGCATCGACCTGAGGAAAAACAATTCCAGCAAACGCCTAACGTCCTAAACGGGCAGCTAAAGCCATTGGTCACATCACTGCCATTTATAACATTCACATTGGTGCATTCCAACATACTGCACACGAACACGTTCCTTACCAATCTCTTCCAACTGCTGCTGATATACGCATACCTCAAGATGACACCACTGCCTTGAGAAAAATGAAACGTTCAACAAGATAGAGTCAACAAATCTCCTGTACCAATCATTTTTTAGGCCCGTCGATTTTCAGACCTACCAATCTTCAGCATCACCAATCCCCAGGCTCACCAATTCTACAAGACAACCATTTTTAAACCCATCGCTTCTTAGGCCTATCGATTCTTAAACCCATCGGCTCCTAGGCCTATCGATTCCTAAACCCATCAATTCAGATCTCCATCGATTCTTAGGCTTAGGCTTAGGCTTAGGCTTAGGCTTAGGCTTAGGCTTAGGCTTAGGCTTAGGCTTAGGCTTAGGCTTAGGCTTAGGCTTAGGCTTAGGCTTAGGCTTAGGCTTAGGCTTAGGCTTAGGCTTAGGCTTAGGCTTAGGCTTAGGCTTAGGCTTAGGCTTAGGCTTAGGCTTAGGCTTAGGCTTAGGCTTAGGCTTAGGCTTAGGCTTAGGCTTAGGCTTAGGCTTAGGCTTAGGCTTAGGCTTAGGCTTAGGCTTAGGCTTAGGCTTAGGCTTAGGCTTAGGCTTAGGCTTAGGCTTAGGCTTAGGCTTAGGCTTAGGCTTAGGCTTAGGCTTAGGCTTAGGCTTAGGCTTAGGCTTAGGCTTAGGCTTAGGCTTAGGCTTAGGCTTAGGCTTAGGCTTAGGCTTAGGCTTAGGCTTAGGCTTAGGCTTAGGCTTAGGCTTAGGCTTAGGCTTAGGCTTAGGCTTAGGCTTAGGCTTAGGCTTAGGCTTAGGCTTAGGCTTAGGCTTAGGCTTAGGCTTAGGCTTAGGCTTAGGCTTAGGCTTAGGCTTAGGCTTAGGCTTAGGCTTAGGCTTAGGCTTAGGCTTAGGCTTAGGCTTAGGCTTAGGCTTAGGCTTAGGCTTAGGCTTAGGCTTAGGCTTAGGCTTAGGCTTAGGCTTAGGCTTAGGCTTAGGCTTAGGCTTAGGCTTAGGCTTAGGCTTAGGCTTAGGCTTAGGCTTAGGCTTAGGCTTAGGCTTAGGCTTAGGCTTAGGCTTAGGCTTAGGCTTAGGCTTAGGCTTAGGCTTAGGCTTAGGCTTAGGCTTAGGCTTAGGCTTAGGCTTAGGCTTAGGCTTAGGCTTAGGCTTAGGCTTAGGCTTAGGCTTAGGCTTAGGCTTAGGCTTAGGCTTAGGCTTAGGCTTAGGCTTAGGCTTAGGCTTAGGCTTAGGCTTAGGCTTAGGCTTAGGCTTAGGCTTAGGCTTAGGCTTAGGCTTAGGCTTAGGCTTAGGCTTAGGCTTAGGCTTAGGCTTAGGCTTAGGCTTAGGCTTAGGCTTAGGCTTAGGCTTAGGCTTAGGCTTAGGCTTAGGCTTAGGCTTAGGCTTAGGCTTAGGCTTAGGCTTAGGCTTAGGCTTAGGCTTAGGCTTAGGCTTAGGCTTAGGCTTAGGCTTAGGCTTAGGCTTAGGCTTAGGCTTAGGCTTAGGCTTAGGCTTAGGCTTAGGCTTAGGCTTAGGCTTAGGCTTAGGCTTAGGCTTAGGCTTAGGCTTAGGCTTAGGCTTAGGCTTAGGCTTAGGCTTAGGCTTAGGCTTAGGCTTAGGCTTAGGCTTAGGCTTAGGCTTAGGCTTAGGCTTAGGCTTAGGCTTAGGCTTAGGCTTAGGCTTAGGCTTAGGCTTAGGCTTAGGCTTAGGCTTAGGCTTAGGCTTAGGCTTAGGCTTAGGCTTAGGCTTAGGCTTAGGCTTAGGCTTAGGCTTAGGCTTAGGCTTAGGCTTAGGCTTAGGCTTAGGCTTAGGCTTAGGCTTAGGCTTAGGCTTAGGCTTAGGCTTAGGCTTAGGCTTAGGCTTAGGCTTAGGCTTAGGCTTAGGCTTAGGCTTAGGCTTAGGCTTAGGCTTAGGCTTAGGCTTAGGCTTAGGCTTAGGCTTAGGCTTAGGCTTAGGCTTAGGCTTAGGCTTAGGCTTAGGCTTAGGCTTAGGCTTAGGCTTAGGCTTAGGCTTAGGCTTAGGCTTAGGCTTAGGCTTAGGCTTAGGCTTAGGCTTAGGCTTAGGCTTAGGCTTAGGCTTAGGCTTAGGCTTAGGCTTAGGCTTAGGCTTAGGCTTAGGCTTAGGCTTAGGCTTAGGCTTAGGCTTAGGCTTAGGCTTAGGCTTAGGCTTAGGCTTAGGCTTAGGCTTAGGCTTAGGCTTAGGCTTAGGCTTAGGCTTAGGCTTAGGCTTAGGCTTAGGCTTAGGCTTAGGCTTAGGCTTAGGCTTAGGCTTAGGCTTAGGCTTAGGCTTAGGCTTAGGCTTAGGCTTAGGCTTAGGCTTAGGCTTAGGCTTAGGCTTAGGCTTAGGCTTAGGCTTAGGCTTAGGCTTAGGCTTAGGCTTAGGCTTAGGCTTAGGCTTAGGCTTAGGCTTAGGCTTAGGCTTAGGCTTAGGCTTAGGCTTAGGCTTAGGCTTAGGCTTAGGCTTAGGCTTAGGCTTAGGCTTAGGCTTAGGCTTAGGCTTAGGCTTAGGCTTAGGCTTAGGCTTAGGCTTAGGCTTAGGCTTAGGCTTAGGCTTAGGCTTAGGCTTAGGCTTAGGCTTAGGCTTAGGCTTAGGCTTAGGCTTAGGCTTAGGCTTAGGCTTAGGCTTAGGCTTAGGCTTAGGCTTAGGCTTAGGCTTAGGCTTAGGCTTAGGCTTAGGCTTAGGCTTAGGCTTAGGCTTAGGCTTAGGCTTAGGCTTAGGCTTAGGCTTAGGCTTAGGCTTAGGCTTAGGCTTAGGCTTAGGCTTAGGCTTAGGCTTAGGCTTAGGCTTAGGCTTAGGCTTAGGCTTAGGCTTAGGCTTAGGCTTAGGCTTAGGCTTAGGCTTAGGCTTAGGCTTAGGCTTAGGCTTAGGCTTAGGCTTAGGCTTAGGCTTAGGCTTAGGCTTAGGCTTAGGCTTAGGCTTAGGCTTAGGCTTAGGCTTAGGCTTAGGCTTAGGCTTAGGCTTAGGCTTAGGCTTAGGCTTAGGCTTAGGCTTAGGCTTAGGCTTAGGCTTAGGCTTAGGCTTAGGCTTAGGCTTAGGCTTAGGCTTAGGCTTAGGCTTAGGCTTAGGCTTAGGCTTAGGCTTAGGCTTAGGCTTAGGCTTAGGCTTAGGCTTAGGCTTAGGCTTAGGCTTAGGCTTAGGCTTAGGCTTAGGCTTAGGCTTAGGCTTAGGCTTAGGCTTAGGCTTAGGCTTAGGCTTAGGCTTAGGCTTAGGCTTAGGCTTAGGCTTAGGCTTAGGCTTAGGCTTAGGCTTAGGCTTAGGCTTAGGCTTAGGCTTAGGCTTAGGCTTAGGCTTAGGCTTAGGCTTAGGCTTAGGCTTAGGCTTAGGCTTAGGCTTAGGCTTAGGCTTAGGCTTAGGCTTAGGCTTAGGCTTAGGCTTAGGCTTAGGCTTAGGCTTAGGCTTAGGCTTAGGCTTAGGCTTAGGCTTAGGCTTAGGCTTAGGCTTAGGCTTAGGCTTAGGCTTAGGCTTAGGCTTAGGCTTAGGCTTAGGCTTAGGCTTAGGCTTAGGCTTAGGCTTAGGCTTAGGCTTAGGCTTAGGCTTAGGCTTAGGCTTAGGCTTAGGCTTAGGCTTAGGCTTAGGCTTAGGCTTAGGCTTAGGCTTAGGCTTAGGCTTAGGCTTAGGCTTAGGCTTAGGCTTAGGCTTAGGCTTAGGCTTAGGCTTAGGCTTAGGCTTAGGCTTAGGCTTAGGCTTAGGCTTAGGCTTAGGCTTAGGCTTAGGCTTAGGCTTAGGCTTAGGCTTAGGCTTAGGCTTAGGCTTAGGCTTAGGCTTAGGCTTAGGCTTAGGCTTAGGCTTAGGCTTAGGCTTAGGCTTAGGCTTAGGCTTAGGCTTAGGCTTAGGCTTAGGCTTAGGCTTAGGCTTAGGCTTAGGCTTAGGCTTAGGCTTAGGCTTAGGCTTAGGCTTAGGCTTAGGCTTAGGCTTAGGCTTAGGCTTAGGCTTAGGCTTAGGCTTAGGCTTAGGCTTAGGCTTAGGCTTAGGCTTAGGCTTAGGCTTAGGCTTAGGCTTAGGCTTAGGCTTAGGCTTAGGCTTAGGCTTAGGCTTAGGCTTAGGCTTAGGCTTAGGCTTAGGCTTAGGCTTAGGCTTAGGCTTAGGCTTAGGCTTAGGCTTAGGCTTAGGCTTAGGCTTAGGCTTAGGCTTAGGCTTAGGCTTAGGCTTAGGCTTAGGCTTAGGCTTAGGCTTAGGCTTAGGCTTAGGCTTAGGCTTAGGCTTAGGCTTAGGCTTAGGCTTAGGCTTAGGCTTAGGCTTAGGCTTAGGCTTAGGCTTAGGCTTAGGCTTAGGCTTAGGCTTAGGCTTAGGCTTAGGCTTAGGCTTAGGCTTAGGCTTAGGCTTAGGCTTAGGCTTAGGCTTAGGCTTAGGCTTAGGCTTAGGCTTAGGCTTAGGCTTAGGCTTAGGCTTAGGCTTAGGCTTAGGCTTAGGCTTAGGCTTAGGCTTAGGCTTAGGCTTAGGCTTAGGCTTAGGCTTAGGCTTAGGCTTAGGCTTAGGCTTAGGCTTAGGCTTAGGCTTAGGCTTAGGCTTAGGCTTAGGCTTAGGCTTAGGCTTAGGCTTAGGCTTAGGCTTAGGCTTAGGCTTAGGCTTAGGCTTAGGCTTAGGCTTAGGCTTAGGCTTAGGCTTAGGCTTAGGCTTAGGCTTAGGCTTAGGCTTAGGCTTAGGCTTAGGCTTAGGCTTAGGCTTAGGCTTAGGCTTAGGCTTAGGCTTAGGCTTAGGCTTAGGCTTAGGCTTAGGCTTAGGCTTAGGCTTAGGCTTAGGCTTAGGCTTAGGCTTAGGCTTAGGCTTAGGCTTAGGCTTAGGCTTAGGCTTAGGCTTAGGCTTAGGCTTAGGCTTAGGCTTAGGCTTAGGCTTAGGCTTAGGCTTAGGCTTAGGCTTAGGCTTAGGCTTAGGCTTAGGCTTAGGCTTAGGCTTAGGCTTAGGCTTAGGCTTAGGCTTAGGCTTAGGCTTAGGCTTAGGCTTAGGCTTAGGCTTAGGCTTAGGCTTAGGCTTAGGCTTAGGCTTAGGCTTAGGCTTAGGCTTAGGCTTAGGCTTAGGCTTAGGCTTAGGCTTAGGCTTAGGCTTAGGCTTAGGCTTAGGCTTAGGCTTAGGCTTAGGCTTAGGCTTAGGCTTAGGCTTAGGCTTAGGCTTAGGCTTAGGCTTAGGCTTAGGCTTAGGCTTAGGCTTAGGCTTAGGCTTAGGCTTAGGCTTAGGCTTAGGCTTAGGCTTAGGCTTAGGCTTAGGCTTAGGCTTAGGCTTAGGCTTAGGCTTAGGCTTAGGCTTAGGCTTAGGCTTAGGCTTAGGCTTAGGCTTAGGCTTAGGCTTAGGCTTAGGCTTAGGCTTAGGCTTAGGCTTAGGCTTAGGCTTAGGCTTAGGCTTAGGCTTAGGCTTAGGCTTAGGCTTAGGCTTAGGCTTAGGCTTAGGCTTAGGCTTAGGCTTAGGCTTAGGCTTAGGCTTAGGCTTAGGCTTAGGCTTAGGCTTAGGCTTAGGCTTAGGCTTAGGCTTAGGCTTAGGCTTAGGCTTAGGCTTAGGCTTAGGCTTAGGCTTAGGCTTAGGCTTAGGCTTAGGCTTAGGCTTAGGCTTAGGCTTAGGCTTAGGCTTAGGCTTAGGCTTAGGCTTAGGCTTAGGCTTAGGCTTAGGCTTAGGCTTAGGCTTAGGCTTAGGCTTAGGCTTAGGCTTAGGCTTAGGCTTAGGCTTAGGCTTAGGCTTAGGCTTAGGCTTAGGCTTAGGCTTAGGCTTAGGCTTAGGCTTAGGCTTAGGCTTAGGCTTAGGCTTAGGCTTAGGCTTAGGCTTAGGCTTAGGCTTAGGCTTAGGCTTAGGCTTAGGCTTAGGCTTAGGCTTAGGCTTAGGCTTAGGCTTAGGCTTAGGCTTAGGCTTAGGCTTAGGCTTAGGCTTAGGCTTAGGCTTAGGCTTAGGCTTAGGCTTAGGCTTAGGCTTAGGCTTAGGCTTAGGCTTAGGCTTAGGCTTAGGCTTAGGCTTAGGCTTAGGCTTAGGCTTAGGCTTAGGCTTAGGCTTAGGCTTAGGCTTAGGCTTAGGCTTAGGCTTAGGCTTAGGCTTAGGCTTAGGCTTAGGCTTAGGCTTAGGCTTAGGCTTAGGCTTAGGCTTAGGCTTAGGCTTAGGCTTAGGCTTAGGCTTAGGCTTAGGCTTAGGCTTAGGCTTAGGCTTAGGCTTAGGCTTAGGCTTAGGCTTAGGCTTAGGCTTAGGCTTAGGCTTAGGCTTAGGCTTAGGCTTAGGCTTAGGCTTAGGCTTAGGCTTAGGCTTAGGCTTAGGCTTAGGCTTAGGCTTAGGCTTAGGCTTAGGCTTAGGCTTAGGCTTAGGCTTAGGCTTAGGCTTAGGCTTAGGCTTAGGCTTAGGCTTAGGCTTAGGCTTAGGCTTAGGCTTAGGCTTAGGCTTAGGCTTAGGCTTAGGCTTAGGCTTAGGCTTAGGCTTAGGCTTAGGCTTAGGCTTAGGCTTAGGCTTAGGCTTAGGCTTAGGCTTAGGCTTAGGCTTAGGCTTAGGCTTAGGCTTAGGCTTAGGCTTAGGCTTAGGCTTAGGCTTAGGCTTAGGCTTAGG